>OZ022321.1:0-732774 GCA_963989215.1 Hedychridium roseum
CCCACTCTAACCCACTCTAACCCACTCTAACCCACTCTAACCCACTCTAACCCACTCTAACCCACTCTAACCCACTCTAACCCACTCTAACCCACTCTAACCCACTCTAACCCACTCTAACCCACTCTAACCCACTCTAACCCACTCTAACCCACTCTAACCCACTCTAACCCACTCTAACCCACTCTAACCCACTCTAACCCACTCTAACCCACTCTAACCCACTCTAACCCACTCTAACCCACTCTAACCCACTCTAACCCACTCTAACCCACTCTAACCCACTCTAACCCACTCTAACCCACTCTAACCCACTCTAACCCACTCTAACCCACTCTAACCCACTCTAACCCACTCTAACCCACTCTAACCCACTCTAACCCACTCTAACCCACTCTAACCCACTCTAACCCACTCTAACCCACTCTAACCCACTCTAACCCACTCTAACCCACTCTAACCCACTCTAACCCACTCTAACCCACTCTAACCCACTCTAACCCACTCTAACCCACTCTAACCCACTCTAACCCACTCTAACCCACTCTAACCCACTCTAACCCACTCTAACCCACTCTAACCCACTCTAACCCACTCTAACCCACTCTAACCCACTCTAACCCACTCTAACCCACTCTAACCCACTCTAACCCACTCTAACCCACTCTAACCCACTCTAACCCACTCTAACCCACTCTAACCCACTCTAACCCACTCTAACCCACTCTAACCCACTCTAACCCACTCTAACCCACTCTAACCCACTCTAACCCACTCTAACCCACTCTAACCCACTCTAACCCACTCTAACCCACTCTAACCCACTCTAACCCACTCTAACCCACTCTAACCCACTCTAACCCACTCTAACCCACTCTAACCCACTCTAACCCACTCTAACCCACTCTAACCCACTCTAACCCACTCTAACCCACTCTAACCCACTCTAACCCACTCTAACCCACTCTAACCCACTCTAACCCACTCTAACCCACTCTAACCCACTCTAACCCACTCTAACCCACTCTAACCCACTCTAACCCACTCTAACCCACTCTAACCCACTCTAACCCACTCTAACCCACTCTAACCCACTCTAACCCACTCTAACCCACTCTAACCCACTCTAACCCACTCTAACCCACTCTAACCCACTCTAACCCACTCTAACCCACTCTAACCCACTCTAACCCACTCTAACCCACTCTAACCCACTCTAACCCACTCTAACCCACTCTAACCCACTCTAACCCACTCTAACCCACTCTAACCCACTCTAACCCACTCTAACCCACTCTAACCCACTCTAACCCACTCTAACCCACTCTAACCCACTCTAACCCACTCTAACCCACTCTAACCCACTCTAACCCACTCTAACCCACTCTAACCCACTCTAACCCACTCTAACCCACTCTAACCCACTCTAACCCACTCTAACCCACTCTAACCCACTCTAACCCACTCTAACCCACTCTAACCCACTCTAACCCACTCTAACCCACTCTAACCCACTCTAACCCACTCTAACCCACTCTAACCCACTCTAACCCACTCTAACCCACTCTAACCCACTCTAACCCACTCTAACCCACTCTAACCCACTCTAACCCACTCTAACCCACTCTAACCCACTCTAACCCACTCTAACCCACTCTAACCCACTCTAACCCACTCTAACCCACTCTAACCCACTCTAACCCACTCTAACCCACTCTAACCCACTCTAACCCACTCTAACCCACTCTAACCCACTCTAACCCACTCTAACCCACTCTAACCCACTCTAACCCACTCTAACCCACTCTAACCCACTCTAACCCACTCTAACCCACTCTAACCCACTCTAACCCACTCTAACCCACTCTAACCCACTCTAACCCACTCTAACCCACTCTAACCCACTCTAACCCACTCTAACCCACTCTAACCCACTCTAACCCACTCTAACCCACTCTAACCCACTCTAACCCACTCTAACCCACTCTAACCCACTCTAACCCACTCTAACCCACTCTAACCCACTCTAACCCACTCTAACCCACTCTAACCCACTCTAACCCACTCTAACCCACTCTAACCCACTCTAACCCACTCTAACCCACTCTAACCCACTCTAACCCACTCTAACCCACTCTAACCCACTCTAACCCACTCTAACCCACTCTAACCCACTCTAACCCACTCTAACCCACTCTAACCCACTCTAACCCACTCTAACCCACTCTAACCCACTCTAACCCACTCTAACCCACTCTAACCCACTCTAACCCACTCTAACCCACTCTAACCCACTCTAACCCACTCTAACCCACTCTAACCCACTCTAACCCACTCTAACCCACTCTAACCCACTCTAACCCACTCTAACCCACTCTAACCCACTCTAACCCACTCTAACCCACTCTAACCCACTCTAACCCACTCTAACCCACTCTAACCCACTCTAACCCACTCTAACCCACTCTAACCCACTCTAACCCACTCTAACCCACTCTAACCCACTCTAACCCACTCTAACCCACTCTAACCCACTCTAACCCACTCTAACCCACTCTAACCCACTCTAACCCACTCTAACCCACTCTAACCCACTCTAACCCACTCTAACCCACTCTAACCCACTCTAACCCACTCTAACCCACTCTAACCCACTCTAACCCACTCTAACCCACTCTAACCCACTCTAACCCACTCTAACCCACTCTAACCCACTCTAACCCACTCTAACCCACTCTAACCCACTCTAACCCACTCTAACCCACTCTAACCCACTCTAACCCACTCTAACCCACTCTAACCCACTCTAACCCACTCTAACCCACTCTAACCCACTCTAACCCACTCTAACCCACTCTAACCCACTCTAACCCACTCTAACCCACTCTAACCCACTCTAACCCACTCTAACCCACTCTAACCCACTCTAACCCACTCTAACCCACTCTAACCCACTCTAACCCACTCTAACCCACTCTAACCCACTCTAACCCACTCTAACCCACTCTAACCCACTCTAACCCACTCTAACCCACTCTAACCCACTCTAACCCACTCTAACCCACTCTAACCCACTCTAACCCACTCTAACCCACTCTAACCCACTCTAACCCACTCTAACCCACTCTAACCCACTCTAACCCACTCTAACCCACTCTAACCCACTCTAACCCACTCTAACCCACTCTAACCCACTCTAACCCACTCTAACCCACTCTAACCCACTCTAACCCACTCTAACCCACTCTAACCCACTCTAACCCACTCTAACCCACTCTAACCCACTCTAACCCACTCTAACCCACTCTAACCCACTCTAACCCACTCTAACCCACTCTAACCCACTCTAACCCACTCTAACCCACTCTAACCCACTCTAACCCACTCTAACCCACTCTAACCCACTCTAACCCACTCTAACCCACTCTAACCCACTCTAACCCACTCTAACCCACTCTAACCCACTCTAACCCACTCTAACCCACTCTAACCCACTCTAACCCACTCTAACCCACTCTAACCCACTCTAACCCACTCTAACCCACTCTAACCCACTCTAACCCACTCTAACCCACTCTAACCCACTCTAACCCACTCTAACCCACTCTAACCCACTCTAACCCACTCTAACCCACTCTAACCCACTCTAACCCACTCTAACCCACTCTAACCCACTCTAACCCACTCTAACCCACTCTAACCCACTCTAACCCACTCTAACCCACTCTAACCCACTCTAACCCACTCTAACCCACTCTAACCCACTCTAACCCACTCTAACCCACTCTAACCCACTCTAACCCACTCTAACCCACTCTAACCCACTCTAACCCACTCTAACCCACTCTAACCCACTCTAACCCACTCTAACCCACTCTAACCCACTCTAACCCACTCTAACCCACTCTAACCCACTCTAACCCACTCTAACCCACTCTAACCCACTCTAACCCACTCTAACCCACTCTAACCCACTCTAACCCACTCTAACCCACTCTAACCCACTCTAACCCACTCTAACCCACTCTAACCCACTCTAACCCACTCTAACCCACTCTAACCCACTCTAACCCACTCTAACCCACTCTAACCCACTCTAACCCACTCTAACCCACTCTAACCCACTCTAACCCACTCTAACCCACTCTAACCCACTCTAACCCACTCTAACCCACTCTAACCCACTCTAACCCACTCTAACCCACTCTAACCCACTCTAACCCACTCTAACCCACTCTAACCCACTCTAACCCACTCTAACCCACTCTAACCCACTCTAACCCACTCTAACCCACTCTAACCCACTCTAACCCACTCTAACCCACTCTAACCCACTCTAACCCACTCTAACCCACTCTAACCCACTCTAACCCACTCTAACCCACTCTAACCCACTCTAACCCACTCTAACCCACTCTAACCCACTCTAACCCACTCTAACCCACTCTAACCCACTCTAACCCACTCTAACCCACTCTAACCCACTCTAACCCACTCTAACCCACTCTAACCCACTCTAACCCACTCTAACCCACTCTAACCCACTCTAACCCACTCTAACCCACTCTAACCCACTCTAACCCACTCTAACCCACTCTAACCCACTCTAACCCACTCTAACCCACTCTAACCCACTCTAACCCACTCTAACCCACTCTAACCCACTCTAACCCACTCTAACCCACTCTAACCCACTCTAACCCACTCTAACCCACTCTAACCCACTCTAACCCACTCTAACCCACTCTAACCCACTCTAACCCACTCTAACCCACTCTAACCCACTCTAACCCACTCTAACCCACTCTAACCCACTCTAACCCACTCTAACCCACTCTAACCCACTCTAACCCACTCTAACCCACTCTAACCCACTCTAACCCACTCTAACCCACTCTAACCCACTCTAACCCACTCTAACCCACTCTAACCCACTCTAACCCACTCTAACCCACTCTAACCCACTCTAACCCACTCTAACCCACTCTAACCCACTCTAACCCACTCTAACCCACTCTAACCCACTCTAACCCACTCTAACCCACTCTAACCCACTCTAACCCACTCTAACCCACTCTAACCCACTCTAACCCACTCTAACCCACTCTAACCCACTCTAACCCACTCTAACCCACTCTAACCCACTCTAACCCACTCTAACCCACTCTAACCCACTCTAACCCACTCTAACCCACTCTAACCCACTCTAACCCACTCTAACCCACTCTAACCCACTCTAACCCACTCTAACCCACTCTAACCCACTCTAACCCACTCTAACCCACTCTAACCCACTCTAACCCACTCTAACCCACTCTAACCCACTCTAACCCACTCTAACCCACTCTAACCCACTCTAACCCACTCTAACCCACTCTAACCCACTCTAACCCACTCTAACCCACTCTAACCCACTCTAACCCACTCTAACCCACTCTAACCCACTCTAACCCACTCTAACCCACTCTAACCCACTCTAACCCACTCTAACCCACTCTAACCCACTCTAACCCACTCTAACCCACTCTAACCCACTCTAACCCACTCTAACCCACTCTAACCCACTCTAACCCACTCTAACCCACTCTAACCCACTCTAACCCACTCTAACCCACTCTAACCCACTCTAACCCACTCTAACCCACTCTAACCCACTCTAACCCACTCTAACCCACTCTAACCCACTCTAACCCACTCTAACCCACTCTAACCCACTCTAACCCACTCTAACCCACTCTAACCCACTCTAACCCACTCTAACCCACTCTAACCCACTCTAACCCACTCTAACCCACTCTAACCCACTCTAACCCACTCTAACCCACTCTAACCCACTCTAACCCACTCTAACCCACTCTAACCCACTCTAACCCACTCTAACCCACTCTAACCCACTCTAACCCACTCTAACCCACTCTAACCCACTCTAACCCACTCTAACCCACTCTAACCCACTCTAACCCACTCTAACCCACTCTAACCCACTCTAACCCACTCTAACCCACTCTAACCCACTCTAACCCACTCTAACCCACTCTAACCCACTCTAACCCACTCTAACCCACTCTAACCCACTCTAACCCACTCTAACCCACTCTAACCCACTCTAACCCACTCTAACCCACTCTAACCCACTCTAACCCACTCTAACCCACTCTAACCCACTCTAACCCACTCTAACCCACTCTAACCCACTCTAACCCACTCTAACCCACTCTAACCCACTCTAACCCACTCTAACCCACTCTAACCCACTCTAACCCACTCTAACCCACTCTAACCCACTCTAACCCACTCTAACCCACTCTAACCCACTCTAACCCACTCTAACCCACTCTAACCCACTCTAACCCACTCTAACCCACTCTAACCCACTCTAACCCACTCTAACCCACTCTAACCCACTCTAACCCACTCTAACCCACTCTAACCCACTCTAACCCACTCTAACCCACTCTAACCCACTCTAACCCACTCTAACCCACTCTAACCCACTCTAACCCACTCTAACCCACTCTAACCCACTCTAACCCACTCTAACCCACTCTAACCCACTCTAACCCACTCTAACCCACTCTAACCCACTCTAACCCACTCTAACCCACTCTAACCCACTCTAACCCACTCTAACCCACTCTAACCCACTCTAACCCACTCTAACCCACTCTAACCCACTCTAACCCACTCTAACCCACTCTAACCCACTCTAACCCACTCTAACCCACTCTAACCCACTCTAACCCACTCTAACCCACTCTAACCCACTCTAACCCACTCTAACCCACTCTAACCCACTCTAACCCACTCTAACCCACTCTAACCCACTCTAACCCACTCTAA
Organism: Hedychridium roseum; assembly: GCA_963989215.1. NCBI lineage: Eukaryota > Metazoa > Arthropoda > Insecta > Hymenoptera > Chrysididae > Hedychridium > Hedychridium roseum. The sequence continues at coordinate 6,841 of OZ022321.1, forward strand.
CCCACTCTAACCCACTCTAACCCACTCTAACCCACTCTAACCCACTCTAACCCACTCTAACCCACTCTAACCCACTCTAACCCACTCTAACCCACTCTAACCCACTCTAACCCACTCTAACCCACTCTAACCCACTCTAACCCACTCTAACCCACTCTAACCCACTCTAACCCACTCTAACCCACTCTAACCCACTCTAACCCACTCTAACCCACTCTAACCCACTCTAACCCACTCTAACCCACTCTAACCCACTCTAACCCACTCTAACCCACTCTAACCCACTCTAACCCACTCTAACCCACTCTAACCCACTCTAACCCACTCTAACCCACTCTAACCCACTCTAACCCACTCTAACCCACTCTAACCCACTCTAACCCACTCTAACCCACTCTAACCCACTCTAACCCACTCTAACCCACTCTAACCCACTCTAACCCACTCTAACCCACTCTAACCCACTCTAACCCACTCTAACCCACTCTAACCCACTCTAACCCACTCTAACCCACTCTAACCCACTCTAACCCACTCTAACCCACTCTAACCCACTCTAACCCACTCTAACCCACTCTAACCCACTCTAACCCACTCTAACCCACTCTAACCCACTCTAACCCACTCTAACCCACTCTAACCCACTCTAACCCACTCTAACCCACTCTAACCCACTCTAACCCACTCTAACCCACTCTAACCCACTCTAACCCACTCTAACCCACTCTAACCCACTCTAACCCACTCTAACCCACTCTAACCCACTCTAACCCACTCTAACCCACTCTAACCCACTCTAACCCACTCTAACCCACTCTAACCCACTCTAACCCACTCTAACCCACTCTAACCCACTCTAACCCACTCTAACCCACTCTAACCCACTCTAACCCACTCTAACCCACTCTAACCCACTCTAACCCACTCTAACCCACTCTAACCCACTCTAACCCACTCTAACCCACTCTAACCCACTCTAACCCACTCTAACCCACTCTAACCCACTCTAACCCACTCTAACCCACTCTAACCCACTCTAACCCACTCTAACCCACTCTAACCCACTCTAACCCACTCTAACCCACTCTAACCCACTCTAACCCACTCTAACCCACTCTAACCCACTCTAACCCACTCTAACCCACTCTAACCCACTCTAACCCACTCTAACCCACTCTAACCCACTCTAACCCACTCTAACCCACTCTAACCCACTCTAACCCACTCTAACCCACTCTAACCCACTCTAACCCACTCTAACCCACTCTAACCCACTCTAACCCACTCTAACCCACTCTAACCCACTCTAACCCACTCTAACCCACTCTAACCCACTCTAACCCACTCTAACCCACTCTAACCCACTCTAACCCACTCTAACCCACTCTAACCCACTCTAACCCACTCTAACCCACTCTAACCCACTCTAACCCACTCTAACCCACTCTAACCCACTCTAACCCACTCTAACCCACTCTAACCCACTCTAACCCACTCTAACCCACTCTAACCCACTCTAACCCACTCTAACCCACTCTAACCCACTCTAACCCACTCTAACCCACTCTAACCCACTCTAACCCACTCTAACCCACTCTAACCCACTCTAACCCACTCTAACCCACTCTAACCCACTCTAACCCACTCTAACCCACTCTAACCCACTCTAACCCACTCTAACCCACTCTAACCCACTCTAACCCACTCTAACCCACTCTAACCCACTCTAACCCACTCTAACCCACTCTAACCCACTCTAACCCACTCTAACCCACTCTAACCCACTCTAACCCACTCTAACCCACTCTAACCCACTCTAACCCACTCTAACCCACTCTAACCCACTCTAACCCACTCTAACCCACTCTAACCCACTCTAACCCACTCTAACCCACTCTAACCCACTCTAACCCACTCTAACCCACTCTAACCCACTCTAACCCACTCTAACCCACTCTAACCCACTCTAACCCACTCTAACCCACTCTAACCCACTCTAACCCACTCTAACCCACTCTAACCCACTCTAACCCACTCTAACCCACTCTAACCCACTCTAACCCACTCTAACCCACTCTAACCCACTCTAACCCACTCTAACCCACTCTAACCCACTCTAACCCACTCTAACCCACTCTAACCCACTCTAACCCACTCTAACCCACTCTAACCCACTCTAACCCACTCTAACCCACTCTAACCCACTCTAACCCACTCTAACCCACTCTAACCCACTCTAACCCACTCTAACCCACTCTAACCCACTCTAACCCACTCTAACCCACTCTAACCCACTCTAACCCACTCTAACCCACTCTAACCCACTCTAACCCACTCTAACCCACTCTAACCCACTCTAACCCACTCTAACCCACTCTAACCCACTCTAACCCACTCTAACCCACTCTAACCCACTCTAACCCACTCTAACCCACTCTAACCCACTCTAACCCACTCTAACCCACTCTAACCCACTCTAACCCACTCTAACCCACTCTAACCCACTCTAACCCACTCTAACCCACTCTAACCCACTCTAACCCACTCTAACCCACTCTAACCCACTCTAACCCACTCTAACCCACTCTAACCCACTCTAACCCACTCTAACCCACTCTAACCCACTCTAACCCACTCTAACCCACTCTAACCCACTCTAACCCACTCTAACCCACTCTAACCCACTCTAACCCACTCTAACCCACTCTAACCCACTCTAACCCACTCTAACCCACTCTAACCCACTCTAACCCACTCTAACCCACTCTAACCCACTCTAACCCACTCTAACCCACTCTAACCCACTCTAACCCACTCTAACCCACTCTAACCCACTCTAACCCACTCTAACCCACTCTAACCCACTCTAACCCACTCTAACCCACTCTAACCCACTCTAACCCACTCTAACCCACTCTAACCCACTCTAACCCACTCTAACCCACTCTAACCCACTCTAACCCACTCTAACCCACTCTAACCCACTCTAACCCACTCTAACCCACTCTAACCCACTCTAACCCACTCTAACCCACTCTAACCCACTCTAACCCACTCTAACCCACTCTAACCCACTCTAACCCACTCTAACCCACTCTAACCCACTCTAACCCACTCTAACCCCCGTCGAAACGCCACTCTGAACCGGCTCTAACCGCCCGTCGAAACGCCACTCTGAACCGGCTCTAACCGCCCGTCGAAACGCCACTCTGAACCGGCTCTAACCGCCCGTCGAAACGCCACTCTGAACCGGCTCTAACCGCCCGTCGAAACGCCACTCTGAACCGGCTCTAACCGCCCGTCGAAACGCCACTCTGAACCGGCTCTAACCGCCCGTCGAAACGCCACTCTGAACCGGCTCTAACCGCCCGTCGAAACGCCACTCTGAACCGGCTCTAACCGCCCGTCGAAACGCCACTCTGAACCGGCTCTAACCGCCCGTCGAAACGCCACTCTGAACCGGCTCTAACCGCCCGTCGAAACGCCACTCTGAACCGGCTCTAACCGCCCGTCGAAACGCCACTCTGAACCGGCTCTAACCGCCCGTCGAAACGCCACTCTGAACCGGCTCTAACCGCCCGTCGAAACGCCACTCTGAACCGGCTCTAACCGCCCGTCGAAACGCCACTCTGAACCGGCTCTAACCGCCCGTCGAAACGCCACTCTGAACCGGCTCTAACCGCCCGTCGAAACGCCACTCTGAACCGGCTCTAACCGCCCGTCGAAACGCCACTCTGAACCGGCTCTAACCGCCCGTCGAAACGCCACTCTGAACCGGCTCTAACCGCCCGTCGAAACGCCACTCTGAACCGGCTCTAACCGCCCGTCGAAACGCCACTCTGAACCGGCTCTAACCGCCCGTCGAAACGCCACTCTGAACCGGCTCTAACCGCCCGTCGAAACGCCACTCTGAACCGGCTCTAACCGCCCGTCGAAACGCCACTCTGAACCGGCTCTAACCGCCCGTCGAAACGCCACTCTGAACCGGCTCTAACCGCCCGTCGAAACGCCACTCTGAACCGGCTCTAACCGCCCGTCGAAACGCCACTCTGAACCGGCTCTAACCGCCCGTCGAAACGCCACTCTGAACCGGCTCTAACCGCCCGTCGAAACGCCACTCTGAACCGGCTCTAACCGCCCGTCGAAACGCCACTCTGAACCGGCTCTAACCGCCCGTCGAAACGCCACTCTGAACCGGCTCTAACCGCCCGTCGAAACGCCACTCTGAACCGGCTCTAACCGCCCGTCGAAACGCCACTCTGAACCGGCTCTAACCGCCCGTCGAAACGCCACTCTGAACCGGCTCTAACCGCCCGTCGAAACGCCACTCTGAACCGGCTCTAACCGCCCGTCGAAACGCCACTCTGAACCGGCTCTAACCGCCCGTCGAAACGCCACTCTGAACCGGCTCTAACCGCCCGTCGAAACGCCACTCTGAACCGGCTCTAACCGCCCGTCGAAACGCCACTCTGAACCGGCTCTAACCGCCCGTCGAAACGCCACTCTGAACCGGCTCTAACCGCCCGTCGAAACGCCACTCTGAACCGGCTCTAACCGCCCGTCGAAACGCCACTCTGAACCGGCTCTAACCGCCCGTCGAAACGCCACTCTGAACCGGCTCTAACCGCCCGTCGAAACGCCACTCTGAACCGGCTCTAACCGCCCGTCGAAACGCCACTCTGAACCGGCTCTAACCGCCCGTCGAAACGCCACTCTGAACCGGCTCTAACCGCCCGTCGAAACGCCACTCTGAACCGGCTCTAACCGCCCGTCGAAACGCCACTCTGAACCGGCTCTAACCGCCCGTCGAAACGCCACTCTGAACCGGCTCTAACCGCCCGTCGAAACGCCACTCTGAACCGGCTCTAACCGCCCGTCGAAACGCCACTCTGAACCGGCTCTAACCGCCCGTCGAAACGCCACTCTGAACCGGCTCTAACCGCCCGTCGAAACGCCACTCTGAACCGGCTCTAACCGCCCGTCGAAACGCCACTCTGAACCGGCTCTAACCGCCCGTCGAAACGCCACTCTGAACCGGCTCTAACCGCCCGTCGAAACGCCACTCTGAACCGGCTCTAACCGCCCGTCGAAACGCCACTCTGAACCGGCTCTAACCGCCCGTCGAAACGCCACTCTGAACCGGCTCTAACCGCCCGTCGAAACGCCACTCTGAACCGGCTCTAACCGCCCGTCGAAACGCCACTCTGAACCGGCTCTAACCGCCCGTCGAAACGCCACTCTGAACCGGCTCTAACCGCCCGTCGAAACGCCACTCTGAACCGGCTCTAACCGCCCGTCGAAACGCCACTCTGAACCGGCTCTAACCGCCCGTCGAAACGCCACTCTGAACCGGCTCTAACCGCCCGTCGAAACGCCACTCTGAACCGGCTCTAACCGCCCGTCGAAACGCCACTCTGAACCGGCTCTAACCGCCCGTCGAAACGCCACTCTGAACCGGCTCTAACCGCCCGTCGAAACGCCACTCTGAACCGGCTCTAACCGCCCGTCGAAACGCCACTCTGAACCGGCTCTAACCGCCCGTCGAAACGCCACTCTGAACCGGCTCTAACCGCCCGTCGAAACGCCACTCTGAACCGGCTCTAACCGCCCGTCGAAACGCCACTCTGAACCGGCTCTAACCGCCCGTCGAAACGCCACTCTGAACCGGCTCTAACCGCCCGTCGAAACGCCACTCAGAATCCGGATCTTACCTGCCCGTCTGACAACGGCGCTAAACCCCCCGGAGGCCCCGAGGAGAACCCTCCGGGGGGTTTAGGTCGTCGCCGGATCGATTGGCGCTATCGAGAAATGCGAAAAAAATCGACGTCTGTTAGTGCGAAAATGTTTTACGCGTGGCCTTGATTACCCCAGCGGCGCCAGGCGTATGGCGTGAGTCATAGCGACCACGCTGGACAAGCGAACTGACGAGCGACCGTCGTGCTTTCGCATGCACATCGGCGAAAATCCGTAGAAAATGCGACATATAATGAAGCGTGGAAATCACGGCCTACCTGGCTTAATAACCACCAGGTAAAACTGCGTTACGTGCGCTGACAATCGCGTCAAACAAAAACAAAAAAAAAAGGGTGGGTTACAGTGGAACGTAGTTCGGATGATGTTTCGTAAAATTACCACGCGATTGCAGTTGTGACGTGCTTTTCATTGTTAGTGCAATTATAAATTGGAATCAAAAAGCAATTATCACTCAAAGATTGGGTCAGACTTTCCTGTATAAATTTTTGCGATCGTCCATGCACGTGTAGAATAGCTGACTACGAAGTAAAATCGATAAGGATGTTATTTCCATATTAGGTGGAACTCTTCATGGGTTTATATTTCTGACAGACGCCCGTCAGTAATTGGATACGTTTTATCAAGTTCCTCTTGAAACGAGTTTGCTATTAATTGGAGATAGTAAGCGGAAAAGGGTATTTCAAGCGGTGGGACGTTATATGCGATCTGCAAGCTGAGAGGGTTCAGTAATTTGTATCAATTAAATTCCGTATCTGATACGTTGCATCCATTTCCTTACCACTCTCGTCTTAAATGGTGACTATGTAGTGTGGAAGACCGAAGATTGGGTCCTGTAGCCAAATAAATGCTAAAGAAGTGCTATTATTAATAACATAAACTTAATAATAATGTTACGTACAACATTCTGTATACACAATATAATAATATTGATCGCATGAGACAGACACATGGTCGCACGTACATCAGTAAAATAAAGAATTTATCTAAAATACTAATTTTTGTACAGTGTGCTTCCATAATCCCAGACATTTTGTGCCCGTTATGCAGAATCACGATAAGTATTGTCTGTTTTTATTAGTTTCATTTTTTATTTTCATTATTTATTATTACGAGTGTTAATGTTGAGTCTTCCTCTATGTAGTTTCATGTCGACAAAGATCTTGTGACAGAGTTAAATTCCTCAAAGGACAACGTATTTTTCAATGAATTTAGGACTCGGCTTTTCGGATCGTGTAGTCGAGCAATGCATTCGATGCATATTAATGCAACGCATTCGACAGCATAAGCGTGCACACACATTAGGGATCAGCTTCATCTGAACTGTATTCACGATACGTATCGCTGATACGTACCTACTTACGACTGGTTTGGTGATACATGAGGGTCGTCGCTAAATTTCCCCAGGGAAACATCAAATTCTCTCCGTTTTCTCGATAGCCTCCCACCATCTTGCATTCTCTTCATCTTACTCAGCGGTTTCATTCCTGTCAAACTCGTTGTTTTCGAAAAAGTATATTTTCTTCATTTATCAGAACTTCTTAAGCGAAATATTGACTATACACTAATTTAATAAACACGTGTACGTGTATCAAGCTGCGTAGCCAACAGTATCGCCCTTGTCTGTTCTAAGACGACGAGCACGCTTGTGAAATATGACCGCGATAATCTACGCTCATGTATTTCGAAGTATGTTTGCGGTCAGCGCGTAAGTTTAGAAATCGATGATAAAGAGTTGTAATTTTAAGCAATACTTTGCTTTGGAACGACTAAAATTCATACTTAATGTTAATGGGTATGATAATGGGGAAATATATGTCGAAGGTTAATGAGAATTCTGGAATTTTTAGTGTAACGCTTCATTAATATTTAACTATGCGTATATCGATAACATCGTGTTATTATCGTATTGCAGGAAAACTAATTGGAAATGATAATATTGTACATAATTGCGAAATAAAGTCTGACAGAATATTTTTAATATCATCACGCTTTCGAAAAACTAGTTTGCAGAAAATTTCATGGCACACTTTACTTTCGAGTACGTAGATGATAGTTTTCTATCGGCACTATGCTGTTAATATATCACGCCTTTATCTACGTAGTGACTGTCGCTGTAAAAATAGTTTTATCTACAGTGTCGTCGCGGCTCTCGTTCATCCGACCAGATGAATGTGTGCACTTCGAACACGGTATCTTTGACGAAGACCTCATTTGATCCGCTATCGAATGACAAATCTGTTTCTACCAGACATTCGTTTATAGGTCGTCTACGTTTAGAAGAAACTGTTAATTAACGGGCAAATCTTAGGATGAGACAGCATTAGCCCGCATTAACGTTGTAACATCAAAACATTATCACAAGAACAAAAATAGTGGAACAGTGAAAAGTGGCTATAAGAAATGAGCGGTAGAAGCCGTGAATAAACGGAGGCGAGTGATAAAACGACAAATTATTATGTCGATAAAGGTGCTGAATTAATAAAACTGTGTGGGATACCGTAATAAATAGTTGAAGCTACGACTGATGAAAATAGTTGACGATTAAGAACGATTCATCATTAAAGTGATCGACTGATAATAGCTTTGTTACAAAGCTAAGTCCCTAGAAGTGACAGCGAAAGAAAATTCAGAGCAGCATGGTGAAGTTTAAGCACATCGAGTATACAGTTTCGCTGGGGTTTGCGGTCTTCTTGATTGCACAAGTACATAGCAGCCCTACGTCATTCGTCTCCTCGGCAAAAACAAATCTGAGAATCCTCGGCGTCTTTGCCCATTTGGGTAAAAGTCATTTTGATGTTTTCAAGCCCCTTCTCGAAGAATTGGCACGTCGGGGTCACGAACTTACAGTAATCTCGCATTTTCCTCGAAATAATAGTAGCAATACAGAAGAGTACTTCCCAAATTACAAGGACATTGCCTTGAGAGACTCCAAAATTGGTACTTTTGTAAATGTCGTAGACCTCAAAACCACGGACCATTCTTTTTTGCAGATATTGAAAGAATTGAAACATCTTCGAGACTGGGGGATCCATGCTTGTGAAATTTGCTTTCGGAATTCGGATGTCCAACGTTTGATACAGTCCGAACAGACGTTTGATTTGATAATTACAGAAACGTTTAATACGGACTGTTTCCTTGGGTTTGTTCATAGATTCAAAGCACCGTTTCTGGGAATTTCCACTCATCAAATTATGCCCTGGACCAGTGCATCCTTAAATATCCACGAAGAGATTAGTGAAATACCTACGGTATTTTTGGGACTTCAAAGACCAATGAATTTTTTTCAAAAAGTACAAAACGCGGCAGTTTTAGCTGTAGCGAGAACAACTTACGATATTTGGTTCTTAGCATCCGCACAATCTCTCGCGGAGGAAGCGTTCGGTCCTGGTGTACCGAATTTACGAGACATTGCCAAGAACATGAGCGGTCTTCTTGTCAACACTCATTACTCTCTTCATGGCTCAGTATCGCTTCCACCGAATGTATACGAAGTCGGAGGACTTCATATTCCGCCTATAACGAAGGATCTACCAAGAGATATCGCAGAATTCATGGACAATGCCCAGAATGGTATTCTTTATTTTAACATGGGATCCATGATTAAAGGCTCATCTTTGCCACCTGACAAACTTGAAACTATTTTGAATGTCTTTCGCTCAATTCCGGTGAAGGTGATTTGGAAGTTTGAGGGCGATGAACTTCCTGAAAAACCGGATAACGTTATGGTCAGGAAGTGGCTGCCACAATTTGATGTGCTAAGTAAGTAAATGTTACGGGTGGGAAGATGTAATTTCCGAGTTAAACATTGGCCCATCATAACCAAAAGCAAATTCACGTGCTTTTAATAGGCGGAGGGTACGAGGTGTATGATCGTGAGACGAAAATTACGTGTACTCAAATTTGCGCATGAATTGGGCTCAAACAACATCGGATTAAACGTAACATTATGTTCTTGAATAATTCTTGTAATGATTAAAGAGCAATTAAGTGGTCGACGAGAAATTTGTAGAATATTATCGTTAAATGCACCGTTAACAAAAATAACCGAGTGAAGGAAGGGTAATCGGAAAGAAGCAAATGCATCATACAGTTTAAATCAAATTAATTGTGCGTGCGATATGCCGATATCAACTTAGCCTCGTGAATTGACGAAATACACGGAACGTTGTACTTAGTGATGGAATAGTGGGAAGAGATAACCGCAGACGTCGGAAGTATTTTCGACGAATCCTCGATATCAGCGGTAAACCCTACAGACAGAAATGTTCATAATACCAATTGGTTTGCCATCAATTTGACACAGCACCGTTTGGTTAAAGTGGGTTCTAGCATCGCGGCAGTCAAAGCATATTATATTGTTCCCGATTTTTAATACAAATATAACAATTTTGATACATGCACCGCTAAGAACGTTATGCGCAAGGACGGAACGCACACCTTTGAATATGACTGCTCGTTTTTTTAGGTCATCCAAATGTAAAATGTTACCTGGGACATGGAGGTCTTTTGGGCCTTTCCGAGGGTGTCTATGTCGGCGTGCCGATGATATTGATACCGATTTTCGGTGATCAATTTCACAATGCAGCTGCCGCAGCGACAAGAGGTGTAGCGATAGTTCTTGATTATAAACAACTTGACGAATGGAATTTACGTAACGCCATCGACCAAGCATTCAATGACACGAAGTAAGTGCATTTCCTCTGCATCAATTAGTTTCTGCCTCGTTATTATTAACTCTCTCACCTGCGACTGTACATCTTACCTCATACTTGCTCGCAATCCCGAATTTAAAAGCTATGTGTGTGTATCGACTAGTGGAGTAGAGAGTTTGGTCTGTGCAAACCAGGATAGAATATCCGCAAAGCCAGTGTGCTGGTATATCCGCAATTTCGCACAGCACGGTGAGCAGGCCGCATGGGAAATTTCAGGGCGGTAAATGTTTCACGGCATGAATCAACGGTCGTCGACTGTACGATGACGACGTGCAACCAAGGCGAAATTAAATGTTACATTATTCAAGTCACAGTCTGAAAACTTGTTAGCCTGATGCTATGTCCATTCAGTCGCCTAGTTGTGCTAATGGTGCTAATTGTGAAGAATAGCAAAGCTGAATGATAACACATTCTGGACAACCGTTGCATGGACATCGTCGTATTTAACAGAAAATGATAATAATAATAATAGTGTTGCTTGTATGTTTAATGGCAAACATAACGTACGACAAAACGTATAATTATTCTAAAATATCGTATACATTCCCATGACAATTACGTTATGTTATATTGTTAATTAGTTAAGTAATTGAATTTCGCCCCATTTTTCATTGATGCAAACTGTTCTTGGTGTTTCAGGTATCGAGAAAATGTTAAAAAACTGTCGAAAGTTTATAGGGATCGCCCATCGAGTCCATTAGAAACTGCGATTTGGTTTACAGAATACGTCGCCAGAAATGATGCACTACCTTACTTGCTAAGTGAGGGTATTGGACTACCGTGGTATCGACGTAATTTCCTGAACGTCGTACTCTTCACTGCGCTTGTTTTGTTAATTAGCTTGTATTTGCTTTACCGCATAACGTGGTCTGTATTTGCATTTTGCTTTATTGTGGTTAAAAATTTAACGAGTGGTAAGAACAAAAAGAAGTTAGACAAAAACGACTGATATTTCTTCTCCTCGATAAAAAATAGTCGAAATAAATTCAGAAACTGATGTTGGTGAAACAGAAATGGACAAATAGAACATCATACGACAATGAAAAAAAACGACAGGTCTGAAAACATTAACAAAAAGCGGTGAATTGGACGGAGATCTAAAGACTAGCATGGCAAAATGAGGTATAAGGAAGACGGAATTCTGCTTCGAAGCACCCGGGAATTACCCGATTCGACCACTTCGCCGAGTTGAAAATCATAAGCAGAACACGAGAATGCGCCATAAAATTTACGGAAAACAGATGGAACGGATCGGGTTATTGGAAGTTACATCGTGAAGCACATACCCACAATGATTATTTGAATCTTTCTCCCGTTTACTGACCAAACTACATAATGTACGTTCTGCTTCTGACATGTTATTCCGTTCTTTTTTGTACGATAATATTAATTCTGATATGAATTCATTTTATTTACCACTGTCTTCAATAAACTTTTACGCTCAAGATTTTTCTTCGCAGAGTTTACTGTACATAGTTTCGTCACATTCAATCTTTACCATCCTTTGTATTCTCTACGTGCATTTCTCTCGCTTGATTCGTTTCTACTTGTCCTACTCTTCTTGTCTCATGCTCCGCCCCAAACTTGAATCCAATTTTCCACATCGCATCCCGCAAAAGTTACTCCAGGATGCTCGTTTCCTCGCTCAGTTTCTCGGCCCGTATACGATAGAACGAAAGGGGGCAAGTCAGGTCAAGCAAGGAACAGCTCGCGACGGAACGAGCGAAACATTTTTATCTTCTCTTTGCTTTTCTCCTGCGCCACTGCTGCCGCTGAAGTAAAACAATTTCGAAACATATTGCTCGAGTACCGCTACATCCTATGCTGTTTTTCACTTTTCTGCGAGTCCTACGGACAAAGTAATAAGGCGTATCCTTCGCCGTTAACGTCTTTGCATCCCTCGTAATCGTAATTTTACGTTCTAACAGCGCGCGTCGTGTACCTTTCACTATTTTGAACGCGTCGACGTAAAACCTGATTTGTGAAAAATGCAAACAAGGTGTTGAAGTATACGCAAAACCGATGTGGTTCGTTTACAGTTATATATACATGAGCATAGCATTACCGAAGGAACGCTCACCTATTTACATCGGTCATTTCGAAATGGTAGCAAATTTGTATTATCTATGAATCTCACGTACATAAATTTATATGACATCGTTTCAAATACAATTGACGCACAATATTACACTGTAATGGCATCTGGTGAGGGATATAGGGTATCGGTGATGGTAAAGGGAGTGAGAATAGTGGTGATAATTAGCTCGTTAGTAGAGCTTTGATGCGACGCACTCACTAGTTAGCTGAAATGCGGGCAGAAGCCCAGCCTCTGCTCTAATGAATCGTTAAATTAAAATCGAAACTAGATCACATTTGGCATTGACTGTGCCGTCATATAGCTCAGTCACGATAACTCTACGTATGCGTTGCTAAATGCGACAAATTGATAACTGCATGCTTATTCATTTTTATTCGGAACTGGTGGTTCTACGTTTTGCGTTCGCACGTATATATACACATCGGATGAACGGAATTGAACGAACGTGACCCAAAGTATGCGCAAGCGCGTAAAAAGCGTTGTGTATCGACGATTGCGTACGCTTACGAGAAGGGCAGTGCGAAATTAAAGCGCGATATGTGCGACCACCCGAGAGAAGTAAATTGAGGAGGCCGCAGAACTCAAACTCTGTGAAAGTAGTCATACGTTGTATCAGGTTTGCTGTTATAATAAGCACGTTACCATACAGCCTTTACTAATTTCTACAGTTACGTATTAAAATAGTACGAAGGTTGGGGCTACCAACCCTCTCGTTGCCTAAGTATTTTGTTCGCATCCTTTCCTTCGGAATTACTTTGCACTTTACAAAAAGCCAGATTGTATAAACGAAACCGGAATCTTTTCGACATCTTTCTTATTGCAATGGTTTTCATGCAATGGTTAAAAACAAGCTGTACTGCCTTTTTAATAATGATCGCGCAAGATAGTACATCACAATGGCCGGTCTTGGACGCTGTCTTGTGGGTAGACTGAATGGAATTTGAAATGTAGGAGAACATGCCTGGGATGTATGCCTGCTTGAGATGCGGCCGGCGTGCACGTCTACTTCCGATCCATCTGGCTCTAGACGGGCGACAAATCGAGTTACCGTCCAACATCTAAGACCAAAGAGCTTTGGCCGTCTTTCCTTCCTTCCTTCCTTCCTTCCTTCCTTCCTTCCTTCCTTCCTTCCTTCCTTCCTTCCTTCCTTCCTTCCTTCCTTCCTTTCTTCCTTCCTTCCTTCCTTCCTTCCTTCCTTCCTTTCTTCCTTCCTTCCTTCCGCCTTTCCTTTCTTCATTCTACCCTTCCTTTCCTGCAGACCCACGCATACAACCTGCTTCCGTTATCAGTTTGCTACCATCTCTGCGCATGCCGTAGTAACTTTTTCCTTGATTTCTCCATTTATGCCTTTTTCTAAATCATTATTTGATCTATTTAGGCTCTACCGAAATACTTTTACCATAATCAAAAACAATTTGAATGATCTCACTTTGTAACATCATCCATATTGCAAGTATAGGTTCATATAATATTTATGTTAGAGATGTATAATATTTGTGTTAGTTTTAGCACAGTGGCGTATAAGTATGTAAACACTTATGTTTGGTAAGAACTCAAAATGAATTATATTTGATGGACGGTATTCAGCGACACAGTGAGGCGTGAGCATTCTTCCGAGTCATTACGAGGACTCCACGATGAGGGCTCCACGACGTTCCGCTTTAAAGATAACGAAGCCGAGTTCTTCATGGAATAAAGGTGGGTAACCACGTCGCGCGGCACCCTCGAGTGTTTGCTGAGAGACCATCTCTGTCGGGCACGCGGGAGCGACAGGTGGTTCGCTTTGCTCTGGGCACTTCGCGGAAGTCCATGATTTAAAGTGTAAACTTAAATATCCGAGTTAGTGCTATTCGCGTGAATACATTCGATGTTAATAGGGTATCGACGAATTTCTGTCGTCAATTAAGGAGAAAGGCAAGGAAGTTGTACTGTAGACGAGCATACGTAGATTATTCGCCATGACATACGGGCTTTCAAATGGTCGTATCATCGACGATGGCTTTTCAACGAAAACGGTAAAAAAACAATAAATTAGAAATAACTGCACGAAAAATACGTTAGTGATAATGAAGGGCAATTGTCATGACAGTGAGGCTTGGAAATTTTGATGTCTGTTTTGGGCTAAATGAAAGGGCAAATAAAACCACTTGTTAGTAAAACTATTGTTAGAGAAAAATAAAGAAAGCTTTATTCTTTACATACCATAGCAGGCGGTACTGGTCGATTGGGTAACGACGTCTGCGACCATCCGTCGCACAACGTCGTCACGCACGCCAATAGATACAAACGAATGTTGATGGGAATAGAAGGACTGGGGGTGGGCGTGGTGAATATTGTACGGCAGGGGATGGGAAGTAGTACAAACATGATGGATTCGTTCGCAGTGATAGTCCGAGCTTTAAGAATTGTTGCAGATGGTCGTTGTGTTGATGACTGTTGCACGACCGGTCACGCCAGGAGAGCCGCTAACTTGTGCAAATTCGTAATAGTTGTGGCGTCGCCAGGTTGCAACCTGAGTGCCTCCCTATAGGCCTCCGCAGCTTGCCTGTATTTGCCATTCAGGTGAAGGATTGCGCCAAGATTAGTGTGGCTTCGCGCTTCGTATGGCCTTAGATTAGCCGCGTGCCTGTACCAGATCTCGGCCTCTTCTCTACGATCCGCTTGTCGGAGCGCTGACGCTGCAGCAACTGATAACTCATAGTCAGTTCGCGATAATTCTGCTGCGCGCAGCTGTTCAACTGCTGCCTCCATTAGCCGACCTTGCGATGTCAAGAATACTCCTGCGCTCACATATATTTACATACTTTATAATACAACATAAAGCACTATCTTTTCCATGAGTTCAATTCAACACTTATACACCCATATCAGAATATTAGCTTGAAAACAACCGTTCCTGATTCATAATCGTTACTCAGCACAACGACTCAATAACAGTGCAGATCCCTGAAGATAAAGTAATTCTGGGATACCTACCATAGTGGTGATGTACGCTTGGATCTTCGGGAGCTAATCTGCGTGCTCTAAGAAACCATCTCTCCGCTTCTAAAATGCGGCTGGACTGAAAGCGGTTAATGTTATTAATGACAATATATACTGACATTACAACATTTCGTCATCGCTGACTTTGAATCACGTTGCATTTACAATCTAAAGGCATTCGCTTAATTACTTAAATCGATGCATTTACTGAGCATTCATGATATGAGACCAAATTTTCAACTTTATAGGTTTACATCGTTTACGAAGGTTACATACATTTCTTGCCAATAGCTTCCCGTATGTGATGTGAGCCGGCACATGGTCCGGTTGACTGGCCAAACTGGCTTGAAACCATCGTTCAGCCTCTGAATACTGCTGTAGTCTGGATAGTGTTTCACCCAATAAATTGTAAACGCTCTGAAATGAACATAAAAAAGTAACGTTTATAAAGACCTCTTTTTAAGTGGGACCGTCTGAAATGATTGCGCCGAATGGTCCAAGTGGTTTGCGAGGAGAGGACGAAAATTTTCCGATGTCACTCGTCAAAACCTGAACCGAACATGAAGTAGTATGATTTGGATAAGCATTTCTTCGACACACGTGAGCCGTTCTTCCCGTACACGGAACTAGATATGCATGTTTCACTGCTTCTGTATACATGCGTGCGAGGAAGTGAGGTGAAAAACAGTTTTCGTATAAATTGCCGCGCAGGAATTCCACTAGAGTGCTTGAGGCGAATCGCGCAAGAGCTGGTCCGGTAAAGGGGAAATGGAGGCTAAGGAAATAAGGAAGAAGAAATCTCGTAAAAATGCAAACTTCTCTCCTCGCTACCGAAGCGAAACGCGAAAACCCGCCGTCATTGCACGAACCATTGTTGTCTCTGCAACTCCCCGCGCATCCAAAAAGTTAGCCACTGAAATCAAGAACAAAAAAGGGTCAACAATAAGAAGGATTGATCCGTACGGTAGCAAGGAACTGAAGAGAAAATGTTGATGAAACAATAAAAAAAAATTCAAGCGCTAGAATATGGAGAAATGTGGAACAACAGACCGCAATATTATACAAAAGACAAGAGTAGACACGGTGACGGCGATCTTGTCGAATAATCGCCATGCATCTTAGATCTGTTCGAAGCAACACCATTCAGGAATCGGGAATTGCGATGCACACAAGTCGATAATATCCGGACACATTTTATGTTGATGAGGAAATGACCAGCACCGACCTGTGGCGGATAATGATCCGGCAAAGCACGGAGGGCTTCCCTGTATGTGGACAGAGCTCTTTGTAATCTACCCTGATCGGCATAGAGTGCGCCTAACTGTAGTAAGGCCTTCACTCTGGCAGCTTCATGAGCCCTTTTGTCCTTCAGTCCAGCGCCATCCAAGGACGCTCCTGCCCGTAATACCGCGGCTGCTTCTGTCCCTCGACCTACGGAGACCAGCGTAGCACCCAAGTTCACGTAAGCTTCTGCAAGCACATTTGCCGAAAAATCATGACGCATATGTGCGTTCATGGCCTGTAATTTTCTAAGTAGTAAGTAAGTAAAAGTAAACGCATGGTGTGTTGCAGTTGTCTAAAGCAAATGTCACAAGTCATGTCAGGTGTTTCATTATATTTAAGTTGCCGTGATCTACCTACCAAAAGTTTCATCTTAAAAATGTATCAGACAGATGCTGACTAACTCAGTACTGATGAGTTTCCGGATTTACATTTTTCTCCGAAAGTGTCATTAATATTAATTTTTCTGCACATGCCACGTTTACGTATGTTTCGAACTATTGCACTGTCTCCGCGGTGTTAATCATCGAAATACTCCAGTGCGATGAGAACAGTCAGATTCTCGGAACATGAATTTCTTTACGAATAGGGAAACTTTTCATCCTCGTCGGCGTCACTGTTTCTCGCCACAGTCCTGATGTTAAACGAAACACGACTATACCTGTGCTGCGCGTTACTTTAAATGAGGAAGGAGCCGGAGAAACCGAGTGATCCATTTTCTCCCTGGTACACTCTCCAGGGACACTCTATGAAATTAGAGTTGCGACCAGGGTACATCGTGACTCACACGTGATACAAGCTGAGGTGTACCTCGCGATACAATCAGGCGCATTTGCGATATTAATTGACAGATAGAACCACTGAACACCGTGAATAATTGAAAGAGTGTTACCAAGTAGTACATTACTTTATGATATTCGGGCGTATATGCTCGTA
This sequence comes from Hedychridium roseum, assembly GCA_963989215.1. Taxonomy (NCBI): domain Eukaryota; kingdom Metazoa; phylum Arthropoda; class Insecta; order Hymenoptera; family Chrysididae; genus Hedychridium; species Hedychridium roseum. Next base: position 24,604 of record OZ022321.1, read on the forward strand.
ACAACATAATTAAGAAGTAAGAGAGATTTCGGAACAGATCGAAAATTTCTTGTCTGTATTTGTGTTATTGTTTAAACCGTAACAGTAAGGTGTTTCGTATAACTCTTGAAAGTTGATGGAGATTTGCAACTCAAGTGAAAACTATTGGAAAATAATGACCTACAAGCGCCGAAAAAAAGATGTAGAGTACACTATGCTGTGTTTAAACAAAACACTTCCTCGTGAAATTAATTGCAAAAGTTCTGTTAGTGTTACAATGAAGATTCGGAACTTACGTGCCAAGGAAGGTCGGAAATGAATAGCTCGCTGATAACTGAGTATAGCTTGATCGTAGTCCCTTCTACCTTGCTGTAATATCCCTCTGGAAAAAGGTAATCGCAATTTTCCAACATAATTATTAGTGTCCCAATGATAATTATTCTAATATGGTGTTAATTAGAGTATTGCGATTACGACTATGCATTTTGTTATTAAGGACAGCCGCTCAATGTGACCGGTTGATGCGTTATCTATCCTATAATGCCAGCGGATAAAAAAAATACCGAGAAACTACGTAGTTTAGGGCATTACGTGAATTCTCCCCACTCTCTGTATTGTAACGGACATTCTCTGTATCCCCGTTTCCATTCAATCGTTGCCTCTTCTTTACAGGGTGAAACACTCCGACATCTAATACGACCACGCGTTTGGCAACATTCCCGTGGAAAAAAACTCATTCAAACTTAGCGCTCGATCGAGGTCAATCTCTAGAAAATCGGGCGTATAACGTATGTTTATGAAAGACTCTTCTTTATGACACGAATTTTGCTCTTATCATTGATCGTTATTGTATTCAGATTCATCTCAAAAGGCATTTACTGTTACAATTACTACGCAATTATTCGCAGGTACCACATATAGAATGTACGATTCTTCTAAACCATTAGGATGCTATACATCTTTTTTCAATATCGCTAAGTGACGGAATATTTATGCTCGAAAAAGTATTTTTAAATAAAAGATACTACGCTACTGTATCTGACGTTCCAACATCGAAGGTCTTTGACGGACCTAATAGAGTTAATATAAAGGTAGAGAGAAGAAGAGTATTGCGGCGTACAGTCAATGTTAAGTAGTAATATATTAGACTGTATTCAAGCTGTTAACGTCCTCGGTCATATTTATACGATTACCCCGACCCCATTTCCTTGTTCTCGTTCCTTATTGGCTACGGTTTCAGACAGAAACACGTTATCCAAGGCTCCCTCCCGTGATTTCAATATGTCGTTACCATGACCATTGTCGGTTTCGAGATTATTCGCATGAAAGTCTCCCCCCCCCCTGCACATCGACAATAGGCATTAGCCTCGATAATAAAATTTACGGTATAGTTCCTTATCCTTTCGCGTTAGTGCACTTGAATCCGAATTTTAGGAAATATCTCAATGAAGATGGATTCAGCCACATGGCAGGTCATTCTATTGGATGCAAGTAGGACAAAGTGATTTTGAAAGCAAAAGAAAATTACAAACCTACTTTGCGATTCAGATGAGTAAACAATTGAAATTTTCCGGCAAAGCTGTGCTAACGATCAAATCGACGGGTCTGTACGCGAGAAACGTATGTAGTCGACTACACTAGTGTAGCATAGAGACTAGAGTGAAGTCTGTTATTGGATACAACCATTATGCGGTCGGCTGACTCGTTCGAGGATTCCAATAGAGAAGAGACGAGATAACAGGATGCATTTATTGGGCAAACCATTGCCGATGTCTGGTTCGATGTTACCGTCATTCGAATTTGGCGGACATGGACACAAAATAGATATGTGCGACAGACAATTCGATCTATCATTATCTTCGCAATTTGCATACCGGCGTTTATTCAAATTTCTCTACCTCTAAAAAATTATAACAACGTAGTCTAACGTATTTTGGGTTTCTTTGGAGATTCTCTGAAATAGTTCCGACAGGACATTGCATGTATATATGTATGCATGTATGTGTATGAACATATAACCCGGAAAGTTAATTGATTTGATATTGGCTTACTTATTTTGGCCGGCAGTAATGTTACCTTTCTTAAATGTTTCTCATTGCCATAGAATGCGGATTAAACTATCCATAATGCACTCATTTATGTTAATAAAAGTGAAATATTCTACTTTCCACTGCATGATTCATGTAAATAACACGTGCAGTTTTATTTCCACTTGTGCCTGAAACTGTGTTCTATTGCGTTACCCATCTTCTACTCTCGTCGACTCCCTCTCGTGCTGTTGTTGCGCCTCCGTATGCAAATATCAAGGCGCGCAATCAAAGCGGCGACAGTACGGACGCGATACATATTCAAGCGGTCAACACCGGGCCAAACAGGCCGCCCAAATGGTGGGCCGGCGATTTAATCGGGGTTTGCTATACACGTCGTGCATTGTTTCATTTAGACTAAGTAAAGCTGTACTTACCAATAGTACCAATACTTATATGGTAATCAAAAGATACATTCAAATAACACTTACAATTATATAGAACACAATAAAAAACAATACAAGATGAAGCCTTCAAAGACTAAGACGCTGTAAGGTAGAGTAAAAATCAAATAAGAGAAAGAACAACGTTGCATGTCGGTACGGTTCATACTGCAATTGTGTACACCGCCTGGACAACCGATTCCGGAGGTCTATAGCGGACGTATGCGCATACAGACAGACAAAACGAAGCCTGTCAATTTCCCATTCAATTCAGAATCTTCCCCTCTGTCATCCTACCTCTCTGTTATCACCCTTCCACACATAGACTGTCAGGCTCTCATCGCACTTCTCCTACAGCTATGTTCAAGAATACAAATATTTGGAAATCTATGGGTTTTGTGCAGTACACGCACTTATGTTGCACACTTTTCTATGTTCCTGACTGTATACAGTCTGTTATTTTGAGAAACGCAAGGCTGTATGAAAAAGGTGAACTTACAGATTATAATGTACATCCGCCATGTTCGGTCTGTAGCGAAGAGCCTGTACAAAAGCCTCTTCTGCCTCGACGATCCGACCTTGCGCACTGAGAACGCTCCCTAAATTTCCATATGCTAAAAGCAAAGACGAAATGAATATCGGAAAGATGCTTTCGTAGTGTAAAATTTTATTGAAATAACGATGTCCCTATATGACTTGGCTCAACTTACCTTTAGGCGGATTAACGTGCAGAGCGGATCGATAGAGACTTTCCTCATCAAACCAGTCGGCATTTCTCATGAGAGTCTTAACCGACATTAAACCTATTAACATAGCCGTGATAAGGATGATGACGCGGCCTGTTGCTTTACAACCATGCTTCTTTGCGATGCGATGAGAACCGGAAATCGCGGCACCGACGATAACACAAGCTCCGACACTCGGTAAGTAGAGTATTCTCTCAGCAAGGACGAAACCAACGTAGAAAAAAAGGTTACTAGCTGGTAGAAAGGGGAAAACAAGAAAACCCAGAGAAACCGACAAGATCTTCGTAGCGGCCGTTGTTCTTCCGCTGCCATTACAATCCATGAAATTTCGAATGTTGGTCGAAGTCATAAATGCACTGTTACTGTTCGGTTTCTTGGTGCAGTGGCAATCGCCAAAAGGACTATTATTATTGTTATTAGCGACCCGACAACCATCCGTATGACAGCCACCAGTTCGCCTGCCCGCGCATACAGGACACCTAGATATACTCGAACGTGGATACATTTGAAGGATATTGATGCTGCTTGCATCTCGTAATCTCTGCGTTCGTATTCCTTTCGCTGCCCATAGTATCGCTACAGTCAAGGATGCATACAAGCAGATAGATTCCAGATTCCTCGCATCGAAGAGGCTGGTGATTCGTGGCACGGCGTCCATCGACCAGTCAAAGCTAAGCGTGCTTGGGCAGAGTAACATTCTTGCGCTCACTGCCGGTAAATACAGGAACGTGAGGCCACGCGTCAGTCGTGACGGATGTCGAGCGGTTGGATTGTCAGCGCTGGCAAATTCGGGTCTAGTACCAGCAATCCTTAGTCGACCAAGCACCAGTAGTACTAAGCTTGTCAATAATATGCTGAAACTACGCACTCGAGTCCAGCTGCAATTCGTCTGAAATATTTACATACTTTTTAATACATTTTATATGTAAGCTTACACGTAAATAATGCATTTTCGCGAAGTACAAAATATTCGGTGAACATAAAATACAACAAAAGAAGTGCTGGAGAGACAGTCTAAATAGAAGAAATGTATATGTATATGTGTTTGTGTATGAATGCCGTTGCCTACGATCGCTGGCAGTGGTACAATCTGCGTTGGAAACGCATGGAGAACCGTGAAGAAAGTATAGGACAAGATGCATCCTATTGGGCATCCGATGCATCCTGCGCATTCGAATGCCGTTTACGCAGAAGGAAAAAAGTCGAAGAAATGGATGGAGTCTGATGTAGCTGGAGCAGACGCTCGTCCTACAGCGACTTGCCGTCTCTACAAGCGTATTGGTGTATTGCAGATTCTGTTGCACTTGTTCTAGTCACTATGCAACCTGCTCTAACAGCGCGGACGCGCATTCGATGTTACTCAATAAACTGTGCCAATGTAACACACTGATGACACAAGGTAGGCACATAAATATGGATCGAACATGGAATAAGATATCTGTACAACTTTGCTTTCGTGTTGGAGGATTTTCTTGCCACCGTACCATAATTACGGTTAAAACTAGTCACTCCCCAGCACCGTCAAGGAGTTAACGCTTAATAAATTGCCAATAGAGTTCTTGGCTCAAGTGTGAGGTTGCCAGAAGAAATCGTGCGAGAAATCATCATCCAACGTTGTGAAAGGTAGAAGCGGAAGGCAATGGCGGCGGCTAGAGTTTTGACAACGAGTGACAATTCGATAAATTCTAGAACGATACTCGGAGGTAGGTGGAGCGAGAAAAGTCGCACTGTGAAATATATAACTTTCGTTGGCTGAGCTTTATGGCACAAGACAGCTCGATAAATTTCGAAGCGAGGTCGTGGACTCGAGGCAGACTACTCACACCGAGTGGAAGCGTGAAACTCGGCTCACGGAGACAAGATACGTCCCTTGTTCCCTCCATCATCTTTCCGAAAGACAAAAAGTCAATACCAAGAATTTCAGAGAAGAACGATGATGGTAGCATTGAATATTTTCAAAAATAATTAAAATATCATCTTACATCATCGTAATCATTTCACACGACACTAAGGAGCCGTATGATTAATGTGTATAATCGTAAACCACGTTATTCGTACCTTTCGTGCCGATTCCCCACGACATAGTTCCCACAAGAGGCAAAGGGCTAAGGAAGACACTCCTGTTTCTTTGGCCAATGTGGCCAAAGTCGAAGTCACAAGAGCTACAAGTAATGGAAATGGAGCTCTGCTTTGATCACAGTGTGCCGAATATGCAAGGAAGGCCGTCAATGTCAGGAAGCACGCCAGGAGATCTGCACGGCCGACTATGCCGGCTACAGCCTCGCTGTGAATTGGGTGTGCTGCGAATAGAAACCCAGCTATCGCATGAGCGAGGTTATTCTTTTCGGATAAAATCTGGAATACAAAAAGCGTATGATTCGAACCGGTAATTATCACGTTATCTGACAACCTAATCTCTTAATAAGTTCGTTCATACAGATAACAAATCACGAGAACATCCTTGCAACTGGGAAGAATCTAATGGTTCGAATTATCGAATAATGAAATTAAATTACAATTTTAGTAATTGATTCTTCAGTTACGACTTTGCAAACATAACGACATTAGACCATTGCAGCTATGTTACCTTTCTCGCGACCTTGACAACGAGTGCTGTGCAGGCTGCATGGAGAAATACATTTACCAGATGATAGCCCCAGGGATCCAGACCACCAAAGAAGTAGTTTAACCGAAAAGTAGCTACGCAAAGTGGTCTGTAGCTACCGTGTGAACCGCGTTCTTCCAATGGTGTGCCCCAAAAGTCGTTCTCCAGCAATCGATGCCACGGAGTGCTCGAGAGTAGATCTGGGTTGGTCAATATAGCCCTTCTATGACATATAATAAATGACTGAGTATTAATAATTAAGTATGGTAAAGGAGCGCGAGGAAGAGCAGATGTGCCCCGCTTGGAGCCACTTTGCTATTCAGTCGGAATTTCAGTGAGACTTATTATCGATTACGAATCGTACAGTATTTAATGCGTGTTAATAAAATGTATTATCGGCTGAAAGGCAGAGTGACGGTCGTGTTGTTAATGTATTTGTTCTTAATATACGGGTATTTCATGGTTTGCCGGTGCTACAAAACCGTCCAACACTCAGTTGCGCTGAAATTTCTTTTATAATTACCGCGTGCAACAACATTTAATTGAACATAATACTAATTCACGCATATTGCCTCGGCAATGGACAGGATACTCAATATTCATGGGCACTGCGATGGCTGACTATTCAGATACGCTGCAAGCACTGATTTCGAAAGTCCCACACCTGTGCCGTAACGCGCGCAGACCGAATAAACAATCCGTAAGCTACACAAAAATAATTTCATCCTGCGGTTTTCAATATCATAACTCCTTATACCGAATTATATTTGTACACGGGCCTACGGCATAGTGTTAATACAGTCCATGATATAACTGAAATATAACGACAGTATAAAAGTCATGAAAATACATGTGTTACTGACGGTACGAATCAGTTTTTTCCACATAAATTTTCACAGTAATTTTCAGGGATATGGTGCTATAACTAATATATGATAAACATGGCGATCAAAAAGTTGATTATTGTTTATAATTTAAATGCAAAATATGAAACTTTGCTGAATGCACCTACTAGAAACCACTAGTCATTACAAGCACCCTTCGACGTGAATTTTTTACGCGTGGAATCCGAAAAGCGCCTTGCGTAAATCGAGTCAACCTTCGCTTGTACGGCTTCAGAACTGGAACGAACCTTCCACGAGGTGCGACTGCTTCCTCGGTCCCTTGAAATCCGTGAACCACTGTAATAGAAACCCCTTGACAGGGGTCAATCTCCTAACGGTCGGTCCCGAAAAGCCAAACCAGCTGCCATCATCGATCACTAAGCCAGATCCCACTTTCTTGTCCGTATTCTATTCGTACGTAGTCAGCCCGAAGTCATCCTTTCCCTCTCTTTGAGGTTCACATGTGACCACTGACTATACCGCACACCCATACCCATGCATTTACAAAAAAATCAATGTAACCACGTTCAAATTTAACATATTAAAATCAATATCAGTTATTCGATTTTAAAGACTAACTCTTACAGCTAATGAGGTCGAAACTCAGGTGCAGTAACAATTCTGTCATAATAGAAAACATGGTTGGTAATATATCTTAAAGATGAACAAGGAGACCAAGTTGAACTATGACAATTTCGAATACTTCGAGCAGATAGACGTCTTTCTACAATATTACTTTGCCAAAAGACCTCATGGAACTTCAGTTGGAAATTGCTCTACGGACTGCTCACTACGCTTGCAATATTTTATTTTAAATTGAAAACGGTCTTGAGACACTACTCTCTCCGCACTCGTGTGTTATCAATCCCTGCAGATCCCAATGTCTCTGGTTCCCATCTTTCTTTTCGTTCCCAAGACACTGGCAGGTTGCCACAATTGAGTCGACCCATTTCCCTTCAGTCTTTCGTTGCCGTAGCCCAAGTAATAAAGGTAATCCGCTGCTCACTCTTCTCGTTTCACTCATTCTATGTCGTCAATTCTTGCGAGAGGTAACCACTACTCTGTAACCCTGCTGTGTCAATCCTACACTTTTGATATATAGTTACTTGTTATTACCCTCCATGAAAGTACAGTTCAGTGTCGGTATACTGCGTAAAAATAACATTAAACACTGTGGCTATCCTTTGCATTTTCAAACAAAAAAAAGAAGAAAGTAGACGGCTAGAGCCATGACAAAGAGGGTGGTGGTGTGCAAAGGAAGATAATATAGTGGATCGTGAAAAAATAATACGAAAAGCATTTTCCACGAGATTAGGTATTTCTTAATACATGGGATTTAGCAAGAAATAGCAAGAGAAGGCGAGGCGCCAACCGCAATAAGGGCCGCATGGTGAAGGGAATTGGACTGACGCTACGTGTGAGCTGCGCAGGCTCGGCTCTCAAAGGGAAGTGCTAGGAAGTTGGCACTCGAACACCTGGAGGAGACCACTTCTCGAACGCCCTTTACGTTATTACATCAGACTTCCCTCCTTCCGCGGGTCAGAAGACGATTCTCTCGTAAAATACGATCTTGACGACGTTCCAGCTCGGGGGTTAATATTGGAACTGCTGTCTGAAATTTGCTGTGAGCATCACATGCACGTGAATGCGCAGCTGCGCACATGCGGATTTTCTATAATTCGATATTAATGTAGTTGTAAACGATAAATGTGTAAAATGGCAGCCGTAATCTGAGTTAGACGATTTCAAAGGAGCTTGACACTGATAATTATGGTAATATATATATATCTGTAGAAAGAGGTGATGCGCGTGTGTGTGGATGAGGCGGATAGAGAGTTATTGGGAAGAGGCCGAGGCGACGAAAGTCCGGATCAAGTTGATGAAATGAAACGGGAGGAAAGCCCGATAGGCGAGGTCGTAGGCCAAAGGGAGGCTGATCGTCGATTCCATCCAAGAGAGGAAAATAAGAAACCACCGGTGGTGGTTGCCGCCTGCGGCACGTAGATAAGATTCATGCGGGAAGCCACAAACTTGGACGGGCTGCGAACGAGGCCTAAGTGCCCCTTCTTCATTTCCGCGGAAGGGGGCCTGTAGCCATGAAAAATCTGCCACCGATAACGACAACCCCCCTGTCAGTGATGTTCCCTTCACGTTAAAATTCAATGTATCACGTTGTTAACGGATGATGCAAACCGAATCACAGTGGACTGAGAAGAGATAAACGAACGTAGACAAGCGAAATGATGAAGAAGCGAAAACATGAAATAAAATTCACGAATAAGATTTATTCGTATTACAAAGATTAATCGTACGAAAATATATCATTGCACATCTCTTTCATAAACAGCTGCTGAAGATTCTAATCAAATAAAGTATCCATGGTGCCATCAGGAGCAAACACGATTGGGGGGTTGCCACTCGTCAGGCAACGGAGGACGGTTGGTGATTACCGAACGGACGCCAGGCATATTGTAATATGAGTAAAAACAGTGGTCAATTGTCTTCCCTGGATCTCACACACATATGCCTTGCGGCTGTAAATATGTCGAAACGTAGAGCGGTACTTGAACACTTAGCATTATATTAGACAATAGAAAATGAGAGAAAGACGAGAAAAAAGATTATGGAGGAGGAGAGACGAAACCAGAACAAAAGGTAGAATGAAGAGGGAACGGAAGTCTGGAATCTGAGGCTTTGCCCGAGGCATACATTATGCTAAGTCGGCCATTAGAGAGTGAAATATGTTTCGCGTGCCCCAGTCAGTTAGTCGCCGAGGAAGGCGCCTCACCTTACCTCACCTCACCAACCACCGAGGCGTTGCATTACGTAGTTGTCCCGACCCGTAGTTATTTGCAACTGTAACGATCGCTAATTGGCACTGCTTCACTCCACTCGAGATATCGAGACGAACTGCCCAGCTTCTCATAATTAATAGGAAGACGATATTATAATGGACACTCGACTCATTATGTTACGCTACGAAGTATACTCAATAATGATGATGTGTATCGAGAAGCATGATTGCGAGTATTTGCGGGGCAAACAGCATTGTGTATATTAATGTACTCCCACAAAGATTAGGAAGAGGGTAGTACGTTTGTTATTTTTAATTGCAGTGCGGCTTGTTGATCCGTACGTGGTAAGAGAAACTCAAAGTAAACGGCTAGAGAACCTTAAATGGCAAAATTTTCAGTTAGGCATTCGGGGTGAAACGCGTATTCTCGTTATTCTCCACTCCCTTCGCTTTGCTCCCTTTGGTCCACGATCTGCTTCCCTCTCCCGGTCGCATGGTAGATGGATATCCAGAACGATCACCTGAATAGCAAACAGAATGTCTTCCCCGCTTGATTTTAGATTCCGAACAAGATTCGACGAGTAACTTCGACGGCCGAGTCACACTCTGCCTGAAAGCGTTAATGTTGCTCCGTGGTAGTGTTTTAAGTAATTTACAGCATGACCGATTGCGTTATGAACATATATTGCATGTCTGATACTTCTGAAGCACGCTGTAATCTTTAAATGTCAATGTCACTGTGATACAATCAGAATAAACATACATATCTTTGAATAACGTATTGCATTGTTACTCTTGTTTCCATAAATTTTTTAACCATATCTACATGCTAAGAATTTTTGTTCATATTCCTGATTGCATCATCCGGATTTGGCGTAAAAGCAAGTATACACAATGCTTAACACTTAGTACAGGTGTCATATCGGCTTGTGCACAGCACGTAATTCCAGCGGGGATGGTTGCATGTACAGAAGCTGAACGTGAACGTAAGATTGATAGCGGTGGGGGAGGAATAACGTTGCTACCCTCCTGTTGAGGTCCATGTACGTTTAACGCGACTTGGAGCGTTGGCGCTGCTTTATCGCCAAATGAAACGGAAGAATTCAATTTAGATTCCCCCGCACCAACCCCACCCGCGTCTTTTAGCCCTACTGCCGTTCAAGTGCTGTATCGGGGCCTGTCCGATGCGGATCTGACTCTGGTTCCGACATCGGGTACGAAGAACTCCGAACGACTTTCTGCAAAGTGGTTTCTGTTTTCGTCGACTCTCGCACAAATCTTTTGTCGGATAAGAGTTCAGGATAGGCATTTAAGTCTCATCAATTTAGATTTATCCGCTGACCGGAAGTTTATGCGTGAGATAACACCCACTGCAATGATCCGAAAATAGCCGCAGCGGTCCCTTTGTTCTTCCACTGATAGTGGTGTTTACCTTGTATGAACAGTAGGAGAAGAAAACTTTTTGTGTACTACATCAAGCAAGGACGAGAGAAAGGAGAAGCCAATGAAATATTAAAATACGAATGGAGGGCGAGGAAAGTAGTACTTAAAAAGGTCGATAGCAAAGAAAAATTCGACGAAATCGAAAGAACTTGTGTGCGCTAAAAAACAAGGGAGCAAAAAGGTGAGAGGCGAACGAGAAATCGGAGCTTCGAAAGCACCGGAAAATGGACAATCGTGTGCCGCTCATTGGGGACTGTGGAGTACAATGGACCTCTTCGGCCATCCCCGAACTACTCATCGTCGCAAACAAGCTCCTTCGCGGTTAGACGGCAATACGCGGACGAATTTGGAGGGTGTAAGCAGTCAAACGAGCAGACACAACAACAAGACATTAGTAAAATCCACTTTCGTCGTTGATACAGATTGTGACTTGCCTTTAAGAAGGACGTAATTCTTGTTTAATGCCTTATTATTATTTTATTTGCAACTGCAACAAATACGGCAAACATCTTATACATTATTATAAAACCGTATATTGGCACTGTAATAGACCCTACCTTCAATTTGTAATTGCTATTTGTGAAGTATTTAATATTAATGCAAGGCTAGCGGCTAAATTGAAGTATGCTCACTGTAAGTGCAGTGCACGGCCGATTAGACGGCTGTGCGCCCTCACTAGAAAAGGAAGAAAGTTCCGACTGTAAACTCTACTGGATAGCGGCCAACTATTTTTGTCGGTGCTAGACGAGGCCATCTGTCCCACAACAACGGACCCGATGAAACTAATACGAACCGAACTCGTAATCGTTACCGTTCGTCGACTTACGGCTGGATGGGTGACTACTCGTGCGAACGTTTTCTTCGTTAAGCTTCCCCGATCTTCGTTAAAATACTCACATTCCAATTAATCCGAAAAAATTAGGCCGAAAATGTTACCTTACACATATATTCAGCTTATCTACATATTTACATTTTATGCATTTCACTTAAAATTTATATTATTATCAATCGTTAGAATAAAGTTGAATTCATATATTTTCCAGCGTCCTTTGACTGATCTGAATTGAACTTTCAAATAACACATGTGTACTTTCTTCCCGTCGTCTCTACCGTCTTCTTATCGAGAAGACGACGATCTGTACATGCAATCATGTATAAAATTACACACATACACATAGGAACGTATCTACATCTCCTTTCCACGGGTTATCGCGTTACTAATGGTCGACGTGGTAATGGCCGCCGACGTTCCCGATAGAGATCCGCCGTCAAGCGTAACGCGTGCACTATCGGCTGCACCCGCAGGCGCTGCGACTGTTGCCGCTCTACAACCTTTCAACCCGGAAATTCGTTCTTCTCCCCAGGGACATCATGACACGACGTGTATCTATTGGAAGAATAAACGGCACCGGTCACATCCAAATGGTTCCGGGTTCACTTTCATTTCGTACTCATGCTGTTTACGTTCATAATTACACGAAGAAATGCATTAACCGTGTGCAAAACTATTACATAGTGCGTGTGAATGATTGACCGCAAGATAAGTAACAGGTGTATGAGATTTCAAAAATTCAATGACCTTCAGAGTGACTTAAATGCTGATATCACACAATTCGTATCATGTCTCTTAAAGTAACCAAAATTATTTATTTATAACAATCCAGATCAGTCAAACACAGTCCGATTCAAGGGGTCAAGGAAGTGCACAAGGCTATACGTATAATCAAAATGAAAATAAGTGTGCATTATTTGAGGGGAGAAACAACTACATGTGCCCTTTGAATCAAAGCACAATAAATTGTGCTCATAAAAAAGAGGGTTCGGGAGAAAGGAAATAGACGGATGACATTAATAAGCGGCGACCGGACTTCACGAGACTGGGTAGAAGCGTGGATGTCGCAACTTGCGTTGAAAAAGCAAATGATCGATATCCGTACGATATCCATCGTTATTGTTATTAATGACCGTAGAGCTTGCTGCTTCTCGGATAGTCATGTAACTGAGTATCATCAGTAACGACTTAACGGAATTTCATTGTCACCAACATTAAAATTGTGATTTGCATATTTTCTGGGTAGTTCGATGCATTAAACATTCGGCCACGATTTCGACTTTTCTAGGCTATTCGCCCTTCTCACCTTTTCGTTAGAACGCGTGCTCAAGAATAATTAACTTGAAGAAAGTGAAATACTACGAGGTTCTCGCGGTTGCTCTTTGTAGTAGGAGAAAAAAGTTCATGTAAGAAGACGAGAAACGGAATTAGCCAGGCACGAAACATTACAAAAGCGGATAAGTGACGCTTGTTTCAGGGTAGTAAATTTTATACTCGACTCGGCTGCTATTTAACGTCGCCCACTGCCCCCACGAAATATAATATTCAAAGGCGCCCGTCTCTTTTGTTCCACTAGTATAAAGTATGCGCGACTCCAGCCGCAATCTTCTTACTGCCAGTGAAAAGACGAAGGTTTTCGTCGAGTGCGTCCGGTAGCCGTGCACAGCACCGTCAAGAAGATTAAATGAAAGAAAAAGTTCATATCACCGTAGATGAATTAGGGCAAGTGACAGAAAGAAAGTATATCATATAAAAGTATTATATTTTTGTTATGCCTCAAAACTCACGAACACCGCACGAATAAGAAAATTATCGAAAACCCACGGAAAACTATAGAAACAACACGTAACCACGACTTGGGGGCCGTATAACTCGAAGTATTCTATGAATATCTTAATGTTTACAGAGTAAATTGCCTGACTTACGGCAGGACAATCTTAACTGAAAACAGTAAATTCATATCATTCTGAAAAATCACACACCTTCCATAACGGACGTTCAGTGCATTTTCACGACATGGATAATTCACAATTTTGCATGCCGATATTTACTAAGTAATCACTCTCCAAGTTTAACGAATCTTCAATTAGATTTCCCACACGCAAATGCAATGCAATGCAATGCAAAGACACTGCTGTTAATTGATCTTAAATTTAACATAAAAAATGTATATCTGATATTCGAAAAATGTCATTGATCATGCTGGCTCTATTTTTCTCCCAGATTATGAGTGAATACGTTGTAATAAACCAAAGAAACAGTTACCGACAGAACTTGTAAAAGGAGGCACTGCAGACAAGGAAGCTTGCCCAGAGGTATGGAAGCAACGGCGCAAGGGTAGAAAATGGCGGAAGAAGAGAAGGGAGAGTGGAGAAGGGAGGTTGTTCGGGGAGAAAATGAGAACCGGGTACACACACCCGCCTCTTCCCATTGCAGCGACCTGCCTCCAGCCATTCACCCTCTAGCTAAATCTAACTTCATTGCGGCCATCCAGGGTGCTCGGCGTTCGTTCGTTCTTACCTATCGTCTTCCTCTGGGGGCATATCATCGAACGCCTCTAGAAACCTGAAACGCATGTTCGTTCGAGCACTGTCCATCTAACTTCCTTCCATACTTCTTTTCTTCTCTTTTATTCACCTAAATTCATCGATTTATAAGTTTCAAATAATTAAAGTAGAGGCAATCATACAACCAAAATGTCCACTACTTAGTACGTAATATTAAATCCTGATTATTTTCCATATCCATTATCTTGCTTTCTGAAATCATTTATTATGTAGTTGAATTATTTAGTATTTCTGTAAGAATATATTATTCCTGTATAAGATTTGACATTACATTTACTAAACATTAGGATTTCATAAGATGCCTGTGTACTGTTTATTTGGATTTAAAGTTCTTTCAGGAATCAGATTCTCGATCTCAGTTAACGGAAAAATTTCCAAAGGTGGGGATTTTGAATGGGGCTTTGAAGTTACCAGTAGAACGCAAGCTCCTGTGCCCTTTGGTTCGTGACGCTGTTCGTCTCCCTTTCCGAACATCTGTGTACGTGCGTCTACCGTAAAAGTTTCGAAACTGCGATGCTTTTATTCCAAGACTTCGGGGCTATCAGAAACTTCGGGGATAAAGCTCGCTAATAAACTCCAAGTCGAAGCGACGAAAGTCGAGTGTAAGATGGAAAACCATGAAAAGGAGGAAGATCAACAGCCGTGCAGGGGAAATAGGAATGAAGGGAGACACTAAGCGTAAACGCCAGGAGTGGAAAAGACGACGGTTAGCAGACAGAGGATGAAGGGAATATCGTACGGGTGGAACGTAACTCGTAAACCGTGCAAGCTAGACGCTAAGAATAAATTGGAATGTCGTTGAACGTGGAAGGGATAGACCACTGTTAGGGACTATGCTCGCAGGAATTAGGACGTTGACAAACGTGGCCGCTAACTTTGTGCCGTCCAAGTCTTGTATTGTGTGTCATGATGCTGTTTTTTCAATCATTGAATATTTTTACCGAACCGTGAGTTTCATTAAATAAACTGTGATAAGAGCTTTCGCTGGGCACTTGATTTTAATAAATTTTACTATCTGTTTAAACTCATACTATCTGTTTAAATTCATACTGTGGAGTTCGGCAGTTCTCAGGTTGTTGGCCGTTATGAGACACTATGTCCATGGTAATTTTAAGCATTTTTTCAAACGAAATGTTGCGCGTGAAACGATGATTATTTATGTACATACACTCTTATGTCGCACAATGGGCAATGTAGAATAGCGATTTCTCGTTTCACTCTAGGCTACCATTTTCTACTGAAAAACTATTTATCTTCACTTTACGAAGCTTCTGTGGAAAAATGAGGTAGCTTTGTAACAGACATAGAGATGTTCGCGAATCGGGGGCAATGCCGTCGTAGTCCATCTCAAGAACGGTCACGTCTTTCCATCGAGTACGAAGAAATCGTGCTCGGCAAACATGAACATACCGCAAGATACGTCGTACGTCAGTAATGGTCTATTTTTTGAATTCGTTAATATAACATGCACATACAATACAGCTACAAAGGCTACGTGCGTTTAAATAAACCTTGTAATCGAGAAAGTGGTATCTGGGCACAGCGAGGAGAATAGGATATAATTAATTGCTCCTATATAAGCTACAATTTGGGAAACATACTATTTGAGTGTATTATCAGTGATAAGTTGAAATTTCTTTGTATCACTTTAAAAGTCACTTGTTTGCAGGCATGCTTACTTAGCCATATTCGCCTAATCTTCGCTCATTATCTTGAGAATCCTCGTTCCTTAACGCGCGCATTGTGGCACTCGCATGCGCATATGGTGCCGGCTGTTTTTATGCTTTTTCGCTTCTATTCGTCGCCCCAGCAAAACTTTTCTGTCCGTGATTTATCGTATTACGAATGGGGTGCCACGGGGACTATATTCCCGAGTAGCTGTTACCCCGTTAGCTTCTTCACCATGGCCCACCCACGCGATTTATCTTTCACGGCTAGCAGAATCTCCCTCTCTCTGTGCCCACTTTTCTGTTCGCCAGACCGCTTGGAGGTATTCTTACGACTACTCACGTTCTCCTTGCTATGATTCCTTTTTGCTTTCTGCTTTCTTTAGTGCACCAGCAAAATCCGTCGCCTGTTTTTTCTATTACTGCAGCTCTACCCATCTAATTCTTTCTCTTATTTGTATGCTCCGTATAGGTGTGGGTTAACGTTGAATGTACACAGTTTTTGGAGGGCAGATAGGTACCCTGAGAAGCCGTATATTTCTACCTTTCGATTTTCCTTTCAGTTTGCCTTGCGATCTAATAAGGCATGAAAGTGATTCTTATCAATTTTTGCGCAAAGATTCACAGTGCTTAAAAAGCACAGGATTCATGATGCTCGTAATTGTAAATATAGCTAAATATTGGTTCTAGTCGGTTCTAATAGTTAGTTGCACGCAGGAAATGTCTGAACCAAGTGTTCTACGTAGTCGTAAACGCATTTGAATGATGACGGGAAACATATGATGCATAAAGTAGTTCATTTTTCGCATGGAAACCACCCTGCTCTGTGAGCAGCATCGATTTCCCGTCTACCAGATATCTCACTCCTTTAAGAAACGAGAGGGAAGGAGAAGAGAAGACATCGGCAAAGGACTGTCGTTATCCACATTGCGTCCGTTGTCCTTATATTCTCACAGCATAGTTGGAGCGGAAAGACTGAACGGTATCACTCCACAAATGTGTAGGGCATAGGGAGCATCCAAATATACTTGCGTCCCCTACTGCCTATCAGTGCTGTTTCATTGACATTTGTATGAAACAGGAAATCGTTATTTTGTCGATCCATGCGATGGGCACGAATGGAACGAACATTATTAAGATTACAGACGAACAAAAGTAATAGACGAATGTTGTAAAAACAAACAAATAATTAGTGTCACATGTATGATTCAAATATTTCCGGTAAGCCAGGAGGTAGCCAACAAGCTCCAATGAAATGAAAAAACCAGACTCTAACCTGTGAAAATGGCCTGCATTCGCCTATCATGCAGTTTTCCAATAATACGCGGGGATCGGTAGACGATATAACGAAGCAGCTGGGAGTATCTTCGCTGTTGTAACTTGATCGGCCATCGGCAATTTCAGACGGAGGAGTTAAGGGTAGCGCGAGTTATCGAATTTCCCGGCTATCGGGTATCTCGGTCGTAAAGGTCCGATGGCGAGAGAAGGCGAGGGGTGCATGGTAATAGGCGAAGAAGCCCTGGGGAAAGGACCTTCGCTATTTGCGTTCCACTTTTCGGTGGATACCTGCCACCATAATACAGCAATTCGTAACGTTCGAGAACCGTTAGCTGTCTGAGGTACTCCAGGTGGCACCGCATTATACCACCAGACATTTCTTAAATGCCGTTTTTCGACCGCATTGAGTCTGGATTAGAATGGGTGGGTAGTACAAAAGATCCGAGAAAAGCTTTCTCGCAAATTATTCCGCGCCTGTGCCTGAAACGGGAAATTCTACTTTCACGAATTAAGGATGCCGATCTAGGTCCTTTCGCTTTCGAGATTGTCGCGTAACCATTCATGCGTGTACTTCATTTCATTAATAAACTTTGACGGCTTTGGTAGCTACTTTTAAATGAAAGTTAAGATTTTAAATTAGTTACGCAAAAGTTGTATTGTTCCAAAAAGGATCGAGTAACTGTATACAGGTAAGTAACTGAAGATATTTGCAAATATGCCACCGGTCGTTATCATTTCGAGATTTTCTGATTTACAAAGTACCGTAAATTTCGTGTATCTTCATATACAAATGCGAAAAAGCATACACAAAAAAGAGGAAATACGCAAGAATATCCGTCAAAAAGAAAAAGTAAAAGTAGAAAGAAGGAATAACAATGAGATATAGTGATGATGGACAGAGAGGGTCTGATGTATACCTGATCTTCAATCGACCGTGTCCGATAGTGGATAGACTTCCAAAGCTAATGAAACGCGGATGCTAATTAATAACCCACGTGTCTGTAGTGTAATGATAATCGCGCTCTCTGTATCAGGTGAAAAGGCAACGCATCTCTGCAGCAGACGTTAAATCAGCCCTGTTTTCATGCAAATGTACGAGGCTTAAAAAATTAGTATACCATAAAAATTTACACGGATCTGAAAAACTGCTTCGACCGCAAAAAGGTTAAGATTTCTTACACAACGATTTATATCCAACACGGAGTGCGATGACTAATGAACTCCTTGCGCGGAATTCACTGCCGCATCGAGTGTGCAGCTACTTTTCATACTGTTAACGCGAAGTCCTCACAGTAAAATGAGAAGCTCATATATTTTTGGTAGTTTCTGATTCCTTGACAGACAAAGGTATTAACTTGTAATATGTGATCTATAGCACTATCTTACAAGGCAAACTACTGGTAGGCATATATATTCGACTTTTAGAGTAGCTACGTCACCGTCAATCTTCCTTTTGGCCGGTCGAAAATTAAGAGAAAGCAGCCAATAAACTGATTAATGCTGTTATGGATGTTTTGTAGAGAAACTATCGTTATCCAGTACCGCATTATAATCAATAATAGAATACTATAACATTAATGAAACTGAAAGTAGATACTCATACAAGTAATCTTTATGAACATATAAAAGTTCGTTTACGCTGACTGGTCGCACTAGAGCGGATATTTCTGTCTAGTTTGATCTTTTAATAACTATTGACGATAGCTTATGTATACCATCGATGCGAACCCTAACTGACTGATAGGGCGAGGTCATACTCCACAGCTTATACGGAACACTCGATTACAGGATTTGGTGTCATAGAATTCGAGAGGTTTGAATCAATGGTACTTATCGGTGAGAGAAACTTTGGATTATGCGATTACCTCTACAGGTTTGGCACTTCCTTTATACGTTCCTAATCCGAATACTATATTCGCGAAGAATCCTGACGGTGTAGTTATTTATATGCATGTTTTTAGGTATCCTAACTATCCCTTATGAAATAAGTACAGTGTCCTTATATAACGTTCAGAATGCAGTACATAGCTTCATATGCTTGAAAAATATCCATTAGTTCCACTGCAGTGAAAAATTACGCTCGCATCGGAACGTCTTATCGATCGGTGTGTGAAAGTAATAAACGTTATGACATCGTACGTCGCATGATTATAATAATTTCTCTGCTATTCGTTCATTGCGTCCAGTCATTGGCATGCGAGATCAATTTCTGTAGAAGACAGAAACTGAAAGACGGTATTTCCTTTGAATCTTTGAATCTGATGATTATGAACCCTAACCGACGTACGAAGAAACAGAAGATATGCAGTATATCAACGTTATTCGTAATATTTTATAAAGCACAGCGAAAAGTATTATATTAAGTTGGATTCCACAACCTATGAACTCCACGAATCGACTATACCAGCTGCGACTTGCTCTCGATGTGCAACGTTCGTGTTTAGCTTTATCATTAAACTTCCTACATCCCCCCCCCCCCTTCTCTCTAACTATTGTTCTTTCTTTTACTCTACACCTCGTTACATGTATCATAGATTCCTCACGTATACCTTTTACTTTCAATTCACATTGTATGTACGTTAAAAACTACATTGCCAGCACGGGGCGATATCGAAAAAAAAATAATTTTTCGGTTAAGCTAAAGCTTATGAAGGCTGCATACATTACTTAAGTTTGAAAAGAGGGTATGAAAAACACACCGATCATCGTAGACGAAACCCGCTCGCAGGGTATTGCAGTATAGGGCCGTCGCGACGAGGGCGCAGGCTACGGCTAGGATATCCATGTCACATCGTGCCGAGGACGTTGGGGGTGGTGGCGGCAGTGACGGTAGCAGTGACGCCGGCGATGGCGGCGGCCTCTTAACTTGTTGCACGACCGCGAGCCTTTCTCCCCACCTCGGAAAACTCCTTCTCGTCCGTTTGGACTTCCGATCACCTTTGAACGATACCGGATATACCAGTGCTTAGAAAATTGCCGGCAAAAACTGAACGTCCGTAGTAGAGACAGTTAGCCGAACGATATCGCTTGATTGAAATTTATTCGAGTAAATCAGTTTGCCGCACCTTCTACAGAACGTCTTCGTCAGATTCCACGTAAATGTTAAACATTGAAACACTCTCTTCTTCTCCGAAAATGTGGAGGTATACCGAAGAAATTACGGCCTTTGTGGCGCCCAATAACCACTGGATGTTCTGAATTCTTTCGTCTTCTTGTTAAGCTGTGTTGCCGTCTAAAGCTGAGAAGGCCATGATCGCCTCACGTTTCACTAGTACATGCCTATGAAATGTCCGCGTAACACAAAATGTCTTAAGAATTCACCTGTCACGCACACGATTAAATTTTTTTCTTCATCACTTCGTTGAAAAACACCGTCAATCGAATCGTTTATCACACAGCTGATTCGATCACTTTTGCGCGACACTTTTCATCGTGAAATCCTGTAAACCTCGGTTACGGAAATATAAGTTGCACTAATGAGTGGTATAGACGTATTGACACTGGAAAGGCTCCATGATGCCGTTGCTAAATAATTCATTTACTTCGGTAACGATAATAAAAGACTAATCGCAATATTAATACACTTAACGTCAATTGGCTCTTAACGGTTATTGGCCTTAGTGCGTGAAATGGTACGTCGTTATCGAAAATACATCGCGGGTCATTTGATGTTGGCGCCTTAATACCGGATGCTGCAAGTGCAACAGATGCAACATCGTAAGAATGAATAACTAAGTGTCGTCAGTCGGTCATATCCTTGTCAGGGCGATGCTGTCGGTGTTTTCCCTGACGTGACCCGGCAGAGCTATCGTGCGTTGAATTGATTTCACCTATTATCTTGGAACTTGATGCGTACGACGAAACATTAACATGGACCAATGGAAGCAACACACGCGCAACAAATGGGTAATCTGCAACAACGAAGCTGTTCGGAGCCAAGAAACGTATATCTCATTAATATTTCGAACTATGATACGAATAATAAGGAAGGTGTCAGAAAAAATAGAGCAAAACGCGAAGGCTGCGGAACGCCAACTGTCGTGCACCCCCCGAGGACAAGAGCTTTATACGCGAGCGACGGGCATCGATCGGTCGAGCGCTTGCGCCTGCTCGTTCTTCCCATCCCCTATTCTCCTGCGCCGCATCCTTCCTCACTTCCTACTCCTCCTCCTCCTCCTCTTCCCGGGATTGCCACGCTCGTTCTCCCTTACCCTTTCACCCGGTCTTGCTCTCTTTCCCGCTGTGCGCCCACGTCCTTCTCTTCCTGGTTGGTGTTCTTCCGCATCCACCGCCTCTCCTCGTCCTTTGTCCCCTAGTCTGTCTCATGTCGTACGCATACTCGACCACGAGCGCGACAACGACCACGACCGCGACGCACGACTGGATTGACCGCAACTCCCCCGGGAACAGAACCCACCGGTGGGTTTCCTTTTTGGAAAATTGACACTCGGCTAAGTGCACGCACAACCGTAGAGCTTGGTTGCCGTTATCTGGCCGCTGAATTCTACAAGCTGGCAAGTAGACCCCTTTTACTACCGCCCGCCAGTCATGCACATCCTACCTCATACCCGTTTTAGTACGATTTGGAGATTTTAGCAATACTTATTGCAGAAAAATTTCCATGTGTAATGAAAACATGGCGCGTATTACTCCCGTTCTCTCAATTGTACAACGAGGAAATCTGTGAATGTAGCCCTGTGCTGTCGTAATACAAGCGAAACACTGTTAATAACTGATATCAAGAGTAGGGGAAATCTGGCATGCTGAAATTCACGGATCCTTGTTGCTGACGCGGCAACACGCGTGTTCCACGTTCCGTTAGACTGAATCGCGAACACTAAGTGCAGAACTGCCTAGAATAATGGAAATGGAAACAACAAAACATGATGTGCAATTACTCAAACCGAACGTTTTAGGTATACTTATCTGAACATAAGTAACAGGAAGTTTACTTTTTGTTGTTCACTAAATAATAAAATAGTCCCAACTGTCTGCACTTCACTGTGGATGATACGACAAAGAAGACTTAATCACGGGTACGGTACTTATAATAATGGGAGGAACATATTGTTAGTTGAATAACAAGGGAAGCGAAGAGATTCGGTAAATTACTTACGACCAACCTTGGACAGAAAGCTGTGCCTTAGAAGATCCGTGATGAAGCTCTAGTTCTTCTCTATGCAACGTTAGGTGTCAATCATTAAACACTCACGAACAGTGAAAGAGAGAAGTAGTGGGCGCGAGGGGCAACGCAAGACGCGAAGGGGTTCGGCATCGTTGCCCATTTCGCTCGAGCGAGCTCTCGGCACCAGCAAAAGCGGAACACGACATCATAACGAGAGACGGACGGGGAAGCCTGAGGCAACGGCGCGACTTGTTGAGCATCATCTGTCCTACTGTCTCCACCTTTCCGTTCCCGTGGGCTGCGAATGTAAAAACTCCCTTCATTGTGTGTCAACGTACTTCCATCCGCATGATGAAGAAGCATCTGATGACCGCGATGGTATTTTTTAATATGATTCTAGTCTGTTGAAAGTCATTTGTTACTTGTTATGTCTTTTAAAAATTAGAACGACCATGATTTAATGAATCGAATACATTTCTTCATTATAATATACTCAAACCCCTCTGTAATATCTACTATCATTTATCTACGTATCGCATAGTTCCCTTTGTTGGAACAAAAGAAGTTAAATTTCATATGAGAAAGAGGGGTAAGTGTTGAAGAGTCTATTCGAGTCTATAACATTCTCGGATTACTTCTAAGGAGCAGGTGTCATTTCAGCCCCCTATACAATTACTTCGCTCTAACTTCATCTTACCTACTGACCGCCCTAGAAACTTTAATTACTGCATCCACATACTTGGGCATCCGTGTCATTTTACGTACAGTCTCGTTACAACGTTGATGTACACGTGTTCCCTCTAAAGCAATCTACCACAATTTAGTCGGCATTTCTCAGATTTTCTGTAATTATAGCGATCGAGAGATTTCCACTTATTCATGTGCGAAGACATGTACTAGCTAATTCACTGTAATTCACTGTCACATTTGTTCCACTTGCCTGTAATAATTGAAGTAGAGAGAGGAAAAACAACAGAATTCAATGTATGGAACATTCCTTATTCGATTAAACCTGTATCTACATATATGATGAAAGGTCAACGCTCGTATTCATAGCATACACACTTCTTATAGGCATATATGCATTACAGTTTTAATTATTTTCGTATCTCATACGATTATCCTCAACGAAGATTGAGGATAAGGTGGGAAATTGAGATATACGCAAAAGCATTATATTAGAGTGAAATGTATAATGAGTAGTATAATATTAAAGCACAAAAACGGTAGGCTTAATACATAAATACATGTTCTGTATATAATTTGCATAATTGCAGAGATGCATCTCTCTGCTAACACGAACTGGGCACACATCCGCACTGACACAGCGAGGTCACTAACTATATCTCCCCTTTGACGCTCCGACGCTTCCCTTTGTCTCTATTCATCTATGGCTCTGTCGTTCTATACTTCCCTCCTCCTCTTCCTTCATCTGTATATCTATCTGTCTATCTCTCTGTCGGCCGGTCTCAACGTATCCCTACCAGTGAGTATGTGTCAGGCACTGAGAGATCCTTCGGCCCATTAGTGTCCATGCATACCGATCTAGGATCGAGTGGCAGAGAACGGAGCCACTCTGCACAAATGAGCCTGTCGTGTCCGGATAATACCAAGTGCAATATTCGATCCACCACGATAGATCACTCTATAAAGCTGTACTCCTTCCGTGTTCTCCTGCAGCAGTCATCGTCGTTAGAATGCCAAATGCATAACAAAGGGTTCCTTGCAGAGTTAACCACGCGACTTTAACGTAACCAGACACTAACATGTACTCGAACTAACAAAATGTCTTTTGTAAATACAGAAGTACAACATTACAAATTATAGCATTTAATTTTAATCATAAGTATTTATGATGTTCCATATTCAACTTTTGAATTGACTTACGTTTAGAATAGTACCACGGTCATAACAAACAATTGAATATCTCGGAAGTTCGGGCTGATTTACCTGAATAAAAGTGGAGTAAGTCAATAGTAAGATATAGAAAAGACGCTAAAAATGCGGAAAGATTGTGTCATTGTAATTTTACAGTGCAAAAACATGATGTGGGTTTCTTGTATTACACAAGGTTAGTGAATACAAGAAGAGGGAAGTTTTTAAGCGCACGGATTAGTGTACGCTACGTCCACTTAAAAACGCTAATCGTGTTTGAGTGTACAAGCACATTAACAAGGCAACGAGCACACGCACGTCTGTAGACGATTAGAGACATCCCCTTCACAAATTGGCTATGCTAGACGTCCCATCGTGCACATGCGCTAACCATTTGTACACATGCACCAATATCACTGACAAGGTCAACAAAGGTTATTCAGATGCTAGAGGGCCTTTGAATGAAAATCTATTTTCTTATATTCTTGCAGGTACATTTATTCCCTTACTCATTGTTTTAAAGTAACCGAGTTACTGTATCTTGCTCCTTGTGTGATTCTTATGCTGCACAGACAAGCCGATAGAAAAAGAACGACGGTAATGTCGAGAGCGGAAAACGAGAGAGAGGAAGACAAAAGAATGCCGATACGCAAACCGGAGGGAAGAGTTCGATTCGTGAACATCCGTCGCATCGAGCGGATTATTTCGTTAAATCGGCTGAAAGCGGAGGGTTCGTCCGATGTATATACACGCAGTACCGCAACGAATTTCCGTCGCGTCCAATACGGGTTATCTTGTCAACAGACGAACGATCGAATTAACGCGCAAATCGAATCTCGCGTCATTCTGTTTTACTAGCATTCTCTTCGAGCAGTACTAACAGTGCCAAGTGTAAAATCATGGAGTGATATAAAGTTGACAATAAAGTGCGGTATCATTAGTACAACGAAATTAAATGTACACGCAGCGTCAACCATCCACGTTATGCGCACACTCACCCCTACTTCTCCTGGTTTTCTTGCTGTAGAGAAATGTTACCCAACGCCATTTTCTACAATATTATCCATTAAATTCCGAAAAATTGTGATATGATCCACAAATAATGCACATTAATCAAATTAACGTCTTTACAAACAATGCGTGTGTTAAACCCTTCAATATTCACCCATTTAAGAAGTTGTCTGTAAAATTAGATCGATTTAATTACCAAAAATCGTATGATCCGTGAGTCGCGTGGTATGTGAACTATTAAAGCATTTAATTTAGCATTAAAAAAGTAGCCGGATGTTTTCACGGCATATGTAATTTTCATTATTATTTCGGCATGATTATATTTACATCCCTTAGCTGTGCCGTTACGTTTATCATTAGGACAACAAGATTGCGCAGCAATTAACAGAAACTGTCGGGAAACCAGGCACAATTCTGCGTTGCTGATGATAAACGATTTAATTAAGCATTTCACGCTGTGCTCCGGATAGATTCTATTGTTATTTCGACATTGTGATTCCCTAGACTTGAATTACAATGTTTTACAAACACTATATAATTTTCCTTTTACGCATTTCGTATATGTGATGTCGACTATGGATTAGTCAAGAGTAAGTCTCATCTGCGTCAATGTACAATTTCATTTGTTACAGTTCTGTCGCTGCAATTACAGCAATGCTCGACTAACGATGCGTGGATTAATTAAGGGTTCCTCGCAACCACGGTCACATGCAGTGAGTGGAAGGTTAGCGAAACTCTGTTGTTTCCGTAAACATCACCGTCGGTGTTCTTCGTGATTCTTATATCCTCATGTTTATACGTACCTTCTTCGTGAATATACGTATGGGCTGAATTATTAATGCGCAAAATGTACATATATTAACCTGAGTAAATTTTCGTAAAATCGTTGTCTCATCGTTTACGCGAAATTTGATTGACACCCAGACGAGCATAAGGCACTCGGGAACAGCCATAATCGTTAGTCTCGAAATCCCGCTAGCGGATCACGTACGGAGATCCGGCTGGTTAATTAGCCTTCCGGTGCTCGAGGATCCGGCGTGGTCAATCAGCAGCGGAGATTCGGTCTTGATTCGATCTGGAGCCTCGTTAGCAACGCCATACATCGTCTTCTCCCTTGTACTTGAACTACATCAGACGAGAATAATACTGTCGTTTGAAGCAGTGGACGATTCAAGCAGTACTTTCTATCAATACTTTCTCAGTTGTCAAATATCACGCAGTTGAATCAATTACGATGGACAGAATGAAATACAGATAATGGTCGTCTTACAATCGTTAAGATCACAATGGAGAGTAAATTTCAAAATTGTGTTTAACACAATCGCTAATTTAAGGGCGCATATAGTGCCGTGTTTCATCACGAGCACGTTTGCTCATGCGTCCTTGTGTCTTAACGGACGATCCATTACCAGAATTAATACCTGCAGCAAATTGCATTTCTGTAGCGAAGTACTAGGTATTCGCGCAATAGTAATACCAATAGCAACGGCAAAAGCAATAGCAACGGTCGGTCATGGTAACAACATGACAGCTTTGGCGGTGGCCGTTGTCAGCGCGCTATTACTAATTCAGAAGGCGGTTGCAACGCCCGCAACGTTATACGGCAGACGACGCATTCTGCATAGCGTATTCACCCAGCACAATGGCCCGTGGATGCGAGTTTTGAAATATGAATATGAATACCGGTCGCGAGCACACGCCTCGTCGAATCGGGCTAGCCGACGAAGACGGGAGATACCGCCGCCACTGCTACCAGCACGACCACCACTTCCTCCACCGGCACTGCTACGATCAATGACACTTTGCTTTTCTCTCTATCGCTAGTCCACCCTTTTTGTACAGTGTTATTTTTTATATTCTGTATTTCACAAGAACTTTTCTCTTTATTATTTCTTTCAAGACTGTCACGATCTCTCGATGATTCCATGTCCGTTTTGCAGTTTCTTGGCTTGATTTTGACTACACTATTTTGTTCCAACATTAAAAGTCGAATTACGTATCGAAGGACGATGAGCATCTACGTACTTTCTCATCGAAACAGTATTGCGAGCGGTCGGTTCCGTTGGGTCCAATTCCGCTTTATCTTATCGGGTAGAGTACGTCTCGGTTCCGTGATATTGCGGTTCGGCGAAAGTTCCATACCCGCGTGTTGGTTTGAGTCTGTTTGTAAATTCGACGTACGTACGGCGGTAATTGGCAGCGAACGTGAACCCGTGTCAGCAACGGCGCTCGTGATCGTGCTTCCATTAAGCTTAACGTCGCTAATCATTCCGTGTCGTCTCCGATGAAAAACATTGCCTTGGACAAAAAATTTGACAGGAAATAAAATTCTAGAATAGTGGGGCGTTCCAAGGTTTAAAGTATTTTCCATATTCAAGAAAAACAACAACCATGAGTTAGAAAGCCAACGACAGTGAACGTGCATAAGGAAAAATACTCATTGGTGGGATATATCCCCCTTTATTGCGCCCCTCTTACAGCTCATTGTACTCTGGATAGCGTGGGAGGTGAAAAAATTTTGCGCATAATTTCGCTAACGGCGATCAGCCATAAGGGTCCGAGCCAGAGCAAAACGATCGAAACCTTTTTTCTCTGTGGTCTGCTTGCGGCAAGATGCTGTCGTTGGCAATATAACCAGTAACATATTACCACTTCTGGTTGGTTGAGCGTATTTAGATCGCCTATTTGGCAACGTATCGGCATAAATTTGCCAGTTGCTCTTCGTCGGCCCGAATCAAGCACGGAGTTCGCGCCAAACGGCAAGACCCTGTGACGGCGATGGTCTCTTAAGATGAACGACCACTAGTTCCGTGAAAAGGAAAAAGGAAATGATAAGGTTACACTGCAGACGTGGGCCTTGAAAATGGTGATTAAATGAAAACAGGCACGTAAAGAGCTGAAGACTGGATAAACGTAACAACATTAATGGCCGAAATGTTTGTGATGGAAGGTTAATATATCGTAGGACACCATGAAGCTTTGCATTCAGATATAGTGCCGAAAATAGAAAATAGTAAAATACATGTAAAATCATAGGTGGTATAAGAATTTACCTACTGGACATAGCGAGGGATGCCGACACTGATTGTACCGGACGACAACTCAGTATGCCGAAACGGCCAAATGGATTTCACGTGTAAAGGAAAAATAGGGATCCCTGCTCTATTGTATCCGACGCGGAAATCACCTCCGTCACGTGCCTCTATTATCCCGAGTATTTGCGGTGTTACGAACACCAGCGAATCGTACTAGTCCATATAAAACGTAAAAAGTGAAAAAACTAAAGTGGCGGGTTAGTTCCCACCTGCCCAGATAATATGTAATTAAGTGAAATGATTCTTTCTAAATACTTATACACCTCATGAATTGTTTCGATATTTGTCGAAATTAATAAAATTTTCATTCATATCTGTAACTGAGGTGCAAACCAGAGAACCGCTTTGTAGATGAAACCGTGGAAGGACCGACAGGAGAACGTGGAGGAAACCAAGTGGTCGGAAGTACAGCGATGCATCTTTCGCTCGACTCACGGAGATATGTCCGGTAATTGCGTTTATGTGTAGCAGAGAAGTTTTATTTGGCTGGCATTTATTCGGCAACAAAGAGGCAGCAGCCCACTTAGACGGAAAGACAAATGCATTTACGTCGTGAATCTGCCAAGATATCCGCATTCGCCTTTCAAACTGTCTACGTTTATCGTGGACTCCTTTCAAAATCATAAGGTTCCACGTTGCCAAAAAATTCGATCTACAGAAGCACGGTCAATTAAAAAGGATGACATAAGGGAGTAAGGAAATGGGTTACATCCGACTGGGAAAGTGAAAATTCTCCTCGAGATATAATATTGTTTTACGCCGAGCATTTATATGATATTGCTAGTAGCTCTACTTGTCTTCTGAAACATAACGAATCCAGAGCAAGTGTCCTTTACAGCAGCTGGCTGTCACGTTTCCTTGCCGAAAAGGCCAGCTCGCGCAGCAAGAAGAATGGAATGGAGAGAGGGAGAACACAGCTACGTACAACGCGCGTAAACGAACATGTACGTGTAAATGCTGCCCGATAATAGATTCCCCATTTGAAGTTCAGAGTTCTACGGTGAATCTGTAACTCCGACGATCAAACTGCTTGCAAAGTTTGTCGCCCGAATCGAATGGGAGTTTGGCTAACTCGTAGCTAGGCCAGGCTCTTCTGCCTCACGTACGTATATACACTGGACCTTATGTATGTGTGTCATGGCATCCCACTCATTCTTCCCTTACCTTCGAAACTCCACCCTTTCCTCATCTAACCTTCCCCCACTGTTCCAACCGTTGTAAACCTTTTTTCTTCTCTAACCCACTGTGCTCTAGCTCCTTTTTTGTTACTTTATTTCCGGACATCTTTTTTAACTTCGGTAATGATTACTTGCGAAAGGATATGCATATTCTCTGACTTCAAACGTACTGTGAAACCACAAAAAATTATGGAAAACCGTATTGCTATAGAGTCAGGAAACCTTTGAATTGTCTTCTTTATCATAGTAAATAGAGTACCTAAACCATTATCATCTAACTTGAACGCGACGGAAATGACTGTATAACCTGCAATTATCGAAATATGTACAATGTTAGAATTGTATGTCTATTAATAAAAAAGAAACGTGCTATGCACCTAATCTATCCCCGAAGTGGGTAGTGAATCCGTCGGCACGATATTACGTTCGTTGGTTGTGTAAAGTACAAGGACGGATGGTGGCAGCAACTGTCGACTGTGCGAGTACGGTGTACGAAGTCTTCCTAGTACTTCGACTGCAGACAGCGGCAGATTCCAATTTAGATTCGACGTCGTCGGTGCCGTCGGCAGCGCTCTCACGTGCTGATGGCACTCACCTCCAAATATCCAAGATTCATCGAGACTTCGCTTACGCTACCGGGAAGTCCGTTCCCATGGTCTACGGTAAGTCATCTGTATAGAGATATTGAAGCGAACAGGAAATTAAGACGTGCGACTGGCGGACACCCATTGAAAATAAGCATTAAGTAATGACGCTGTTTACGATGCTTTTACAATTTTTTAATATCCATAAAGTGCTTATCTTTCCTTCAGAATATGTAGGTAAAATGATTTGGGGTTTGAACGGAATCAGATGTAAGGAATTATGGGGATTGAGTGCTCGGAAAGCTATGCATAGAATCACCAAGAAAACTGACACAAAGAATGACGTAAAGGCCGATAATCTGCGTCCACGAACGAAAAGATGAGAAGAAAATTCGGGCAGAATACCAGGGACTGTGCATCGGGATTTTGGACAATAGAAGGTAGTCGCGGTCTGGGTAGCGCAGAAATAGTGGGAGCCATTGAAAGAATGGCCGATAGGAACGAGCAATGTACGACGGACCGGACAGGTAGGGTGTGAGTGTATAGCTACGATATATCGTAGTTGAGCCTTTATTAAAACTGCTTTCGGTATTATTGCTTTCCTGGTCCGAGCACGCCGGGTCTCGAAAATGGCATTTTCGCGAGATAGGCTGGCCTGTGTATACCACCGAAAATATATAACTCGACCCCTCGTCGAAAAGAGACCCGTGGAAGGGCGAGAAAAAGAGAGGGAGAGATCCCAGAGGGTAACGGGTGTGTGTTGTGGGGCTACTCTATGGCCCGCAATAAATATGCTCTTCACTTTGTACAAGTCGTCCTGGCGCTCTTATATTGCTTCACTGCATATTCCTCGCTAAAAAACATGATCTTACCTACATTTTAACTTTGATCTATCTATTTTGTGTATCATAACAAAATATATGTAACTGAACGAAATGTGCACATATGAAACGCATCACAATTATGTACATAGATAACAAGATATTGTAAATGACATAAAAATCGCTGTGTCAAGAAAATATTAAAGTATTCTCAATGGACGAGGATATTAAAGACATGATTGTGGTAATGGATGTTATAGACTAGCACCTTTCTCGAACCATGAGGGAAAAGACATTAATTGTTCGAGATTTTACTAGTCTGACGCTACGATGCCAATGTTACCCGTGAATCGCTCGTGCTGGCGGCCAAGCAGCGAATAGTTTCCATCACATTGCACGGAACAATGCAAATTGATGCGCAGTCGATACTAAGCTGGTAGGAATTCCTAATAACATTCAGCCGTTTCCTTCTCCTCCTCCTCCTCTTGTTATTCTTTCTTGAATGGCGTTATCAGTGTATGTGCTTATACATATATACTAACCTTCCGCGGAAGACTGTGTCATGCGTATTTTTTTTTTTTTTACAATTTTTATAAAAGATTTATAGGATTCTACAGACTTACAAAGTTTTGAACAGTTTTCAACCTCTTTATAGGAAAAGGGAAATGCATGCCATGATACATAATTGCCTATATCTGGCTGCCATTACAAATTCGATTCGTCCTAAATTGCAGAATTTACAGATATGGGATTCATTCATCCAGTAGCTTCTTAGTTTCTCTCGTTTATTCACGGTAAAGAGACGCGTAGGGCAGAAGCCTATGTTGCTTTGCCAGCGAAAACTCGGTATTCCCGGTGCATCGCATAAATGCTGCGGCATTACTGCGGATGTCTGAGCTCCCGCTAACTAGTAAATATGAGTTTTCACTTGGTGCACGTTCCCGTAGAGTCGTTCCGAGTGTTACAGCCGCTACTGGTTGTGGCTGTTGCTAACTCGTTTGCTGGTTCTATTTTTACCACATTAATTACGATTACGCGCACGATCCCAACGTAGAACGATTACTACAGCTATACATGCTGAATGGTTTTATCGTCCCACCTAACAGCGTCCCTGAAATGTGCACATTTTCCTTGCCTTTGTAAAGCTAACTGGATTCAATGGACGCATTGTTGGCTATAGAAAAGGAGACATCTCTTCAACCAAACTAATGGAGAAGCACATGTTCTGACGGTAATCCGTTGAAGAGATAAAATTAGACATTATAGATACATTATATATACCATATTACTATGTACCAAGTGATAATTATTGCAATGTTTATGGTATTTCTTCACAAATTTGATTTTAATAAATGCGCAAAACATGCAGGACAATGCAGATGAACATTAAATTGATTGTGAACTTGACAAAAGAGATACAAGTCTCAAAAAAATTGACAAATGAAAGACGATATTGGGGATGTGGAACAAAGACGTAGATTTGTGTACAATTATATAGAACGGAGAAAATTTAATCCGTAAGATGCAGCTTAGCTTTCCTCGTCCTCTTCCATTTTAGCTTCTATTCACTTGACATGTCCCTCGCTTTCTTACTTCGTCCGACAAATAACTCTTCTTTCGAAGCACAATACCATTACCGTTATGAAGTTTCGTCGATATAGCTGATTCGCCGTGCCATTTTGACAATTAGGCGATCCTCCCCTCTCTTTTCACCTTCCCCGATATCCGAAAACTCTCGATCTCCTTTAATTTTTATCTACGCGGGTCGTCGTTTTATTCTCTGTATGCATTCCCTTGAAATGAATCCACACGAGTGATTATTACGTGTTAGACAGGACGGTGGATATCGCGACGGTGATGTATTTAATTGCGACTAACCAGTGAAATTCTAGCAGGTGACTGTCAGCTTACAACTCACTAGAAGCTACTTCAGTAACGATTTATGGGCTAACGAGTTCGCACTTGGCCAATTCCAGCAGGTTCTCTCATGAGTTTCCCGTGCTGCGTTGTTACGAACCTACCTACGGAACAGCGGCAAAGGCGGTAGAGGGAACGACGGAGGCTTTAAAGCCACCCGTCCGGCCGAAAGTTCGCTCCTTACATTATCAGCCCACCGCCATAGCGTCGTCAGCGACGTTTCCCAGTTCACGAGAGAAGGAGCGGGGGAAGCGACGGCTAACTTTTTAACTACTTGCAAATTAAAATTTAACTCTAGTGGGCTCTTACGGCCACTACGCTAGACCTCCAGCCGCATTTGCTTTTCATCGACTTAGTGGTGAAGCTAGCGCCCTGCGGATTTCACGCAGTTTTCGGATATGCCGTGAGAGCTTGTTTTTTTGTGATTAATTTTAAAAGGCACATGGACCAGCATTTTTCACCTTTGTTGCTCACAAGACATCGTCACGCTTTGTTCAAGTTATGTCCTGTATACACATGACAGCAAATTTTACCACTACTTCTACTCGTCTAAAGTAAATGGGTTTCGTTGACAGGTTTTATTCATCGCGTAAAAAGTAATAGATGAACAAAATTGTTTTTGCTCATGAGAAAGTGTTTCCGAACACACTGGACATTTTCCATGCACACAGCAGAGCATTTGATATGTATTATTGTCAGCGAAAATCGTTCATCCGATCGTTTATCTCGCTTCTGGGCGATATAATGCAGATGCACGTAACACCTCGTGGCCAGCAAACAGGGAATGAATCCGTGGTTCTGGCAGAGACGGCAACTGGGGGCTCTCAATGCGAGGTGAGAGAGGACGTACAAATTGCAAGCTCCCGGTCTCGTTAAAACATCGTCGCAGCGGATACCAGGGGGTGACCGGTAGCGAAAGAGAAAACGTAAGAGAAAGGCCGGAGGAGAGATAGTTGCTGCAACATCCGACGAAGCGGTATTCAGGTGGAAAGAGCTCTTCGCTCGTTAGCATTTAATTGAGAACCTCGCGAAACGCGCTGAGAGAAGAAATGAGAGAGGGAGAACGCGTCTCGTACTCGGTGCGCGTAACGACCGCTCGTTGGTCGCTCGTTTAAATATTTTAATAATCTCTTGTATCGCGGACGCCGATTCGATTCGAATATTTAAGCGCTTGACATACTGCTGTATGTCTTCAATGTCACGGTAAGTTAAAGCAAATTAAACCACGGCATAATGTATCGATCAATTAAACCAACTTTGTCCGCCGGAAGTAAACTGTACGATCGATCGGAAGTGCCTTTCCCCTATCGAAAATATATCTCTCGTTTCGTATGTCACATACCATTGGAGTTCCATCACTAACGAATAGACAATAGTTTGGGTTGAATAACTGGCTGTCGAGTTTCACGCGTATTTTGCCACGATCATCGGTAAAGGTAACTTGTTAGAACCAGTCAGCCGCGGTGACTGGCCAACACTCGGTACTGATATCGCTTTGCAGGCTATCGGCAAATATCCAACTATCGTACTTGCAGGTCTACGTCGTTGGCTGAGGATGTCGCTATCAGAGCAGCGGTTTCCAAGTACATAGACTTTGCGTTTGCAAACTTTATTCATGAGCACACGACGAATGCGCAAGTCAAGTATGACTGATGGTTGCAACTGCACAGCTCCGTCGGATTCATTCCAGATTCGTAGGGTGACTACCGGTTTAAAAATCGAAACTAATTATTACTCATAGCCCATTGGCGCCTGCATTGCAGCCCAACCATCTAATACAATCTGAATACATATGTCACAAAGTTTTGAAGTTATGAACTGATCATTTTATAACAATAATCGATGAGAATACTAGTATGCCGCTTTTTCCCTTTCACACTTTACATTACTAAACTCAAATATGCGATGGTATCTAATGGTATTTACTGTTTACAGTAACTCGGCCCTTCCTCACACCCTCTCTTCGCGTACCACTTGACACGCATCCACTCTATCTCCGTAACTTTCAACTACTATTACCATCGTTCCCTGTCAATTTTAAGTGTACTGCACGCGCTTTACTCGTCCCTTCAAAGCGATATCTTGTTCTCTAAAAAGGAAAGCCAAATAGATGCTCAAAGACGTCCTACCGGGAGGGACTTTATTATACGTTGAAATACAAGGTTCCAGGTTTCACATGTGTAACCGAGGAAATGTGCGAATAATGGAAAGATGGCAGAGGGGAAATGGTAATAAAACTACGCCGATTCCAACAGTAGTACCAGCTTTATATGAGTAAACAGTAGACAGGGCCAAACTGTTCTGGAATCGTTCAAATACGCAGTTAAGCCTACAGATAATTTCATCATATCTAGTAAAATTTTAAACACACAAACTGTCCAATCGTAAAGGAATTCCTTGTGCCAAAGAAGCCAGTACGATTCGATGGTACAGTAATGTTTTTACATTAGCCAACAACTTCCAGTGGTAAATGGGACGGTAAGCGCAAGTTACTCGTCACCATTTCTCGTTGGGAGGATTTTTCATCGGAAGTGGTC
Source organism: Hedychridium roseum (assembly GCA_963989215.1). Taxonomy (NCBI): domain Eukaryota; kingdom Metazoa; phylum Arthropoda; class Insecta; order Hymenoptera; family Chrysididae; genus Hedychridium; species Hedychridium roseum. The sequence goes on from OZ022321.1 coordinate 60,012, forward strand.
CATACACGTGATCTGGCCCTTCTGACCGTTTGGCGCTCACGCTCTCGCGTGGGCGGACGAGGGCGCATGGCGAGAGGTACACGGTTTCCCCATTATCGGGTGTTTACGAGGTGAACGGGACCAAGAGGGTGCGCGCAGGGCGAGGAAACGCTTTCGCACACACGGAAACGACGAGGGTCGCATCGCCGCCGGTGGAGATCGCATCGGTCGCTCCGCATAATAACTAGCTACCACGCATTTACATTTTAATACGGCCGCTCTGCATGGGGAGTTGACGGTATATACATTGACGAGGATGGAATCGCGTCGACGACGCTATATCAACGATGTACATTGTCGTCGACTTATAGCCAGTTTTCTCGGGGCAATGCGAACATACCCCTGTTGGCTAAAAATCATTCGAATTCTTTGACCTTTACATTTGCGACTGATGCAATTCCTTCGTGACATGCAATTCTTTCTTTCGTGAGGTTTTTATACAAGATGAATCGGTACGTAGGTTAATGTGTTCGTAGGTGAGTATTCACCAAAACGATGGGCCACGACGATGTTCGTGTACCAGACTATTTCTCCACATAGGACATATACATATCGGTAATTTATTAGGTAGGGAATTTCAATCCACAATATGATTTACGATGGGCAACATTCGAAAGTCGTAAACATCTTCGTACCTTCCCCGCGACAAAATTGCCTCTGTATGTATGTATGTATGTATTTATGTATGTATGTAAGATAAAATTTCATAATATGACTGACACCAATCTCATATTACATTTTGACAGGCAACCCCAGACGGTCCAGTTTAATAATTATTACCATCTTTACACAATGCTGCGTAAAGTTTTAAAATCATGAAACTTTATAATCACGGATCCGATATAATACGTTTATAAACATATACATACACTACAGCAGTTTCTTAAAGTTCCAATTTTCTTATTTTAATATCCTATAGATAAAAAGAAAGATAAGGTTTTATAGGACAAACGTTTTCCAAGGAAAGGCATGCGAGGGGCAAAGGGAACAAGATATTTGCTGATAAAAGTCTAATAAACAAGATAACGGATGGAAGGCATAGGATCTAGGCTGCCATTTGGGGTTTATCACGATCGTCAGTCGTCAAATGTAACTTTTCCCTTAACAAGAAAAAAACGGAATTAGCGGTCGATATAAACTTCTGTTGTCTTTGCTCACCTCTTGCTTCTCACGCAGCATTATCGTCCGTGTGAATCGCGCCCAGGATAACTTTGACCTGCATTTTATACTTAATTGTTGATCCAACCATGTACATACTATGTGCGTTCACAGTAGAATAAAATTACGATCAGGTCTTAAATCGATTCGCGCAAATTAATCTAGATTCAAGTAAATATTTTTAAAAATGACGTCAGATGAACATTAACTGTGCATCCAACAACTAGAACAAATTCAAGGGTTGTACATACTACTAAGAGACAGTGACATAGGTCGAACATGGGCTCATATTTTGCATATCAATGGATTACATGCAGTTTCTTAACAACGCAGCTTAAGATTATTTAATAGATAATTCCTGATAGGTATTTTCTACTGACTGTTGGAGAGATAATTGTACAACCAAATAGTAGCTCGTTGCAAGGGGAATATGGAAAAGGCAAGGCAGGAATAACGTCAGTTCGCGGCGGACGAAATAGGTGGTCGCGGTTTCAGAAATGCTACGTGGCGAAAATATTGGTCTGGCACTGGTGAGTTATGTGTCCGTAAGGTATTATTCCATGTAAGGGATGGCATGGCAGCTATCTGATTCCGTTATCTCGGCGCCGTGTACGCTATTCTGAACTATGCCGCAAAATAACAGGCCAGGGAAATACGTATTCCGCGATCAAGCCTCTCGCGTCTACACCCTCTTTCCCTTTCCTTCCCTTTGCTATAGTCGTTTCATCTAACAAGCACATATACTCACGTGTGCTTTAACTCTTGCGATGATCCACTAGCAGGAACATTAAAAATAGTCAACCAGTCAAACCTTATCATCGATTGTCTCTCAAAGATTATCATTTTTCTGCCCATTTCTTCAAATAAATCCGTAAAAAAACCACGCACAGTATTGTATTTTCTTCAATTGACGATTACACCTGATGAAAAGTGGGAAGATGCTATATTTAGATAAGACATGTTCCCGTTGCCGATCTAATGCTGTTGTCTTCGCTTTGTCTCCGCCAATGTCAAACTCAAACGAACAGAGGGAACGAGTGCCTCGAAACCACCACGTCAGACAGATTGAAATCAACCCGACGACTTTTATTTTCTTCTTGCTCCGGTGCCGTAGCCAAATCTAAAATGAAAATCTGAAATGGGCCCTCGACCGCATCAAGAGTACAAGAGAGTGGAATAATGCTTCTAGCTATGGATATCATATGCGAATTTTTGCAAATTACTAAATAATTCATTATGACTTGTATGAAATAAAAAAGAAGTTCATTATTATCTGATGACATCCCGTGGCATGAAAGAAACTTAGGCAAGGAGACAGGGAGTTTCAACCTAGGGGACTGTCCTTCATAAGCGCTTTCCTCGTAATACCATGCGCAAAGCTACCGAGGAATTTTCCGTTATGGAGAAACGTTTTAATATCGTCGGGGACACAACCAGTGGAGAAGAGGCGTACCTGGGAAGTCTGATTCGGTATTTCTGAACAGCGCTACATCTGCGTTACAGACGGTAGGCTGTAACACATGCAGATACCGTACCATGACACTTTGAATAGAATACAGTAAGCAGGCCCTTGCACGACGTCTACGGTGACGGTCGATTGCTAAAAGACTATGAGGAAACGATTCAAGCGAATGATGAATAGAGAATCAGTTCAGATAGAAGATCAATTTTATTCGTTATTCACTTTTAAGCGGATACGTTGCCGATAATATTTTAAAAACTGCCGAGATTAATATAGGACCAGGTATCTTTTGCTTCCGTCATTGAACACAAGCAGCCATACCTATGTAAAAATGTACTTGGATAGTCATATGGATATTTATATACATGTCAGCAAAATCTGGATCATACGAAACCACATTTATGGGTGTTTCTTCAAAAACACTGCTCAATAATTCCACGGGGAGGCGACGACGCATTCCGGATGGCATAATTGCATTTAACCGGTTGGAGGGAGCGTCGTTTGGCCGAAGCTGCGGCCGACAAAGTGAGAGGTGCAGGCGTGGGCGTCTAATCCGCGTTTGACGGTCCCCCAGGCAGGCACCGCCGGTTACGTATACCTAGCTAGCTCCAGGGCTGTCCGATATTGCGCTAAACCGTGCAATTACTGCCCGTAATCCGGGTAATAGAATTCCAATATGCGTGCCAATTGGACCGAATCCTCCCTGTGCAGCTGTACAGTCGTGCAGGCGTGAATCTGCAGGTCGTGCGCGAACGGCGAAAGCCGTGACACGGTTCGCCCATTAGCTATAGTCCTGCTTCCCTGTTTTCACCTTGTCTCCGAGGTGCATCTGCGCGTGTACGTGCTTTAGCATATCACGCTCACACCTCTCAACACTTCTAACGTTCATCTATAATGTATATTACACGAGATTGCTGGCGAAAGGCAGAAAATAACTGTGAAAAAAGACAACCATATGAATGCGACGGGTTTCGAGTGTCACTCATTCGAGGAACCTATGCATATCGTCCAATAGCGCACTGTCGAGAGCTCGCAGACGCGTCCTTGTTGTTGCGAGGTCAATTTCCTAGCTGCGCAGTCGCCCGAAATAAAAAAGGACGGGCAGGCGAAAAGTCAATAGCGCGCGACCGAAGACTTTATAAACACTCTTTCCTTCCGGGACAATACGATTATGGACCGCGTTACAGTGTAAGCCGGAGATGATGAACGGTTCAAGTTCAAAACAGTTAAACAATAAAGTGGACATTCTTCTGTGAAGACATACTACAATTGAACAGCAGGAATTCTGAAATTCGAGTGACTTTTGTCAAAAATTCCAGTGATCGCTTTAAACCAACCTTCCCTTTAGCTATACATATTATGTTTTTATTTGAAATATACACTTTACTACTTATCACAATTCATGTTGTACAACAAGTACATAAATTCTTATTCAATGCGAAGCTATCTTTCGATCGTCCGGTAAACAATATTCAAGGGCATCTTTAATTGTTTATCAATGGTTATGGGGTATAACATAGAATCACTGAAATGCTATTATAATATGGAACGACAGTGGATTTTTATTTACCGCGAACGTACAGAGGCACGAATATCTCGTAACTGCGTTCGTAAGATTTACACGATCTTCACGAAAACGAGCGATAAACAAGGAAGAAATTCATTGACTAGTGGGTGGTGATCCGCCATTGTCGTATTGACTCTTATTTCTTAAAAGATAAGCAGCGAGAAAACTAATTGGATCGGCGGGTCTTTCTTTTGCCAGACTGGACAAAGCTTGAAGCAGTATAGGTACCACCGTTTGGTCCAAGTACTGTCTTGTTGGCAGCGATTGCACCTCGACACGGGATTTTTTCGGTGGGCCACTGGAAATGTCGGGATCCTTGTCCATTCCTATTATCTTCTATAAACGAGATACAACATCAGAAAATAATATAAAAATAATATATTCAGATAGAGGAAAAGCACTCAGTACTTATTATTATTTTGCTCTTATAATGAAAAGATTTTTCGATAATTTTTACCGATATTGTTAAATACCTAACACGCAATAAAATGTAAAATCGACGCAGAAGAACTGTACATGCAATTATCGAAAGCATTCATCTTATGAATCTCAATATCTTGTGATAATCTGTAAATCTTTAGCGGCCACGCACCCTACTACCTCTATAATGATACGCAAGACGCTCTTTCGTCAAGATGCTTGCCATTACTGGAAACATCCCTGCAGCCCGCACGCGTAAATTTTACAACTGGACATTTTTTTAACGAGCATGCTATGCAGCTCAGCGCAGAATGATCAGCACTGACATTCACACGTGGAATAATGGGGAAATTCCTTGTGGCTTAGGTTATGTCTCTTACGTGTGCTGTTTCGGACACGACATTCGCGATGGGCTGAATCGGCGTTGTAGAGTCTGATCGTTCCTGTGCTGCGTTCTCTGCGATTGAAAGTCACTAAATTTCACAAATTCATCGAATAGAAAGGATATCATCATCGAAACACGATACAAGACGAAAGTTATGTTAAATATACACGTACCACCGCCGGACGCCATCGTGTAAACAACAGCCATGGATGTAACAACGTTGCCAACTGCTTTATAGCCGTTCAAAGATGATATAATTTCCACATATAACCAAATTTGTCTTTACCATTTATCTGTATTTGTTGAACAGTGTTCTGTTAATATTATGACAAACTACCACAGGCATATTCTTGTACATGAGTTTTATGTTCCTTAGACGGCCAAAGAGACCTTAACTTGCAGACCCTTTTCGTCGGAAGCACATATAATCCACCATTTTTTAGCCGTTTCTGCAGGGACGCCCTAAGTACATTTGATGTATCAGCGCCTGTACAAATCTACAGATACACCTATGTGTTGATCTATTTTACATCTCAAGGGGGAAGGGAAGAATGCTTTTGCATGAACTCGAATAGTTGTTCATCATCCAGTAAAGGATTGCCTACATTTGTGCTAAAGTACAAGAATGTAGATGGGTGATGTGTTTTTTTGAAAAGTTAGTTGACTTAGTATAATCTCTGTTACGTCACATATTAGAATATCAATTGACCCAAAGATACGCGATTTCTGAATACATATGTCAACGCTTACAAACGTCGAAACATGGCCTTAATGTTCCGATGCGTGTTATCATGTCACAAGGGTCAAAGATTTTGCTTAAAATAATTAGGATTCTTTTAAAGAATTAGAACTCATTAAAACACTGGGCATCAGAATCCCACTTTTTCTTACGGTTCGATTATTTATTTAACGTAGGATTAACGCTACAACTTTGGTACAAAAACATAAAGTAGTGGTACTGAGGAGATTGTACACCGCGTGGCGGATCCTCGAGTCCCATCGAGCGCTAAAATTTACGTACATCTCTTCATCGTATAAGTTCACGTACATTATTTTATGTACTATAAAAACTTATGAGAACATGGACGAATATGAGTACAGCGTATAATCGACGAAATATATGAACATGCGAACTTACAGCGGATCACTGTAAAAAGAAACGATGATATAATGATACATATTTTCTTCATCGGAGGAAGAGCTCGAAGAACCGCAATCGCCGCCATACGAAGTAAATGTATGAATATCTCAGAGACAATTAAACCGACGATAATGACCTACACGGACCATAGTACTCTTAATTCGATATTCGAATTCATCTTTTTATTTTTGTCGTATTTTCCAAATAACATTGAGTCTCGCAATTACACTTATCTCGGATTAACTTCAGGTATTTAAATTACAAATTGAAATCACTATTGTCATCTAGTACTGAATGAGCTACGCGGTATTGCGGTTAACGCTTGCGATATCACGTTTTTTTTTAATCAATTACTGTTTATATATTTTCATACGTAAAACGATGACAAAGACGACATATCCTAAGTACGTGTAGGTCTGTATTTACTGTACGTAATATGTCACTATACGCAGAAGACGTTTACTACCGCTTTTCGGTATGCCTTCATGTTTGTAATTTTAATTTATCGCATTGCGTATTTGAAAGCGCATTGGCGCGAGAGAAGCTTCCCCACAGAGCGTGTATACGTGAGTAAAGTCGTGAGTATAGAACTGTCAAAGGTGACAGAGTTGCACATGGCTACAGAGGAAATCTGGTTATAGCGCAATCGTAACACATACACGAGACACGAGACCTTTGCGCAGCGTTTAAAATCACATCAATCGCCTAAAGTTTGTTGGTGCGCCGAGCTGGAGTCAGTGCTCATTGTTATATATGTCGCGTACAATTTCTCCGGAGTTAGCACGAATAAAAATCAATAACAGAAAAAACGAATATTCAGAAATCGGCCAATTTCAGCCGGGGAACGTTTTTCGATAAAAACAGTATGAGATTCTATATGAATTTGATATTTTCTCAGCGTGAACCGATGACCGGCTCGGGCACCGTCTTGACAAATCACTGGAACATTTAGGAATATCTACTTAGAACGCATGTATATGTACGCTAGTATCATACTTTTTCCACTTTTAAATACATTATATATCTAGAAATAGTATCGCGTTGGAACGATTTATAAGACTAACGCTGTTAACGTAAAACTGCATAACGTCAAGTGCAAGTGTTGCACTGTAAAAAGAAATCTTGAGCACAGAAGTAAATATATATTTTCGACATCGACGCAAAAACCACTGTTGACCGTTATGTAAGTATTGTAAGAAAAATCACGACGTGTTTCGGCTTTCGGCGTAATATCAATCTGAGTGAAAAACATTAAATCGATGTTACCAAGGAACCGTTTTAAGGATATTTAGCGTTTTTCAGCAATGTTAATTACTGCAGTCGCGTATGCATTTTGACCTTCATCACATTCGAATGAGACTAATGGGCCTAATAAATACGTATAATGGACCATACACATAATACAATTGAAATCGGCAACAAACTATAATGAATACGAAGATGATCATTCGAATGTCCCCAGTCCATATCGCATAATCGTACAAAATCTTGTTGAATCGTACAAAAAGGGGATATTTTGTTGCAGGTATCCTCATATTTTAATATTCCTGGAATGTGACGCCGCCGCAACTGAATTATGTGTCTGTATACAAAAGACGAAACTGCGCATATAAATACAAAACTGGATTACAATTAGTGTCAGAGTCCTCGGCCATTCCTCTATCATCTGAAACGTCGCGTACGAGACGCCCAATCGACAATTACCGACAATAATCGTCGCAGTGACACAACCTCGTTACGAAAATTATAAGCCTTAATATATAATAACGCGTATCCATGTATTTATATACGTATGTATAATATCCGTCTGCCTGCGAGTAGCGGCAGTGTGGCACAACCATGACTCAAAAAGCGAGCGACTAATATCATACGAGTGTGTTCGCAGTGTTTATTGAATACGTGTTTCTATGTATCCGTTTCTGAGTAACTGCACGTGTGAATATGGATTTTCTCGTGTGTATACTATGTATTTATTTATCTTGTTTCCCGTGACTCGTGGTGTTCCGAGCGCAACATTATAGTATAACCTGGTGTGTAATACATCCGCGTGAGACATTGTCGCCGGGAATGCATGCGATGAAACATATGTTTTTCGATTTCAAAGATTTCGTTTTTGGGCGTTTCAAACGAAACGGAGAACACGATAGCGAGTTGATAATGACAAGTGCCGTTCGCGGAAATTTATATCCTTCGGATAGGGGCAGTTGAAAGGGCAGTTTCCTATTCAGCCTTCTTGAGTAACTGACTAAAGGAGTTTCAAAGGGATATATATTGCACAACATCCCACAAATCCCATAAAATGAGAACGTGATATGCGTGTTTCAAAGAGAACGATGTTATATCGTTTTGGAGAGAGTCGAATGAAACTGATTTCTCAGGTGAATTTGACTGGTCGTATTTTGTGAGAATTTATAAAGCCAACAAATTATGAGGATAATATAGATATGAGCATTTGTTCCAAAGGAGGTGAGCATTTTTCGCGATATAGCACGAGCTATCGTTACTCGCTATCGCTGTGCCAGGACGAGAACGACAACGTCAACGCTTAATGGCGTCATACATTCTCATGGTTTGATCACAGAATTAAATCTGTGCACAACCATACTTATTAGATCGTTGCAAATTGAACCGACGACAGTTACTCAGGGGTGGAAAGGAATACGCTCGTGCGCGAATCCTGGCACGCATACTTCCGCGTCTCTCGGGTATACGTCTTTCTCGTTAAAAGTTGTCGACGAATAAGTCTGTGCAGACCATAACGAGAGAAGCGGAAGAACACAGAAAATGGTTTACAGATTACACTGCCACAGTATCGTAGGGTGTGAGGAGTCCCCCGTGACCGCTGCGGGGGCTGCTGGTTTGCCGGCTGGGGACTTCGTTTCTGCAACAGTAATATAAACGTGTCAATTTACGAGTTTACTTATGTAAACATTAAAAATCAGTACTACTCGTTAATCAACGTAGATAATTTTATAATATTCGGAACTCCGCGTTTGCGATAATTCATGAGTTTGTTAGAAGTAACTTTTAAAATAATCGACAGTTACTCGTGCATAATCAAAAGTACAATAAACATGCACCCTCAGGACCGATGATATGGATTATATTAATTGTACCACTACTCACTGCACGGTAATAAATATAGCAAAGCGCTCGAATAAATATATTAGACACAATACTTTCCCAACCATACGAAAAAGCAATCACAAAACGCACACCTAGCATTGCTTCAGTTTTAATGACACTTTAACGAGGGCATTAATGGCAACATTGCCATACAGTATGAGCAAAGTCTTAGCAATTAGGATATGAATGGTTATGTGATTGGTTCGAGGATCCAATGATAATGCAGTTTCATGCACAGAGTTGTTCTACGTCGAATGATGATTATACATGCAATTCAAACGTAAGCAGATTTGAAATCATTTTTTTTGTCTAAAGGCATTATAAAGAACATTTTCGTAGAATTTATGTCACTGGGTTTTGTACATTCGGTACTAGCCCATCTAGATATGGTAAAAGAACTTACGGTTTCCTGTGTAAAGAGTCATGGAACAAGATAAGTTCAAAGTAAAGATTACACTCATATTAATCAAACTACAATTAAAATTCAATTCATGTTGCTTGTTGAGAAAATACATAGCCGCTATATTGGAAAGAAGATCGCACTGATAGTTTTCAGTAGTTTTCAGAAGTTAAAGAGCTTGGTGAAATTCAGATAACGGTTAGGATAAACAGTGAATGCTATTAGGTATAGCAATGACATCGAAGGATCTTTGGAATCTAGACTGATTATTACGAAGAAAATGGTGCGGTGAATGTTTAGTGCACAGTTACGAGAATCTAGATGCAATCATTTCGAGGAGAACCAGTATAAGTAGGGCTCTCGAGACACAGCGGCATGAACGATAAGGTCGACGATGGCAACCTTACTGTTGCTGCTCTACTGACCTCTCTATGAGTTTACGCATCTCCTCGGTGGTCATGCCGTCCTTGCCGCGTGCATTCACTGAAATAGAAAAACACACGGCACGATTGACACAACGTAAACTACTACGACAACACGTAACATGCACATTGTGGAAGCTAATGATTAGCAACACAGATTACTGAACAAGTAGACGACCACATTCATGTATAATACGTTATCAAGTCGTTCGCACATGCTACCTCCGACGACGCGATTTGATACTTAGTGCGCAGTGCCTGACAACGAGCAATGCAAGAGACCTGAGAGCAAGAGAATGGTTAAGATTGGTGTATTGATTGGACGTCTTAATTAGGGTAAGTCGTTAGTAACGTCAGACAATAATGAAGAAAACTTAATATATCTACAAATAATTTTAATCCACGACAATTTCTTTACTCTGCGCTCTAGTCTCTCGTTATATCATGAATCTGCCTACTGACCGCCGTAGTTACGGTTCACCAGCTGATCACGGTCGCATTCGGCTTCACTGATTTCGTTGCTCTCCTTGCTGTCGTTGAAGCTTGAATTATTTTGATCATGATTTCTTGGTGGCGGTGGTGGTGGTTCTGGCGATCCAGAAACGGGAAGATTGCGTGCCGATCCAACGCTGCGGCGTCCCACCGATCCACGAGAGCCATAATGATCGTAGGGGGCTCCGTACTGGCCGTATTGAGAGCCGTATTGATCCTCTTCCGGGGCACAGTTGGCTGGATCATCGTATTCGGGTGAAAAGACACTGTGAGTACCGCTGCCACCTCCTTGGGATGGAACTCGTGAATAACGGCCATTTTGACGCGGCTGTAAAATTCATTTATTACAAGCTTTCCGGTGGCAACCTGCGAATCTCATGAACTATAGAACGGTCATTAATTGCTGTCGCAATAATATGTCGCGGAAGGCATAACGATGAATTGATGTACCATGGATTGAGATCCCGAGCGGCTGTGAGCAGAAGCATTAGTGGGGTGACCGACCGGTGGTCCCATAGTTCCTGAATGGCCGTTTCCTGGATGCGGGAATGTCTGGAATTGCATAGCTTTGCTGGGGTCCATTTCCTCACGGAAGCCAAGCAGATGGAACGTCGCATACGGGCAAATTTCATCCTCCATACCTGGAAGCAAGCAATTGACGAGGGTAGATCTGCCGTTGCCGAATGTACAGTTCATGAGATTCGTATTTTCGCTTTCGTGAATCCATCTGTGCCATTTAATGGTATTATTCTTTAGCAAAACAACGAATTGCAGGATGGACGTTCACAAGTGCGACCATAATTGTCCTGTAACGGCAGTTAATAACTGCATGTCAACGCAGCATGCTCTTACTCCTGATGCGATCCAAACACATTTCTTAGTTAACATTATCATGCGTCTTGACCGATTTGTGTGTATATGCGGCTTGTCTTGCTTACGATACATGTGTATCATCCACATGTAAATTAAGAGACTGGACGAATGTATTTGCAACTGAAAATAGCTTATGAGATAACTTTGTGTATGGGGTGCTTGGTATAATTTCTTTTGCGAACAGATGAAATGTGTCATGCGAGATATCGTGCAACATATAGATGTAGGGAGACATTAGTTGTCACGATTAGGAGTCCATCGAGATACTGAAACTTACGAAGAGTTGGCCGAGACCGAGCCGGGTAGCCTAACAGGCTCTGGTAAGAGAGATTGCCATATTCGCGAATCGATGTATACAGTTTGTCGTACACGGGGGAAAATATTTTGATTAACTTCGTACAAGCAGATTTGAATGTATGCTTGTGGTAGATCTTAGGGTAACATAATCGAATTATTGGCAATATACATGTATATATGTACATACGTACGTGCATATTCCTTGTTCAAGTTAATGCACCGTCGCGCAATATTTTACTGCATAACAGAATTACTTAAAAGTGTCAGAAATTGGTCACTTTCCATTGCACAACTAATGCAAATAGTACAATTCAAATGCGTCATCTTGCCCCGTATACCACTGAATGTACTATTACCAACCTCTGTGAGAGAGAGCCTCAGCGCTACCCATGCGAGGTGGTGGTGGACACCTTCTAGTTGGTGCACAATGATTCAACTCCTCGTACATGTGCCTCCTCGGGTCCCACGTTGAATGGCTCCTTAACGTGCCTGTCCCACCTATCGAACACATACTACAAAGACCATACACGACTCGTTGATGCCTACCAAGTTTCGTCCACGGTCAAAACAGTTGGCATCTTGCTGGAGACGGTCCGTTACAAGCGCATATTACATGATTTGTCGCATAATTTGGTGATGTAAATTATAAAAGCGACAACGAAAAAATAGATAATTGATTTCGTAGTAGCCTCCGGCAGCATGATGTACATGAATGTAACATATTACGAAGCAAGGCAAACTTAACAGTGGCATAAATCTGTGTTAGTGTGAAACGCGTCTTTCATGTTAAGGTATAATCCTGTCAATGTACTTCAGTATGTTTCACCGCTAATGACAAAGCAGAGTGAAGAGCCCATACAGCAAAAACGTTTGAACATTCGTACACCCGAGTTTTAGTACAGTCTCTATCGCGTGCTAATGACGCAAGTATTCTTCGTGATAAAACGACAGTCGAACAATCACCGCAGTTTGATATGCCATATGCGCATTCACGTATAAAGAGCGGCTGGGGCGAACCTCTGAGCAATTCAAGATTGAGCTTGAGTGTCGTGATAAAAAAGTAAAAAAACTATCGTGCTAATGCTTACAACATCTAAACAGTCAACGGAAATGATTATGAAGAAGTCAAAGTGTTGACGATCGTGGCTTACTTATCACTGTACCTCGCTTGATGCGATCGCATGTATTATAGTTTGAGCCTGGAACCGGTGGTAATTTGCGATTCGGCGGAGCGATGTAACCCAACTCGTCACGGAGGTCGGGTCTACGTTTGTCCAGTGTGGCCCCACCAACGCCGGTCTGTTGATAAACAACATCATCTGAAAGAGAACACAGTGCCATGCGATGAGTGAAAGACGAATGTAAATATACATACATATTGTTAAAGCAATTCCTGAAATAAACGGCACGCTGGTTTGAATCGGGGGGCAGAAAAATAATGTAAAGTGTCCTAATTCGATGACTTTGATTGTTTTGTAATATGAAAGAAACTATCTTAAATTAAAGCATATGGGCCAATCGTCAAGAAAATGTTCGAATCACAATATACTAACTAAGAACCATCGGAATTTACAACGCTATTCGACCTAATATTATGCCGAAAGGGCTTATATTGATCATGCTAAGTCGAACATATTTTCTTGATAATCTACAAACCTATAATAAGTTATGACTTATACAATACAATATATATGATTAAAAGATGGTATACATTGTCCCTCGTAATATTTCTCGTCGGCTGATGAGATACCTCGCAGCCGCGTTTGCTCGGGGCCTCGAGTTCTTCTTGATAATGCAACACAAATCACAACGATTCCCACGATAATAACGACGACCGTAGCTCCAACTGGTACGACTACATTGACGTCAAGCCAGCTTGGTAACCAGGGAAAATATCGTCGTACATCGGGGTTATCATTGCCTCCGTTACGTACCGGCGGTGCAATAGTACCTGAACCGAAAGAATAATTTCATTTAGATTTTTAGTAGTTTACCTTTCTCTCCACTGTGTCCTTTTCCTTTAAGAACGCAAATGACGATCACGGCAACGATAATAACAAGAACGGCTGCCACAACAGGTACCACTAGATTCAAATTTGCCATAAAAATTTTCATTGGATCCTCATCATTGCCGCTATCGTTTACATCTGGCAGCTCTCGAGCCGGTGCAATGGTGCCTGGAACAAAAAATGCGGAAAAGTTTTTAATCCAGTCACCATTTAGCACCGGCAACGAGAAGGATCGAGAAGGAATCTCTTATACTCACCTCCGGTCACAGTTAATGTTGCAAATTCATATTCGGCGACCGCAAATCCAGCATTGTTGTGGGCCGTTACGCGAAGATGATACCAGGTAGCAGGATCCAAATCCAATACGACAAAATTTCCATTGGGCTTCACATTGTTAGATACTTGATTCCATTCTTGCTGCTGCCTGATAAACGATACGACAGAAAAAAATACCTAAACCTTTCTACATTTCAACATTCCAATAGGTTACGAAGCTTGCTTACTTTTTTTTGTGCTCAACAACAAAGTACAACATAGGACAGCCGCCGTCTGACCAGGCGTTTAAATGAAGTGTAATACTGTTTGTAGAAACTTCGATGAACCGTGCTGCTTCAGGGATAATAGGTTTGGAACCTTTGGTACGAGTATTAAGTATGTCCGACGGGTCACCAGTACCGATTCTACAAAACCGTATTCGGGTAAGATTGTCGTAGAACGAAATATCGTTCGAAATATTTTTCGAAATATCGAAAGTTCGCTAGTTGATAGTCTAGCTATGTTTCTTTTAATGTTCTTACCCGTTGTATGCCGTTGCATATATTTGATACCTCATGCCGCAGTACAAGTTTTCCAATGTGTATTTTTGTGCCGTTGAACTGATCTGAACGGTATCCCAGTCACCGAATTCCGGTTTGTAGTGAATGGTATATCCGTGAATCGGAGCATTATCATTTGGATGGGGTCTCAGTTTCATTGTTAGGGAGTTCGTAGTCATTGCAGTAAGAGATACTTGCGGAGAGTGCGGTGGTGCTGGCGGCAGAAGCATAAATTTCAAAGTTGCAATTCCCCTTTAAAATCTTAAGCGTGCTCGTTCCTGCCGTACATACCATGAACGATAAGTTGATGGGTAATGGTATCATGTCCAAACGAATTTTCAACGTAACACGAATATTCGCCAGCATCCGCACGATCAACTTCCTTGATAAACAATGAACCTTCTGGCAGTTGTCTCAGTCTATCGCTGGGCTGAAGAGTGGTCCCTCGTACTTTCCACGTTACTTCTGGCGCGGGTACACCCACAGCCAAGCAAGGCAGTTTCACATCCTCCTTGTATGTTGCCGTGAACTTGTCGTCGAATGATGCTATCTTCGCGGGTACTACGATTTCATGCTAAATTATAAAACGAAGAACGTCGTCCGGCCAGAAATGTCGACCAAATATATGTCTACCTCAAGACGAATGATGAAAGAGTAAAAATTGTAATACGTACTACGAACGCTTGGAGAAAGAGTTACGATCTTGGAGGCTTCACCCTCGCCGATGTTAGTACTGGCAGTCACCCAAAAGTCATATCTACGTTGTTTATCCAGTCCGGCAGCTTCGTGAGTTAACTGATTCGGCGGAACTTTCTGACTTATCGGTTCCTCAGAATTGTCAGCCTTCGTATAAACAGTATACTGCGAGATAACACCATTTGGCTGACTTGGTGGACGCCATGAAATAAGTATTGACTCGGCGGACATGACAAGAGCTTTGACGGCTATCGGTGCTTCGGGAGCTATGAGAGGACAAGGGCAATTAAAGATTCGTCATCGAAACATTTTTGTAATGAAACGAAAACATGCGTTAACTTACCATCCTGCTCGGTCTGGCAGTGTATCGGTGCCGATTTTACGCCATCTCCACCAGAAGTGAATGCCAGGACTTGCATACTATAGTTGGTGTATTTCTTGAGACCATGCAAGATAGTTTCGGTAGAAGATGTGATCTTGGTGTCCTTCGAATTTTCATCGAACCAGTTTTCTGACGGGCCGTAAATCACCTATTGAGGAAACGACTGACGTTAGATTGATTACATACACAGAATGATCGATCCTATATATTTATTATGATACACCACTTACTTTGTAACCAGTTATAACACCATTAGCCGCACTAAGGGGTGGTGACATCCAAGATACTCGAATGGTTTGCGATGTGAGAGTTGTGCAAGTAGTGTCATGAGGAGGTTGTTCCGGTACTCCTTCGGCAGTGTGTTGCCGTCTTTCCTCACTCATTGGTCCGGATCCAATCTTGTTAAATGCTTGAACTACAACGCTATATTGCGTATACGTTTTGAGATTCATGATCTGCAAGTGATGCTCTTTTCCATCTTCTTTCGAGAATTCAACTGTTTCAAACATATAAGGTTTTTCTGACGAGGATAGCCTGTAGCCAACATAGTAACCGAGAATTTCACCATTCCAATCTTCACGTGGCGGTGGTTTCCAAGTTACCTGGAAGTTTATAATAAAGTATTAGTTTTCATCTCGATGGATTATTCTGAAAAGCTTTGTATCATCATTTGCCTTCAATGTATGCTGATCAAGTGCTTCCACTTTAACAGATGTGGGGGGTCCACTGGGAGCCTCCTCAGCCGTGATAATTGTCACGGTGTCGGATGGATCAGAGTTACCAATTTCATTTTCAGCGACGATTCGTAGGTGATACGTAGTCGCAGGCCTGAGGTTGAAAACGCCAGCTACATTTTGCTGAGATCCTGGCACCAATACTCTATCGATGTCACTCTCCCATGAACCCTTGCTGACTTTATACTCAATGATATAACGCTTGATAGGACTATTTCCATCGTACGGCGCTGCCCATGATAGCTGCACGGATCGTCCTGATTTATCCAACACTTTAAGGCCATAAGGTACTTCGGGAACCTCTGGAAAGGATAATTACTTAAATTATTGAAGTAAAATCTCACACATGCCACATGTACTTCGTTGATATGCACATGGTGGCCACCAACCTTGGACGATCATGTTAATGCTGGTGTCATCGCTACCAAATGCATTCGTTGCAACGCACGTGAATAACGCAGAATCACTACGCTCTGTTCTCTTAATACTTAAATCGGACAGCACACCATTGGCTAAAATCTCCTCGCGAATGGTGTAACGAGAGTCACTTTTCGGATCCAGTCGCTTGTTATTCATGTTCCATAAGATTCCAATTGGTTTCTCTCCCTGAGCTTCGCATTGTAAAACAGCCGGTTCGCCACGTCGCGCAGTCTGGTTGCGTAATTTGATCTCGAAATGTGGCGGTGCTATAAAATAATTCATGATTACCAGTCCGTAGTAATTGTCACATTTGAACTGTAATTCCTGCCGAGCAGCGCGTATCGCTTACCTTGCACTGAGATAAGTATAACAGCCGATAGTCCGGAACCGATACCATTCATCGCTTCGCAAAGGTAGTAGCCTTCGTTTGTCTTTTGTATATTGTTAATTGACAAAGTACCGTCTTCTATACTTATGTCTGGGTTGCTCAGTTTGAGATCAGTATAATCGCCGGGTGTGTCGCCTGGTAAATGTCAGCGGTCATCCAAATGTAAGAAGTGATTACGAAAAAATGATGAATAATGAAACTTACCAGCTGCTCTCTTCCACGTAACCTGTGGCTTGGGAAAACCGTCAGCTTTACACTCTACTCGTGCATCAGAGCCTTGAGCAAAGGCCTTGTCGGTTGGTTCCAAAATCCAGCGTGGCGGTACTGTTACAGAATAAAAAATTCAATACAACCCTATTTTCCGCATCCCCCAAAAAGTGGCAGTAAAGCGGAGGTATGTCAGACCGTAGCATCCTGTTGTTGACATTAAATTTACGTATACACAATAAAACAATTTGAACTCTTAATATTGGATCATTTCTATGTGTTTTAGATACTATGTCACGTATTCAGTTTGTATCATGAGTAAGTGATATGTCGCTTTACTCAATAAGAATATTTCAACAAATGAATTCAGGAACGACAGTCTGGTTAATTCACACAAGAATGAACGCTGACGTACCTCCATTACTGCGAACACATTCTCACAAGGAGGCAGGCAGTACATGCAGGAGATACTATACTGGGGTTACTTATGCATGAAAAGAAAAGAGGTGAGGTGAGAAAGAGAAAGAAAGAGAGGCAGGCGATAGATACAAATATTTGAATAACTGCTTTGAGTGAATACGCAGCACTACATGCACAACACTGAAATATGGAATTAGTTAATGACGGTCCATCGTGCAGTACCGTATTTGGCAGTTCGATCTTATTCTTTGTAATCCAGGTAACAACATGCTTGTTACTTTATTTAGTCTTAGCTACGTGATGCATGTACAAAATGAATAAGGCCAGAAGTGTGGATAAAGTGGACGGTGTAAGATCAGGTGAGGTGTGAAGGGTTGACTGGTAGTATTTATAGGAAGGGTGGTTTTAATGGTCGGTTGGTTGTCTGGGAACAATCGCGCATCGTTTAATGTAGTACCCTGTATACACGACCGAACACATAGATTTCGTACGGACGTAACGACAAGAAGCGCAGTACGATGAGAGATCCACAGCGAATCCTAGCAGTCATTGAGTACTTTTCAATCATCCACTGACATTGCTGCGAAATGTGGGTTACGCAATTTTCATGACACGAGGAAGATGCACTTTTGGCAAGTTTTACAAGGACATTGATGTGGCTCTTCATCTTCCGATTTTCTATGAGAACTACAACAACAGCTATACTTATTATCTATGTTTGGATAAAGGGCTGATGACTTTTCGATCCCTGACACCAAACATAAAAAGACTTCTTATAACAAACATACCCTAACTGAGAAAACAACGGCTGAAGAGAGAAGCGAAGGAAGTGTCTCAGGTCAAAAAAAGACCGGCAAGGGATAAGGACGCTGATAGATCTGCGTCTAGATACAATAGCAAAAATATGCGAGTGGATAATGTGAATTGCTAGAGAATATGAGAGCGTGATATAACACGAGGACAGTTCGGTCGATATGAATCAAGTGATTGGTAATAAAATTTATAAAAAAAAAAGATGGGAGAATTAGGTGGCAGCAGGGTAGATAGAGACAGAGAGGACAAATTCGGGCAGAGAAATCGTCCTGGTCGACGTAAGCAGCTGTAGGTTTGTGTGGGTGTCGTGTATTTGTTTAAATGAAAGAAATCACGATAAAACTGAAATCGAGAAAGCTGCGTCAAGATTACACGAGACAGCAACCAACATACGAGTCGATGCATCAATTAGAAGCCTGCAATTGAAAGTAGGAAAAAAGAAGTTGTATTCCGCGTGTCCGACGCGATTGGTTTCATTCCAATATTTACGGGGCACCGTAGACATTGTTATTTAGTATGTATCATTTAGTATGCCAGCGTGTGTTCTGCTCGGGCCCTAACCATGAACTCGCAAGGTGGCCTCGGAAACAGTCTTCCCCGACGGATTACTAGCTACGCACGCGTAACTGCCAGCATGGCCAGGTGTGACTGGCTCGATCAGCAGTACACTCGTACGTGGTCCGAGTTTCCCAACGCTGTAGCCCATGTATTGCGATAACGGCTTGCCCTCGTGGGTCCAGGCGATCTCGATTGGCGTGTCGCCTACCAGCACCATACATGCTAACTGGGCGCTCTGCCCGGCAAAGATCGGCCGATCTCCGAAACTGAACGGCGTGATCCTCGGTAGTACTGTAATATGTAACGTATTGATAGTTGTCTACGTAAATTTTTGGACTGTAGTTGCCGAACATTCCATTCCACCATATCAAATAAATCCATTTGACTTATCAGAGATGCAGGATACTGCTGTTTGCCTGGAAATTTCACAAACGCTGACATTTCGTTCAACGAGTTGTAAAGCTGCGTAAAAAGTCTTCATGTAACGCCATCTTTTTCAAGACAATGGAGAACACAGTGGATAGGGCGAACTGAAGTGCCCATTACAATAGAAGATTATGAAGAATGGAGACAGTGAATTGTAGTAAACGGTTTAATCTGTTGTTTCGGTCCTAAGGCTACAGAGAATATCACTTTCAGCCGCAGATTCAGAAAACGTCAATGTCGTTATTCGTTTTAATACAGACAGAAATACGCTGTTACCGTAAACGATAAAAGTTTCGCGTAAGACGACAAGGGAGCGTGATTATATGGAGGACGAAAAGACAGACGGTCGGGCAACGGATTTATCGATAGCGTGTACGGGTCACATGTTTTGCTATTACAACAGTCAGTCAGCAAACAAATTAGATTTGTTTACGATTAATTATACACACTACAGGTACAGACAATTCAACGTATTCGTGTTCTGCTGCAATACCATTTAATTGCGCTGAAACTGACAATAATAAATAATGTGTATTCTACAAAGATCATGACGTGCATAGCCGTTCACCAATACCATTGATCTACTTTTATATTTGCCTAAAACGAATGTTGTTTACACACGGCCATCTATGTGCAATGATAATTACACGAAAGTATCGTGTGTTCAAATCTTGTATCGTATCAATTAGCAAACGACAAACCGTGCCATGATTACGTCAAAGCTCGCGAAATGCTTGTCACCGTCAATGTACGAACTATAAGACACTGTGCCTCGATTATACGAAACATCCGTTGTACGATCATGCCCAATTTTTCGAATCATTTACACGCGTTCGATAAACCTTTAAATTTGTCAGTCTCTTTCCTTTCGTCCATATACCGTTTACTTTAAGTTGGGCGCTGTGTTTAGCTTGACCCGCTGGATTATCAGCAACGCAAGCGTACTCGCCGGCGTGCTCGCCCCTGACAGTAGGTATCGTCAGAGCTGAGACTCTGTCTCCCAACGCGGTGATACGCACACCGTCCCCTATTTCTAAATGACGTCCCTCGAATAACCACTTGAGCGAAATTGGCGTATCCCCTTTCACGACCGCGCAATGGATGATTATTAAATCGCCAGAGTTGCTTTCGGCGAATGAGAAGGGCTGCAGATGAGGTGCGACTACGGGGAAAAATAAAACATACAGAGATGTAGCGCGTGACGCGATTCCACAACAGCAGAAGAGGAACATATACAGATGCAATTATGTTTTCGTAAATGTAATTTTTTAGTGGCTTTCTGCTTTCTTGTGATTGCATAAAATTCCGCGTCAGCTTTGTTTCCTACACATATATATGCACATATAATTCTGTATCCTACACACTGTATCGAATAAATAGGAAGCGCCCATTATGTTAGAAATGCTAAATGGGAAAGTAGGAGAAACAAAAAAGGTATTCGCGGGAACACTGGTATCGAGGACTGGCATTATTCAAAAAAGCTAGAAGTACAGAGATCTATAGGACAATGGTACTAGGTAATGGCGAATGTAAAGTGCTGTGATGAAAGTCAGGAGGATGTGGTAATACAAGGACAAGACAACGATGTTCGACAAAATGATTGATCTTGGCAGTTACTGTGCACCGTTGACTATTAGATCAGCTGAGAGCTCGTGCCTTCCGGCAAGGTTTTCTGCGATACAAGTATAAGTGCCAGCATGAGCCGCTTGTACCCGTCCTATGCTCAGTATTGCACCTCTTCCACCAAGATCCACGATCGATATTCCGGAATGCGGTGAGATCGCGTGACCGTTTAAGCTCCAACGGAGTTTAAGGGGTTGATCGCCCTCGGTCACTGCACACGGTACTGTTACAACTTGACCTGAGTTAAGGGGCTCCTCACCAAATGAGAACGGCAACAATTTTGGAATTACTGGAATGAGAAAGAAACATAGAAAAGTATCGCGCGAGAATAATTGATAATGCGACTTCGTATGATAAGACCAGCTGTGTTTAGACCAGACCGATACACGAGAATACCGCTACGAAGGACTCATACCCATGTTAGTCATTCGTTTCCTCCTCACTCGCATCCCTCGATTATTGCTTTCACTCACTATTCGTGACAATATCTTTTGACTATGACAACGTCAACAAAATGAACAGGGGTGCTTGTGCTCACGAAAATATGCACACATTGTGATTGCATTTTTACTTGATGTTGAATGCGACAAACGAGCGAACATGAGAAATGAAGAATAATAATGAGAATGAAAGATTGAAAAAAGTGTGAAGGAAGACCGTATGGCCTACTGATTTCCTCAACTGCTAGGATACAAGCTTAGTGCGAGGAAAGGGTCGATGCTAAGGAAAAACTAGGAGTAGGAGCGGGATGTCTAATGCAAAGGCCAGGTGGATGCTAAGACTAATTACAAAACTTTAATGGATGCAACACGCTCGATCGAAGTGGGATACCATTAACATCGAGCTGGGCTGAATGCGAAGTTGATCCGGCTACATTAGAGGCGACGCAAGTATATTCTCCAGCATGCCTGGCAGCAACGGATTCAATGGTCAACTGTTTCACCCGTTTCCCGGAACCAGAGACGATCACGTCAATTCGGTCAGGGTTTATCGGACGACCATCGAAGGTCCAGGTGATCTCCAGCGGGGAGTCTCCTTTGGTTACGACGCATTGTACTGATACCAAGTCGCCGGCGTTGACAGGCTCTTCACCAAAGTTGATCGGTGCTATCTGTGGGGCAACTGTGGCGGGGAGACGTCACGACGTTAACGTTGAGTGCGAAATCACTACCGTATGCTTATATCTCGTATAACGAGAGCGACAGTGAAGCCATGAAGACGTAATTGACGAAACGACCCATTAGAGACATACAAACGATTTCAATAAGAATACCTCTGTTTCGAAGATGCACGATAAAACCCTTAATAAATACACGACGCAAGAGATTTCAGGAAAATTACTAACATACGACAAAATCCAAAGAATGGAAAAGGATGAGGTGTAATAAGAAAGGGATAAAGTACTTAGACGATGCAACATGAATGATGTAATGCCAAAATGAAATTTATCTTGTACCGTTGACTGACAGTAAAGCGGAGTGACTGACGGATCCCACCAGATTGCTCGCGACACAAGTGTAATCGCCAGCATGGTGCGCGGCTACGGATTCGATAATTAAGACGGACGTCTTCCTTCCTGTGTTAGAGATTGTTATCTCCGGATGTGTGCGAGCAGTAATCGGCTCGCTGTTAAGACTCCAACGAATTTCGATTGGAGAATCGCCTTTGAGGATATTACATATTGCCGAAATCTGTTCACCCCAATTGGCCGGTCCTTCACCAATAGAGAATGCTGAGATTTGTGGGGCAACTAAAACCGATCGTCAGTAGTAATCATGTATTCGTACGAAATGAAATTCTCATTCGATGCTATCACCATCGATTGAACGTTACATCCGCATCCATCGTGTCGTGTAAAAGTTTTGCGATGCTAATGTAAGGAAATATTGGAAATGGAATTATGACAATGCGTTTAACGTTTCACTGTGTAGTTTGAAGCAAAAAAACTGAAAAAGGCTTATGTTCCCGAAAAGATTGATGTGAACGGATTATGCAGTGCATACTATGTTACCGTTTCAGTAAAATAAGGATCAGAGAGAAGGAGAAAGAAAGAGTAAGGGATGAAGGTATCAGGTAAGTTCGCGATTACCGTTCACTGCGAGTACTGCTGAGTGACTCGCGGCACCGGCTTTATTTGAGACGGTGCACGTATATTCTCCAGCATGTCTGGCAACGACGGAATCGATCGCCAGAACGCTCAGGCGCTTGTTTTTTGTTATGGTGAATTGATCGAGATTCTCGAAGCTTATTGGTTTGCCGTTGAACGCCCAGGTTATGTCCATCGGAAAATCTCCTTTCTGAATGGAGCAAGTGGCCGAAGTCGCCTCACCAGAATTCACCGGCTTGTCACCAAATGAAAATGGAAATATCTGCGGGGCAACTGAGACCATCCATGAGTGTCAACTATGAAAGATTTATACTTATACAAATGGGACAGATATTAGTGTATGACGATGATACATAAAATCAATAGTAGGGGTCGAGGGTAGAACAAAGTAGCACATCAATAAAACGAGTAAAAGGTGAGAGCGATATGGCTCTTGGTCAGCGTGCAATTCTGCTCGTGAATAACAAGCAACCTCTATCTCTCGCCTCTGTCGCTGCGTAAAAGTAAGCGCTTGCGTTCCTCGCGGCTATGGAAATTCAATGCACGCATCTGTTTGCAGACCAGTCATCACGATTTCATCGGAAGCTGTAATATTTCCCCTACATTTTATCTTAACTAGTACTCAGTCGGTAGAAGTGTTGGGGGATGGGTTCAAGTTCTAATCGTGTGCGACATTTAATTCCCGCGGTAATAAGTATTATTTTTTCTTTGTGGAGGGTGTAGGAACGGATATATATATATATATATATATATATATCGGGAACGATGGACCGTTTCGTACATGCCGTGGAAAGCAAAAGGAATTGTCATCATTAAAAAAAATGTACCATTGACTGCCAATGATGCAGAATAGCTCGTTCCGCCGGCAGAATTGCTAGCTGTACAGGTATACTCTCCAGCATGACTAGCCGTGACGGCGTCAATAGTCAGAAGACTAACTCGCTTGTTCGTAGCAATCATTATGTCTGGATAATAATCATGGGATATTGGTTCCCCGTTTAGGGACCAGTCGATGTCGATAGGTTGATCACCCTTCAACACTGTGCAAGTTGCGGTAACCGTGTCCCCCCAATTCGCTGGTTTCTCCCTCATCGCGAATGGCGCTATCTCTGGAGCGACTATTTAATAGAAAAACAATTTAGTAATGTTGTATTCACAACTGATTGTCATCGTTTGTTTCATATGCCCTCGTTCACGGCCATTCGCGCAATGATCGAAAACCTACTAGTCTAGTGGATGAAAATTTGACAGCACGAAAATTGATGATTGATAACGCAATAATGCCAATTCATATTGTCAAGAAATGAAAGAGATTTTAAACATAAGTAATATTATAATTATGGAAAATGGGAAAGCGTGGAGGGCAGATTGGGAAAATTTGTGACAATGTTATGTAGCTAAAGCAGTGAAATACCAAAGTTACAATAACCAAAACATGTGTATTTCTTAAGGGGCAAGTAGGCGTACCATTCACCGCTAACGTAGCTGAATGGCTCGTCGCCCCAGCTTTATTGGAAGCGGAGCACGTATATATCCCGGCATGTCTCGCAGCTATAGATTCGATGCTAAGGATACTGTTCTTTCTGGACGTCGCTAGGATGTTTATATCCGACCGATCAGGTCTAAGCGGTTCACCATTCAACGCCCATGAAATTTCGATAGGCAAATCACCTTTCAAAATAGCGCATGCTACGGTTATCGAGTCGGCCCAGTTCGCTGGATTCTCGGCCATAACGAATGGCGCGATTTCTGGCGCGACTGGAATTAATGCGTGAATTTAAATTTGGCGTTTTAAACTAATATCACCAGAACGTTTTAGTCGGGCGTTCTATGCTGGGAGTAGGAAAAATGAGGAGAATTGAAGAGACATATCAGAAATTGTGCATACAGATTCTCTATAAATAACATAACTATAATCACATGACACAAGCAGCAATGTAAGACAACTCGTGGGAGATGTACCATTAACGGTAAGAGTAGCGGAATGACTGGTAGCACCGGCTTTGTTGGACGCCGAGCACGTATAGACGCCGGCGTGCCTCGCAACTACAGATTCGATGCTGAGAATGCTATTCTTTTTAGTAGTTGCCACAATATTCACATCTATGCGATCTGCTTCGATAGGTTCTCCATTCAGAGCCCATGAAACATCAATAGGTAAGTCACCCTTCAGAATGGCACACATCACAGACACAGAATCTCCCCAATTCGCCGGCTTCTCATCAAACGCAAACGAAGCGATTTCGGGTGCGACTGAAACATGGTTCATTCTGGCTTGTGTACGATGATTTTCACTGGTATTTCTTTCATCGAATTGCGCTAATATCTCGACATCATTATGCGCGTTAAACTGTATGTATCGTGGGAGATCAGGGCGATGAATGGTTTAACAGGAGGAAGGTTCAATGTAACTTGGGAAAATTTCACGGCGAACCAAAAGCTCTGTCAAACAGACATTGTAGTACCGTTAACGGTCAGCACTGCAGAATAAGTGGTTGCTCCAGCTTGGTTCGAAGCAACGCACGTGTACGTTCCAGCATGATTCGGATTTGCGGAGTCTATCGACAATAGACTGTTTCTCTTGGTGGTCGTCACGAAAATCCGACGGTTTTCACCGAGGGGCATGCCATTGAGCGCCCAACTGATCTCCAATGGGGCGTCCCCGCTTACTACTGTGCAGACAGCCGAAACTGATTCTCCCCAGTTTACTGCCTTCTCAGCCATTTCAAAAGGAGCGATCCGCGGTGGTACTGTTGATTTTTAGAAAGCGTACCCCAAGATAATAAAAAATTCATAGTTTTGGTGAACAGTTAAACATATGCAAACATATGCAATATTGGACAAGTGCAATACAAACTTTCTAACTAAGAATTAGAGTGGAAATGCAATACCTATCCGAATAAACCGCGGATGATGACAATGTACCAAGAGCACCACTTCTTTCCTCAGGGCCTCACACACGTGTGCCTACTAACTATCACCTGTCAGTCCCCGAACAACCACCCGACCGTATAGTGATCTCGGCATGAACTCAAAAAGCGTCGTACCATTTACAGACAGAATTGCCGAGTGTGTAGCGGATCCGGCTGTATTGCTCGCGGTGCACGTGTACTCGCCCGCATGTCTAGCAACCACGGAATCAATGGTCAGTGTGCTGGCCCTCTTGCTACTCTTGCTGACGACAATGTCACGCCGATCGTATCGATCGCCGGATTCGTCGTCGATTGGGCGACCGTTCAGCGACCAAACAATATCGACCGGTAAATCACCTTTTATTACAGCACACTGAACGGTGGCCATTTCACCTGCATTAGCGGCCTCGTCGCCAAATGAAAAAGGTGCCATCTGTGGCGCCACTGTAATATCGAAACACGCCTCTTTGTAAACGTCATCTTCCAATGTTTTCGCGCATAAAGGTAGAAACGAAGAATGCGTATAAAGGAAGTCAAGGCTAGGATGTGGATTCGCGAAGCGTGATAGCACAAGGTCGGAGTAGTGAGGACAATGTCGGAGTAGTGAGGACAATGTAAAACTGATATAGATGATCATATGCTGGCATACTATATGGCAATTACTGCATTAGTCTTGAAGATACAACAGTACTGGAGAGTAATACATATCGAGTTTTGAATGCCAAATATGCAGTCTGTATGTAATCAGTGATGAACGCAATACCATTGACCGAGAGGACAGCTGTGTGGCTGTCGGATCCAGCGGCATTGGTCGCGATGCACTTGTACCTTCCAGCATGCCTTGCTGCGACGCTGTCGATGCTCAAGAAACTGACCCTCTCGGTAGTCATGATATTAACGTCCGACCGAGTCGAGTCTATCGGGACGTCATCGACCGTCCAGGTCAAATTCAAGGGGAAGTCGCCTTTGATGATAGTGCACGAGACGGAAAGCATCTCCCCGGAGTTGAGAGGATCATCGCCGAAGGAGAACTGAAGGATTTGCGGCGCGACTGTGCCGTTTCGTGGCAATAAGGATTAAACTACATGATGAGATGTACCTCATAAGTGTGTGTGTGTGTGTGTGTGTGTGTGTGTGTGTGTGCGCGTGTGTGTGTATGTACGTGCGTGTACAAAATGAAAATGATCATGAGTATCATGAATGAATCAGTTTCGACAACGCTGCTAGGAGATAATTATTTTCAAATTACAACTGCGTGCGCACAAAAAATTCATAAAAAAATATTGGAATGCATTATTACGATGTTGAATAATTCGCGATCGAGCGCGGTACCGTTAACCGAAAGTATGGCCGTGTGACTGTCGGATCCAGCTGCATTTGAGGCAGTGCATTTGTATCTTCCAGAATGTCTCGCCGTAACACTGTCGACGCTCAAGAAGCTGACCCTTTTATTATTCACGACATTAATGTCTGGCTGTTGCGATTCTATGAGGACGTCGTTGAATGTCCATGTTAGATTCAGGGGGAAATCACCTTTGACGATCGTGCAAGCGACCGAGAGCATTTCCCCGTAGTTCAGAGGACCATCGCCAAATGTAAACTGCAGGATTTGCGGCGCGACTGTGTGCACGGGATAGCAGTACGTACGAACAAAACAGTAGCCATTATGCAATTAGACCCTTAAATAATCCAATGTCATTCGCATGGCAGTCACGCTATTACTCATTTTCCTACAGATTCTAAATATTTGTAACGAACTTATCACAACAAGTCTCTCACGTACATGAATACACATGCGTATGACAAAATCAACAAAGGTGACCATAATAAAAGATCTGCAATAGCGATGAATTTTGCACTTTCTTTTGCCTATTATGCACTGTACATTATGCGACTTCTGAGTGAGGAGAAATACGAATGGTTGTTACAGCCGTTGTGAATAATATCAAAGAGAATAGCACGATAGGAGAATTAACGATGGCGGTGGCAACGATTTTGGAGCAATACTGACAAACGCTATGTTCGCTGATGATTGTTAAATGTTGTCTAAATGATAACGTCAACATTGAGAGACATTAAGCGGCACAAGAGACATTAACAAAGGAATCGGTAATTATGGATCGTTTGCAGTAAATGTCGGAAAAGGACTGGCAAGAGTTGTGAATCAAAAAGGTGTCTCAAACGACTATGGAATAACCAATGAAGGACCAGTGAGTGACGTTAGCCAAACGTAGATACTTATACTCTTTGCAAAGAGGGTATTTTACTCTAAGTACCGTTAACGGCAAGAACAGTCGAATGGGTCGTGGCACCGGCCCGATTTGACGCCAAACAGGTGTATTCTCCAGCATGCTCGGCAGCTACGGATTCAATCGTGAGGACGCTGTTTTTCTTGTTAGTGCTAGCTACAATCACATCTGATCCATGTTGACCATTGATGGGCACCCCGTTAAAAGCCCACGATATCTCTAGGGGTTGGTCGCCTTTTGTTACGGAGCAAGTGACCGAGACTAACTCGCCCCAGTTAGCCGGATCGTCGCCGAAAGAAAAAGGTAGTATCTGTGGAGCGACTGGGAACATTCAAATGGGCGAATCGCAGTAGCGACATATCAGACTATTGTCCATTATAATGCTATTATTTCTTTATGCTGTAATCCAACAGAGGTAAATTTTAAGGGGCGAGGGTAATCCAGTAGAGAGAGATTGCAGCATCAATTGTGATAACTGCAGTAATAAGTGAAGTGAAAAATAAAGAAAGATAGAGGTGTGGACGGAGACAGAAACGTAGGGAAGGACAGATTGATTAAATCCAGGGAGGACAGGTAGTCAATCTACCGGCGTGCGAATATGAACAGGCCACGACGAGGGACAAATCCGTACCGTTTACCGTCAGTGCGGTGGAACGACTGACCGAACCAGCAAGATTCGAGGCAGAACACGCGTACTCCCCGGCGTGCCTTGCCACGACGCCATCGATGCTCAGTGTGCTGAGATGTTTACTGATTTTCGTCACCGTAATATTGCTATCTTTCGAAATCTCGATCGGCACGCCGTTAAACGACCACGAGATGTCCATAGGCATGTCTCCTTTGAGTATAGAGCAGGCCACTGACACGGATTCTCCCCAGTTGGCGATCTCGGTGTTGAAAGCTATCGGCAGTAGCTGTGGCGCGACTGAAGTCGTCGTCATTGATCAGTCAATTGTATTTACGTATCTCGTCCCTCTCTCTCGACTTGACTGTATACGCGCGAATATAGTCTGTCGTCTATGTTTTGTTAAGCGTTCGGTCGAACGGTCTTGAAGCAACTGGCCAAATACTTCACAACGGACAAAGGAAATAGCTATCGACATCGGAAGTACAATAACTGAAAACATACAACACATCTAACAACCAGTAATATCTCCTTTAACAGTAAAGTTGCGTGGACAGTACCTGTCATCGGTCAGTCATGGATTAGTGGGGATAGGTGGTAGCTATAAAGGACGCAGGAGAGTCGACTACCCTGTGCACTGCCAAAGTAAATATATATGTGCAAATACGGAAACACCGGTAAAATGTAATAATGAAAGTTGAGTAATGATGCGGTTGATAGGAGCAAATCGAACCATTGACGATGAGAGCTGTAGAGTGAGATGCCGTTCCGGCGGCATTTTCAGCTGTGCAAATATACTCCCCCGCGTGTCTCGCACTGATGACAGAGATCATGAGCATGCTAACACGATCCGCGACTTTCTTCGTAATAACGCCGGACGAACCGCCCATTTCTTCCCCTGGATAGCTCCAACGTATGTTCAAAGGCAGGTCCCCAGTCGGCACGATACACTGTAGATTAGTGAATTCTTCAGCGTTCATTGGCAGCCTCGTAAATGCGAACTCCTGTATCGTGGGCGGCACTGGGAATGGAGGACGATGCCTGGATTTGTATACCTCGTGTACTAAATGCGCAATTACGTGCCATATACCTTGTCTTCAACAGTTACCAGTATCAATCATGATACGCATAAAGCCACCTTTCCACTACAGATATTCGCCCGCATATAATACATTCATATGATTTTCGATGAGCAACGGCATCGTCATACTTTAGATAGCACGACTACGAAAACACGAAAGTTTACTTTGGCTCGATTTTTTTCCTTTTTGCTTTACCGCTTCCTTTATTCCATGATCGACAGGCATCCGACGTGTTACGTATGTGCGTGTTTCTTTATTTTGCACAATGTTAAATGCGCGAATGGGAGAGACATTGAAAGACAGGCAGAGATAAAAAAAAGTGAGAGAGAGAGAGAGAGAGAGAGAGAGAGAGAGAGAGGGAGAGAGTACTCTCAACAAGAGTTTCCTAGAGTCTTACGATCGGTCGTCGGCCACCGCCATACCAACATCCTATGTACTAACAAAAGTGTTCATTTTCTAATTCTCCAACAATTTTTTTCGTCTACGCATGATAATATTTGTTTAAAGGTATTGTCCGTGAGTTACGCAATTAAAACTACATGTATCATGTCAAATACTTTCCCTATGTGTGTATGACGATTTTCTGAAAGTAATAAAACGAATTCTACATTCATGATAATCCCCCAAAAAAATATTGATGCCTCCTGTGATAGGCTCAACTACGATAAGATAATCGGTTCACCTATGTAACATGAATCCAGGTGCGTCTTGTTGTTTATATAATGCCTGAAAATAATATCCTTGAAGATTCTTATGGTGAAACCTTCTTCAATTAGTAAAGTTCAAAACATATTATTTGTGACATGTGAATAAACAAACGCAATCAAATCAGATGGTGACTATTTCGTCTTTAAATCACTGAATTCGAAGGTTTCACCATACATCTACGACGCATACGGTGACCTAAATTTTTCTGTGTATTAGTCCACAATCATTTTCGTACGATATTTTCGTACGATTCACTTTGCGTTAAGTCAAATTAATGTTGATTGTTTCTTCTTTTAAAATGATATAATTACGAAACATTTCCTGAAATATATCAGATACTCATAATGGAATAAAAGATTTGACACTTACCCATGACTTGGACTTCCAGTGTTCCCCGTGCGCTATAGCCTTGAGCATTGCGTGCCACACAAGTGTAAGTCGCTTGATCGCTCATCCGTTCGACATTCTCGATGATGAGGGTACCGTTGGGAAAAACCTTTTGTTTTCTGTTAATCGGGAGAACCCTGGTATCACGTTCCCAGACGATGTTTTCAATTGGATAACCGGCAACTGGACAGGTCACGCGAAGTGTTTCACCAGCAACAATGGCTTTTTTATCCATGTGACGGATAAAAGGCAGTCCGTAGACGTTAAGGCGTGCTGAATGCTCTGCGGAGCCAACCTGTACCGAACAAATACATCGGAGAATTGTGAAATTTAAGGAAAGAGTAGCAGAAGATGCACGGGACTATTGTACCTTTGACGCGGCTATACACTTGTACAATCCGCCATCATTAGTGTGAATACTGGAAATGTTGAGGTGTGACACGACGTCTCCATTAACCGTGACATATTGACCAACTTGAAGCCTCTCGGTGTTAGACAGTCGTTTCCCATCAAGTTCCCAAGTGATTTCGGGTGTAGGATTACCACTGGCGACGCACTTGAGGAACATACTTGGACCTGGCTGAAGAGTCTCGGAACTGAAGGCTTGTCGGATTTGGGGCGGTTCAACTATAATGGCAATGTAATTCCAAAAAAATTATTTCACGATTCAGTCGTATCATTTCGCTTTTTAAAAGCGTTTACTTACATCGTCCACCAAGTTTCAGTTCTGTCGTAGCCTGTGCACTTTCTTGGTCGTTTCTGACAAAGCATTGGTACATTCCTTTGTCTTCCTTCTTCACGCTTTCAATTCGCAGAACAGGTTCTTCGAAACCGAGCGGTTTGCCATCTTTTAGCCAAGAAATCGTCTTAATAGGGTTACCACGAACGTTGCAGGTGAAGGTTGCAGGTCTACCGAAGTCTACAGTCTGGGTACTGGGCTCGATTTCCGCTGCCAAAGGCGCCGTCACCGTCAAAACGGTCTCTACGCTTTCACCTCCGACGGAATTGTTCACAATGCAAAGGTATTTGCCAGAATCTTCGACACGAGCCTCGCGGATAATCAGAGTTCCACTGACTTGCCGTACACGATCATTTAACTGAACTGGTTGACGACGCGAGGAACCATCGATAAATTTGTACCATCTGGAAAACAAAGCAAAAAATGATGCTGTACGTTTGTTTTTTGATGGACCATTAGGTAAGATTCGACTCCGTTTCGTACAAATGTGTTCGTGACAAATGTCTAACTATCTATTATTATTATATTTCAGAATCGTGTACTGAAGCAAATGGAATTATTCAGTTACATGGAATAAATCCGTTGAGGTTTGTATGATAATAAATAATACTTCATATTCCATATACTTCTGTCCAAGGTTCATAAATGATGTGCGGGGCATCGGGCGTCTCTGGCTTCCAATTATTCTTAATCTAACACGAAGTTAATTGTTTTCCGTATCCATCTTATACTCGGGTAATTCATAAAGAATATGTCAAAATCATGTCTCAAGCGAAATCGTACGAAGGTTGATCATGAGTAGTGAGTAGTGCTAAGAGCACGACAACGATAGAAATTGGCAGTCCGTCAGTACAAACCATAAAATCGACTTAGTGCGATGCATTACGCCATAATGAGGAATTGAGCGGTGATGGGGACGTGCAGCTAGACATATGACTGTACACGAGCTGCCATAGTACGCAGCTACCGTAGTACGTTCCAATCGAATTTCATGCCCAGAATGGTACTAAGCAGATTTTGGGGAGATGATCGGCAAAACGATCACTGTGCGAGTACCATTGTGAATGACAACATAATAAGATATTATCGCTGAGAATAAGGTAGCGAAAGTAGGGATCCGAAATACAGGGAAGACGACGAGAATATTAGAAATGCAACAGCAGTTTCTGTGAAATTTTGATAACGACGAATCATAATGAGCCATTGATATCCGTACTGTTCGTATCTTTTGAGAAATCTTCTGCTGGCCATTGGGGCTGTTATAGCGATTAGTAAGCTACGTGAAATCGTCAGCATAGAGGCAAGGCACGAAAAAGGTAAACAGGGGGAACTGGGCGGGTTTGGGGAAGGAATGAAGACTAAGAGATGAATAAACGAACGGATGAACGGAGGCACGAATGTGGCGAGGACTTACCAGCCAGATCGTGGGACTTATTGGAGGTGTGCAGGTGCAGGGCAACATTGATCACCCTCATTGCCACCCAGAGATATCAGCACCGAAGTTACCGAAGGGCGAGAGGACCCGCATCCTTTTCAAGGTCGCGCTTCCGTCACTTATCAGCGGGGTTGCACCGCGAATGTCCAGTCGGCACTGAAAACCAACACGTCCGATTGGACCCGCAAACGGGACACACATTTGAAACTTTATTCTCTTTTCCACCAAATATCTATACTCTCTGGTATTGCCCATGGAAAAGTATTATTCGCCTATCTTATATAAATCGTCAAATTTAACAGCGGTTAGCATTATTTTCTCCAATTCCTTGTAAAACTTTGCTATAAAAGCAACTGACTTTCACAGCTATCCTTGGGTACCAATCAATTAATTCAATTTTGAATTTGCCATCTTTTATATAAAGATCAACCGAATTTCCCGATAAAGCCTCCCGGCACGGGGTAGAGGGTAAGGACGGAGAACCACGAAGATTGAAATGGGACACGTGGATGCTCCAAGGAGCTATAGAAGTGAGTAAGACAAAAAAAATAATAACAGAAAATACGAGACGTCTATTCTAACAGATGTGTACCTAGTAATAGGGGCAGGAAAGCCTTGAGCTGCACACACCAGCGCCAGAGACTCGCCCTCTACCCCGCGGTATTTATTAAGTCCGTCTCCATTCCCCTTTGGGGCTGTTCGACCAGACGGTTCTGAAAGTATAATTCTCAGATTCGAAGACCCATTCATTACTATTTCGTAAAAGCGAAATAGGGCGATCGAGATCCTTTGTAAGCAATCGGCGTAATTACATGACAAAAGTGGACAAGGAAAAAAATGAAACTTTCTGTACGTACCTATTTCCTGTGATATTTCGATCAATGGTAAACGTTTTACTGTTTCATGCAATTCACTTACCTTTTGGCTAGAGTTGCATTGCACGTGGGAGACTGCGATCGATTTTCACGCATGTCGCATTGGTAAAATACGTGGTCCTTTTTCATAAAATCAACACTGACGAATTAAACAAAACTATCTCGCGCAGAGGACAATGCCTCATAAAGGGAGGAGGAAATCCCTGCAGAGAATGACTTAACGCAATGCTCTGATCCCTAGCAGCCAAAATCACTTCCCACCCTTCAAATTTCTTTCCCGACGATCGTGATGCACTTTTACTCGTGCCCTTTGAAACGGTTTATACGGCTCACGAAAAATTTTAAATGTCTTGCAGTCCATCGCGTATACCTCATTAATGGCACAGGAAATCCCTGCGTTGCACAATCCAGGGCCATTACTTCTGCTTTTGGAACATTGACCAGCTTCCCACCCTCGTAACGTTCACCGGCAATGCGGGGGGCAACATTGCTGGTCGGTTCTGGAATTTTCACTTTACTGTCTCATATCCTTGAGTAGACATGTCGAAATCAAGTCGGGGAAAATTTTGTAGGAAATGAAAAGACCCAATAATATACATGTAAGAAACGTTTCCCCTGTAAAGCTCGCATGACTGCTAAAGATTTTTTGAGATTCTGTATTCCCGGCTAGTACCTGAATGCAGGAGCTGGAAACCCCTGAACGGGGCATGGTAAACCAGTTGTCAGGTTTTTTAGGACGTCCCTTTTCAAACCATTAACGTCCTTGTCACGTACGTTAGGACGTACACTGCCTCGTGGCTCTGCAAAGTATCAATGAATGGAAAGCAAAAAAATGGATCGTAAGTGCAACGCCATCGTTGAATCCATTATCACTTTACGACGACCCACCGAAGAGAACGAATCAGCACGTGGAGAAAGTGTATGCGAATACACAACTGTAACGGCTCACCTGTGTGCAGGTGATGGACTGGCTTGCGCCTCGCAAAACAATGTAAACGTTTCACCTTCAACTTTTGCCATTCCATCGAATTTCGACCTAGGCGGCAATCGAGGAGGACTACTTCCCACGGGCTCTAGAAACGAAAATACCGAAGAGAGTCGTCATTCGAACGAAATACGATCGATAACTCCACGTGCTTTCTTTTGAAAAACGTCTTTTAGTGTATTAAAGCAGTACACGGTACGCCCCACCCAATGATCTAAAAGGAAAAAATAAAATTGAACAGGCTAAACGATCCTACCTGAAAATTGGAAGTGGATATCCTTGGGCCTGGCAGAGTAGAGTCAGAGCAACTTGCGCTGGTATCGAGAGGACTGTTATTTTGGCTGTAGGTGCTACTTTTGGTGCAGCATTATTGACGGGCTCTAAACGAACATGCACCGTTTATACGGAGATAGAAGATTATATTTGTTTTTTTCAGAAATGACAGGTTGCTCAATGTCGAATATCGATTCTTAAAAAGAAAATTATTTCGCGTGAACGTTTGCGTCACAAGACTGACCTAATGGTAGGACGTGGAAATGCTTGACCGTCGCAGAGCAAACTGACCTCAGTATCCAACGTTACTTCGAAAGAATTTGATTTAGCTGTTTTCGGGAATTTGGGTGGTACACGCCCTGCAGGCTCTGCCGTGAACATAGTATTTGGAACAAACTGTGAGGTTGGATAGATTTGTTATCGACATAAATTTTTCAGGAATACTTCCACCGCTTACGGCATCCAGAACATAAATGACTGATAAAACAAAACAAGATGTACCTGTAAGCTGGGAGGGGATGCCCCTGGGCAAGGCACAGCATTGTCACGCACGCATCGAACTTCGATGTAAGTACGTCATATTTTGCAGTTGAAGCTACTCTTGGTTTTGCACCGTTTACTGGCTCTACGGAATGATTCATGTGCTACGTCATTAAAGATGTACTGATTTCGATAAACTGACCTAAAGGAGGGAGCAGGGAATGCCTGTGCGTCACATAGCAAGCTCAACTTCGCATTAATCGACATCTCGAAGGAATCTGACTTTGCCGACTTCGGGAATTTCGGTGAAACACGACCAGCTGGTTCTAATGATAGAAATGCAATGTTCACGCTTTATCCAAAACCAATTAATTTATGTTAAGCGCACCTTAATATTTCATTATGTAATTGTCGCGCCACCGCCATTTTCGTCCTGTCACCCGCCAGGTATTTATTGTACGAGGAACTTCATTGAAAGTAATATATTGGAGGATTCATTCACTTTACCTGTAAGTCGGGGCCGGAGATGCCTGAGCAGAACACGTAACTGCGACGGAAGATTTCGCAGCTTTGACATAAGTCACGCTTTTAGCTTCACTCTGAAAAGCTGGTGCCTTCGATCCCACGGGTTCTACCCATGAACAAAATCGAAATATCTAATGGAGGACTATCTCTACAGGCTCTTTACCTGAACGATGGAACGGGGAACCCTTGAGCGGAACAAAGGAGGGCCAACGAGCATCCCACGGACCGTACAAACGAGTTGATACGATCATCAGTCGAAAATATTGGTGATTTCGTTCCAATCGGTTCTGACATTACAAGTATTATTGCAAAACTCAATGTTTTATTCCTTAAGCATATGAAAGAATTTTTGATTAACATTCACAACGACAACCATGTAATAAAAGCGTTACTCAGGCTAATTTAAAGTCGATGGGATAGCAGCGATGTTTAACTTAATCAAAGTTTCTTCCATTTAACAGTCTTGAATGTAAACTGTAAGAGAAGTATCATATCCCCCAACTACCTGAATACCGGGACTGGGTAAGCCTGAGCGTAGCATTGCAGTACTTGCGCGAACGATGATCTCGTCTGCTGCCATCGTTTAGCATCACCCACGATAGATGGTGTTTTGCTGCCGATTGGTTCTTTGTAAAAGCGAAGAGAACCATTTGTATGCATCAACTTTACTTAGATGTTGATATCTTTCACGTGAATGTTGGAACAAAGTGAGCTTCTTGGCAAAGCGGTGCAAAAAAGCTTTAAACCTCTATCGAATGGTTTAAACGGCCTTTCGTATTTTTCGCGTTTTACCAAAAGAACTTATCGGATTACCTGAATATTGGAATAGGATGAGCCTGCCCTTGACAAAGAATTACAATATCCGTATGGGCGCGTCTTTCCATTAGACTTCCCCTTTCTCCTAATATCGATGGTGCCTTACTCCCAACCGGTTCTACCAGTAATCAAAGAAACGCATTGTATATGCGAATGAAAGACAAGTTTCATTTAAATTTACCTAAAAGTGGGCATGGGGTGACCCTGTGCAGGACACATTATTACGACACTAGTTTCCGCATTCTTTTCTTTCCACACACCTCTCAAATCGCCCGTCAGTACCGGAGATTTACTTGCAACTGGTTCTAATAATAAGCAAATAAGCAAAAGGAGGAAAGGTGTGCATAAAATAGTGCACGGTAGATTTTACTTATGCCCTATGTATTCGCGTCAAAGTAAGATTTTAACGACTGTCGTCGATTTAATTGCAACGAATTTTTAAGAATTTTTTTTCGGGTTCTTTTTACCTAAAATTTGGAACGGGATACCCTTGCCCTGGACACGTTAGAACAACACTGGACGTTTCTCGTAATTCTTTCCAGCCACGTTTCGAATCATCTGTCAATGCTGGTGCTTTTCCGCTGATGGGTTCTATTACGAAATGCCGCGAAAAAAGTAAAGTAAGCATATGTAACGTCACGTTTACCTAAAATTGGGCACAGGGTAGCCCTGTGCTGGGCATGACAAGACGATGCTTGAGTTTCCTCCCTTTTTTAACCATCCTCCTCTTAGTTCGCCCGTCAAAGTTGGCGCTTTGCTTCCAACTGGCTCTAACGAGAATAACAATCATGCCATTAGAGCAACTTTCCCTCTACAGCATTCATAATACGTACATTTCACGCGGATGACTGTTATTAAGGATTTACCTAAACGCCGGTACAGGATACGCCTGCGCCGGACAGAACAATACGATACTACAAGTTGCTAAATTTTGCAACCATATACCCCTGACGTTATTGATTAAAGCTGGTGCTTTACTTCCAATAGGTTCTGACACATGAAATAGCAAAACCGTCAATGAAAACAAGTTTTATTGAGTATCTGTCACGGTAATAATAGAAATTGTTTACGGCATAGACAGTGATACACATTTTAGTTCCCGATTGTAATTGTTGACAAATACTCAATACATGTTAAAATGATGCACGCCAGGAATCAGATAACGAAAAGAATCGAAATTACGGTGTGACTGTACCTAAATGTTGGCACTGGGATCCCCTGAGCAGGACAAAAAAGTGTAAGGTTTTGCCCAGTGACGCGATGATACCACGCCAGCTTCGCATCATTTGAGAACTTTGGTTTCTTCGTGGCAATTGGTTCTAGCATGAAATCAATAGATCAACGAAAAAACTTACGACAATGTCGCGTGGTGATTCTATTCAAACTACCCACTACACGGTTCGTGAATAGTAATACCTGCTTATTGACGCAGGATGCCCCTGCGCATTACACACTAAGCCTATTTCTGAACCCTCGTTACGGAGAAAGAAGAAAGACTTGACTTCACCCAGAAATGCGGGTGCCTTGGCGCTCATTGGCTCTGAAGGGTAAGAAGAACACATAGTACCACCGATGAGTGCGGATCTAAACCACAATGTCGATCGGGGCTCGAACAGGGTTCCCCATTTTTATGTTTGTGCGAATATTTCGTTAAACTTTTTACCTAGATACAGGTGCTGGATGGCTTTGTGCGTTGCAAGGAAGGCTAACATCCATGTTCGATCGTCGTAACAATAACGACAACTTAGTATCTCCAGCGAAAGCAGGTGCTTTAGATCCAACGGGTTCTAAATGAACAAGGAAAAATTTGTCGACGAGAGAGATCGTTAATGATTTCAGACTGCTTCCCTGCATTATGTTATACACTGGGCACAGGGCTTCCCTAGTGAGTCCTAACATTTATTAATATCCACCTGTTATTGACCTTGGAAGCAAATTTGATTCGAGCAAGAAAATCGTTTACACCGTTTAAATCAGAGAATCTCTGACAACCTGTGTTTATTACCTAGTAGTTGGTACAGGGCTTCCTTGAGCTGCGCAAAATATCGTTGTAGATTGACCTTCAGATCTTCCGATTGTACGACTTAAATCGTCCGATATCAATCTAGGGGATCTCGCGGCTACAGGTTCTGAAATGTATCGTTTCGTCGGAAACTCGTGCAAAAAGAGCATACGAAGTTACCTGATTGTTGGAACGGGATATCCCTGGGCATTACAGGCAAGTATCAGACCCGCGCTTTCGCGTCTGGCGAAGGCACTAAGAGAATTGTCATTGCGGAATCTTGGTGACTTGAAGCCAACCGGTTCTACGAGATAGAATTTGCAAGTAACTGCATTAACCGATGATGGCCTTACAGAAAACCGTTATGACAAATGCCATATCCACGAATACGTATTTATAAGTAATGAAGAAATGCTTAACGTCAACAGAACTTTGGTCACACGTACGAACCTCCAGATTGGAACAGGGTATCCTTGAACCGGACACATTAAATCCACCGCTTCCTTTCCTTTAATCTCCACAAATTCTAATTTTCGGTTAGTCGGTAGCTTCGGCTTGCCGCTCGAAGTAGGTTCTATTTATCAATGCGTCAAGTAATTAAAGGTAGGGACAATTACTGACCGTGTAATAGGGACAGGAAACCCTTGGGCGGGACATGTCATCGACACCCTACTGGAACGTGCTGTCGGTTTCACCACCTTGATATCCGAATTTAAGAATTTTGGTTTCGCGCTGGATACCGGTTCTGGTAGATACGGATATGAAAGAAAAACAAGCTAATTGTTCCTCGGCAGGTACGGCGCTAAATATTTCTCCAAACAGTTTGTCATACATATTTAGGATGGAAATTTGAATGTTTGAAGTTTGAAACTTCATGCTGTTTTTCATATACTTGTACAATGAAATACGATACCCCTCAACGTAATCGACAGTCGACACTGATTTGACGATACAAAGCTGTCTAGGCAGTTTACCTGAATGCTGGTACGGGATAACCTTGAACGGGACAAATCAAAGTAGTCGTGATATTCGACGCACTGATGGGACTTGTCGATTTCACGTCCAATGCTGTTAATTTAGGCTTTGAGCTCGATACTGGCTCTGCATCATACGAACAATAAACAAACTATTGCTACTTGAAGTGGACAAAACCAATAGAACGATAAACGTTTTCGATATTTTTCCCTCGCAGCAAATTGCTTTTTGCAAACTTACTTGAATACTGGAACAGGATATGCCTGAGCAGGACACTGCAATGGGACACCCTGACCCTCTGCTATTTCGAAAGTACGACTCTTGTCGATTGTTGCGAATTTAGGTTTTGCGAAGCCAATCGGTTCTACAAGACAATTGCACGAGAGCAAAAACATTTCTTTTTATTGCACGCCGAAAACACGAAAGAGTCCGTCCATTTCGTAGTTCCTGAGTGCTGGGACACACCAAACTCCTTGCAGAGAAGGGGCATTCATAACGAGAAAAGGATGATTCGGGGTGGTGCGAAAGTTCTTACAATAATGCGTTTAGTACATGACAACGCACGTAATATAAGCATCCGTCATCGGATATTGTACAAATCGAGGCAGGTTTGTGTGAATATTGCCTACCTATATAGAGGAACTGGAAATCCTTGGGCAGGACAGAGAAGAGTAACATTAGACTCGAAAGATGTACTGAACCGTAAGAGATCAGTAAGGCCAGACAGTTGCGGGCGTGTGCTGGATGCTGGTTCTAATAGAATAAAAATTCACGCTGGTCAATGCGAACTGAGAAGTGCGGAAGAAAGTCATTTACCTGTAAGATGGAACGGGAAACCCTTGGGCAAGACATAGCAACGTCATCGCGCCACCA
Organism: Hedychridium roseum; assembly: GCA_963989215.1. Taxonomy (NCBI): domain Eukaryota; kingdom Metazoa; phylum Arthropoda; class Insecta; order Hymenoptera; family Chrysididae; genus Hedychridium; species Hedychridium roseum. The sequence goes on from OZ022321.1 coordinate 101,333, forward strand.
AGGGATACTCTAAAGGCCTGAGAGTCAGCGAGTGTAGAAAATTTTGGACGAGCGCTACCAACAGGTTCTACGAAAAGCCATCCATCAAATGGCCAAAAAATATAACTCGAAGTAATTTTCATGTAAATACTATTTTTTCTTCATTGTGGATTCCCGATATTTTAATAATCCAGTTCCGATTGAAATATTGTTTCCATGAGATCTTTATACCTGAAGGCTGGAACGGGGGACGCCTGCGCTGGGCACGGTAGGGTACGCGGCAGATTTCGACCTACTGTGTACGTAGTAAATGTACGGGAATACTCCGCCATTGGAAATTTTGGTTTCGTACTGCCAACGGGTTCTATAAGAATGAATCAAACTACATACAAACCTGATCATTACATCGATTGTAACGTAACATTCGTAATAATCGTGCAGGTTACTGGGCTTATCGATTCGTTTAATGTTTCGTAAACAAATGAATACCAGGGACAGGGTAAGATGATCTTTTTGACCACACCTGTTTGTTCCTTTCAAATTATCGATATAATTATAATGACTTGACTCTGTGATGTCAATACACTTATTAAATTCTATCCCACCTATATGACAGCGTTGGGAAACCTTGGGCAGGACACGGTAAAGTCAAAGAATTGCCAAAGTCCGAAGTGAATCCTCGTGAATTGTCCATCGTCGGAAATTTGGGCCGTACACTGCCGACGGGTTCTACAGACCCATGGGAAAAGACAATTTAAGTCGATAGAGCCTCTTAGTTTATCTGACAGCCATCGTTAATTGAGTCGGACACAGAAACAGGTACCCCTCCGGGTGTAAGGAGAAAACCTCAACATGCTGGCCCATTTAATACATACCAGATTATTATAGAGACTTATCTTTGATGAATGAAATGGAATCGCCTTATGTATTATAATTTATAGACAAGATGTAACGGTAACAACGAAGTATACCTATAATGGGGTATCGGGAATCCTTGTGCTGGACACAGAAGGGGCAAGATACCGTTTAAATTCGTGGACAATCCGTTGATATTGGACATAGTTGGAAACTTGGGCCGTACACTTCCCACGGGTTCTGCGCATCGTCGCCAAAGATAAAGAGATGAACGAGGAATGCAGAAACTCTCAGAAAGCTTGACTTACTTGTAACGCGGGACAGGGAATCCTTGAGCCGAGCAATATAGAGTCACCGAACCGTCTTTGATCGTGCGGAAGCTTCTCGAATCGTCGATTGTTGGAAACTTGGGTCTCACACTGCCGACCGGTTCTAATAGTTATAGTTACGTGGCATTCGATGCCACCCTTTATTTCAACGTTATTGGAGTTCAACGATGGCACATTTTTCTTTTTTTACTTCTCTACCTGTATGAAGGACCTGGGAACCCCTGTACTGGACATGTAATGCACTGAGAGCTACCGATCAGCAATACACGTCCTTGTATATTGTCGAACAAAAGAAATTTTTGTCATATAAAATTCTAAGGAATTCTAAAAAAAAGGCCGACCTAACTCCGGATTCATTTTTTGACTACTAACAGTGGACGGAATGCGAAGAATACAACTGCAGGGAGCTAACTGGCACAGTAGTAGTTTGCAAAGTAGGATAGTTGCATACTGCAGAAGTTAAAATTCGATCTTGTTGGAACAATAGTGACTTTGAAAATGAAAGGCCGACAAGTCGAGATGTTAACTGTACGAAATTTTTGCATTGCGCTTTTTACTTCATCACTGTTTTTTCATTCTATGGGGGGGAGGTATATTCAGGGGTTGAATATACCGTATCTCTATAAATTCTGTTATGTTAGTGCTATCATTAATGATCTCGTACCTATAGAATGGAACTGGGTATCCTTGAGCAGGACAGAGAAGAGGTAAAGTTTCGTTCGAAACCGTCGAGAGTCCATTTATGTTGTCCATAGAGGGAAATTTTGGCCGTACGCTTCCAACGGGTTCTGCGTAACGAAAAGTTATATTTATATGTACGCGACATTTTATCACTTGTAGGCCTCTGTTATCGTTATACTATTTAATTACGTGAACGTAGCTCAAGACGATTCATACCCATTGAAGTAAGCACGTGTCGTTAGGTCTATATTATGTATACGCCTACCTATATAATGTGCTTTAGCTGGAAACATTAAGCTGGTGAACTTACCACGCGTAATTGGAGGACAGAGCCAAGAGATAGTAACAGAACGATAATCGAGTCGCACGAGTTTCGCAATATAATTTTATTGGTTGTTGTTCTCGATAGTTAACATGCCAAGAGCGAAGTTACGGACGGGCGGTGGCGCGTGCCCGCAGGGGTACCCTGTCCCAGCATTCAGGTTCACCAATGAACTTAACACCCAGTTATTAAATAATCAATATCATCATTATTAAGTGTTCGTAACAGAAATATTACATTAAGGTTGGTCAACAAGTTAACTTTATTATTTGTGTAGGTTCTATAACAATGTTCAAATAGAAATGGAAGATGTTTAAGCATTTAGAACACTGGGTTATTAAGCTCTTTGGTATAGATATCTTCATGGTGTAATTATGCTGCCCAACGGAGTATGATATTCCAGAATATATACATATGTATGTAAAAACAAACTATGTGTACTTTCGAAATGTGCTTTAAACATTGACATTTGGCTCCTGACATTGATATGTTCTCTGCCGATACTGATTAGAATATCAATTACTCCATGGACAACACATTCGATTTCCAGACACTCCGTTTATGTGCATCATGCGTATTAGCTTACATTGTGTATAATCACATTTTTTATAACCACAGTAATATTCCATACTGCTTTAATATGGAAATATTCTTTATGTGCGAGGGAAAATATTATTTTACAAATGTCGATCTATTATTCGTCAAATATACCATTAAAACTGTATCCTTTAGTATGACTTTTCATTATTGCTCCAGCTGCAAAACGGCGTGCCTGGATTCGAAAGAAAGAAATCACGATTCTAATTTAGACAACCCAAACTCTTTTTGCCCAGGTGCTGATATCGAAAGAAATGCGTTTCTTCGTGTATCGGTAACATTTTGTTGATACTTCGTACCGAAAAAAATAAATAAACATTTAAATCAGAATCGTGATTTAGTTGTATAATGAACATCTTTCTGTTTGATAACTTACCGGTAATGACGAGACGTCCTTTAGTCGCGGATAACCTTGTTTCTCCGGTGAGCCTATGTTTTGTACGGCATTGATACGTTTTGTATCCGTCCTCTGGTCCTACATCTCTGATGTGTAGTTCACCGGATGGTAATACCAAATACTTGCCATCTATTCCGATAAGGAAAATAGTATGCGATTAATCCAAGTACTTCTTTTTTACTAAAATAATATTTTACGACTTCAGAATCACTTTGACTGAATACATAAATCAAACCAATGTGTGCTTATCTCTCTAACATACACTTTGTAAACCGCAGTCTCTTGTCTATAGTTCACGAAGTGGTTTGAAATTGCAGTCAATCAATTTGATAAACATTAAAACATCTACGGTCTATTTTCCTCGAGAATGTGTCAATGTCGAACGCTAGAGAGCGGCGGGCCTTATATACTCTCCGTGCTATCAGCGTTCGATAAATGGCTAGAAAGTATACACAACGGCAAAGGATGCAGTTAGCGCTAGATTATACGATTAGAATACTTTGTTGAAACCTGTAAGATGATCGACATGAAAACCATTGTGAGATACGTCTTTACGCGCTAAGAACGCATCCTTTCACGTTGCTATCGATTTGCTTCAGGAATTCATTTCGCAACTTGAGTCTAAATCATGATATAACGTGATACACGATCAGCCATATAGAATTGTCTGCAGAGTGCTGATAAACATCATGAATAATATATGCAAGTTGAAAATAATTTCCTGAAATAACTGTGTGGCATGCTACACAAAGTGATATCTCGAGTAAATACTCAAATACTACGGTGAAAAATAGAAGAAGAAGGATACAAAGTCGATAAAGGAAATAGAAACTACTGCAAGAAGAAGGAGAGAAGGAATGTCTGGGAGAGCGCGAGCAGCGGCAGTCAACGTCGTACGAATCTCATCTAAGCGCGAAAAATACGCGATTGCATTATTTAATCAAAGCGCACCTACGTTCGAAGTGACCCCAATTTTTTTCACATTTATTCTTTATTGCCTTCGTTCTCTTAACTGGCACCTACTTGTCCTCGGTTTATCTTATCGTTGATTAACAATGAGAGCGGCATACGGCAGCGGCGTCAATAACTGGCGAGTTACCATTGTATAATCTTGGGCGGTCGAAGAATCAAGATCGACAAATAGTGGCATTAGTAAAAATTTCGAAGGTATCGAGGGGCAAACCCGGACGACACGTAAGTTAACTGAACGTCGAAGTGAGTGATATAAAATGAAATTTCAGGCGCGCGCTCGCGACATTGTTAACGTGTGTACCATAATTGTCGGTAGGATATATGTCGGTGGTCTCGTCTTCGATCCACGAATCGACCTCGACGAATTCGGCGACGAAGCTGGGTATGTGACACTTGATTATACCGGCATTCCCCCGCAGAACGTGTTCGTCCATCACGTTCACTGCATACCGCTGCCCGACAACTGCAACCAGACACCGGTTTCCGGTTTTACCATTCGGCATGGCGCATCTTTGTACGGTTTAATAACTAACAGTATTTACGATGCTACGGTCTTTTTTTATCGATCGACTTTAATGACGGATACCGAGCTTTAGGGAAACATTGAAAGACGGATGTACGCGGTAAAAGTCGACAATTTCCTACGGATAATAAAGAAATCCATGGCAGCAGGCACAATAATGATTGCCCTGCGCTTTTTATTATGTTATACCATACGACTGTCCGCCGGAGACATAACTCCCACTATGGGAATCGATCCAGCCCACCACGTCCACGTGGTCAGCCACGAATGACGGAACTTGACACTTGAATATCGCGGCGTTGCCGCGTATCGCAAACTGGTCGTATACCTGAACTTCAAAGTACTGCGCCACCACTGCAACGAAGTGAAAAAAAGACTGGAATATCGGCCAACACGCGGGATTTCTATATTTCGATCTGTACATGTCACATACGTCAGAAGCACGTACTTTACGCACGTCCTCGGCACTATTCGTTTCTTATGATTAGTTGCCAACCCAAATTCTTAGTATCCCCATTAGCGTATTTGCGTGGGATGCAATCGCGTTACATCTAAAGGCATGTTACATCTAGCGATGGAGAATGAGCACGTATAAAATGTTAGCTAGAGAAGCCGTACCGATCGCTGCTTCACGCACGCACGGGCTATTCTTGGTACATTCTGAATGTTCGAAAAGAACGGAAAAGGAACCATCGATCGCCGACGATGCGAAAAATTCAATGGACTATGGTATAAAACCGTGGCCGTAAAAATGAAGTTAGACTATAATGTGCATAATTCTTATTACGAGTTATTATGTCGCAATGTCGTCGTTCGATAGCTTTATTATCAGGGGCCGAGGAGACGTGAAAGGTGTACCCTTCTCGTCTTCACCGTCCGCGGTATATGTAGCCCCGTCCTCGACGGCGAGCCACTCGATCACGTCCACGAAGTCTGCTACGAAGCTGGGGACAAGACACTTCAAGGTGCCTGTGTTACCGCGCAAGACGAACTCGTCGATGACCCTTGTCTCGTACAACTGCTGTACCACTGTAACGCGACAGCGATAGCCCACAAGATTAACGAGTTTCGCGACATTCGAGTGCCTCGCGCGTATGATTTTATCATCTGCCGTACGACGAAGATATCATGGAATTCAGAGGGTGTCCATTGAGAAATATCGGCTAACAGAAATAATGTAGGAAAATCTGGAATATGTTTCGGGTATTTTGGGCAGTTCGTCGGGCACTCCTACCGTACTCTTCTCCGGCCGTGTAGATTGTTCCATCGTCTGCTATCCATTGATCCACGTGGATGAACTCCGACACGAAACTCGGTATTTTGCATTTCATGATCGCGCTGTTAGCTCGTATTACGTATTCATTCTCGGCCTCGGTGACGTAGAACTGCGAAACGACTGCCCGCGCGGGCATGCAGGATGATCGAGTTAGGGCAACATATCAATGGATCCCGCCGTCGGAGAAAGCGTTACTGGGTAATGGATATACAGTTTCTTCGAAGATGTTACGAGATTTTCAAGAGAAATTTATTCGTCGGTGTAGTTTTCGTATTTATGGGTTATTACACACAATGTTTTTGAATGGAGTTTACGTTAATACGGTTTTTATTGTACCGTAAAATCTATATCGAATATACCGACCAATAAATTGGCTCTGACAAATTTGTACAGGCGGTTATAATCAGAGACAAAAATACCCTGCCCGATAGCAGGATCCTCCGGCAGATATACCACTCCGTCCTCCCGTATCCAAGCCTCGACGGTAACAAATTCCGCGATGTAACTAGGGATACTGCACTTAAGTATCGCACTATTGCCTCTGATAACGTACTCCGTCAATATTTCAGGCTGATAAGGCTGCGTTACGACTGCACGGTAAAGACAAATTGGCATAACATTTTTACGATTTAAGTACAGTTCGAAAGTCTTTATGTTCCATTTTGGGGCGCACCGCTGAACCTGTTAAACCTTACATTAACGAGAGCATTCATCGCACAAAACTACCGCCGCCGCTGCGTGCTCCTTAAAAGAGGCCAAACCTGCTATTTCGTACATTGCGACTAAAGTGAAATCAAAATTGGCAGGAGAGAAAGAAAAACCCCTGAAATTGCGTGGGAAATGATAATGTAGACATGATTACGAAGAACTCGTATGAAAAAACCGATTTTTATGCTTGAGTGTGGGCGCTCTTGACTACCGTAATCGTTGGTCGGCCTGAAGATCGATCCGTCGCTTCCTACCCACGATTCGACCGATACGAATTCAGCAACGAAACTCGGTATTGTGCACTTCAAGATTGCGGCGTTTCCACGTATCACATATTCGGAGACCACCTCTGCCTCGTAATACTGAGTGACAACTATTAACATTAAAAATAAAAGCTAATGATTAATTTATTGCGGTCGTATTCATTTCCACGTATTGTGTTACGGACATCATTATGACATTCGACGAGACCACTAATCTAGATTAGTTTAATGATCTTAAAGTGTTCGCAGTAAATAAAAAATCGATTATTCGTGTATTTATCATAGTGCGCATGTTAGAAATTGCTAAATTATGATTAAGAAAAGTATAAGTCGAAATACGATATAAATTGCACACTGCTGTAAATGCGCGGAGTTCGTCTAATGAAGTGAGTCGCTGCTCGCTTTTCCCAACTCCCTGTCTCCGTTCTTTCGTTACTACTCTTACACCCTACCGTTGCCTTCATCAAGATCGAACGAGTTTCCCTTGTCGTCTTGCCACCCGATGACTTGAACGAATTCCGCCACGAAACTCGGTATACTGCATTTGAGAATTGCCGCATTGCCACGTATAACGTATTCATTGTTTACCTCTGATTGATAATATTGATGGACCACTGGAAAACAATGGTTAATCCAAAGTCTTGGATCGTTACGTAACCGCGTAAGGGTATAGATTCGGACAGTTTTTCGCGTAGCTATCGGCCTTCGACTATGACGTTGACGACAGCAGCTATACGCCTGACAGTTTTACTTCTTCCATGAGCAGATCGGTTTTTCTATTCAATGATTTTTATAAAACAATATTACACTTTACGGTAACTCGATGCTCATATACCATCATTGACGTGTCCGTTGATCACGCGCGCCAATTATGTATTTCGGTCCCTGTTCCCGGACGGCAATAATGACCTGGGAACGAGATTAACGAGACTGTCGGCGGTACGCACACATACAACACTCTATGATTATATCCGAACGGATGTGACAGAGAAAGAGGTCAGTCCAGATGCTCTTATTTGTCGGTAGTCTCCTACGGAGCAAGTAGTAGTCGGAACAACTACATATCATCCGAACGAAAGAATCAAAGAAAGAACCGTCTGCTTGGGAAGAATTCTCAGGACTATGCAATCTACATTAACTATAAGACGCATATTTCCTTCGGAAATTTCGATTAATACCGTAATCGTTGCTTTCCACGTACTCTTCTCCCTGATCGGTATGCCATGACAAAACCTTAACGAAGTCGGCAACGAACGACGGTACAACGCACTTCAGAATGGCACTATTTCCACGGATTGCATACTCCTTATTCACGTCGGTATCATAATATTGCGCCACCACTGTGATTTTCAAACTATTATTATGGACAGTAAAATTATTTCACCGCGATAATCACTTGTTCTCCACTCTCATATCGCACAAACTAGGTAATTAATGTAATTTCTCTGTATGTACTTTTGTTTTCTCTAACACGCATGAAGATATTAGGTACATGATTGTAAATAGCTAATAAAATAAACGCTTATCAATCTTTAACACCAAGACGTGTCCTATGACAACAATAAAGCGTACAATGAGAGTAGGGAACAAAATAGGCCGATAATGGTAACACTCACGGCGGCGGCAGTGACTGACACGTCAAAACAAAAGACGTAATGGCTAATAATAAAAACACACTACTGTAATTCAATTACATGAACTCCGCATTTTTTTGCACCGACAAATGTAAATAATATCTCACGAAATATCATGAAATCAGCTGAAAATGAAAGCAATTTTATAAACCGTCGTTGGATCTGCTTTATCGATTAGTTGTATCACTATCAATTACTTATCACTGCAATTATTAAACAATATTGCCAGCAAATCTGGACTTCGGGTGTACCTACAAGTTGCAAATTCCAAATATTCTTCTATAACTGAATATAATATATGTGGTGTATAAAAGAGAATGATTTTCCAAAATTCGCAGTATCTTCTAACGAAGCCACGTAAGAAGGAATAAATTACGATGTACCATTTCAATGTGTACTTATTTTTTCGTTTTATGCATTCTAATATACTGCCTCCAACAACGGTGAGTATTATGCGTAGAATGACATATAGGAGCACGACACTTACCGGCTCTGACGTTGACATCACGACTGTGAATCGAACCAGCAGGAGAACGAGCGAGACAACTGTACACCTGAGCGTGAACCTCCTGACGATAATCTTCGGCACGGAATGGGGGGAAGACCAAATTACCATTTGGTAATACCTACGCCATAATGATAATAGCGTTATAGGCTTCAGCCAAAAAATACACGAATTTTGCGCACGTGAATCCGTTATAATACCTGTCTCAATCCAGGGACATCGCCTACAGCAGTTCCATCAGATCGAATCCAGATAATGTTAGGCTGCGGGTTTCCCCTTGCTTGACACTCAACAACAGCTCCAGTCCCATTAGAGAAGTCAATGCGGTTCGGTGGTTCCTTAACGAATACGGGTCCCATAGATTCATCCTCGGCGTGCACGACTAAAAAAATGCGAGATACGCTAAAACGGATCGATTTTATGCGATGCGTCTGAAGGTTAAAATGCACTTCTACCGTATCGCATGAAAAGTAACGTTTATTATCTACATTTCGTTGCAAGTTTTGAAACCCTCTTCTCGTTCCAGTTGGATACGCGTCACTCGCCTTCAATTGGCGCATTGACAATTACCGCAAACAACAGATTATTATTCTCAATTTTTAAATAATATGCTATTGACGTCATGGGACTATAAATGTAACAAGCATGAGTGATTCCCTTTCCCTTGTGGACAACAGGGGTGCTCATTTTTCGCGCCGGAAATAAGAGAAATATGTAATAGACTTGCATGGAGAAGTTGACAGCCGTTATGCATTCGTTTTACATGTGGTTTTGAGGATAATCTTTTATCGATTCAATGTCCACGTCGGCAGATGTACTATAGAATTCACGAAGAAACCGGTTGTCAGTGCAAAATGCGCCGGTATGCAAGTAAGGGAGATCACGGCGAGAGGGTTCGTGTTGTCCAGCGGCCGGGCTATAACCCGACACCCGACCAGCAGGTAAATGAACAGGTATAAATGACAGGTGTTCCGAACTTTTCACGCTCCAAGCGCTTTACCTGACTACCAAAGCCGCCTGAGCGTTGGGCATTCCTTTATTTAACAGCTCAGTCCTCGAAAACTTAATAAAAATACTTAAATAACATCGTTTTACGTGCTTAAACAATTTTTACAAATACTTGATTGTCGATGTACGGAACAATGCGTTTGCATTGCGCTACAGCTAAGAAACTATAAACTGGAAAATTCTTAGCCATCGACTACCGTTCTGCAGTCTATATATAGCCGAGCTTCAAAACGTCCGGACTTGCTGCATCGAATATATTTCAAGCGAACGTGCACGCACGGTGCCCAGCTTAAGCAATGTATTTGCTTTCGAGTATGTCACTAAGTACGAAAGGCTACGTCAAGCATAGTAATCATGTTATAATCGACGAATCAAAGCCACAGTTGTTTGTAGCTGTTTCGATGGAAGAACGAGTAATTTTTTGTTAAGCCCATAGAATCACGAAATCGAGCTACACAAAAACGGCATACAGCGCATTCTCTCGGTCTGCCTGACGTGCTGCTATATTCTCAGAACAGCAGCTGTTTCTTTCCATCGGCTTCCTTTAGACCTTCTCCCACATCACCGTCCCTTTTCATGGGCAGCTGCTTGCTTGCCGTTTCTACCTATGTAGGCAAAGCTGTTTGCACCGTCGATTCAATGCCCATTTGTCCACGCATCGCCTAATCTCATTATTTTATATCGTGATTGGCGTTGCAACGCTGGGGAAAACGATGCCACGTGCGCGAAACGCCCGCGCAATTAAATTTGCCAAGGTGAACTAATTAAACAATTGACGCGACGTAGACGATTTATATTTTCGTCGACTAATGATCACTCACCAACATTCATCAACGCCAATCCAGCTAAGAGGAGTATAGCTGTGATATAAGAAGGTGGTTTACACCCTCCCCCTGGAGGTTCTCGCCACATCCTCGTGTCGTTTGTTGCACGGATATTCACGTGACCTTGCATAAAGAAAATATTTAAATACCGCCTCATTCACATCGTGATCGCCGTGAGGATGGTACCGACACCTAACCTTGGCAACGAAATGGCATTAATTAAATAGTAATCGGTTTGAATAAAACTTTTTATATACAATGGTTATTCTTTGATTTCAGTATAAAGTATTATTTACTCGTCCAGCAAATGTGACATTTTACATTATTTTTTTTTCGTGTGAAAGTGGCGAAGTGTTCAACACGTGCTGAGGTACAAATAGGAAGGGTTGGAAAAATATTGCAGGAGTAGGCGGAATAGTGGCTCAAAACGGAACAACTCCCTCATGGTAGGTTTATTGATCGCAGGGCGCGCAGCACCCCTCGTACACCACACGCCAGCTCGCCGACATTCGCTCCATTTCTTTCTCCGTCGGCTCATAATATAGCGATGTATTTAACTCGAACATTACAAGCATGTACACATGCAATGTTTTTTGGTAAGCGAGTAATGTTGGCTAGTAGTTTGGCGTTATGGGAGTGGTGAAAAAACGCGATAGAAAATGCTGTCGATGATGCCATCTCAACGAAATGAGGAACCCGAATTAAATAAACAGGTCCATGTTTCCGAATATATCTCTTCAACAAAACGAGAATATCATGCTTTTCTTTTAAAATCACATTGTCAGAGTTTGTGGTGTACAAAGTATTACCGTGTGGGTACCGTTGTAACATTTACCCTTCGGCCACATTGAAATTTTATCGCGATACAAAAAATAAGGAAGGCCTCCTTGGTGAAATAACGAAAGCTACGAACATTCTGTTATGTTTAGGATAAATTAATTTAGTGCTTTTGACAGCCCGAATTTGCAAGGGTTGGCCACCCTCGCCTTAACTCTCAAATGCCTGGTGTCTTGTACGCCGCGCATACAGCTGCTACTTACTTATAAGAATAACCATCACCAAAATCTACTACATTTCAAATTTTAAGGAAGGCAAGATATGATTTTGAAGGGAATAATGTAAATGAAGGATCTCCCGTAACCTTTTGAATTTTCCTCTTAGCGTGTCCATGGCAGCATAAAGAAAGCTATCGCACATTGGAAATCGTTCCATGACCTTTTATTATTTAATAATACTTTTTAACAGATCGTTGCCAAGGTGTGAAAGGATAATTCGCCAAAAAACGACGATCACGATCTCCTATTCTGACAGTATTCGCGCACGATGATATCACTTCCACGAAACGTGTATGTATTCTGGAGAAATGATTTCACACCGACACATAACTCCAATACATTTCGTGAATATTTTTTATGATCTCACTAACGCCCACCTTTCGGAGCACTGTAAGCAGATGAATCAGTTTTCACGATTGACAATCACACCGCTTTGCGAATCAGAAGCAATGTCGGTAATCCGGTAATTTGTAGAGAAACACACACTGTGCTAATTGTACCGATTAAAGTCCAGAAACTCGTAGCGTTCTGGACCCACGGACGAACAGCCGAAGAGTGCAATGTCGTATGCTTCAGAGCAGGGGCTGCTCTCCCCACCCCCCCCCCCCTGTATCATTCGTTCCTCTTCTCACTAAAGTCCTCTGCCTCCCTTTGCAGAGGTCGACGACGGTGGGGAATAGTGCCGGCGAGGACGACTTGCTGCTTTTCAGACGGTTGGAGGGGCAAAGAGAGGACAAATGACGGTTGGACGACCTTTTACCATGAGGAAAGGAAGTAGATATTCAACAAAAATGTGTAATAAGCTGTTTTCGTTATCTCAGAATTATTGAGTAAGGAAATGATGCTAACGTCGCAAGACTGATCATATTGACATTAACAAAGATCGCACACTTTTAAAGGCACAGGTTTTCTGAACTTTGTTAATCTTCTTCTGTAATCTTTATTATTAATTCAATGTGTTTTATCAGTATAAAGAACTTGGAAATATTAGTTTCTCTAAGATAAATGAAACCTCCTGCTGTGAAATGTTATGCAGAAAATACATCGCGTTTTTTTACGAATCTGCGTATGTTCATTGTCCAGAACGGACGATATAAAATACGTAAGACTATCGTTGACCTGTTATAAAAAAATTACGGTAATATTACATCGCCCATTGTAGAAAGTGGATTCATACTTGGCGCGTTGTGATCATCATTTTATCTTCTACAAAATGGCCGATCCAAAAGATCAAAGACGCCGACTGCAGTGTTACCATCTAGTGTTGATGTCACTCCGTTTTGGATTGGATGTTTTTGCATTTTGAGATCAGCAAACAGCTGTGAAAATGACAAATCGGGAACAGACGAACAGAGATATACAAGAATTGTCAAAGAACGACAAGTACTCTATCTTGCTTCCGACTTATAACGAGGTAGAAAACCTACCGATAATCATATGGCTTATTGTAAAGTACATGAATGAAAGGTAACTAATGGGATAACATAACCTCAAATTACTCGAGCTGTTTGCTAAGAAAGCACGTCGAAAAACAGAAATACGAAAGAAGAAAAATGAATAGCGCGATCAGTCATGCAAGCATCTGTCCAATTTTAGCGGTCTTGCATATGAGATCATCGTGATAGATGATGGATCGCCTGATGGTACTTTACTTATGGCAAAACAACTCCAAGATCTCTATGGTACCGAAAAGATAATCCTCAGGCCAAGAGAAAAAAAACTCGGATTGGGAACTGCCTATATGCATGGTATCAAACATGCGACAGGGAACTTTATTATTATAATGGACGCTGATCTGTCACATCATGTATGTACTCCACATCTCGTGGGAATGATTTGTCGACGTTTATACATATTGTAAATAATAATGAACTATAATAAATAATACATCAAAATATCCTAATCCACCCCACATTACGACTGGTTTTAGCCGAAGTTCATTCCAAAAATGATCGAACAACAACGATATTTAGATTTAGATGTTGTTAGTGGCACCAGATACATTAATGGCGCCGGTGTTTATGGCTGGGATTTCAAGAGGAAATTGATTAGCAGAGGTGCAAATTTCTTAACACAGCTATTACTTAGACCTGGTGTCAGCGACCTCACTGGAAGTTTCAGGTGATGACAAAGCAAGCATTAATATATTTATTCTATTGTACTGAAACATTTAATCTTGGTATCCTTTTCCCGTCTCGCGTAATGTTTTACTACTTTTACAGATTATACAAGAAAGATATTTTAGAGAAACTCATTCAGTCCTGTGTGTCAAAGGGATACGTTTTTCAAATGGAAATGATTGTTAGAGCTAGACAATATAAATATACTATAGGGGAAGTGCCGATCACGTTCGTTGATAGACTTTATGGAGAATCGAAACTTGGAGGTTCTGAAATTGTTCAGTTTGCAAAAGGACTCCTTTATCTGTTTTCGACCACATAAACGAAGAACAGTGATCTTTTATCATTCCTTGTTGTCTTTAGCATTTTACTGAATTTACATTTTACTGTGTTGGCCACTCATGTACCAAACGTTTGTCAATAAATGACCGTATAAATAACCAGAAATGAGTTTTTCAATTGAGTAATATTATTTTCGGGGCGATCTTCACATACTTTTGCGAAAGATACTTGTGCAGAACATGCAAATGATTAGTCGACTGTTTATGATCATCTAGTACTTCAATTTGTACTTGTGCTATAAACACCTGTAATGCACGTGATGTTGTACATTACGTACTAAAGGCGTATGTATAACTATACGCGGGGTATCATCCGCCCTCGCCGCACCCTCTGACGTCACGCAGCCTCCGTTTATTGATCCATTACGAAATTACACTTTTCCACTCTATTCTGAGCCAGGCTGTATGAGCATGTAAATGCATCGGCTGGAAAAAAGCGAATATCACTGAGAGGCATTTATATTTTTTATGCATTGACTTTTTATTGCTATTCACCGTTTCATCGATGTGTTATATTCAAATGATTGATTCACAAGATAAGAAAGATTATTCATCATTCGTGAAACTTACATACTACATGTGAACATCAGCATAAAGCAAATAGCAATGTAGCGAAAATTATATTACTTGCAATTATACATACATTTGTTTTTTCTGCAAACGGTATATAGGATTAAGTTTTGATTCTGCGAATAAGTGCAGGGTGCCAGTTGTGTCGCAAGCTTCGCCGCGGCCAGACGTACAAATGGGGTTGCTTACGCGCCGGGGTGAAACTTGCAAGCTCCTCTTTATTGAGCTTTCAAATGGCTGTGCCTTGTAAATCCTGACATTAACTCTCATTTTTGCTTAACACATAATTTATCATTATTATTTTGGAATCTTTAAATTCGCCGATATGCCACGAAAGATTGGATTCAACACGGTCTATGCCACTAGTAAGTAACACATAATCAGTAAGCTGTATTGAAATCTTATGCTACTAACCTCTGTGCAACATTGTCTTTTACGCTATTAATTGGTCAATTTTAATATGCATGTTTTGTGGCTCTCAGGCGAAGAGGACAGACATTCCTCGCTGGAACTCAATATTCACGGTCCGACTGTTAGGGGTTGGCAAAGTGCGCGAAAGTGCACGTATCCTCAGGAACTGATACTGCGGCTCCACGGTCCGACGAAACTCACAAGAATACAAGTTTTGGCACATCAATACCTCATTCGTGAGATTTAATACAACTTCATTTTTTTCTTAGAAGTTCACAACAAGCTTGGAAACTAATACAAAATAGATCAATGCCTTATCAATAATTTTGACGAATAATAACAAGCGGGATGTCTCGGCAATTTCCAATCCTTTATAAAATCATCACTGTTTACTTTACACGCCAAATTGTACAATAAAAGTAACATTGGGAGAAAAATTAAGGCTCTTGTTGAGTGAACTCTCGATGCTATACACATGCTGCTTCTCTTTCTCGTCTGTTTGCTCAGTTCTCGTTATGCTCACGTAATGAGAATTTTTCGAAACGTGTGCGGGTCTCGGCCTAGTTCGATGTATTCTAATGTAATTATTGCAGCGGAGAAGCTTGAAATCTGGACGACGAGGGAGGAAAATGTTTCGCCTTCAACAGACTTTAATTATTTAGGCTACATAACGCTGTCAGATAATGCTTCGACTCTATATAAGAGTAGGGAACTTAAAAGCGTGGCACTTCCGGAAACCGAAGCATTGTCCCTTAAACTGAGGCTCCACAAACCTCACAGTAATGCGCACAATGTACATGAGCAGGTAGGCATGCTTATATTGATCACTATTGATCACGATTGATCACGGTTGTTTATATTAATCAGGTTGGCCTTATCGCCATCAACATTCTCGGTGAACCCTATGGGCAAGAAATGCGTGGACAGGGCGATGCGCCATATAATCCTCATTACACGTCACCATACGATGACCTAGCCTTTGAAATGTATGTCGATCGCGAGGTTGCCAAGATCATAAGGCAAATGGAAGCGAAGAAATTACATGCAGTAGAAGGTGTGTATGATGGGAACCTATCTTCGCTCGGCAATGACTGTCGTTTTTTGTGATAGCTAAAATTACGAAGTGTGCCCGTTAACCATTTTTAGAGGAGAGATTTGAGTATGCTTCGAAGCTCAAAGTTGCCATGGAGATTCTAAGGAAAGCCGGCGAGCGCCTCGGCAAATACGAATTAGAGAAAAAATATGCAATAGCTTTAGAAGATTACGACAAAGCGAAAGCTAAGAAAGCTCAAGCACAGCAATACAGACAACAGGTCTATCAGAGTTTAGAAGTGGATGATCTACTTGAAATTAATGGGGTAATTAATTATTAGATTGTTGTACATTGGTATACGGATAATGGAAAATGAACCAGTGTTGTATTTACGACAACGAAATTACATACAGCCGTTAGATAAGAATAATCTGTCATCCGTGGAAAGTAAAGAACCGGTGCTAGTAGACGCACGTAGCGTAAATGCGAGCTCGAATATTGCGCCCGAGGACATTCCGTCACCAACAAGATTGGTCGTTCCTCCTAATCGCGATGGAGCTTTATCACCAACGGGACCTGCAGTTCAGCAACCTGTATCACCTCTCCATCAAAAGACAAATAGTCCTGGCATGTGGTCTTAACTTTATTCTACATAGGTCTTCATTTATGGTGTTATTTATTGCTTATTTATCATATTTCTTACAGAAATCACAGATAGTCCAACCAATGGTGTTTTGGAAAGACAGAATAATTGTAACAAAGGATCGCTTAGGCGAAAAACCAAATCCGCAGGTCCCGCTCTGCGATCCAGTTACGAAGCGTACGAAGAAAGGACCATTCCTGCATTAAGACAGTACGAGTGCATTAATTTGCAGGTTTTAACATTCCGAAATGTGAAATAAGAAACAAAAACATCTTTCTTCACAGTTCACACACGAATGAATTCACTAGAGAATGCCACGTGGATAGCAGCGAAACAAAAGTATCATCAAAACTTAATGACAGAGAGAAAAAACAAGCCGCTCTACCGATTACGGTATTTGGAATGGATATGGTCGAGAAATTTTACTCGAAACAGTTCACCGATAAAGAGGAAGGACTGATGCAACTACAAGAGGAACTATTAACCTTTGATCTAGGAGTTTCAAAGCACTCGGCGAATAAAACCGCCAGGGCGGCAATTTTATTATTACACAGGGCTCTCAGGGACAAAGTGTTTAGTGTATATAGTTTGGCGACACAATTAATCCGAATATTTTTCGCTGAATTCGCAACAGACAGGTGAACGGAATTTTTGTACGAATTTTGTATGAGTGATTGCTCCCGACCGTACTTTGAAGAATTGTCATTGAAGATCAGAAATATATCTGTAATGAAAATTACAGGGTATCCGCAACTGAAATCACTCGAAGCGTTGAACGTTTATTGCCGGAACTTCTCATAAAGTCAGGTGATACGACATTGCGAATACATAACTTGGCAGTCCACACCATCCTCAGTATGGCAGATTGCAAATGTGTACGAGACTTGCATATAATACCTGTCCATTTAACGAGACCAGTTTGGAGCAGTACGCATCAAAGATTGGCCCTGAGCAGACTGGAGATGGTTGAACAACTGATTCTTAACCATGGCATATCCACGGATAAGCAGAGGTAACATTAGACAATTCGTTGCATTCGTCTATTAGCGGTAAAACCGTCAGCAATGACTTTAACGGGTAGAATTATTAGCATTTTCAATCATTTAAAAAGCATATATGCTGCCCGATGCTGCTATACAGTGAGTTTCAACGATCAACGCGTAATTAATCTAATAATTGTTTCAGCGGTCTCACATGTCGAACATTAGCTGAATTAGGTTCATCAGGATTGCATCATCCCGCGGAAGCTGTGCGTAAGATTTCCGAACGAATTTTGGTTTTGGTTTATAAAGTAAATCCTAGACTGGTTCGTAAGCAACTACCACCGGATGACGGCATCACTAGGAGAAATTTATTGTACCGGCAACTCTTCCACGAATTCGATTTGATCGATCTTCAAGTATGTGCTGCGATAATGACAGTAAAAGATAGTAACTTCTTCACGCGTTCATCTGAATTCAAAATAACATTGTTTTCAGCGAAAGAAGGAATTTGAATCAGGCCATAAATCGACGACAACCCCAACACGTACACAGTCTGATGATAACAATGTTGCAAATTTAACAAAGTCACCTTCAAGAACGAGTCCCGTCGTAAGCACCGGGAGTTCCACAAGTATTACATCCCCTTCTGAAAATAATACGGATCACAAGGGGGACAAGTTAGTTGTTCGCAAGATATGCTATGCTGATTAGATCAGGAGTATTTCAAATAAGAATAAAATTTGTTGCAGGATGTGCATATTTTGCTTATCAAAAGGACAAGTCTATTCGGAAGAAGGTCTTAATGTTCATTACTGGAGAACTTGTCCGATGTTAACTAGGTGCGAAGCATGCAAACAAGTCGTCGAGATTTCGTACTTGAATTCGCATTTATTAAGTAAGTATTATATATGTCATGCTTACCTTTGGTTCCTTTTATGTTTATGCATAATCGCATTCTTATCGGTACAGATGAATGCGATATGAAGATCAATTACATCAAGTGTGACACCTGTAGGCGGGCGGTACACGAAACGTCCATTGAAGAGCATAGGAAAAATGAAACGTGTTCAAGTACGTATATGTATGTATGTATGTGCAGCAGCAATGTCGACGTATAACGAACAAATATTCCGAAATTTCAGAGCCAACAGAAGGATATGATCTGTGTCCACTTTGCTACGGGTTGATTAACCAAAGCAAATGGAGGGAACACTTAATGGGCGAACAACCATGTCCGAATAATCCACGTAACAAGATTAGTAAACCTTGTAAGTTGTGTTCTCTCAGTTAATTGTATACTGAAATACGAGATATTTCAGCCTCCCATTTTACAGGCACAAAGTCCCCATCGAATTCTCAGAATCTGAGCGGAAAACTGACTTCGCCCACCAGCAGAGATTACTAGCACTAGTGAGAAATTAATACGTCAACTGGTTTAGGAATTGTTTTTTGTGTAACTTATTTTATGGTCCTTATATTTATTATGACTGATCGGCGTTTTTCATATTTGTACCTACATTTAAACATTTTTAAAGTAAAAGCCCGTTCTTTATCAGTAGGCATTCCTGCAGCAAATCTTCGACTATGCTGGTACTTTTCCCGATAGTAGTACCTGAAACTTCCTAATTAATTAACACTTTTAAAGAAGGCTTCTAGTATTTAACGATTTAACATTTTTCATAAAAAACACTTTCAGAAGGATATAAATATAAATAAATAATGTCTTAAGATTCGAGATTCGCAATTTACATTCAGAATATAAAAACATTCTTGATTAATGAAATGGCCAATCAAGTACTAGAATTTTCAAGATTTCATTGATGTTTATCGGTTTAATCATTGTTATATGTCTGGAAGTGTTTGTAATGTTTGTACTATTGTCTGTCCCAGATAAGAATATAACCGTGATTCGATCATTTTATGTCCGCGCTACGCGTATCTTTCTCGCTACCTGTGTTTGTTATTGGCAACACGAAAGTGTTGTCCGAAAGAATCGTTTCCTTTCGTTTGTGGGTATAATGTATGAAATACCTCCTCACGCGAGAGCAGCAAATTGGGGAATAGGTGGTAAAGAGAGTAGGTTAATGCCTCGAAAACAGTGGCGAAACCTGCTTTGCTGCACGAATGTTAGGTCCTTATTTGCGGCAGACTGAAACAACTATACTCTGTTTGGAACAAGAAACACCAACCCGACGCGCGAGTTTTTGTACGTTTCGGACAGAATAAGCAATCAGACCACCCACTGGGCGGGTCAATCGTGTTATTTGTTGTTCTCCCACTCTTCCAGTCTTCACAGTGCAGCGTGTTGACAGATCTTCGCATGCCAATGGTCTACGTGATGGGCTCGTTCACAGACAAAACAAAGTGCGAAGGTGGTAAGAGCGGGAAAAGGAGGCCAGGCCGCACCTCCATACAGCCGTTGGGAGTAACGAGTGGATCTTGTTTTGCACAGATCCGCGAAGGGAAAGAATGATTCGCGAGGTGAAATCTGCTGAACGCCATATTAAAATTCCTCATTAACGTGGAATACTACTTAAGGGAATATTTGATTAAAAAATAAAGAAGTATCCTATGTAATACGGCAAATGAATTAAACACATTATTTGTCAATCGAATTCCATTTATTCATACTAAATACAGAACGTAATCCGTTTCTTTGCAGTAGATTAAGTTTGTTTGGCCTGTATTTAGGGCTAGCATAACGTCGGTATGGTTCATTTAAAGTTAATTAACGGTGGAATTATTCATATTTTAGATTTTATTTCAGTTCTCAAGTACATATCGCATTGTATAGGTAAATATTATAACTGGCTGTTAATAGAAAGGGTGGTACTGGAATTGGTATAAACGCTAAGACATTGATATAATATTTGTTTCCATTTGGATCTCATCATCTTCTTCGAAGCTAATGTCATTTTCCTTGATAGTGTTCGCAATTAAGGCGTCGTTTTTATCAGCTTCCGTGTCATGTGCCACTTCGTTTAAAGCTGATGAGCGATTTTCCTCGAACTTATTTTTCTCTGAAAGTAAAGCAACAATTAATAAATTTCAAAGTATGCTATAATTTCACCTTTTGTAGAATACTTACCGTATTTTGAACAATCAGCTCCTAGAAGACGTAAGTAGTGTACAGCGGTGTAGACCGGAACGTATGCCCGGAGAGACATAGTACCCCTCCAACCAACCATTTCTAAGTTCAACGGATATGGACTATCCGTTCGGTCCTCTTGATATAAGAGTATGCAACTACCAGTTGCTGAAAAATATAAAGTATTTCATAAGCATTAAGAATGAACACTTTTTCTGTATAACAGTTATTACATTACCAAAATTCTGCAATCGATGTTGCGTTTCCATGCTGAATTTTGTGATTTCGGGAGGCGCATGGTGATCGTTGTTTTGTAGAAGCATAATCAAATCCTCCTTAGATACAATGAGCTTTCTGTCGTTACCGATATAACGCAGAATACTTTGTATTCCCTCTTGAGCAAGTCTGAATGCGCATCTCATATTTTTGTTATCACAACGAACGAATGTTTTTACGCCGGTGTTAATCATTTTCACTTTATGTTCGTTGGATACGACAATGTTTCGAATTGCCGGTGAAGCAAAATAAATATTTTTTTTCTTGCCCTCATGACATCTTACGAGGAGACATCGAGGATCCAAGTCATCGGAAATGTTATAGAACTCTCTGATGAACGACAAAAAGATTTTATTACAAAGTTTTTAAGTAGATCGACTACATTAGATTTGGCTATAACTTACTTGATGGACCTCCATACATCTTCTAAATCGTTTTTAAAAAAGATAAAAGGATCTTCTCTGTAACCGACGATTCTTTTGCGTTTCCTTTGTGGGCCCCAGGGTTTTTTCTCTGTGTCCAACGCTCTCTTTTTATCTGCCGAACTGTCAATTCTTAAGTCTGTTTTTGGGTCTTTTGATTTATCTGTGCAATCCCCATCCGACAGGTCAGGAACACTCGTGACTAACGTGGAAGGATCGGTTTCCCAAGGCAAAGACCTTATTTTTTCGAGAACGGCCACAAAAAAACCACCAGTATCTTGGTGATGAGGCAATATCCTCATACTAGACGATAATAGAAATAAGAAACGAATGAAGAAATGTGCGCATTCATTGGACCCTGTATTATTCAATTACCATCGCTCAAGATGAAACTTCGAAACGTCTGCTCCGTGCGGAGGGAACATTTTCGGACGAATCTGGGTTTGCCACTGCTCTGGCACGTCGTCCCAGGATTGATAGTACCGCAGGTCTTTAGAAGCTGGTAACCAGTAACTTAAACCTACAGAATTAAGTTAGGTCATTGAAAGCAAAATAATGTTCACGCAAACGATCAAAATTTGCAATGGAACATTAAAAATAGGCGTATGGTCCCTGAGAAACCTTACCAGGATTACACTTTAAACCCGGTACTAAATGCCTGCAATCAACTAGTTGTACTGTGTCTTGCGTTTCGACTAACAGTCGATGAAGAACTGCTTCATTTTCAATCGGATTTAATGAACAGGTGGAGTAAACCATTCTTCCACCAACCGCTAATAATTCTAATCCCCTTTTAGCGATTCTGTACTGAACTCTTAAAAAAAATAAATAGACGTAGTCACGTAGATACATTTTTTATGGCATACATGAATACAAAATGCCGATAGATACCCGTGAAGATTGTTACCATTTGCTGGACTCCACTTACACCAAATATCAGGATTTTTTCTCATAGTACCGTCACCACTACACGGTACATCGGCGAGAATCCTATCGAATCTGAATACAATCAAAGTGTTATGGGATATATCAACAATAAAATACAATATGATGATGCGCGATTTAAATGAAGACCACTAACTTTAATACGCCTTGAGTGCCGTCGGTATTCGTAATTGTTAAATCGGGCATGAGCGATGAATCGTGATTTGTAATAAGTATGTTTGGGCTGTTTAATCTTTTAGCTTGGTGCACCAACATGTAGCAACGATTATTGTTAAGATCATTAGCTATTACAAATCCATCTGAGGAATGGAAACACGTTTTTTTAAGTTTGCCAGAACATGCAACATATTAATTGAAAGGTAGACCGGTTATTATATGCACCTGGCGATGTTTTTCCTTCATCCACATGAATCATTTCAATTAATTGTGCTGTTTTTGAGCCGGGGGCAGCGCACATATCTAAAATCTGTCGTCAGAAAAATGTACTCAAACTCTCGTTCTAAATGGAAATTCTGTGATTAAATAGTACAATACTAACTTTATGACAAGGCTTGACATCCAACACCAAAGGAGGAATCATACTGACTACCTCTTGTCTGCTGATACTGCCACTGGTAGTTTCAGCAATAAGAAAATTATGTAATCTAAAGTACGCTTCAGACCTTCTAATGTTTTTTCTACTCAGTTGTAACTGCCAAGCCAATTCTTCAGGATAAAATGGTAAGCATTGCAACACATTCTCTTTTTTTTCAGTGTCACTTTGACTATGCCCCTCTAGCTTTGTATTTAAAATTTCCTTAAAAAAGTTCCCTTTTATAACTTCAAGTAAAGCTTTGGCTTCCCCTTTGGATCCAGTAATTCTGAATGCTACAGGAAGATCCTTTCTCATTGTACTCATAAAACTGTCCCATTGATCGTGGTTAACTATTTTTTGCATATCGTAATAGCTTTCGAAATCTTTATTTTCCCGAATTATATCGGCATAATTTCTGTGTGGCGTTTTATCCCACTCATCCTTTTTCTGTCGCGTTAAAACATATAATATTGCTTATTAATACATTCTCCTGCTACTTAGATTAGATATCTACCCGTTTAAGTAACTTTTGTAAAGTCAGCTGTGTAGTCAATTAGGAATATAGCAAGATCTATAAAGGTATATGTTATAACCTTTAAGGAATAATTTAATGCGACGGATAAACTAATATAACAAACCTTAACCTAGTAATATTAATCTTAAGCAACGTTGGCACAGCAATCACTATTTACTAAAATCTTACCTTTTGTTTCTCTCGACGTTTCTCTGCAAAATTCTTCTTCGGCTTATACCGCCTACCTTTGCCCATTTTAATTATTTTACTGTTGCAACTGGTCAAAGTAAATTTGTAGAAGCACGTGTTTTAGCTAGCCACATATATACACAATGTTTGACATTTGCAGATGGCAGTGGTGAGCTCTTTGACTAGCGTCCTTTCGATGTATACTCACGTGTCACAGACAATAGTCTGTGACAAGCTGATGGCTTGTCAAATTCCATCCACAATTTACGAAATAAAAAATACGAAGTGAACGTTAAAATAGACATACAGCCACAGCCACACACACATTCATTCACTCACTCACTCGTCTAGTATGTAATATCAATACACAGTAAGAAATTATTCAGTTTATTAGCTTGAACAGCATGACCATGATCCTTTTGCTACAGTTTATTTCATACAAGCGTGTGTCTTATAATTAACGAATGGTTTATGTACAAAATTAGACGGAATATCTATCTATTTTACAGAACAAGACCCTGGTATGAAAGTGTGTCCGCTTCTGGCGATTCCATTCTGTTTCTTAGGTGTTCAAGCGTATTGGCTAAGTGTTTTTGTATTTGCTCTGTTTCTTCACTGACTTCTAAGTTGGGAAGTTCTTCTCGGATTTTCGCAATGACTTGATTTAATATCTGTACGGTGACCTGCGATAAACATTATTTTGTAGTAGTACAATAGGAATAGTTGTAATCAAATTGCAATTGATCACGTCTTACCGCTGTATTTCCTTTTTCGTAAAAATAAATATAATGATTTAATAGCTCTACATAAAGTTGTACTTGAACTGAAGTGTCCATGCACTGACTGGCTATTCTGATACCTTTCTTCAAACAATCTAAAACTTTATTTCCGTCTTGCATCTGAAATTATATCGTAAAAGAGCTTGGCACCACTGCATCTTTCTTCCTTTGATAGGAATCGCTACTTACTTCTTTCCCATTAGTAGCCAATGATTTCCCGGACCAAAATATATGCGAACAGGTGGCAACTCCTCTACATTGGTCTGGTTTTCTCAATAATTTACTAGCATATAAAGCACATTGATTTCTAACCGGTTCAGCATTTTCTTCGCTGAAACAGCACATTTGCTCGAATGTTGCAATAATGAGCGTAATTGCCGCAAGCTGTGCTTTCGAATCACTGATTTCATCTTCATATATTGAAAAAGCTTGACTCATAAATTCATAAGCGACTATCTCGAAATTATCGAAGCGTATTTCTCCTATTGCTATTGCTCCTTGCAAAAATAGGCGGAGCGGCAATTCCGCTAATTCGGCTTTCATTAATGCCGTAATAGTTGCATGGCAAAACTGAAAGATTTTTTGGCATTTTTTTTGCCACATTTCATCCTATAATAAATTTGCAACGATTATTTAATAAACAATGACTGTCTCTGTGTAAAATGTACATACTTGCTCCTTTAGTCCTTTATATGTGAATGCTAACTGATACGCTTGAAAAACAATCGGGGGTAGTGTGTACTTTATTCTTTTGTTACCACCCGCACTGAAATGTTTTCGAGCAGCGCTTAGTATCATATACTGCTGATCAGCAGTCTCTGATCTGAAGTGATGTATGAGTCGTCCAAGAAGGCCCTGCTCTTCAGCGAAATCTTCTGGATCTTCTTCCACGTTGGGTTGATCCGGTTGGTCCTGGACCAGTGGACACATCATCGAAAGTATTGCATCCACTTGTTCTTGCGTCGGTATCAATGTTTCATTTTCCAAAATATTTGTTATTATATAAATTGCCATCAACTTCCTTCCCTCGTAATCGAAATAATCCAACAACGGTGCGAAATGTTCGAGTTTTATCACGGTTAAAATATTTTTGTAATTGTCGATGGGAATTTTCATTAGTCTAACTAATTCTCTTGAAACTGCGCTGTTATATTCAAGCCTAATCGCAGATTAAAGGATGAAAATTGTTGTTTTATCGTAATCATGCAGTTATATCGATGTATTCATATTTATTGTGTACATACTTGTCGACGTTCTGTTTTTGGAAAATTTGTACCGTCGTTAGTAAAACTTTATCCACATAATCTATTCTATCTGGGTAACACTTGTGTGCTAAGTTTATAAGTGCTACTTGCAGAGAAACAATGTCTTCGGATGGCATATCTTGCCTCGTCTAAACGAAACGTATACAAACAATGAAGACAATAGTTAGTATATTCTTTCAAAGATAAGAATGTTAATATTAATACCGTTTTCTCAGACTTAAACTAAATGAGTAAAAATATGTAAGCAACGTTCCTATCATCATACACATATCAATCGTAATGTAGTATCATCATGGAATGTCAAATTTGTGATAAAAAAAACGCAAGTGGTTGCCATCCTACGTAAGATTAAAATTACCTGTATAACGATTGCTATTTGATCACTGAATACATCAAATAGTTTTACGTCTTGTGGTATTCCCGGTATTTGATTAGGACTACCTGGCCCACCTACACCGTCCGATCTTTGACTAAATGCAGCGAGTCGATCTATCAGAGAAATAATAATATTTTTTACGTTTACACCACTTTGAAGTTCGGCACAGGATTTCAAGAATGCATTCAATGTTTGAAGGTGAAACTCATCCGGAAAAACCTACGATATAAACATGAAAAAGTCGTTGCTTCGAGTCTATGGTGTAGGCAGTTTTTATAAAAGCACTTGCGTACCTGAATGATGCATTCCATTAAGTATTCCTGCGCAATAGCGTCTCTACAACTGACCACCTGTTCCAAAATTCCTGGCAAAACTAACTGTAAGCATACATACCCATTAGGGTTTAATCGTCACGGAGGACCTTCGTCGACATTATTCATCAAATTGCATCGCACCTTCTTATATTTATCTAATGTGACTGATTCCAACTGACTCAAACGAACCAAATTCGTTCCTACGAGAATTCTCAGTTCTTCCCTTTCCCTCTCTCGTCGTTCTTTATCCCTGCTATGGCCCTGATGCTGCATCCTTACCCACAACTTATTCATTTCCGCGAAATTCATTAGAACAAAGTCTATACTGTCGCGTACCTATTGATTAACAGACACAAACCGATAAGTCCTCAGGTACAGCGTCCCACAGCATATACGTATTCTTTCTCGCACATACCGTCCCCTCTTCGTCGTCACCATCCGTAACATCGGGTAATATATTTCTTGTACATTGTAATAAATAATTCCTTAAAAATAGTCCTCTCAAAGGATGCTGAACACCCCTGCACATTTCAACCAAATCGCGCAGCAAATCCCTCTTTAGACCTGGTGTAGTTTTTATATAGACTAACCCAACTGTTATAAGCAAATAACTGAAATATTAACACTGTTACTAAGCCATTCCAACGGAAAAAGGTGATATATTAATATATATTCAGGAAGGAAAACCCTACAGCCTTGGTACTATGTTGCCAACATATTGTACTAGTTCATATAGGTCAGTGACCTTCCTTCCCTTCTGGAATTCATCTAATAAATAAAGCTCCAAGTGCCTCAATTCATCTGTGATTGCCATATCTAAGCAGTTTAAATGTAAGGAAATAAACATTTTTTCATTATTCACAGACTGCTCCAATTGACCCATCTAAATCGAAACTAATCACTTGCATTATCCTTGATAAGGATACAGAGTTCATAATAACTTTTTGGGCTTAAAAGTGATGTTCGTAGTTCCCCTAACATTGTTGAAGCATGTTTCAATGCTTCCATGAGCTTGTTCTCATCCAAGCAGCGCTTCATTTGGAAAGCTTGGACCTTTACTACTCCAATTGCATCTTCAAGAAGTTTCTCTTGTTCCTCCATGCCCAGCATTGCACGCGTCATAGGCTATGTAAAAAAAGATAGCTACCAAGAATGCCAGGTAGTATCATGCCAAGAAAGCCATTCTAGCACACCACTGACTCTATGCTTGAGCAACTACAGCACTGCCATGGACAACTACAGCTACATCCTTCACCCTGTTATCCTTTATTTAACATCAACTATTTAAATAGATAGTGAATAAAAAAATGAACCTAATGCGCTCGTAAATTACCATACTATTTACAGACAAGCTACAATTATCAAAATGTTTCCCCACTGACCTGTTGGGTATTACAAATCATATTCTTTCATTGTGATACATTAAATAAAGCTTGCATGGGAAGTAGAGCAGTATTAATGGTATAAGAATATTTTCCAATTAATAAGCATGCCAATAAACAAATAACATTAAAAGCCTGACTTATTTAGTACTGTCAAACGTAAATCTATCTTCCGAGAGTCAATTCACATCTATAACAGCACACCGTACTAATAAACTTTATCGTTTATTAAAAGCTGATCAGTTTAGCAAACAAGAATTTAAAACGTGCTGCGAAAGACGAAACGCAAATACTTACCATCTTCTGGGAATAACGATAGACAATTGACTATGCTAGGAACACCCTCTGATCAACTACGACTCTGGCCGAGGAACAACGATCATTGACGACTTCCAGTTTGAAAGCCGCCATGATGCCATGCGTATAACTACAACCACAGACATGGACTGTTGAAGATGGTTGGTTCTGTACGAAGTGCTGAAATCCATCTGGTGGCGGTCACGTTATGACGACGATGGAATAAGGTACAATGTGATGGTCGTGGCTATCCAACCGGCGATCACGATATTGCAACTTAATACTTAGGAATGGTGCTACGAAGATGTTGAAAAGAAAAAGCGGCACTACAATTTAATCCACTCGGATATTACTCACCATGTCTTAGAAATAATAGTGATCAAGGGTCGCTAACAAGTCCAGTACTTGTAGCTTTTAAAACGTCTTTATTTACAAAAGTAGCAACATTTATTACCGAAAGATATTGTTACTCTACCGTCGACTGTGAGAGTATGTTGGTCAAGTCCTATCGAATACGCATATTCTCTCGTGAATGAGAACTTTGTATATATTTTTAATAACAAATGACATATCATTCAACCTCGAGTGACTTCATATATACATCCAACTCATCCTCTGATTGATTTTGATCGGGATTACTATTTAGTAAAGGAATAGTTTCTGCAAATTCTGAATCAAAATACTTTTCTTCTTCATCTTGTGTATGTAAATCCATATTATCATATGCTTCATTATAATCTACAGTGCTAAAGGATAATACATATGCTGTTTAATCCAGTGTAGTAAGCAAGTACAACAAACTACAGCTGTAGGGGGAAACTGAACGCTTACCTGTAATCAAAATCGACATCTTTTCCATTTAAAAAGCTTTGATACATGCTTGTAAGAAATTCTTGTTGGAGTAATTGTTTTTCGGCATTTGAAACTTTATCGCATGACTGTAAGTTTATTAGTTTTGGATTCTGCGTTGGATCGCGCATATTTTTTTTGCCATATATTTCCCCCCACCTGTATGTTTTTCGTAAAGTAGAAATCGCTAATTCTAAATCACACTCTTGTTCTGAATCATCAGTTTCATTATCTTTCTGGGTATTATATAAATTTCTCTGTTGCTCTCTGTCATTCATCTCCATGAGGATATTTGCGTAAGTAATATCTTTCCTGTTAATATTGTCCCGCGTTTTTTTCTGATCTTCTGTTAAGTATTGACCTATCAAATGTTCATATAACAATGGATTACGTTTCATCATTTCACATTCACTAAAATATTCTCCTTTTTCTATTAAGAATTTCAAGGCCGTAAATCGTCTGTTCTTTACGTCCATCTGCCGTTGATTATTATTAAAATATCTCTTTAATTTATTTATATGGTAAGATATTTCATAATTCTCTCCCTTCTTTTTTTCAAAGTAATCCAAATGTTCTTTCTTAAGGTAATGTCCAAATTTTGAAAGGAACAAGTAAAAGTTTTCTTTTAGAATTTTTTGGGCTACGTGTTTCTTTTCTATAACAGTCAATTCGGGTTCATCTTTTTGTTGACTCTTAAAAATTGCAGGCGTTTCAACTAGGTGATCGAGTATCTTATCCTCCTCTGTGCTGCATGTTGTCTCCTGCTTGCTTATACCGGGGTTGCATTTATCTATATTTTGAACGGAATGTTCAACAGAAGGATTACCAAAATCCATACTTTTATTGCTGTCCTCGCACTACACGTTTAAAGTGAATATGCACATTTAATAAGGATGATATGTGTCTCCGCACGTGTGTCCGATACGTAGGATGACCCGAAGATTTAAGAAACTACGATAGTTATTTACAATGTGTAACTTTCGCGTATTACAGCCGTTATTGTAAAAATAACAAACATGTGCATACGAAAACAAACAGTACATAGATGACCAGATATCCATGCCTTTAATAGAAACCTTGAATGAACTGATATGTCTCTATGAATGACCCTGTTCATTGAGGAGTACAATATTACTGGGAAAGAACATTTCTGATTGGTGGAATGTGCAACTGACGTCGTACTATGAGTAGCAACTGGCCAATCACAGCAGACGTGGTAAAACTACGAGATTTCTTGGAATACACGCACATATACTGATCAACACCGCCTTATCTCTTTACGCCCGTCATTTATTTCTCTGCTATTGGCAGTACGACTCCGAAATGAAATGAAAGTGAATTTTAAGAATCATCACATAGGACAGCAATCAATTGAAGAATTTTTACGTTTTAAAAAAGTGAAAAAAAGTAATCGGTTTTGAAGTGTTGTGTTAGAGAATGATGAGAATGAGAATGAAAAAGCAGTAGTGTTGACATATATCGTGCAATTTGATACAAAATCGTAATGCTGAAAATGGAGTACGCATGGTCAAGTAACGGTGATGATGAGAAATGGGGTTGGAACTGGACAGAATTTTGTGGATACCAAGGTGGCATAAAGCCAATAAATCCGCAGACTCATGATCTTGGCATTTGTTTTCAACAACTTTGTCTCCAGGTATATTTATACATCGCGTCACACCATGAATTTCAATGAACAAAGTACATAAATACACGAATAATGTATCATTTCAGATACCCGTTTTAGCGTTGATAGCAATAATGTCTGGGTATTACTGTGGTAAACACAATACATTTCGTGAACATCGTTCATACTATGCAGTAAATATCAGAGTCTTCCTGACCGCTTGCCTTGCTCTACTTCCCATTATAAGAGCTTACATTATCCTGTCCCACTCTACCACTGCCCCATTCAATAATACCTTTCCAGAAAGTAAATCTGCATCATCAAACAACATTAATATAGATTCAAGAAGTAGTAAAGGCTTTCATGTATTTGAGTTTGAACCGAATAGTGCGTTGAACATAGTTAAAGATGGTTTGAATCATACCACTGATATAGTAAAAAAAATTTTTCCCATAGAAAAGGATATTCAAAATGGCACTGAATACTCTATTGTCCAACAAAAGGATAATTATCGAGCTATGTCACTTACAATGCGGAACAAAGTGTCCTCTGCCAAGCCAATTGATTACCTTGTAGCAGGAACTGAGGGCCTGGCTTGGTTTGTCCATTTGTGTTTTATTTTAACATTAAGAAGAAGTCGGTCTAATCTACGTGGCCCGGTTTTCATTAGAGCTCTTATATTTTTGTTGACCGTTATTTCAATCCTGCTATTACGAAGTCATATTAATCACGAGCAGGAAGATGATGTTGTGTCAAATTTTTCATTAGGATTTAGTATTAGCGTTGTTACGTTGCTTGTCCTGTATGCTTTAACATTAATGCCCAGTCACGGAATAGAGGGAGACGGGGCGAATTCTTCACGATACACAGGGGTAAGTTGTGTAATCTACGGTTGCGTTGTTGTTATTTCCGCCATTAAATAAATACTCTTAAACATACTCTAATACTGATGTAGAAATGTAAAATGATAATATTGAGCAACAGTGCACGTTTGTAGGTCGAGGAACGCACGGCTCTACTGAATTCTCCCAGTTCCTCCTCGTACGTTAGATTTCCGGAAGAGCAAGATCCAAGTTATCTTGGGACCGCTATGGAGCACGCCACCTATACTTCAAAATTGTTATTTCATTGGGTAAATCCGTTAATGGAAAAGGGTGTTCATGGAACACTTAATCATTCTGACGATCTATTTGACTTACCAGAATATATAAGTACGAGTACAATTGGTCGCCGAATTGACAAATGTTTGGGCCATGTGGTATGCACACTTTGAGTAGATTCAGAGCATAATAACTCATATCAATGGCTTATATGTCATTTAATATGTCTCCAACTTTATAGATGCAAATTTCGGGCAATGGTGTAGAAAGTGTAACGGAAACCACACCGGAGTCGGATGTGGTGGTTGTAGGAAATCAAATGACGTTACTGCGATTACTGCACAAGTGTTTCGGTTGGCAATTTTATACAGTTGGAATATTAAAATTTCTGGCAGATTGTTCAACTTTCGTCGGCCCAATATGTTTGAACAAAATTATTGGTTTTGTCGAAGATAAAAGTGAACCTGCCGCCCATGGATATCTTTATGCGACTCTTATATTCCTCAGTGCGTTAATAGGTACGGCACGATGGTTTTTCAATGCTATCCCGAATTCCATACATCTCCCCATTAATCTATTAGATGAGACATTATCCATATCTCTGCACTTGCTTTATTATTCAGGTGCGGTTTGCAATGCTCAGTTTACGTTTTGGATGTCTGTTGTCGGTTTGAAGATTCGTTCCTGTATCGTAACTTTGATATACAGAAAAATCTTGCATTCATCTAACTTAGAACTAAATCGATATTTTAATTTTGGCGAGATCATCAACTTCATGACCACAGATAACGACAGAGTAGTGAACAGCTGTCCGAGTTTTCATACGTTCTGGAGTATACCATTTCAGGTAGCTGGCAGGTGACAAATACAAATTATGCGTATATATATAAATTAGTGCAAAACATAGATGCCAAATAATCAATGTAAATTGTATTGTAGTTGGCTGTTACATTATACCTTCTATACAAACAAATAGGTGCATCATTTCTTGCCGGCGTTGCATTCGCAATTGTACTTATACCGGTTAATAAAAAAATCGCAAATAAAATTGGAGTGCTCAGTACGAATTTAATGTCTTGGAAGGATAAAAGAGTAAGATTGATGGGAGAAATCTTACGTGGCATGACAAGTATAAAATTAAATGTATGGGAAGAACATTTTTTGCGAAATGTTTTGAGTCAGTATTTGCATCTGTCGTTCTAATCGCGTTAAACTTGGACAATTAATCGAAAGTCTTTCATTCTTTTAGAATTACGAGCAAATGAAGTTAAATATTTAAGAGGTCGAAAATACTTAGATGCTTTATGCGTTTACTTTTGGGCAACAACACCAGTTCTGATTTCGATCTTAACTTTTACAACGTATGTTCTGCTCGGACACCAGCTCGATGCGAAAACAGTATTTACTAGTATGGCCTTATTAAATATGTTGATCGGACCCTTAAATGCATTTCCGTGGGTCTTAAATGGATTGACAGAGGCGTGGGTTTCGATTCAAAGAATTCAGCGATTATTGGACGTAAGTAAATTAAATGAAAGGTTAATGAAAATTTGACGGATGTTTCATTTTATAGTACAATATCCATTGTCCACATTATACAGTTGCCAGATATGGACAGACAATCATATTATTCAGAGCCACCCCGAGGCATGGATATTATGATGAAAAACACCACATTCCAAGTAAACACTTCGCGAAGTAAAGAAATATCTACTACAAATACTTCCACGCAGAACATCGTCGTTCCACCCTCTTCGAGCTCGGAAAGCAAAAAAAGCGTGACTTTCAAAGGCGAAGGAATATTTGCCCTGCAAGATCTTAATTTCAATGTATACAAGGTAAAACCTTAATTCGAATAACACTCATATCTTGTATCCCGAATATAATTTTCATTTCAGGGACAATTAGTTGGAGTTATGGGAAAAGTAGGCAGTGGAAAATCCGTGCTCTTGGATGGAATTTTGGCTGAAGTAAGGAAAACTTCCGGTACCGTGGCGGCCAACGCTTTAGATAAAGGTTTCGCGTATGTAAAGCAAAACCCTTGGCTTCAACGGGGTACCATTCGTGATAATATATTATTTGGCAAGATGTATGATTTTAACAAGTACAAGTAAGTATTTCGTCGGTTTGAACATTACAGACTATATCTGCTTAAGATTGTTAAAATTATTGAAAATTGTTGCAGAAATGTTTTAAAAGCGTGTGCGCTGACTGACGACTTGAATGTTTTACCTAAGAGAGACTTAACGGTAGTCGGTGAAGCGGGTAGCACACTGAGCGGCGGCCAGAAGAGTAGAATCGCTTTGGCCAGAGCCGTTTATGCAGATAAAGACATTTACTTGTTGGATGATGTCTTAGCGACATTAGATGTTAAAATTGCCAATCATGTTTTCCAAAATGTCATTATCGGTATATTGCGAAACAAAACTAGGATATTTTGTACCCATCAAACCCAGTATTTGATTCATGCTGACACAGTCCTCGAGATGTCGAAAGGGAGGATTATTAGTCAAGGCAAACCGTGTGACGTTCTTCCCAATCTGGAAGATTATCTTTTATCCACGGAATCTGCTGAATCTAGTCTGGATGTCGTATCCGTGAAAGATTTGCCAAAGGAACTAAATGAACGTGCCATCTGTACTGAGGATCCTCTACTCGACGAAGAATTTACAGAGAAAGGGACTGTACGGTTCGGAGTGTACGGAACCTACGTAAAAGCGATCGGTCGTTACTTAGCAATATCTATATTTCTTTCTATGATTCTGATGCAAAGTTCAAGAAATGTAACTGACCTATGGTTATCTCATTGGGTGACTCACATTAATACTTCGATTATTAACGTAACTTCCATCCGACGCGTTGCAACGTTACAGTATTTCTTTGACGGTGAGACCAGAAATAACAGGTATTACTTAACGGTATATGGGCTTCTGGCTGTGTCCAATACGATATTCACCCTCATCAGAGCTTTTATGTTCGCATACGGCGGAATTAAGGCAGCTGTTGCTCTTCACAAACAACTTTTAAAGGTTGTCATAAGAGTGAGTACAAAATCTTTCAAAATAATTTCTAACTTTCTATACTGTATTCATGCGCATATCTTCAGGCTCGGTCCACGTTCTTCGATATCCAACCGCTTGGCAGAATTCTGAACAGATTCTCTTCCGACACTTATACCGTAGACGATTCTCTTCCATTCATCGCTAATATCTTACTAGCTCAATTATTCGCGTTGGTTGCGACAATTATTATTACTGCGTACGGATTGCCGTGGATATTTCTGGTGCTGGCACCACTCGTACCTGTTTATCACTGGGTACAAAATCACTACAGGTAAATTTTGCATGCTTCCCTAAAAAGATATGTAATTGCTGTTCTTAAAAGTATTGAGTCGCTCCTGATTAATTTATTAATTCTTGTAGATTGACGTCGAGAGAACTGAAACGTCTATCTAGTGTTGCTCTATCTCCTCTGTATGCTCATTTTAACGAAACTCTGACTGGTCTGGCAACCATTAGAGCTTTCCGTGCCGTGTCTCGTTTCAAACATGAAAATGACTTGTTCTTTGAAGCTAGTCAAAAAACACAGTTTGCCTCCGTAGCTATCAATCAATGGCTTGCACTGAGGTTGCAGTTTATTGGGGTTGCACTACTAGCAGGAGTGAGCATTATGGCGGTTTTACAGCACCAGTACGATATAGCCGATCCTGGCTTGATTGGCCTTGCTATCATGTACACGTTATCGGTAACAGGAATATTGTCGGGCGTTGTGAACGCGTTTACCGAAACAGAGAGGGAAATGATAGCGGTGGAGAGGATAAAGCAATATTTGGAAAATATTCCTACAGAAAATACATCAGGTGAAAGTCCCCCGTATGGCTGGCCGAGTCAAGGAGTCGTAGAGTTCCGAAATGTTGTTCTAAATTACAGGTAAATCAATGGATTTTATTTAAAACAGTATTTCAACATACACCGGTCAACGTTGGCATTTCTGATATATTTTGCTAGAAACTATTTGGAGCCTTCGTTAAAACACGTGTCTTTCGTTACACGTCCGGCGGAGAAAATAGGTGTTGTCGGACGCACAGGTGCAGGGAAAAGTTCGATTTTTGTATCACTTTTTCGATTGATCGACATCAGTTCTGGAGAAATTTTTATCGATAATGTGAACATTCGGTCGTTGCAGCTTTATGCATTGAGGTACGTAATACCATACATTTTTAAGATATGCTTCTACGATATCCACGATGACAACGGTAATGTAATTTCAGATCTCGATTAGCTATAATACCTCAAGATCCGTTTGTATTTTCGGGTTCTATTCGAGAAAATGTCGATCCTCTAAACCAATACGCTGATCATCACATTTATAAAGCACTGGAAAAGTGCAAAATTAATTCGTTGGTCTATCGTCTCGGGGGATTGGGCGCTCTCTTGGAAGAAAGTGGAAGTAATCTTAGCGCGGGACAGAGACAACTGTTATGCTTGGTTCGAGCAGTTCTCCATAACGCAAAGGTTGGAAGATTTTTTATTTTTCACTTTTTAACTGCCCTTCAGAAGTATTCCTTCAGAAGTATTCATTCGTCAATTCACTGCTGCAGATTGTTTGCATAGACGAAGCAACAGCTAACGTTGATCAGGAGACTGACAAATGTATCCAAGCAACGTTGAAGTCTTCTTTTAGAAGTGCCACAGTCATTACTATTGCTCACAGGATCAGAACAATTATGCACTGTGATAGGTAATTTTTTTTATTGAATGAACTTTTTTTGTAAGCAATGTTGGTAACATTTATTCTATTGTAGAGTTCTGGTGATGGGAGATGGTAAAGTACTTGAATTCGATGAACCTAATTTGCTCATTGACAACCCTGATTCGCACTTCTATAATTTAGCGAGCGAAGAATTTTCTGAAAAGGAATAACATTTACCATTTTGAAATGTAAATTCTTGTCTTTACGTGACAGAAATCGATGTATATCTATGTATATAGCGATGTAAATAACTAAAAATATAACCTATATTTATTTTATAATCGTGTAGTATACTAAGAGGGGAAATGCCCCGAATACATTTTTTACCGTAATTTCCGAGCCCTAAAGAGTGCTTACATTGAAGAAAAAGATCGATTATTTTCGTGAGAATGTGCGAATGCCGAGTAAATAGTTCTTCACCCTTGTCGTAGAATGGCGCAACAAAATGGGATTATGTGATAGAAAAGTGAATCCTTTTATACAAACATACGCGTTGAATGACTTTACACGCTTTACCTGAAATAGGATATTTTATTTTGACATGCGAATAAAAATTCTTCGAAGCATACATAATTGCTTTGATTATCCCATTCCTTGAAAACCCTCTGCCAAACCGATAGAAATATTCTCATGCTAATCTGTGCTCCACAAATCGTGTACTCCACGATTAATCGTACCCTTTTAGCATGTTGTTTGTATATGTATAACTCGTCCGGATTCATTGTGCTCTTTACCAAATAACCACGTGATATATTATTTCGCGGAATACTGAAATAATCTGAAACTGTCTAGGGTGACATACGAGTATATGCAACGGATAACATTCTGCTGCTTGCACACAGAGTCGAATTATGAATTAAATTATCGAATTAAATGTAATGCATAAAATGTCTCGAATTTCTTTCCCTTCGCAAAAATGTCGAAAACGAAAGTCATACAACGTAAACTTTTATACCGCACACAAACTCTTGAAGTAGCATAGAGAGTGGCAGACGACGAGAAGATTTAACAGCGCCGTCGTTATTTCTTCCGACTTTGCTAGCAGAGAAGCGGTAGGTTTTGAGCTTCGTATACATGGGTACATATGTGCATTGGCTAATTGAAAGAACGTGCGAGCGATCATGATTTCTTAAATACCAGCTTATTTTTCATAGCTAGTAAATTAACGCAACCCATAAGCAATGAAATGTTAAGTATGTGTGCACCACCCACAAAAACGGTCATCTTAAAGTTTTACCTTTACTTTAATTTTGCTAATATTTTCGTTTTTGTGATATTTCATTGTCCCTTATGCATCTTTTACTTCTGTAGTGTACAATGTTTAATCCGTACTCGGCGATAGTGTTAATCCTTTAATAGCAAACTAAACAAATATTTCATGAAATAGTTGAAAAATGCTGTAGTTTAGGAATACGTGAGACTATATACATATGTACACAACACATATTAGAGGTGGTTTGTCGCAGTCGGGTTGACATGCGATCCTTTGCTCTGGGCGTCTCGGTAGGCACTCGAGGCTCGAAGCGCAGCGTCGCTAAGCAAGGGAGGGTGCCTGCTGCTACCCCAAAAGTGCATGTACCGAGGGTTGGTTCAACAGTCAACCAGCCCTCGGGACCAGCGCCTTCGTCGCAAGCACCACGTTGAGCTCTTTTGAAAACCACTTTCTATGACGTTGGAATTCCCGCAGCTACAGACTGGTATATTTTAGCATCTTCTTCTGTTTCTCCTCTAATCAATAATAATGGTATAGCTTGGGAGTTTTCACCTTCGCACAGATTGCTAAAGAATCGCCACGGAAAAGACGACGGAAACTCATATCATTACATAATAATCGCAATAAGGGCATTGTGTGTGCAGAGGATATGATGTTTTTATTGGGGACCCAGTTTTTGTTGGGGAGTAACATGCTCATCGTATGAATGGAAATTTGTTTTACGGTATGTCAGCAGACGAATAAAATTGTTTTGCCCAGCACTGACAATACGGTTCAGTATTATTCTCGCTTATATGCAATTGTCATTATCTGATTTCGCGATTGTTTCATTGTTCATTCGAAAGCGCCGTAATTTTACGAAATGCAGGGTAACGCAGTCGATGAATAGAATTTAAAAGAGTACTACAGATCCGATAGGTACGATCAGAAAGGACCGAAGAGGTACCGAATATGCACGCTCATTTTCTCATTGTAAGAAACGTTGATGACATCGGCGGTGACTCGGTGGTGTTTGAATTATTGGAAAAAGAAAGGAGGGAGATAGGTAGATAGGCACGAAACGAAAGTAACGCCTCTCATATTTCCATTAAGTAAGGCAAGAAACGGGGCCTGCATGGTGAATGTTTTACGTGAGGTGCTTTTACCATGATTAGTGCGCGATGGAAATAATACTACGCAGAGCTGCGTTGCGTCTGTGAAGGTGAACGTACATATGGGCTGGGAAACGCATCATTGCGTAGCCGTATGCATGTCATACATACAATACGTATCTGTATTCCATATTTTTTGCTTGTAGCTGTAGCTGTAGCTTTTGCTCTGGATGGATGCAACTCATCCACACGTGGATCAACACGATTCTCGACGTAGAACACCTCGTTACAAATAGGAAATGCATCACAACCAATGAATGATGCGAAAAAACGATTAACGGAATTTCTTGACAAATACTTATCATGTCGTATTATTATTGCATTTCTTGCTAAGTTACATTAGCACCACTATTCGCGGCTGCCGTTGATGCATCAAAGACGCCATGAGATAAGATTTTTCTCGTCATAGATCGTGAATACTGGCATTCATCATGCGAGTTGTATATAAAACTTTCCGAGATGTACCAAGAGGTGTAAGCTATTACCAATGAATTTCATCTTCTTTCATTTACTGATAACGGAAAAGAATTTTTGATCAGGACTTTCAAATGCTCATCTTTGATTACCCCGCAACTAAAGTTATGTTTCGAGGATACAACAATGGGGCGATGTCGACTCGACGTAGCTAAATTTAATTTCCTAATTCATTAGAATGGCATTTTCACTGATCAATCACTAAGGGTTGATCGCTTTGTTCAATATGATATAACAATTTAGTATTGATTACCGATCATTGACTATCGAATGCTTTGGGCGATACGATTGGCCGAATCGCCAGGCATAATTAGCTTTGACCTGAAGCGAAATGCCTATGTAACTATACGTGAGCTCAAGCGCTATTGCAAATGTACATATGTTACGGGAATGATTACTTTTCTCGACCGATTATTTATTAAAGAGGATCATCCTTGATTTACGAAATTATCTTATTTTCTCTTATTTTTTCTTATTTCTCTTATTTTCTCTTCTCCTCTTAGAGTTCTCTTATTTTCTCCTGCTGACGTTGTTACTAATCTACGCCGATCATCCTTCCTTAGTCTTTCCTTACTCCACCTTTTCTAAAACGTATCTGGGTACCAACCGAACCCGTACTGGCATCGCTGTTAAATGGGGGCCAGCAAACACACGTATAATTTTCAGTTGACTGAACGGTTGTACAAAGTTTCTGGCAAGTTTCCTCAATTGACACATTGACAAGGAGTTACTTCTGTATGTTCGCATGCACGTGAATATTTCTGAACATGACTTTGTATTCATAGATTGTCAGATGTTCGGAATGGCAGATCTTTCTAAAACCACTAACGAGAAATTCTAAAAAATTCCCAGGTATAAATAAGCACTATTGAAATAAGAATGAATGATAAGAAAACTAATTAGTTGAAAAGTGCGATTAAGATGCTAATTCAAGTACTACAGTTAGCAAATATTTCGGACATGTCCCGAAATAAAAAGGATAAACTGACGCGGGATAACGAGGTTAGGAAAAAAGATGAACGAATGAAAGAATTGGAGGATGAAATAAGAAAATTGGAAGAGGAAAACAGAACGTTAAAACGCGAAAGTGTGGAGTATGAGAATCGTTTGCAAGCGGCTGTACTCCGGGGTGCTGCAGTTTTCAATGCTGAGAGAATTACCGCTGTCAGTCTTTCGTTGGAACCAAAAGTAATTTCCGATGAACTTACGTCATCCGATGAGAGCGTCGACCAAAATGATACTGTACTACATACGGAAATGACGAAGAATCGAAAGAAAAGGTGTCGCAGCAAAGCACACAAAGCCGTACAGAGTAACAATTCAGCAGCAAATATGTAAAGATATTGTTTAGGCTAATTACAAAATCAACGGCTGGTATTTTGAGTTCACAAAGCTGCGTCAAAGTTTTAAGTATTTCAAACATAATAAATGTGCGATATTTGCTTACTTGAGTCGCAAGGACATATCACGTAGGAACGACAATGTTCGTTGAATGAATCGAAACAAATTGAAATCGAAATAAATCGTAAGGTTTCGGTAGGAAAACTAATTGGAATTCATTACGGAAATAATCGGTCGAAATAGCCACAAATAAAAGAGTCGCAGTTTCTCGGGATCCAGGCGGCTGTTTGTTGGACACTTAATTATTTTCAATACCGCATTAATTAATAAACGGGCATGATAGGGCACTGTAACAAAAACGGTGGTCCCCGCCAGTCGGCTTAATTACAGCGTAATGCGCACGCGTTTCAACGAGACGAACTCGTATAAATACGTCGTGTATACCTACACTTCTAATGCGACGGGCGCTCGAAACTGCCTGCTACATAGAGAACTCGTGAAACCTACCTACTTAATTACCACTGCCATCTTTCTCATTGATCGCCACCACCGTTTTACGTAGATTGAATTACTTGAAATTTCACGTGTTACCTTAACGCTGGAATATCGTAATTCTCTTTCGCTGGCACATTTTTCTCCGATGGCGCTGTATAGTTGCTTCATTTTATTCATTGAGGAAACGGACATTCTAACGGTACTCATGCCTGCAACTTCCTTTTCTTTCGCAAGAAAGGCGACGTCTGCTGATGGTTTCTTTGCGATATCTCTGTGGGCAAATATTAGACGTGCATCTTACGTCTGCGCACGGGAACGTGTCCGATGTTTTCATTTAATATCTCCCTGAATGTAGAC
The DNA here is from genome assembly GCA_963989215.1 of Hedychridium roseum. Lineage (NCBI taxonomy): Eukaryota > Metazoa > Arthropoda > Insecta > Hymenoptera > Chrysididae > Hedychridium > Hedychridium roseum. Next base: position 143,142 of record OZ022321.1, read on the forward strand.
TCGCGGGCGTCATTCATGGAAAATGATTGCGAGAGCCATTTCCCGTGAACAGTAAGAGATGTCGTCTTTGAGATAGCAACTCCCGAAGGTCCGCGAAATAACGGATGAACCCAGTTTATATAGGCTCTCAAGCCCCAGCAAGCTGCGCAGTTTAATTCTCGATGAATCCTTAATAGCTTTGAAAGACAGACTCTTCACTAATTGTAAGATGATTTGTGATAACTTGATACGTAGTAACTTGAGAAGATAATCACAATTTAATAGAAACTTCTAATTTGCCAGACGGTGAATTGATATGGCGAAATATGAATATCGATGGTGTTATGTTGTGCATACTCGCTAATTGAATATTGGAACGAAGTCAAGAGTTATAGGCGTATTATGGTATCGCGTATAATTGTGTTTATATTAGGTATTTGGTAGGTATTTGGTAGACACAGAAAACAAGGTAATTAAGCGTCTATTTCTTTCCTCATCCTCCTCTCTTTTCGCCTTTCTCTTGTCCTGCCTAAGCGAACCGTAGGAACTTTTGTTTGCAACTTCTTTCCCTCACGATTTCCACGCTATCCGTGTAACTAGCACCGGCTTAATTTACTAGAGTCGGGCAAAAAATAGCTGACAAACCTCATGTTTACCCCGAAAATACAGCCGTTACTGAAAAATATTCCATGTGAAATTCTGAGTACACCAAGGTACTATTCTTCTCAAGGGGCCATCTCCTTTTGAGGTTTGCAAAATATGGCCAGGCTCAGTGAAAAGCCATTAGGAGTGATAAATAAAATGTTAGGGCAAAGGTTATTCTCGTTATAGGAATGTACTGTCGTGCGCGAACGAACACCCTTCTTATTCGAGGGTAAAGAGTACGTATGCGTGGACGATGACGTCTCGGGCTCTGCCTGACTGTCGCGAGCTGCTCTCGGGATACTGAAACGCGGCCACTCCACACGAACAAAGCCACCCCCGTCCCTTTATCCGTCTGCTCCTACCCCCAACTCTTGGCTTTTCTCGGCGCTTTATCCTCGATGTTTCGCGCCGTCGCTGGCTACTCTATATCACTAAAGATTCATGGGAAATAAATTGTTTTCTCGATCTGTCCAACAAAATAACTTAAATAACTACATTTGTTCTGTTACTATTCTCATTTTTAGCTCGTTCAATAATATCGAAAACATTTAAGGCGTAAGGTAGTATAATAGCCGTTGAAAAAATGATCCTTTCGTTTGAGGAAAATGTTCTTTCGATAGCATGCCATCGAACAACGATGATGCTCAATGGTGGTTCGCACGACGTTTATACCTAGTTCATAGTTGCCGCGACATTCTCTTGTTCCACGTCATTATACCAAGGTAGACAAAGGACCTCCTGACGCGGCTTTCTTCTTCGACAGAGCCACTAAATGGGTTTCGTTTACCGGAATCGACTAAAAATACATGGATCATCCACCATCGTTCTTTTTTGTTTCGACTAGGAACGCTCGACAATAACAATGAATGGCGTTAGCACTTTCATTGATGGACAATGTGAACTTTCCTTTCTGAAGTTTTGCGTTAAGCTGGATCACCCAACTGTGCTGTTTACTCGTGCATCGTTGCGCTTACTCTGTGAAAGTCTACTCTCGTAGGTGTCAGAAAAGAGAATAGTTACGTCGCAAGGCATATGTGGTTCGTGTGTGTCATATTACAGCGATAACCTTCGGAAGAGAAATAATTCTAAAGAAGAAAGTGCAGTGCCGGCTACGAGTTTCCGCAAGAGCGAAACTCAGTGGTGACGGATATAGCTTGTTCTTCTTTCGGTTACGCTCCCTGGAATTTTCGACCAACAACTATGAGATAAGAAAAGTCGGAAAGGAAAGAGTCACCCTCCTTTTTCTTTTCCACGGAGCAGCTACCTCGAAGATGGTACAGTACTAAAAAGAGGTCGCGAATAGTAGAGCAAGAAGAGGAATGAAAGCTTCTGTACAAAGCTCCTAAGATGGACGGATGGAGAAATCATGAAGAAAATTGAAAAGTGAAAAGAATACAGAACGAGCATAAAGGTGCCAGTTGATGTGATAGATTGGATTGATTTGAATCTAGTGTTTCAATCGTCAATACCATAATTCACTCTGGGATCTTGCCCCCCTTTCATCTTTGATACTTGCCGGATAATATGCTGTTTAAAACGAAACCCGGACGTTTCGCTTGCTGCTACTGCAATTTTGTGTAATTTTTCCACGAAAATCTAAATGAAAAATAACTCGCGTACAGCGAAGAAGCATAGGTTAATGGACATGATATGAATGTGATCTGTGGTTATTTGCGTACCTTAGTGGATACGAAGAATATCCTTACCGATCATGGCTGTTTATGTAGTGGTGAAGTGTCCGAGCATGGAAAGAGGGGTCGGAGGTAGGGGGCGGAGAAAACGGAAAGGGCTCCGGAGTCGGTGGCACGAGTGGCTCTGCGGATGCATATGGATCGAGGCACTATATAGCCAAACGGACGAGGGTTCCAAGGGCTCCCGGGTCCCGTATGTATAGGCAGGGTTCTCCTTTCCTCTCGTTTTGTGCCGACTTGTCGAAGGGAGAAGCAAGCAGCGTCGGGGAAGGAGGATGAATCGGCGAGCGGCGAGCGGTTCGAGCAGTGCACGCGCAGTCGCCGGGACGCGCGCATCCCGTGTGCATTCGCGCTCTTCCATGTAGGAGGAGCCCGCGAAATCACGATTAAACGTAGCGCGCGTCATACCGTGCAATGTGCAATGTGCAACGTGCAACGCGCGTTTCGCGATCGCGACCGCGACCGCGAATATCCTTGATTTTATGCTGTTCATATTAGAACCAGTGACTAAGTTGTGAAATCGTGATAAACACCTCTATGTGGAAAGCACACAAAAAACTCTAACCACTCATAAATCTCAGTTTTATCTACATCATAACTTCGAACATGCGTGTTAACGATTCTAGAGAATACTTTTCGTTCAAGCTTTTTTTTGAATATTATTTCACATTTATTACAATAAACGTATACTCCGAACTGAACCTCCTCGCGTGATGGTTTGTCTGAGGGATCCTCCTACAGGACTCATTTGGTGATTCATAACAGACTGACCGTGTGAGCGAGTCGTTTAGATGGCTGCGGATCGACTTCACATGCTATTATAGTTGTCGAACAAAACGCCGGCAAAACGAATCAAAACGAATTCGAGAATGTGCTCTAGAAACCGGTTATCGTGACATGCGTTACACCTACCGAAGTTTCGCTAGAAATGTTGGAAGGACTGTGAACATAACACGAACAACGGGGATTACGGGAAAAATAAGACAAATAATAATGGATTTCGAAAGGATATAGAAACAATCGAGTAAAATCGGACTAAAATCGTTTCTCCAAGTTTTAAAAAATCTGAGCCGGGCAGGTAGAATATATGCAATAACTACATCTTCTATCGGTCAAGGACATCGGTGTGATGCCCTTTGCTTTTTCTCCTGAAATTGTGTAAAGCGAAACAGAATCAACGGACAATTGGTAAGATTTCTCACAGTTACTAAAAGCGTTTCTCACTCGAAACAAAGGGTGTTTTTTCAAACACTGCGCCACTCTTCCGAAAACGACACGGCTGAGGAAGTCAGGTTAGCTAAGAGTATAACTGTCTAGTCGGGTAGACACATGGAAAGAGAGCTCTTATTTTCCTTCGACGCGTCTCAGTGTCGATGCCTTCGTTGAAGTGCCGTCTGACGGATGGGAGCCTATCACGGAGTGCGTTCATACATCCACAGTATGATTCTGATGAATCTCACTTCTTCATCCGTTAGAAGTTGTCGTTTGCTTTCTTACTGAGTCGGCAGCGTGTGTGAACATCTTGGTCCAGGTTAAAGAAGGGCGACGTTTCATTGTTGACCTACTCAAGATTCACGTTGCCAATTGAAAGAGTTATTAACCCTAAGAAGGTACGATCCGCGTTACTTAAAAGCAGAGAGAAAACAAGACTTGTTGGAGAATGGACCGAATGAAATGTCGGTGTTCATTAATGGAACGGACAAACCGGAGAAAAAGGGCTTTCGTTTTATTGCACTCGAGGAAAAAATTTAATTCGGTACGCCAAATCGAAAGGATCGAATTAAGAGTAGAAGAAGGAACGGATTACTATATGAAAAACTCGAAAACCTCCTGCTTCTTATATAGATCCATCGAGTCTGAGTTCTGCGTTCTGCGTTCTAGAGAAAGGTCTTACTCTAATTTCAGCGAGGTGCCTGCTTGCCGTTCTCGTCCTCCGCCTCTTCTCCGGTTTTGTCTCGTCTTTGCATTCGTCGAAAGCCAGCATGCAAAGAGAGAAAAGAGTCGGAACAGGAGCTACGTATGCATGCGTGTACATATGTGAATCTTGGCCTGTGAACGAAGAAAGTCGCACGATGGAAAAGAAAACGTATAGTATAGATTTCAAATTTGTGGGGAGTTGCGTGATTTCATGTGAGAAAGTCACAATTTCCCGATATTGATCAAGTTCTCACTTCTCGAACCGTTAAACCGCGGCGTATTAATGAACCGATTTACGATGCGGGCAACTGCATGAGCAAACCTAATTAAGCGCGCAACAATATTGACCAAATCGTCTGGTGTTTATAACTAATTATCGGTGTAAAAGATGAGTTACTTACGACGTACAGTAACCGACTCAGGTTTAAAGGGTAGCGAGTATACAGTTTCGATGGTGTGCAAACAGTGGCGCTAAGATACGAGAAACTAGAAAGACACAATAGAGGAATCTCATTATATACGATTGTTGTGATAACAGATAAGTCAAGTATTACGCACTGCCAGTCAAATATGTAAGGATACGGGAAAATGGTGGCATTTAAGGAGAGCGCAATAAGATTTCGCCAAGCTGCATCAAGAAGAGGTGCGTGGGAAATGGTAGGGGATACTCAAGTTTCCGATCGGCATCTACGTCGGTATGTTATTCACGGCTTCCGGTGTGGAATATTCGCGATTAGTACTCGGTCGAGCAACGTAGAACGAAATTCCCAATGGCAGAGCGCAGAGCGCCATTCTGCGAGTAGGCCATCGACCTCCGAGCTACTTTGCAAATCATTGATTCGCGGCTAAAAAACCACGAGTGGCTGAACCGCTAATTAAGGAGACGTCCTGCCTATCGCCGTACACTTCGTACAGCACCAACAATTTTATACCGTGAGCTTAAACCGTCGCTAAGGGGTACCTTGCGGTTTAGCGATGAGTCTGGAGTATTTGCTCTTGTTGACTTTACCCCCATACACTGAGAGATGGAAAGAGTAAAGTGTAACAATTATTTCTGGGAAGTCAATCGCCATGAGGGGTATGAAGGTACGGATGCTGGGTAGAGTTCAGTAGTTGTGTCAGATTTATTGATTAATTAGGTCAGTAAAGCGAATATAGTAATGAGAGAAGACCATGTCGTATCTTTGAACCATCAAGTAACAATTCGATGCAGAATTTTAGTAGATACATTTGAAAGGATTTGATCGGCGACTTTGAAAGTCTGTCGATGAATGGCCGAGAACGAACACCATTCGTTCGAGTAGAACGAGTTTCAATAAGAAAACTCGTTGCCATAGATTTCCCAGGAATTAATGTAGTAGGTGAAGCTATCGAAAGGAAGACAAACGTTCTATTGCGGAAGGAATGAAGACGGAGAAATTACGGGGGAAAGTGAAGCGAATGCGTTGAAGAATCAGAATCGCATCTTGGATAAAGCACTGGGTTCGTCGCGAGAAACCGGAATGGACGTAACACCCTCTTCAGTAACGAGAAGCGCCTTATTCACATGGAGACCCGGTGAAAGCTTATAATATCCAGGAGCCGTCGGTACGCGACCGTCCAGACACTCTTCTACGGCCATAATTACGAGACGTTAATTACGCGATGAAAGGCCAACTCTCTTTCTCTCTATATATCTGTCTTGCCTCCACTCTCTTCCTCTGGCGTCACATAGGAGAAGATGCGCCTGCTGAGAGAGCCCGTAGCAGTGACGAGGTAATGTAGCCACTCAGGTGGCAAATGCCGACGCCGATTTGTTACAAAAATCCGCTTTATCTCTTCTCATGGACTCTGCGAACGTTCAGCTTTTGTGGAATAAAATGACACGAATGAATGGAGGAAGGCCGTTATAACCGCCGGGACGTTAGTCATGAGAGCTACATTCAACCGAATTCAAGTATGCTCGACTAAGTTAAATTTCGCCAATGACACGGATGATTATTTTTCCATTTTGCTGAACGAACGAATTACAAGTACGCGAATGTCCAGCGTTGGCCGAGTACGATAATTACGTAGGCCTGCTAGTCAATGGTATTGTACGCACGCCAACGCGTTAAAAATCGAGAGAGATCACGAGAAATCAGAAAACAAGATATAATAATAATAATAATAATAATAATAATAATAATAATAATAATAATAATAATAATAATGATAATAATCATAGAGTGGAGGCAGAGCATTTTGGTAGTACAGCAAAAGGAATAGTGTCGAAAGTTAGCATCGCTCTGCCGGCAGCGACGTTGCACCGGAATCTCTTCTCTCTCCGTTTCTTTCCCTTTTCCTCTATTGCTCCTTCTGCCTACCTCGCGTTTAGCTCCGACCGCGTGGTCGTTGGACCAAACGGAAGTTATGCGCCTGGATCGTTCCGACCGACATGCAGGAAACTGAAGTCTGGCCTTCGTGGGAACCTCTACCAGTGGTTTGGGAAATCGTTAGCGGTTCATACATATCGTTTGTGAAGTCGCGTATACGCGCTTCCATGAAACACATCACCGGGATACGTTCTCACAAGGCTAAGGATATTAAGACGGTTGGCGTGGAAGAAAAATCGTTAAATTTCACAGGCGTGTATCTGTTGAAAGGCGATCAGTGATCTTCGAGTGATTCCAATTACAAAGAATTTCGGCTGGTTAACAAAACACTTTTACTTCTGTCAGTCCCTTGCTACCAAAGCAGGAATACATGAGGCACGAGTCGTCGCTTCACCGTGAAATTGGTCACGTGGCTGGAAATGTTTCGAGCGCGTGCATCTACGAAAGGGAGTGGAGCACGATAGCAGGGAACCAAAACCGGTGGCGAGGAGTGATGTGAAACGTACGACGATCCGAGTACACAGTTGTAACTAAAGAAGTGCATTCAAAAGAAGGTCATTAATACTAAAACCAATATGTGGAAAGTGTCATTTGGACTTACCACTCTGCCAAGAGTACAAAGCACGATGTACGGTTATAAGACTAGAACGCTGCTATAGGATGGAATGTTCAATAAATACAATTTCGATGACCATATAAAAGCGTCGACACTACAGAAAAATTCGCTATGGCCAGTTTTGTCATTTCTGAACGAGCACAAATCGAAACGGTTTCGATATTGCGATATTCGAAGCTTGAAACGTCGGGGCGAGAGATTTAAGAGGAATCTCGAGTATCTAAAGCAAATAAAGAATGGCCGTCCTTGTCCGATTGTAATATGCGCGATTTGCATTGAGGGATCGGACACTACGATTGAACGAAATAGTCTGTTTCTAAAGTTCGTTACTATACGTTGAAAATTCGCTTATATGCTAAACCTTTAATTAATTACGAAGGTAATAATATTCATGAAGCAGGAAAAATTTTATTTGATAATGACCATGTCCGCTAGTTACTTAATTGCGAAACGCCGTCCGTGAGCTCTAGTACATAATCTAATCCTGATTCCGACAGTTAATCGTGTCATTCTGATAATTAAAATTCGTTAAAACCACTGGAGAAGTAATAATGATGTAGCTACGTGGGTGCATATCGACCGTCTGCCGGGGCGTTAGATATTTACTTCCGGACGACCGCGAGAATTCACGGAGAATTAAAAATTTCACGTTCAGTCTGACCGGTCATGAATAAAACATGTCCGTTCCGGGTGCATGCCCATCTACCTAGCCGATAGAAAATCAATGCTCCCAGCTTCCACCGCCTGCGTGTATCACTCGACAATCACGGCCAATAGAAGTGTATGCCAATTTACAAATGTGCTCTTCTTCAAGTACTTCAGAAAGTACAGCAAACAAAACTTGTATACTGTGATGCTCATTGCAAACTTTTTGATAATGGTGAAATCTGGAAATAAAACAGTTTTCGTATTTTTGTAAAGGGGTGAGTAAGTTTGGTACGCACGACCCTGTCGGAGTCGACGACGAGTCGATTCCCAATGGATTGCCCACGCTTGTGAAGGGAAGCAAATCTTGCGGGACTGATAAAAGTGCAATGGGTCCGTGTCTAAATTCTATTCACATGCGGTAGTCGATCACGTGGCTGATACTTGGGGGACATGTAACATTCGACTCGTTGAAGGCACGATCGGATTGGAAAAGTCTACGGAAACGATAGATGTGGCCGGCACGCGCGGAGGAGGAACGAAGTCGTGCGGGTTTCGAGTGAATCTCAATTGACAGACAGTGGTAAACGATTTTATTCAGCTCATTAACTGTCCTTTGCCAAAATTAAGTAAAAAGTAATAAAAATAATGATTTCAATGCAGTTACGAAGGAATAGATTGTGATTGAGGGAAATTAGCCCCGCCAACTACACCGTCCTCACGCTTTTCAAGCAAAATGTAGAATCCATGCGGGACCCAGGGCGTACGACCACCTGGGTTTCGATTACCAGATTGCAAAGAGTAATTATACAGCAAACGGACGAACGAGCGCGCTGCGGTAACGATCGTTGTATGGTGGCCCATTGCAGAACGGAAGCCCTATATTTACGCGTTCTCATTCGGTGCTGCTGTTAATAATTCAATCGAAAGATAGGCAATTCCAAACGGCCACTAATGCATCCGCGGTCCAGCTATCTATATAGTTTATACCTCTACGAGGGTCCCGCCACGTTTACCGCGGTAAATATTTACTCTAGTTTGATGTCGTGCGCGTTCGGTGTCTACGATGCATTCAGATCACGATAGATACGTTCGTTCCTGGTCGCTGCATATCATTACACATATCGAAAGTAAACCCTCGTAATACTTCAGACGGTTGTCGTATCTGGAATAGTGTGTATTTGGTATACTACTTTATTAAAATTTCCTCCCCACATGCCCCGATTTAGGTAGATAACGGGGACATTTTACTTTATGTATTATTCAACTTGAAGTTTGTCCACGAAAACGGCAACATCAGTTTCATCCGAATATGGCAGGACACTAGCATGAAAATCGCGGCGGACGACAATGAAAGAATGTCAAACAAGAGATTGCTGAGAATAGCCGAAAACAAGAAACTCGTTGCTGAGCTGTTTCACTTTTTCTAGAGTGACGAATAAATAAGACAGTCGGCCCATTGAGAGATTAAATGGAACGCTTATTTGAGCGCTGTCCATTTCATCATCAGCCATCATCGGCCTCAAACGATACATGTATATGTACAAGGAGCAGAATGCACAATGCAGAAAAATAAAGAAAACAACGAGCTCGTAGTGTCCGCGTAATTTAATTATCATGCGACCAATCATTCCAATCTGAGCTTGCGCTTTCTTATTTCGCTATCTTCCGTTCGAGAGTGGTTGGCTGAGGGCCGACGATTTCCTTTTATTTTTCCTTTTCCGTTTCCTTCGGCTCGCCTGCGTCCTGCGACTCTTGAGTGCTGTGAGCAAAAAATGAGGCAGACTTATTCGTCAGCGGTATCCCCAAGTCTTTATTGTCCTCTGGTTCGGCTTGTCGATTTCTGCGCCTTTATGCATATCGATCGTCTTCCGATAGCACCGAAGTTTCTGACTCGCTTAGTTACTTGTCTACAATACTCCTATGGGTGGAGATGCAAGCCTTTACAGAACTATGCACGGCATCATTTGGGGATGGTGATTAAACCGAAGGTCCTTCCGGTTCTCTGGACATCCGGCACCAACCTTCTACACCTACTTCTCGCCGCTTTCCAAGTGTCTCTCGACCGTTTATATTAAAGATATTTAATAACTATATTATCTCGTATGCCTTATGGGATATCGCTTAAAGGCGATGTTTCGAGAATGCCGATTCAGGGAAGTAGACGAGAAGAGTGATGCGCAATCAAGAGAACATTTTCTTAACATAAACATCCTGCCTTCAATTCTTTAGGTTCACCGTCGCACATGGCGTCACGTCGTCGACATTGACGATGACGACGAACGTAGAATGTATACGTGCCTACACACACACACACACACACACACACACACACACACACACACACACACACACACACACACACACACACACACACACACACACACACACACATGCATACACTCATATATATCACCGAAGAGCGAGACGAGTACATGCAGCCTCTTGAAAGCCTTAGACGCGCACTGCTGCATAAACAGTAATCGCGAGCACTATTATCGCCGCCGTATCATCGGCCGTTCCACACACTACGGAATGTCGATCGTTATACTCTCGTCGGGAAATAGAAATACCGGCTTCATTATGTCTCGTTATCGCTTCCCCTCCTTGAAATGGATTTTAACATTAATTGAAGCACACTCGTTCGAGTATCGAATAATAACGCACATACTTTCAATTAATGATATTCTAAAGTAAGCCGCGTTGAAGCACTCCGTTTTACTGTGCGCATAAATAACGAACAATCTGATATGTACGCGACAGGGACTGGGAAGTAAGGGCCAGAAATAGTGGGGTGAGCAAAATGAAGAAATCAATGACAAATAAGGAACGTTCGTTGAGTCCTGGCGGTATTCAAAACTAAAGCAACAGAGTGAGCAAAAGACCCTTGGATATGAAATCAAGAAGGTATACAAAGCACGCTCGCGTCTTGATGGCCGAGAGCTAAGAAAGCAATGGGGATGCAGGAGGGGGAGGAATGATGAAAAATCTTTGAACTGACGTTCATTGGAAAATTGCAACCGAGCGGTTTCCAGACAGGATGATTAATCCACGCAAGGAGGCAAGCTATAATATACACCTAGCTCACGCTCTGGTTGAACTTTCGGCAAGTTTTCTCATCTCAGATACCGCACAACTTTTACTCCGGTGAGCTTGCCCTCTCTTTTTGGTCCAACAGTAAATCGTATCGTACCGATGTCAGCCATGCTTTATAACTCCTAAAACATCCGATGAACTCAATGTTTCATCACTGAAAACAAGTTCTCGCATCTGTAGATTTTGTAGGGTAATCCGGAAATTGGTTGAGAACCTCTGTTAAATGGCCCAATTATCTGTCTCGGGCGCTATTTGCTGCTCGCTAAACGCATCTTCCGTTTCCTCTTCTATCCTCTTCCGGTCTCAGCCTCTTTTCTCTCGTTTTTCTCTTACACCCTTGGCTCGACCATGAAGGACAGACTCGAGAGGGTTTTTGTGTGCTGGAGGAGGTCGGCAAGTTGTACGCGGATTCTACATGAGAACAGGCAGGCGGAGGGGCGGGAGAATGCAGAGAGAACGATTGGGGACGAAGGAGGGGTCCTTAAAAACGGATCCATTAAAGTTTTTCCGGCGCTTTCGGCGACGGTAGCTGTTGCTCAGTAAGCAGCGTGCAGGATTGCGTATTTCTGCCATTCGATAACGTATATACACATTCTAAGAAAACCGACGCGAAGGGATAGTAGCCGCCAAAACCACTTTGCCGTTGGGTGCAGGAGAAAACTCTCAACAAGGCCTTTCGCTCTTCGAGGAGCCCTTTTGTAGTTCTATTTGAGACTGTTTGCCCTTACTTTCGGTTATCCTCATTCATCTACGAATAGTATCTAAGTTGTACGTACGCAGAGATACATAAGAGGCGATACTATTCTACACGAAGCTAGTTTTTCGATGTTTCACGTGAGCCTGTTCGAACCACAGCAGCCCCTTGTATCTTCAGGCGAAGTCATTCCTTGTGCTAGAAATTATTACATCACTTTTCCCTTGGGGAAACTTTCCCCGGCAGTAATAGGTTGCCGTAGGTCGTCTACACGGTTTCCAGGCGTTGCGCTACAGTCAAAGGAATTCAAATCACAGAATCGGGGGACAAATCAACAAGCACTCCATTTTCCTCGCATACATATTCTAAGTCACGACATGATATCATACACCTATATACTTTCAGTAAACACTTATTTAATGTCTTTGTATTGGCATTTGCATTTGTCGCGTTACTGACAATTTACAAATCTACGATCATTAAAATTCCTTTCTGGTTTGTTTATTCTTTCGTTGGCGCATGATGCACGACTGATTATCGTTTCATGTTTCCTTGTGCAGGAAATAATGTATACATAAAGCACAAAAGGCAAAGCAATCCCTGAACATGTACTTGTCAGTTTATAGAAGATTCCAAGCAAGATTTATTTTTCTTGACGTAGGGTTTGGCAGTCAACATCCGAAGAAATCGCTGAACGCCCGGAACCGCCGAATTGTATCGACTTGCGAGTCTTTACAGAGCATATTATTTTTTGGGTGTATAGAACTACATAATCGTAAAGGAGTGGAACGTAATCGAATTCGTTTAAAGACATTAAAAAATGCAATATGTAGAACTGGAAATAAATCCGTTGGGGGAGGCTACTCTTGCACGTGAGCCGCGCAGGAAATCCTGAGAGTAAATCCAAACAAACGGGGACGCAGGAGAAGGATTAGGCCCTGCCACCTACGATTCCGAAAGGGACGAGGTTTTATTTATAGGGACTTTGGCCTGGGCGTACGGTTGCCTGTGTGCCTGTGTGCCTGTGCGCGCGGAATCATGCGTATTTCCGTGAGCGTGAGGTACACGCAACGGTGTAAATTATTTGGATAAGTCGGCGTGCTCTCTGCCACAACGCATACGCTCTGCACGATTCCTTGAAAGACGAAACCCGTCTGTAAGAAATCATGGCATGTTTTCACATTCGATGACAAGAAACCACTCGTAAAAACATGAATAATGTAGGATCGCAGCAATTACAGCGGCCTGAACGTCCTTCCTGTCTTCTTCACTTAAAATAAAATATTTAACATTTAACCGAATGCACATTGTCACGATAAATTCTTATTGGACGCGTTCGTTTGGAAGAAATTTTAATGCAGATATCGCATTTGCTCTTTGGGAACTTTTTTACGTGTAATTACATCTATAAATTTTCAATGACTTTCGGAAGAGAAATCCTATGCTTTTAATGAATTTTGTGTTTAAAGTCTGTGAAACAGGTTTGCTTTCTTTCTTGTTTCGCGGTGCTTTTTGACGGATCGTCTGTTTAATGGTTGACTAAATATTTACTCTGAGATACTCGGCTTGCCTGTAATCTGGTCATCAACGTGTCTCAATGTACATAATTCTACCTGGGTAGAGCAGTACGTACCTGTGGTGATAGAAACCGTACCTGCATTGAGACGATTAGCTCGGTAATTGCCCGTATGCAACACACGTGTCCTTTGCTTGTTAACAGTTTCGGAACAAATGAAAGGAAATTTTATGATTTGGGATTGCTACAAAGTAGATCCGAATTAATTTACTTTACCGATATTGAAAACTCTAACACCATTAATTGCACCCCTCTATTAGACGGGACGATTGCATTCTTGCTCTCGCCAGTCTCACGAAAGTAGAAACCGCAAAGCAGTTGAAGGAGTCGAATAGCCAAACTCTTCCGCTTTCTCTCTTTTCATTCTGACCACTACAGCTCTACCAGAACTACGGACTTCATACAAGCAGTAGGGTGCCATGAAAGGAACAGGATTCCATGGACTATCGTCTATATGACTTTCGAATACGAGTACAGAAAGATCGACTTCTAACTGTTAATAGGCTCTTGCATCGTTGGCTGGTTCGTTAAAAAAACCTAAGTGCCTTCCATATCCCGAAAATGAAACGGTCGTTTCCGTGCGACTGATGTACAAGAAAGCAAGGTGTTGTTTCGCCGAGTTTACTATAGGTATGGAAAATTCTACCAGAGTATCTGATTCCACGGGGGAACAAGTAAAGGTAAGTATTCTGTTACAGACGCACGTGAGAATACAACGGAATACTGTAATGCGTTACTTGAAACGCATTTTCAAAAAAGTATAATTCACGCGTAGAAACTATGATTAGATCTTTTAAGGCGTGGGAATATTGTTCAACGGTAAATCGATAATTGGTGAGGTGTCGTTAGGTGAATTCAGCGTGTGGCACGTAACAGTACGTAGCAAACATCCTTCTTGTTGGAGTACAAAGGGCCGAAATTATCCCCCAACGAAGCGTCCACCAATGCCAGCTGTTTATGTACGGATAAGAACAGCAGCTTCAATACGGATCAACGATAAATAAAAGAAAGCAGGTGCGATGCCATGGAAATACCTCACGGATGATAAGTAATCGTTTTGATTCCGTGGGTGTTCCTATATTTAACTAATTAGGGGTGGAATGGGCCTGTAGGTACGTGGGGATGTTCGTCTAGTAACGTGTACAAGTGACAATGGGTAATCCGCATATTCACGGGACTCTGTGGCTCTTCGAGAGTGGATTCTCGCGTGCTCCCTTTCGCGTATAGGTGGCTCTTGGATGATACTCAACGGGGGGAAGGGAGTAGAAAGGCGGGGTTTATTCGCAAGAGCACATCGTAGTTTCATGACGAATAAAGGAACCTAGTAGCATTGGCAGCAACAGGAACAGCCATATGGCGCCAAACTATAGTCCATTCCACCGGATGTGTCGTTCTTCCTTCCAACGATTCTTGTGATTTCTCATAAACTTCTTCCTTCTTTATAATTTATAATTTTTCATGGCACTACACTTATTTCCTTTCTTCTTCTTTCTACCATCCTTATTTCCTACCTTCGCATTCGTGTTCAGTCTTCCTCTGTCCCTCAGTTTCCTCTTACTTTCGAGTTTCAATCCTCTAATGGCTTTGTCCTCGACGACCGTGGCTGCGTACTTACAACGGATGAAAGGGCGTGTGCGTGAAGGTGCGTAAGTGGCGAATGCGGGGCCGGATATTAGCCCACTGAGCAGTTCGAGAGGCTGAAGCACCACTCGCCAACGCGCCCTGCAGACGTCGTATCATTTTGGAATATCAGTCGGTATCGAAACGACAGATTTCCAACAACGAAAGTAAACTGTCTAAGATTGTCCCAGACGAAAACGTAATTTACAGGCAATTTTAATTCAAAGTGTAGAGGAGTATATAAATAAAATCTGTTGTAGGTACATGCGCTTGAAACTGTCTGCGACGAATGGTATTAGAAAACATACGTACGGGTGGTCCGGCTGGAGTTTATTTATAGAGCAATACAGCTACGCGAAATCGATAGAAAACATGATATCCGCCGCTCGGGCCGACAGTTATAAATGCACCTAAAGACATATTGCTATTCGCGAGTCAATCTGCAAGGCGAATAGCATTCTTGACGAAACGCGAATAATGATTAATTTGTGAGAGATGAAAGAAGCAGCTATGACGTAAATGACATTTAGCGAAGCAAGCTTTCCTCTATCCAATTCGGTTAGAGTCAACTTAATATCCAGGGAAGCAGACGATTAAACTTATTGTTAGAAAATGTTAAAATATGAACGCGACATTGAAACATTTGCAAGGTCATTCAACGATCAAGACGCAGTGCGAATAGAATCGGCCATAGCGGTGCACGTTTATCAAGCGACTCGTCCAAGTCGTCATCGAGAAGAAATAATGAACGGGTCAATGAACTGTGCACGGTTGCCACGGTGGAGTCATCAATATTTCATATTCGTTCGGTAACGGCTGAGGATGCTGGCGAGAGAAAAAAGTTTGAAACACAGAAACGTCCCGAGAGGCGCAGCTTTACGGCCTGGTGATGATTTACCGTGATTGCATTGCGAACACCCTTCTCCCTGCCCGTTCTACTCTCTAACTCTCATCTAATCACCTATAGAGATCATCCATAGAGATGTTGGTCAAATTCTTCTTCTTATATTTAACCGAAAAGCACGCCCAATGTATAAAGTAAAAAGAATTCATGAAGCATTCATCTCGACCGAGCCTTTCTCGTCATTTGTCTCTCAAATCTACTCGCTTATACCGTTCCTTCGACATTCAGATTTTTCCATCATATCGTCACCCTTTCTTCGTTACAGTTAGCACGATTTAGCAAGGCATGAGTTAACACACACCAGGCCTCCTACCTATCTTCGCAGAGCACATGTCTACAATGTACACACGAGAAGAATGCACATGGAACTGTTAAACATCATAATTTTTCTTAATTGGTATATCGGACCAGAGATTTTGAAGCTTTTACGTGCTGTATTAAAATATGTCTAATCAATATTCGTTATCTTTGTTAGATCACGGGGAATCACGAAAGTGGAGCCGTAAGATTTCTCTGTGTATAGGGCCTGTTTATGTAGAATGACGCTGAAACATGAAACAAGACAAGTGGTTTCCACCTTGAACCCCAGCAAACACCGGACAGGGAGAAAATAGGAAGTAAGGCTAAGTCTGAGGGTTGAAACCACGTAGAAGGAAGAACACTCATAACCGTTGCGTCGTGTCTCAACAGGGCGCACTTAACTAGCGACTGACAGCTGAGAGGCGGTATCTGCTAGCTAACCAGAAGAAAAACGAGGACGGCTAACTCGAGAGAACGTGAGGGGTGTGCTAGGGATGATTCTGTCGGTAAGGCGTAGGCAGGTTTGAGTTTAGCCAGATGGATACTTAGCGACTGGCATATGAGATTGCGAGTTAGCAGTTATAATTTACACGCAAAACCTGCCGGACCAGTTATCTAACGACGACTCCCTTCATCCCTCATCTGTACTTTTCTAGTAATTACTTGCTTGCTTTGATCTCCATAATCATTCGCGTCGCCTCTTTTAAGTTCATCTCTTCATTTTTTACTCGCCATCCTCTTTCCTCAATTTTGATCGTCTTCAACACCTGATATACTTTGATTATGCGGCTTGATTGCTGACAGCAGTTATCATGGAATCTTTCCTTAACGAACGTCTGCCCAGAGCACGAAATTAAAGCTTTTGTCGACCTTATGTTCGTTAGCACGCGAAGAGCTACTGCATTTATCCTAAATGCACATACATAATTAATCGAAGTGAAAGAGCTTAGAAATGAGATTGTTAGGTTGCTGTTCTAAACATTTGATGTTCTGTTTCTGTTCTGAAGTAACGGAGCAGCAGGATTGAACGTGTATTTCCAGGTAATTGTAACCTCCTTTCTCGTACGCAGTCCTCGCAGGTGCGTTTGATTACATAGACATGTACATGAAGTTGTGGTTTCAAGTGACGTTAATTAACTCCTAACCGTTCTTTATTCGTCAAGTTAAACGGCGCTGCTGGCGCTGCCGTTATCGTCGGAACGAGCCCCTCAAACCACGACCTGCGGAACTTCGCAGTAACCCCGCGCGTTTTCCCTATTCTTCCAAGCTCCCTAACAGCGTAGACATTCTACCTTCGCTTTCTACAAGATCTCAAATTAGTGACGCGAATCAAAAGAAAGTACGATACATACCGAGGAAGAGCGTCAATAATTTACGACTCTGGTACGACTAAGAATATTGTAGTAGAAAACCAAAGACTCGTCCCGCGGATATACGAAATCGATTTAATTAAACCGAATCAAACAAAGGGCGTGAAATCGAAAGTAATGGATGGGGTTTAAAGGGATCTCGTGAAGGGGTAAAACAGTAACATAACAACGGAACATGGTGGTGTATGTAAACACATTGAACGGAACGTTCCCGAATCGGCATGGTGACCAATTTAAATGCAGATCGAGATTTAAACGTGGCCGCGTTCGCACACATGAGACCTCGGGTCGGTCTGCATCCACCCTCGCGTCTCGTTCTTCCAACCGCACAACCGTATTAATACCACTGTGTTGGGATTTTAATCGTAGGCTTTTGAAGCTCGAACCCTTAGAAACTCCGCTTCGTGCACTTTGTAGTTACAATGGTGACACTAAAGTTGCGCGCATTCTATAACTTTGAACATTTGTCGTTCATTGCTACTCTATATAAAATCATTCTTTGGTTGTTGTTAGAACAATAGATTAAAACATTAGCGCATAAAGTTGTCTTCGTACGTCCACGTCGAAATCTTATCTTTTGGGCAAATTGAAAGGGTGACAGACGTGTGAGGTGTCGCTTATGAATATTCAGAAATCGTGCGTGTCGTCGGTACGTCACGCATATATTCGCCAGCAAGAAGCAGCTGACAGGGTACGGCGGTGGAGGACGATAGTGGAAGACCGGAGGGTGGTTAGCAGGGAATTCGAAGGAGGGGCATAATCGACGATGAGCATGCAAGGTGGTGAAAAGTCGAGGTCAGAGCCGAGAGAGTCAAATAGTGAGCATGGGCCGTGGGATAAAATCAGCAGAGATAACTACTTGCAAAATTCCATCCTCCGAGAACTAAAATTAAAAAAGAACTATGCGGGGTGTAAAGTGATCAACAGTTTCAAAGGAGAAAAGAGGATAAGTGTGGGGGGGGAGGGTAAGATTTGATGTGCATCCCTGATGGTTGTAGATAACATCGGAATCAGGCGTTGCCTATCAGTCGCAATTTGAGCTTCAACATGGGGAGCTGACGAAATAATCCGTTGGGACTTTTCGACGAACAGATAAACTGTTTATTATTACTTTCGTCCTGACACTGATATATGTGGGGAAAGTTAAAAGCTCGGGGGGTATAAATTACATGGCGATATCAGTCAGTCGGTCGATTATTCTCATATTCTACCGACCAATCGTGAAAATCCATTTTCCATTTCTGAGGGGGAGCGATTCAGCCTAACCCGAAGGGTTGCACCGCTTATCCTCTCGTAGCTAATCCAGTTTTTATTACTTTCTAGACCGATTGACGACTATCAGAGATATTTCCCCAACGCACTGGATTATTTCAGAACCAATGGCTAACGAAAGATTCTGATGATTCGAATAAGTCGCTAGCCATGCCCGACTTCGAGCTATGGACATTTTATAATTTCCATATTCATTGTCCCGATTCAATGATACGTGTAAAATGCACCTGCATATTCTGAGTAGGAAGATCTGAGTAGGAAGATCTTTCTGATAAACTTAGGACTAAACAGAAACATTTCTTTCTAATTTAATTCTGATTCAACAGTCAAATAATTACCGTGTCGACATTTGCCGCGTTTGAAAATGATAGTAAAAAAGTTCCAAATGTATGTACCTGTGTGCGTTTGCAGATTCAAGGGAATTGTCTTTTTCGAATCCCTGCGGAGAAACATTGAAGCCCTACTCTCTGCTTGTTTCTCTCTCTCTCTCTCTCTCTCTCTCTCTCTTTTCTCTAAGGACTCACGTGAAACAGCAATCGTGAACGTTAAGTCTAAACGCGTTTCATTAAGATTTATGCGAGGTTTATGCGAGGGAATGGGCGTTGAGCACTCGACAGTTTCGTATGCCCGTGCGTCGCATATACATGCATATGTACAGGGAAACGTGTGCGAATGCAGCTCAATGACGACGACATTCGAGCTGCGATGGAAGAAAGTAATGGGCGACGTCGTGATTAAATGCAATCGTAAGGGCCCTGTGTACCTATCTACCCCAAACGCCATCGGAGGGCCAGCTCTTCAAGGAGATTCTCGACATTCACAATCAGTTTCTTTTAGTAAATAAGGGTGTGGAATAAAACTATGAGCAAAAGTAATTTTGAGCAAAGAACGAACGTTAGACTGCCCGGTGCTACACAGGTTGGACAGAATGGTGCAGCAAAGCATTCATACCCCTGGAAATATAAATATAACTATATTCACGCGTATGTATACCTGGCACATATGGAAATAAAAGAACGCAGTCTGTGCATCGTAGCCATATCGCGGTAGTCGGCAGATTTTTTGTGGCTATTTTTTTCACAATTTCAGGTGAACCAAGGGTAGGAGGTTGGAACGCGCGTTTATTAAAATGTTTATTCGACGAGTGGCTCGTTCACCGGATTTCCTCTCTCTTGCTCTCTTTTATTTGCCGAGTGTATGTAGGAACGTGCGTGCTAGGTGCTCCGCTGATGCGAGTGGATCGTTCCAAACTGCCGTCTACACGCGTTGCTAGTTCGGCCATTACAGAACATGCTAAAATTTTGAGGGAAAAAAACGCCCTTTAGTTCACCGATTATCTTTCACGCTAAATCATAGCATTCTGTTGTAGACGTTTTTATGAATTTACTATCGCGATAAACTAAAAATGGGTGTGCTTTATAATTATTTAGAAATAAGAATGATTCAATCCGTTTAATCCTTAGTCCCTTTCTTTTTCAACGGTGAATATCTTCCGCCGTCCATTCTCAATCGATTTTCAGACGAGCGTAAATTTTTAAATGCAATACGAACGTACGCGCCCGTTAATGAGGATACCGAGGAAACGGTAGACGAGCACGATACGCAATTTCATGAAATCGCTGGCATTAAAACGGGCCGGTCTAAGAGATCTTCTGAAAGCCTTCTTTTTGTCATTCTTAGTGAAGTTGTAACGCGGGACGACGCAAAGGCGAGTTGCTCCGTCGGGAACGAGTGGTCTCACCCCTTTGCGACGAGCCTTCCAGCGATACAATCGAGAAAGCAGAAAGGACACGCAAACAACATCGTCGTCGTGGATGCCTGGCACGAGGTGAAACTGTCGCGTTCAGACGAAGATGGAGACGAAGCGAGAATACACGTGCGATCATTATCTCCCGACGGGTGCGCTTCGGGAGGGATGACAAGGCAGAGCGATGCCAGGGAGGAAACAATGCTCGTAGACAAGTTGGTTAAAATATGCAACGCCCCCGGCACACGTGGACGTCAAGTAAACAGGGACACCAGGCGTACACGGGGCGCATACTGAAGGAAATCGCACCGTATACAAACTGCTGAATGCACGGCCGCTACAATCCCTTCCACGGACCGGCTCATCCCCGAACCTCAGGGTGGATATACGTACACGGAATATAACAAAAAACGAGTATAAGAAGAACTGCAACAGGAGACGTACCGCCGTCAACGGAAGATGGGGAGAAAAAGCAAACTCCTGCCGACTCTAGAGCCGGATACGTACAATGAGGGGAATGGGCTGTTGGGATCAGCTTAGCAAATTGCAAAAAATAATCACATTCTCCGTGGTACATCTTGGAATAGCTCTTAGTGCCGTAGAATGACGAATATGACAGTAGCGACATGGTAACACGACTGATACATTTCTTCAGAGAGAAACACACAAACTGACTGATCTTGCTAAGCTCAAATTAGGTCGAAAATGGTCAAGAGCTGCACGGGTGTCAACGAAAGAGATCGGAAATGAAGATGAACGGGAAATATGAGAATGGGTAAGTTGGGCCAGCCGAAATTACTTAGCGGTACTGATATGCGAATAAAGAAGCGATGTCAAACACGGGAACGGACGAATAGAGGCGGCGCAGTTTGCGCGGGAGGGTAAATCGAATGGCAAAATGAAAGAGAAACGCAACGGGTGAGGGAGCGTAAAAAGGAAAAAAATATGGTCGATGCGCGCTAAAGAGTGAGAGTGCGGAAAGGAGAACGAAGAAAGGAGGAAAGAGGAAAAAGGAAGGACGAAGGAGGAAGATGGGCAGGGTTGTGGGGGTGAGTAGGGGTTAAGGGATAAAGCGGAACCGGGAATCCTCGTAGTTGTGTGTCGCGAAAACAATGCCCGTCGTAGACGGCGAATCGTGCACGCCAGCGGCTCGGCGCGTTCTGCCGAGCTTTCTTTATCATCCGGGCTCTCGTCTCCCGATATATGAATGCATCGTCATCAAGGACGTCGCTCCGCTAGTCCTCCGACTACCTACCATTCGTTTTGGACCTGGCGGACTGGCGCGCTCCGACGCATCGTCGTTGGATATTTAATTCTTTTCACTTGCTATGCATGCTACGCTACACAAAAGCTTCCTGCCAGTCGAGGGCCAACACTTCTTCCTCACATTATTTCCTCTCGACGAACCAATTTATTTCTCGCCAAAGGCTTTCCACATTTTTACTTTCGACCAGAGGGTATGATTTTCGTTAAATCAACGTTTTTCGGAGGGGAAACCAGAGACTAAGGGTGCGGAGGAGACTGTTCCGAAGCGTAGCGCCTGAAAACACCCATTACTATGGTTCGTCGCGACGTGTGCGTATCATTAATTGAAATTCCGTTACGTAAATACCATAGCACCCGCAGTTCACGTTTGTACATTCACTGTTAACCACGCACTATTTAATTCTCGTCGGTCTCTTATTAAAGCTATATTCGAGGGGTTACGCGTTTAATTATAACAACTTTCATGTTCGTATTTCATTCACTTCTTTACCCTATTTAGAATAACACTTTTGAATAATTAAATTCAACTTTTAACGTCAGTCACACTTAAATGCAAGTAAATCCCATCATAGTAAATGGAAATTAAAATATCAGATGAAAGTTTTAAAAAGAGGAAACGACGAAGCTTCCAGAAATCTTCTTGTGTTCCTGCTTTGTTTTACCAGCAGCTTTGGCTTCGTGTTTCTCCGCTCGCTCTGCGGGACACACCAGTTACACGACAAACGCGATGTTCGGAACATCCGCTCTTTCGAAGTTTATCGTTGGCTCTGTGATGTCGGCCTGTTCTTTTGAGGGGCCGAGAAAATGGCACTTTTACGCCTGCACCGTTTAATGGCGTCTTGTAATGAATTCATTTCTGAATCGACGGTCTATTTTTACTATCATTTTCATCTTCCCCATCCTTCGTCTTCCATCTTCCACCTTTTTTTCAATTTGCTCTTCGAATTCATTACTCGTAGCTTCTACCCGGAAATTTTCAAGATTGATATTTCGTTCCATTTTGCATTATCTACAATTATTTGGCGATCTTTTTTACGTTGTTGAGTATGTAGCGATTAAAATCGAAGTCCCGAGTCAACATATCTCGTTAATTTAATGGCGTGGTGTATTTACAGATTCAGAATGGATGTGCGAACGGAAAGACCTCGAACAGCCGGTCGGATAGCACCGACTGGTCGTGTCACGCCTACCGTACACCAGACTGGGGCTGGGAGAAGGAAAGCGATACCAGTTCCGCCACCCAGGGTACCGACTCCCATGCCAACAGGCAACAATAATCAACAAAGGTAAGTAAGTAGCGACAATCGCAAGGGAGCCCCCATTCGTTATTTGTGCCTGCGAAAAATCGGATCTCTCGTTTTTCTGCACCGACCGAAGTTCTAATGAGACTTCCGAGTTGCACGTCCTGCGAGAATACAGGCAGTCCCCATTAAGTGCAGGGGATTACGAGTTTGGTCCGGGGTGATTAAAGTACACAAAGTTAACGGTCAATCCCCCTCCTCTGCGACAGAATTTCTCGTATCTGGCCATCGGGTTGACGATTATAATTATTACGTATTACTATAAGAGTTCTTCTTCTCTATGACATGATAATAAAGACGCCTCCGCGATAATTAATGACCGATATCGAATTATATTGAAGCCACTAGGTTCATCGATGAACCTGGTCATGTTATAATTAACTGAAACCCTGTTGTGTCAGTAATTCTCTCGGATATCCGCCGTTCGATATTATAATGACCGATAGTGTTCTATTCACCACTACGTGCGCCGCGAATTTCCTAGGTGTGCAGAGGAAGTACTGACGATAATTTCTGTGATGCACCGAGTAGCTTCGGCCGACAGGCCACATCAAATACACTGGATTGAGAGAGCAAGCGCCATGTTTCATAGGGTTGATTACTTTTCACGAAGCACGAAGAACGACAAACGTTTCAAGAAGATATTTCACCGGTATAATATAATTAACAGGGCGGAGACCGAATCGATTTCAGAGCTTATTATAGGATGTACATCGTCATCGTGGAAATCCAAAAGCGAAAATCGCTTTCCTAGATAACTTTCAGATCGGTCTGGTTTCCTCGTCTCGATTCGTCTTTTCTTCTTCCATTTTTGTTAACTTAACGAAACGAACTAAAGACCAGTCGCGGTAATGTCAACCGTGAAGATGTCAAGTGCTAGCGGACGAATCGCTATAAACCTTTACCATTAGTCCTGTCCAGGGCGTTTCCGCTAAAATAATGTTGTACGAAATATAAAGATCAACGTATGGAGCCAACGTGTAGAGTCGAAAATTTCGAAACACATTTGTTCATGAAATCCGTCAATATAATCTTCCGATCTGCCGGTAAAATTGTAATTAACGTCGGTTGTATTTGGAAACTTTTGAACATGCAATATAGGTGGCATGCACAGACATCACAGGACCAGAGAGGAAAGCCACTACGGTTCACGACCTTTGCCCTTAAATTTTATTCATCATAATGCAAATACCCTTGTAGCTTGATATGAGGCAGGAGGAACATTTGTATCAAAGACATGGCCCGCATGCGTTAATTAGGAGACATTTAGCTGCTGCAGATTTTCTACTGCATCGCAGCGTCGGAACGTAACCAGCTCCTGATATCTCACAATGGGTAATTGAAAGTAATTTGAAAATAGTTTGGAAAAGGTTTTCTCTTGTGACCGGACTCGGCTGTCTAGCTGTAGTGACTAACGAATCCTCGTATTACCGTTCCAATTAACAAGTTTCTTATCAAAGGACTGAAATTTCGAGTCCGTTACGCGCCGCGTAGTAAAGATTATTGTCTAAAGAGGAGAACAAAGCCGTACAGGCAGATGACAGTGGCAGACCAGATGGCAATGGGACAATATCAAAGAAAGCTGAGGAAAACGAGTCGAGCATTATGCGAAGCCCTTGCGAGAACTCTGTTGGAAAAAACCGGCTATGAACGGTGAGTCTCAACGTTCAAAGAAACTTTTCCACAGTGGTTAGTCTAATTAAATTATTCACATAATAACTTCTTTTATAAAACTTCTCATCGAGATTGATCGTCGCATCGTTATGACTTATTTTATTTATTATGCGGTCGTATAATTTGTAGTGCATGCTAACAATCCATAAAACAGTAAAGGACAAAGGAATGGTAATAACGCTAACAAGGGACGATAAGCAAAAGAATTCTCTGGCTTTTATTAATGATAATTCTAAATCGAGCAGTAGGCCATTCGAACATTATCCCTTGGGTTTATTTTGGATTAGTTGCAATGCTTGACGGCCATTAATTAACAGTAGTCCAACTCCAAGGTGTCCTTTTCTCTTTACTAGAATCGTATGAGAAAGATTTAGACTTTAACTCTCGCTTTCCAGTTCTATTCGCTGTTCTATCAAAGAACGAAAGATGTTCGAAAATCTGGTGTTCGAAAATCATGCCTATCATTGCTTGTAAATCATTGCTTGTTTTTCTCTACTCACTCGTTTGTACACTGCATGTGCGGACAGATAAACGGGGACTGGTCGTGAGCGTATTACCCTTTGACATATTTCGAATGAAAAATACAGTCCAGCCTTCATAATAACGCAAATATAACAAAACCTCTATTAAACAGAAGTGTACAACGTCCATTAAGAAATGTCTACTAATGATGTTCTCGTAGACACCTATCCCAAATTCGTTTGACTGTTTGTCGCTGAATCGTGTCGTTCAGCGGGTGTATGCGAATTGATCTCTTGTTATCGGTGAATCGACCTCTCGACGATTGCGGGAGTGCGCCTCGAAACCCCTTTGATGGAAATAGCGCAGGATACGTGCGTCTTGCTCTCTCGGCTTTACCCCGGCCGATTTAATGAGCCGGATTTCACGGGTTCGCCGCCGAATGGGAAGCCTTCTATGGGAGATCAGTGGTGCATAAGCCGATCGTCAACGGAAAACTAAATGCATACTGAGGAGTAGTGTGGTGAGGGTGCCAGAGGGTCGTAAACCCTGATGGCGGGATAGTTAGATAGGTATATAAAGAGAGATGGGACTCAGGGCGCGATGAGTGATGGAGAGCAGACAAGAGAAAGAGCGATAAATAAAAAAAAGAGTATAAGATCGAAAGTGATGAAGTAGCGTGTATAGCGAAAACTGGGGTCAAAAGCCCGCAGAATTTTGGACAAAGCCGCGTATTGTACCTTTTAACGGCAGAATGGGTGCCAATCCGAAAGCACAAGTATACTGCACACTCCTACACGTGTACCTTCATACCCGTTGCATGACCTGCTGCATCTTCAATTTGCATTTGTGCAATAAACTTAGCTTCGACCATACTAAATTTTATTCAAATTACGGATACGTGACTTATTATTGCCTACACCATATGTATTTGTTTGTGAACTTATTTGTTATAGCTTGACGTTAAAGTGTGAACACTTGTTTCAAGCAAATAGCTGATCTTTAAAAACTAAATGCAACTAATAGGGACGAATTTGATAAATTCGAGGGGTCGTAATGTCATCTTTTCTATTGAACGGATATGTGATCTGCTTTATCGGCGCGCGATATATCCGGTATCGTGGTTGCGGATAACACTTTTCTCGAACTGACGGTAAGTCAATGAAGCCCGCCCGGACGTCGAGACGCCTGAACTTCTAAGCGTCCCCGTTGGTTGGCGCCACCTCACTGGCACCTCCCTACGGAGTGGATTTAGGCCCTTTGTTACAACCAATTCTACGATATGCATTACAAATTTTCTTGTTCCTTTTTTCATGCAAAGTTGTATGGTTCAATCTGCACAATTGAATGTGTCAGTGATAACAATGATTAATTGCGTCTCTTGTCGTTTTCACGCAGTGCACAATTTTATGATTGGCCATAAGCTAAAAATGCGATCGAACTCAAGCTATCAGTTTGGTGTGTTTCTATTATTCATGCGATTATGACGATATGAGCTATGAGGGTTCGACTTTTAAATCAATAATTTCAGAGGCGTCAGGGTATGAAATTCATTACAGGTAGTACGATCGTTAGCGTGGTGAATTATTTATCACTTATTTAATACCTGTGCTTTAACGATGTTAATTACACGGCAAGGGTGTAGAGAGCTGAGAGTCGGTGTAACTATCCCTCTGCCTCTGTCGTACCCCACAGAGATACCCGTTCCACCTTCATCACTCCTTCTTGATAATCGCATCGTTCTGCTTCGATGGCGTGACAATTGCTACCCCTCGTCTCTTCGATCACTTAACCGAACGAAACCCCTTCCCTTCTCGTCCGTATAACCGATAGTTACGCGTCCCCCTTTCCTCCTCCTTCTTGTCTTTGAAGTTTCCTTAGACGCTCGGAAATTTACTCGCAACACATATGAACTTCTGACCAATGCAAAGTTTATATCGATTCTGCCAGACTTAGGTTTTACTTCTTGGAGATAAATAATGTAAATTACCTGCAATAAAACCAACAGGAGACTGCTTGTTGTGATTTCACAGACAGTTATTAATTAATGGAGGATAGTTAATACGGTGTTTCTAGCCCCTTTAGTAAACGCGGATGGGTCGTTACCGCTGCCTGAGGGCCGTCTTAGCTATCTATAATGATGGTAAATTACGGCTGGTGTCTGCCGCGTCGCCTTAGCGTGACGAAGAGAGCGTCGGTGGATTAGCCTGCGTAGGTGGCTGACATAACCGGCTGTGCTTCGCAGTGGAAATTTAACGTTGCTCTCATGTGGCTTTGCCCATTGTCGATTTGTACATGCACAAATAATGCTCTTTTACGCGTGCTATTGCCTGAGCACATGTAGATAAACATCCTTTAAGTTTATAAACCACTAGTACAACTTTTGCAGCTCAAAAAAGAATAGGATTGCTGAGACAAATACCGTTTGAATTGTAAGGTATTTATTTGTAGTAACCGAAATCTGTGGGAAGCTAAGTGGGTGTATTGTATCGAAGGTTGACGGTATGTTTGAAGTTCATCGAGCGTTGTACCGCAAGTGAAACCCAAGAAGGCGGACACTTTGGGAAAATGCTAAGCATGTTGCGCATTCGACGATGAAAAGATATTTTTGTCGTATCATTCGTGTCGGTTATGGGTCAATTACGATTGTTTAGCGAGGTAGGTAATCAAACTCAAAAAGTAGTGCTAAATGTGTCAATTTTACTTACTAAAGTGAGATACTCTAATCCATGCTCAAGAACAAATGGTCGGAATTTATGGATTTTCAAGTCAGTAAATACGTTTGCGGATTTTTACACAAACGTTACTAAATACGATCTGGTTGGAATGAAAACAACGTGATACCTTTATGTCCTCCTAGTCATAATGACTTAGTGAGATTTCGTAAGACGTATCGCGAATTCTTTGAATTATCAACCGTACTATCGCCTTTCGTTCTGTCGACAGCCCGTGATATGGATAAATGGTATACAAGGTTTATGATCAAGAAACGATTGCGCCACAAGAAGGAAAACTATTTACCGAACTATCAAATTCAGTTTCTTCTTTTAAGTCTTCAATTTCATGAATTGAGGACAGTTGGACTACTTTTTCGACAATATTAAATCCTAACTAACAATTACACGTACTTTAATTATTCTCGTTCCGGTGGTAGCTTTAATTATTGAGGCATCTGTGGTCAGTAGTATTTTATGGATATATCGATATCAGATCGCACGACCCGTCGGTGTATTTAATCTGCGAGCGAGGCGCACGCTCGTGACTCGAAGCAGAGGTAAAATAACATATCGATCTACCAGGTGTACCGTCGACCAATGCGAGATATCTCCGCGTGATATTCTCAGGCAATATTTTCTCAATATTATCCCGACTATTTCCGCCCGACGCAGCACTTGATATATGCGTGTGTTTGGCTCACGTAACGGTTCATTTGCTACGAATAATGCATCCGACGATTTTCTCTAATATGTCATCGTGCTTTGCATACAGTTTCTATACGGTGAACGGTATTTCATTGGAATCTATAGACATTAGGCACTATTATCCTTTCCTTTTTTGTGAATAAGATGAGAAAAAAGTGCGTAAGTAGTCTTATTCTTTTTTAAAAACTGTTCAACACCGTTATCGCTTTATACTTGAAAGATAATTCAATTAAAGCGGTCGACCTTTCTCCCGATTTCCAATGAAAAACGGGAAACACGTAACGAGGGGCACGTTTCTTGAGATGCCTATCGTGATTTCCAAGCATACATGTACATCCTGTAAAAGTGAGTCCATCCCCTCGCCGCGACGGATTCCTTCTTCCCCTGGCAGTCAGTCTAAAGAGGCGCTACCCTCGCGTCTCGTAATATTATCATAATACTCTTATATTCATATACAATGAGGAATGTTCCTGAAAGATGCTTGGACCTATGGGAAGCCAACGTTCACGGTCTGCAAACTGTAATACCATTCGATTGACACTTTAGTTCCGAGATGATCGAATAGACGACGACGAACATTATCAGAGGGAGGGATGACTCGGATGAGGCAGCGACTCAACGGGAAACTGAGAAAACGAGATAATATTAAGAGAGACGGAAGGAGAACGCTTCAGTTATTCTAGCAGCCGAGTTCCCTGACTAATTGCCCGTTAATTTGGTTAATCGAAGGGAAGCTCCTTTTGTGATGGCTTGTTTGCCTTTAAAGATGACCCCGATTGAAACGTAATCTATTATCTTTGAAAGACCTGTCGGGCACAATTTTTCAATGAGAACTACACTACACTTGCCAATCTAAAAGAAACGATAAATAAATGTATTGCGACTTATTGTTAGATCTGAAACTTCGTGTACCTACGGAATATGGATACGTCTCAAGCGTGACAAGATTATATAACGGCACATACTTCTCACGTTCTTCGTCCTTCGGACCACCTACAACGTTCCGTGTCGGCCGGACGGATACACACTATAGACTTACGTTTCTCGGTGGACCCTCTTAAAAATACGCTGAACATAAAACACGAGGAAAGAGAATAAGCAGAATACAGGTTCTGCGCGAAGTACAACGTGTGAACGTGCAACTCGATAACGACACATTTAGGACCTCCTAAGATCCAACGCATGTATCGTCATAAAATATAATTAACCAACTACGCGCCGTCTTTGCAAATGTGCTATAAAGTCAACGCCCTGTAACCCGATGAAATTTCATCACCCCCAATACACCAAACTGAGCTGGTAGACCTTTTACACTGCACCCCTTAGGCCGTGCGATATTCCTAAAAAATAATACCAAACGCTATTATCGTAATACCAAAATCATATTTCGAGAAAATGGCAAAATAAGACAGGACGAAAACCGCGACGATCATAGACAGAAAAAATAGTAATGGAGGTACTAAGGGCGCCACACCGTCATTTCTCTTCTCTTTTCCCGGAAACAGGTGACGCCATCGCGCCCTCACAGGATTCCCTGCCTCGCCTACGTCACTCGTGTCTCCCGCAGATATTACCGCATAATTTAAAGATATTTTACTAGTAAGCGTCGGATTCCGCATGGCCACCTCGTGCGAGGACAGCTTTACGGCCGATCGTTATACGACCTTGAATGAACAAAAGGAGACGCAAGATCCGCGGTTTCACCGTCACGTCGCCTTTCGACTTTCTCTGTCAAATTCTCCATCATTGATCGTATCACCACGCCTTTCATAACGCATGGTTAAGTCGTGCATGGGCCCGACAAAGGATCATCTCGTGGCTTATGAACAATGGTCGCCATGGCCAAGGGAATTTAAAAACACCGAACTACGCAGAGGAAAAACCACACCGTCACGTGGTAAAATCATAAAAACACATCGATGCTCCCTTCGTAAGCATGCATCATATGCTTTCTTTCGCGACCAGTTAAGGTACCGACGCAGCCTTTGGGCACATCGATGCCGCCACGTCATTCTAAACATCACAGAACAGTAGTGTCGCACAATTCACAACGGCGGGAAGATTTGACAAAAACCAGCACGGTCTTTTCTTTAGAGAGAAGAAATCAATGGCCATTAGTTCTAGAGCTGCGTCTTTAGCTTAATCTGAACTGCGGCAGAGCCTTTCCTTTTGGTCCGACTTCTCTTGGGTCTAGAACAATGGGCCACAAATCACCGTCGTCTCTGGCTAAATCTCCTTTCGCGACTCTCGACGGTCGTTTGCCCGCTAGCCGTAAAACTAAACGGAATAGGCGTGTATTCGGTGGATTCTTCCTTCGTAAAAGGCATCACGCAAGGGCGATATCAAATTATTTCGATTATTTCACGAGCATTTTAGAAATCAGCGAAAGAATGGAGAGTAAGTATTTTTTGTAAACGGAATCGGTACGTGGAGATCGACACATTGTTGGTCGGCTTCTTTGAGAGATAGGAAAGCTCGTAAATCCGTTAAAAGACGCGATACTGATCTGCACGTGGTGGATGAGAACACACTCTCGCCTTACACGATACGATCACATCCTCTCGTCAAACGTACTTCCTTGTATCTTTACCTACCCATCGACGCCTATCGATTCTCATCTAACGATTCGATATGAACATGCGATTCTGCCTTACATGGCGTAAATTTAATGCAACGAGCACATTGCTGTACACGAGAAATTCTGCGAGAGAAACCGTGGTGGGTATGAAACGTTTTCGCGAGCGTTGTGGAGATTGAAACCGTTCCGCGAGGAAGACTTAATCGATCGACTGATCGTAATCGGCGAGTTAAGCCAGTACGTTAATTGGAACACGCGGTAGCACTTGCATCCTTTCAATTTTCCAAGTTGTTAAGTGCCGTCTCCTGTTACAGGATCGATATGAAATTCATGTTTTCTCAAACATCAATTACAAGTGGATGCAACTAATGACCATCTTGGATAATTAGGAAAGTTATTTAAATCATTCGATTCCCTGAAAACGCGAGGCATTAATTAATCCAAGCTATTGTCATGAAATCTTTCGGCACTAGACATAGCTTGCCATGGTTTAATCTCGTTATTGGTAAGCGAGCGCGCATGGAGCTACCGAACTGGTTTTCGCAGACAGCCCTGCAAGCGGGCCGTATGGACGTTGCGCAGATAAAGGGCCTTTTTGCCAGAATTTACATATTACGAAGCGGGCGCGCGCGCGCCCGTCGGATTTGCGTCAGGGCTCGCGCGGCCGATTACTGGCAGCGCGAAAAGGGAGCTCCCGATAACTCGGCGAGATGTTTTGATAACGAGGCTTTGCCTGGCCTCTACTACCTTCCACACGCTCACGTGTATGCACCAACAGGTAATCGTACTATTTATCCCTCCGAACGCGCCAGCCAATGTGCTCTCGTATTTTGCTTTACGACGGACGGGGGATTTTCGTATCGCGATTCCACCGGTGCACGCATTAAATTGGGCATGCAGCTAAACTGGGACTAGTAGGTAGACGCACAGTTCGATGGAGAATGTGGCAAATGACAATAAAGAAAATGTAAAATGAACGTGTGAGGCAAAAAGAACGTTAGTTGTTCTGCTTTTAACCGAAGAATTCACCTAACTCTCACGGATTTATCTTCGCGCGCTATTTGTAGCCACAAAAGACGCAAAAATCTCGAAGAATGCACGTTTATACGTTATCAAAAATTTTAGTATATTCAAACAGTGTTTACGATACGATCTGATCTGGGCCGTTTATTTCGCCAAGGCGGATGGAAATATCGAGAATGCATTCTCGGCTCTTTGGGATACTCATCCGCACGTCATTGGTCGGACTACCGAGCGTCCGTCATGCGAATAACGGCCGGTAATCTGACGGCGGTTCGCACGGCAAACGACCGGTTAAAACGTATACCTCGGCTCTGGCCCTCCGCTGTAATGTAATTTCCCGCTATGCCGCGTCGCGAATACTCGAGGGATCGACGATCGATTTTACTCCCACTAAATAGCCAGGTTTACGTATTCGCGCGTGATGCTTGCCTTCAGTTTATCGCTTCTCAGGACGGCCAGAATGTTGCCGATCCTGTGTGTCCTGCCTCGTCGGAAATCTAATCAATTTCCAAGAGCCTAAAGATTGTTCAACGGGATCTACATTCATGTTGACAAAAAAATCATCAGCTTCGTCCCGCCTCACGATGTCTGTAATTGCAATTTCTTCGAGTGTTTCATCACGTCAGAAAATGTTCCATTGTTTCACTAATTAATTTCGCGAACTTGACATTTTTAACATTTTTCCTATTTCTGTCGCGCAGAAGTAGGTACTGTGAGTCTCAAAGTTCTCATCCTCAATGAAAATCACTTTAAAGAACATTATTCGATGGCGTACAATTCTCTGAGCACTGATGATCGGTACTCGCGGGAGGATACCTGACTACGTTGCGTTAGTGGCTTGCGCCTTAACGACAGCCGCGAGGACAGGTAGTGAACGTGAGTGCTCGTTAAATTATCAAGTTTATCGTCGAGACGGCCGTAAAGTTGGCCGTGTGGAGATCCCCATTGGCTCCCTGACTCGGACCAGGGCTTCTTTCGACCAGCTAAATTCTAGTTCAAATGAAATACGCTTCGTTCCCGACTCCTATACTTTGGTCTCTTTCTACACCATTTCGTTTCGTCGGGTATTGAATTTACTAAACGACTAAATCCTTCGGAACGTAGTTTTAAAGGTCTACGATACAACACTTCGTTCGATTTCGCAGCGAGTCGTTCCGTATACACAAAAGAGGTTTTCCCATGGGTACCCTCCCTGATCTTCTGTGAATTTCGATCTACACAGTTGGATCTTTCCTCGTAGCGGCTAAATAAGAGACGGAGAGCCAGCAAGACTCAATAGAGCTAAAGATAAAAAAGAAAAGCGTTGTCAAGATTTTTACACTGGGCAATATCCCACGTTTCCCGGAGGTTTTGTAAGACTGACGAGTGCGCGTGAGGACGAACAAGTGGAGTGTAACGTAACGCTCGAGATTATCTGCAGTCTCTCGATCTTATACTCGTCGTCGTCGTCGTCTCCTTCACTCCCTCTTGTCGCTCGATCTCCCGATGTGCGAGGCTACAGTTTCGCCATTCGAGATACTCTTTTCTCCCGTGTTATTAACTCCCACACTTATCTCGGCGCACCACGCCGCCAGCGATGTAGCGAACCTAAAGTCACGTATACCTAAATCGCTGGAAGTCACTCAGAAGCCTTGGTACGATCTTAAATTCTATACAGTGGCATTGATAATACTTTAAATTGTCTGCAGGTACGTTCGTTCTAGAACGTTGGTATATTTTCAAATGAAAACAACTTGAAAGGTATGCTCGCTGACGACGCATACGTTGGAGTCTCTTAATGTACAGTAATGATCTCGAGTTGACGATGACCGTTGACACTGATACGCGGTAATGAGTCCCTGGTGGACGCGATACCAACGGTGTATCGGTCTATCCATTGCGGACAGCTCCTGCACGCGATATGCACAATAACGACGATGAGGATCGCTGTCTACGGAGTCGGGTCGGCAGGGTCGTTAACAATGAATGTCGTTTGGCGCATCGACGGAGCACCGGAGACCGTTAATATCGTGCCCTCTTGGCCCCTAATCAACCTACGTGTGGGATGCCCTTCGTCAAATGTCAGCCTTGTTAATAACTCGTCCTGCTAAATTATTATAGTGCTGGCGCGCTAACAGAACGTATACCTTTACCATCATATGAATTAAGTAAACAACAACCATTGTGTTAGATGGCATAATGTCTAAGTAAAAATCTGTTGAAGTTACCACCGAAATCGCTATCCTTTTCTTATGAAAATCTTTCGTCCATAAATGTTCATAAGTGTAATACTAGATTTTAATAGTATTATCTCATTTGTCCAGAATTGGCACAATAAATTTGAGAAGAATCTAGGACCGTAATGCGATTAAATCATTCATACTTTACGACGCGATTGAATATCGCAGTCAGAAAATATAAACTAATTTAAACGTGATTAGAGGGAGTGAGTTCCACTTTCTCATATTTTGCCCTGTTTACTGTTGGCAGAAGAGGAATAATTTACCGGTTAGTGACAATGCCATATTAAAACGCCCACTTGTCATTATTATCATAGTCTAAGTTGGAAGAAACAAAGGTCGAACTTAACGCGCTGGTTCAACACTTTCGTTTCAGAAACAATGCGAAGGTCATCGGCCCGGCTGGTCCAACCGCTTCATCCACCGTGCCAATACAGAAGAAAGAACCGCACGAGAATATTGCCAGGATAGCAAAGCGCTATCTTGATGACAACATGCAGCAGGCGTGGATTAATCCCCGTCTAATATCAATGGTGAGCGAAATAATATCAATGCTGAAAATTCCACAGATGTTCGATTCGCGCCGAATTTGCGACCTCGGTCGACATCGGGCTCAATGGACAGCTAGAACGACCTAATGGCTCATCAAGCGAAGCAATTACAAACTCATGATCCACATAACCCTATTTTACGTTCTCAGGTTCTATTAACCTATAGAAGGCGATGGCAATCATCGACCTAGCAGAGCGGTTTCTTTCTTCTCTTTCTGCATCCCTTTTTTCTTCTGCACCCTAGACTATCCACTTAAATTCTCCTCCTTCCTCTATACTATTCAAGAACTTGTATACAAAGTTGTAAGTCATAAGCACATGCTCGCGTTTGACCGGTTTTGTCGACAATTTCTCGCGCGTCAACGTTAGCGCCCTGTCACGTAATATTGTAGAAATGCACTTATGCCACTAGACGACGACGGTGGAAATCTCTTGGCGAGCGCGATACGTCGGTTAAAAAGACGTGCTTCCACACGAGTTGTCTCTGGATCGTTGGTGACTCGGCAGGTTCCTTTGACTCGAAAAGAAACCAGTTTCTTCCGGGCCATAGAGAGCCTGCCGGCCCGGCATTTCCCTCGGAATCGTTGATGCGGCGTGGGGCATTGGAACGTAAGCGGCGCGGAATAGGCGGTCGATCGAGAAATTCAGTCAGTTGTCACGCGCGCGTGTTCGTTCGCGCGCCTGCAACCAAGGGTATCGAATCGAGGGGCCACAGCCGATTTATGTCTGCTCGGGGTTTACTTCGTCGTTGACGACGTCGTTTTCGTCCGACTGCCGGCGGCACGTCTCAAGGACCCTTGGGAGAACCGCCTTAATTAGATGTCCGGAGTGAAGTTAAGGACTTACAAGACGGTGGAATCTCCAAGCGACGAGGTTAAGGCCCTTTCGCAAAAATTCACAGCGATGAAAACGAGAAAAATTCTGATAATTTCGTAATTTCAGCTACGAGAGATAAATCAACAGAAACGGTAGTGAAAAAATTGACAGGAATACAAATGGTCCATAAATCTTAACATCTTATCTGTAAACCTATTGTCAAAGTGTAGACATGAAACTCGTTGATATGATAAATACTCAAATGACAGCCATTTCACCCTCTTCTTCCTCCTCCTCCATTTTACCCATCCCACTCCGCGCGCTCTTCGAGTTAATCACGTCAGACCAGTCGACCCTCTGATTAAAACGGGCTTTCCATCCTTTATTATTATTGTTATTAGAAGAGAGCAGGGTGCGTTTTGCAAACCCATTGGGAGGAAAGGTATAGACTTCCTAATCGCACGAACTTTCAGGGTTATTAAATAGCGGATAAGTCGAGAAATGAATCTTGTTTCGGGACGTTCCTTAATTAATTTTACGTACATTCTCATTTTCAACAGCTAACGCAAGCAGCAACATAGATTCTGTCGTCCGCGCGACATAAGCAAGAATTTACATATTAATTCATTAAATCAATGAAATTGA
This sequence comes from Hedychridium roseum, assembly GCA_963989215.1. Lineage (NCBI taxonomy): Eukaryota > Metazoa > Arthropoda > Insecta > Hymenoptera > Chrysididae > Hedychridium > Hedychridium roseum. Next base: position 179,522 of record OZ022321.1, read on the forward strand.
TAACAGGCAAAGCCAGGATTAGATCCTTTGACGTTAAGAAACTCCTTTACAGTAACAAATTGCGACGTTCATTTTCACCGAGTTTATTTACAGATAATTTAGATATTGTCTCCTTGAGCATCAACGTCAGGCACAATCGTAACGTTACGCGTAATCTAATGAAAGTGATCTTAAGATATGTAATGTTGTTTTCGTCTTCAAAAAAATGACAATTTACTAAAGACACACGATGGACAGATAAGCAGAAGCTAGGCGTGGTTATGGGGGGGGGGCTGACGGTGGGGTCAGGATGGTTTAATATTTCGCTTTGTTGGCTTCATTAGCGCGGTAGAAAAGTGGCTTAAAATAATTAAGTCTACCGCGAGCATAATGGCCATTCTGATATTTCCATTGTCGGGGGATCCATGGCGAAAACCCGTTTGCGCGGCATTCATCCGGCCCTCCCCCATCAGTTCGTTTCGCGTCCGTTGCTTACTTCTTCATTGTGCCGCAACGTTGGCATTGTTTTTATTTAATTTTCCATCCCCGACGAGACGGCCCGTTGTCGTTTGGCAATGCATTCGTCTTGAGGCGAATCACGACGAGCTCCTTCGCCCCGTTGGGCCGAAATGAAAAATTGTGATTTATCGTCACCGCCGGCAGCAGACCAGTCTTGAACTTTTTACCGACTTCATGCGCTGGATCATTACCAGAACGAATCAACGATTCATCCTGCTCCTGGGATTCTTGTATTCACGCCCGGAAATAGTTGAATCCACCCATTTCAATCGAATCTCTTTTAATACTACGATATTCACAAATATTTCGTGTAATGTGAAAAATTTAACATTTTCTAATTTTAACATCTGTCTTGAAATCTCGTTTACTGCCAGCGTTAACGAAAAAGAATGGCTAATAGAAGTCACTCGTCCGTAACAGTGATAATCGTGGGCACGACAAAAGAGCTATCCTCGATTTCCCTTTCACTCGATTTGAGTCTAATACCGATCCAGGCCGTGCTGCTCTCCGCGTCCTGACTTCACCCTACGACGCTTGTTTTACTTTATCCCGGCGAAAAGGCGTTGGTCTCTTAATTTTTACACCACTGTTTCTCCCACTGGCAACTCGCAAGAATAAGCCACGGCTCATCTTTGTCTTTAACTGTAGGCACTAATTAAAACGAAACAATAATCAAGTTTACCGAAAAAGAATACGGAGGACAGAATTCATTTGTGAAATTAACGAACATTATTCGCCTAGTCCTAGAAAGCCGAGAGAAAAGTTCCTCAAACAATGCCGCTAAGAATAAACGAGGGAAAGAGATTTACAGTAGAAGACAACCGTGTAATCATCGTAAAGCTGCGATAATTGATTGATTACGAACGCGGTAAAAGGGTGAGTAACCACAGCTTGTTTACGGGGCACTACGAAAATGATTAATGAAACACGTCTCCCGCAGACTAATTTACACTTTTGAAGCGTGTCGTGTGATTTGTGAAAGTTTCGTGCGACCCCCCATAGCAAGCGGGAGCAGCTACGAGAAGTGCCGTCGTCGCCAAGAAGGCCCCAGTGATCAATTCAAATGCCGCGTACCCTTCTCCTCGTGAGTAGGTTCGTTCGACGCGTCTACTCTCATTCATTCGTGTGTACCCGCGTTTCTCTACGTGCTTAAATGTACATTATGGATTATACCGACGGCACGCAATGCGTATCGCGAAAACGGGAATTAGCTTTTTCTGAATTAACGCAGTAACTGCCCTGCTGCGCACTACGATCATTGCCCCGAAAATTAATGTTCTTTTCGGCTGTTATCTTTTCAACGAGTCTAGGATTGTTGAATTCGTCGCATGGGGTGGAAAACGTATTCCCGATCTTTCGCCCTCGCGCGATTCTCACGGCGTCAGCGCGCCCTAAAAAGATTCGGGTCATTTGGCAAAGTGCTACTTTGTGTCGCATAAAAAAGGAGACGGCGTCCCTCATCGGTTCGCGACCGTTATTTCGCAGTCAGCTTTTTCCACTTCGCGCTACCGCTCAGTTGCGTCCCAATGCGAATGCGAGTAATAGAAGTCTCCCCTGATTTTCTCGAAATCGCGCCTCGCGTTTTTAACGTCGATCGATAAAGTCTACGACTCATACATGAGATTTTGTTCTCTGCTGAAAATTTCCCTTGGAGTTTTTAGAAATTTCCTTCTGGTTTATAGTCATTAAACGCCGTATAAATAGGGAAAATCATGAAAAACGAGGGAGATGAAAACGGCAGTCGGCTTAATCGCTTTGGAAATGCATTGTGCGTTTTCAGAGCGATAAGTTATCCGTGGCAAGGGAAAAGATTGCCGAGAAGGGTGGGTCCAAAGGAAGTTGAGAGACGTCCTTGCGTGAGACGCAGCCGAAGCGAGAAAGGGAGAAAAATAGAGAAGTGAAGGAGAGGCACACCGTCAGGCGCCCTTAATTTATGGACTTATTTTTCCCGGGTGTACGGTCGCAATTAATCCTGCGCTTTAATTGCTCGATAACGCGCCCTGCGAATGGATCTTTCGATTTGATTAATCGGCTTCGATGCGCTCGCAGCCGCTCTGAAATCGCTCAGCGAACAGCACTACGATGGAAATGGATCGAAATGTCACGCCGTAACGGACGTCTCTTTTTGCGTTCAAGGGATTTGTCCTAATGTAGCGATCGTGTTCCTCCTACTTCTAGATTGCTTTAACATGCGAAAAACGCCAGCTCGATAAAACCTACTACGGCATTCGGTTCACCGATTTTATGCTTCCCGTATCTCTTAATCCAATCGTAAAACGTATTTTTGGATGCTCTAGTTATCCACAACTAAATATCCTGTAAGACTAAATACTTTGTGTCGATCCGTTAGTTGTCTTACGGACGTTTTCCTCCAAAATCAAAAATCACGATGTAGAAAGTAAAGAAAGAAGTTAGTAAAAAAAATTAAAAGATCAGACATAAACCTGAATAAAATGATGAATTAACGTAAAATTAAGTAATTATCTTGAATGACGTAATGAACCTAAATGTAAATACAAGTCTGTGCATTAATTGTGACAAGTGACAAATATGCAAAGAACTTTTATAGTCAAACGCAATATAGTCATGCTGACAAAGTGAAGAAGTATTTGTTCGTAAGCGACTCCATATATAACGTAGCGTTTAACCTAAACTGGCAGAAGAAAAGCTGCTGTAGACAAAATGACTTGTACTTGATGTTTACCTGTGCGGAAAGAATGCAGGGTGTGAGCCACAAGTGATCCTAAAGAATTTTTATCAGTTTCCAAGATTTTAAAATAATGCATAGTGACAAGATGTTTGGATGATTCCCCTGTAGCCCTTTCTTTGCAAAATATGGGCCCTCTTAAGAACTAAGTTTTACACACACTCAGAAAGAGATGGAAATATAGATAGCCTGTCCCCTACCTATAGCTATATTTAAGAGAATTGAAAAACGCACAAACATTACAGGATACTCTCACATGGCATACATGTATAAACGCCTACACTGAAAAGAACGTCCCGGGACGCCTCTGACAGCCGAGCTCAATATGCATCCCCAATACATACAAATTACACACACGTTTTAAGCATTATTTCAATTATTTTAACTATTTTGACTGTCAATGATACAGAAACAGATCAGTTTCGTAAAGGCATGTACCAATACATCGATATTTCGATGCCCACGTGCATTCGCTTGTATCGCGTTGGAGTGCATAATTACTTAGAATACTGTGTTAAAAAACGATTATCAGAAAGCTTGATCGAAGCTTTCTCGTTGTCACTATGCACTATAAAAATACATTGAAAAATTACAACCAGGCCCCGTGCCGACTTGAACCTTTCGTTCTCGACATGATGGAGGCTGGAGGGACATAAAAACTGACTCACCGGCGATGACCATTATTATGCCGATTAACTCGCGTCCTACACACACGAAACATATCGTCGTTCAATACACCTGATATTGTTAAAAATCGTGATATTTATTTTTAATAAATCGATAAATGATCAACGGCTTTTCATTTGAAAAGATATATGTACATGATCTTATTCAACTACATTCGGACATCGACAATGTATAAAATCAACGACTACATTCAAAAAGGCATGTGAGTCATTTGTTTTCGTAAATGTTTAAGAGTAGACTGAAAATAGAAAATACTTACGGTACAGTGATGCAGATTGTGTCGACAATGCGCAGCAGTTTCCGATGGCCGAACCCTCGATCGTCATAGGTGACTATTGAAATAATAACGAAATCATGCAATGTAGGGAAAACGTTAATTATTTATATACGGGCTTGGGAGGGCATCTTAAACAGAGACTGAACGCCTACTGATACAGGGAAAATTATGAAGAAAATGAACTTACAGGTCCTTCGGAACCGGGTCGTCTGTAGTGGACGTAAAAAGTTGAGCTCACATTTGTATAACGTTAAATAATGTTCAAATGTCAAAGAAACACGTGTCGCGTGCGGGTGGTTGACATACTTGTGCTCACCACGGTAGATAACGTATCGTGCCATTATCGATATTAAAAATGTTTATAATGATAACCACTACTAACACTGACTCTGTTGCCACAAACGAAGCTATGATTTGAAGGACAGCGATGTCGCGGACACGTATGTAGAACCGATATGGATTAACAATGGAGAGTAGCGATGCATCCGTATCGATCGACGATCTAAGACACAATGTAACTGCGTAAACTACACTGCTATTGATCCAAGATCGCACGAGCCCAGGTCTTTATACAAATGGCGGCAGTTGCACTGTGGACATTCGGAGATAGGTGACGTAGTAGGATAATTCACCGAATCTCCGCGGAAGGGGGCTGGGGTGTACCTATGGTAGTGGGGATAGCCACGAATCGCCGTTCATTTCCCTATCCCCTTCCTTTTCCGATTCTTTTGAAGACACTAGGGATTATTAGCAGTTTCGTTATCTTTAATAATTCGAACGCGATCTATGCATAGAAGTTGAAAAGCATAGGGCATTGTAACATAAGAATTATAGACTGCGTATCAACACCAACGAGTAATGAGTATTAAAACACTACGTGTCTTGACTAATCAACAACCATGATCATTATCAACCATATATATTCTGAATAAATAGATATGAATGTGTACTAATTACAGTTAATGAAAATTCGTGGGATAAGTCGATAAATTTCCCTCTTATTTCTTGCTTAATGAACTGATTTCCGTAATTGTTTGATGATCGGTTAATTAATATTCTCGATTGGCTCGTGTGAAATTGTTATGCGTAAATTGGTCGCTGATATACATACTGTATACGAGTTGATGTAATTAAAATATATAGGTAAGGGAGATATTGAATTTTCCGCGGCTTATCGGAATCTGGTGGACGGTGTGTGGCAGTACATAGTAAGTGCGAGAGTACGGTGAACGCTCGTATGCGCTCTAACGCCGACAGATCGGCCCTCACCCTCTGGGATTTCATCCTCAGGAATTTACGAGGAATGCGCGGCCTGTCTCATTTCCTCCAATTTCCGGATAGCTGAGCTGCTTTCACCTTCGTGCAATGGATAGTTTGAGTTTCAAACAAAACGTTATTACGAAACGTTATTAGGAAATCATAATGAAATACAGAGGCTAAACTATACGGAGGATATTTCATTGTTAATAGCGCGATGAAAGAGCGTAGGCGAGTAATAAGTGTAACGCTGAAGTATACGGTAACCTAGCGGCTAAGAATACCTTTCGACGATTCATGTTAGCTTTAACGACGGGAATCAGTTGACCAAATTGAATATTCCTGTTAAGAAAACATTTCGAAGGTCTCGATCGTGGTGCTGTTCCTAGAGTGGAATGGCAGAGATTTGAATTTCAAGTTTCCCCTCGATTTCGTCTGCCTATCTTTCTACACATATATCCCTGTTGTGTAGAAGTGTTGACTTGGACGCGTATTCTAGTATACCTGTTTAGATAAACGTTCGAACGTAAAGCCAGAGAAATACGGAAAGTACCGGAGAAATGAGGTAGCATTCCAATACAACATGAAAAGGGTGTATTTCGAGGAAGCTCCCCGATCCGCCCCGTACGACCACGGAGTTGCCGGTTGATTGAAAAGTTAGTGCGCCCCCAATCGAGAAGATGAGTCCGTGAAATGAAATCACAGGGCCGATAGTGAGGGTCCAGGGTGCGAATAAGATCGGGTTTGTTTCCCGGTCCATTAGTCGGTCTGACTTCCGTTCGAAAGATCGAATCTCTAGTGATCCGTTCGAAATTAAAGGAAAGGGGACGATATTTGCGCGGTATAGCTATGCATGCACAGACACGTGGCATGCGTATTTAGCGAGTACCACGCACGGAACATTGGCGTTTACGCGCATTCAAAGGGGATGCGTGTCACGGTGCAATTTGTACGAAGCGGTTTCGAATCGCAGGCCGCATTAACGACATTTTCACGTGATATGCCGTACTATCACGCAAACTGTACCACGACGAGATTAAAAAAAAGAAAGCAAAAACAAAAAAGCAGGGAACCCGCCGAGTGTATTTGTTTAATCTGATTATACCTGTAATTCAAACATGAGACGAATTCGGCAGTTTCTTCCGATCTACAATGGTGTTTGGATTCTTCGGTGTTATGGGATATTTCTCTAATAACGAAGATATCTTGACGCATAAATTTTTATAACAGAGTTGTGAATAATAACAGTACAATAACGAGTAACGTGAACCATATACAGGTGAAATTATGAACGTGTGGTCAAATATATAGAAATTCGGTCAATTACAGCGGCAATATTTGGAAGATTTAGGCAATTTAGCGAGCTTCTCCTCGTTTCAATGAGTAATTAGCAATGGCAATTTCTTAATGATACGCATTAATAAGTGCTCCACGACAACTCTATGACGTTTGATGGATGCTTAAGTCGCGTGGGGAAGGCGCTGACCTGGTAATTAATTGTCACGAGCGGATAAAAAAGTCGGGGCCGCTTACTTCTGGTCGGTGCGTTGTTACTTACACAACAGGGGCGAACCGCAGCAGGGGTTTCCGGCGTAATAGATGATCGTAAATCAACGGAAGCTATTTCTTCGTTTCTTTCTTTCTGCTACGGAGCCGGCCACGGCATTTCGCGGTTGTTTAAGGTACATCGGTTATGAACTCTAACGTCGCCAGACCGACGGAAACTTTGAAAAACGGGCGTCTTGGAGTGCATAGAAGCAGTAAGAGTGAAGGCATGTCCTCGTCATTAAAATCTGTCTTCTCGAGCTCTATTCCTTTTCAAGGTACGGCCGCAGACCTCAGACTCTTCCGGAGGGATGATTTCGCGGTCGAGGCGAGAAGAAAAACGCGCGAGCCAGCTTTACACCTTGTTACGAGACACGACGGCAACGAGATAGAGAAAAAGAGAGAAACGTGCAGCATCGTCATCCATTATGTTTGAGGTCACGCGTGTTAGGCGAATATAATGCGCGACGAAAGGCTTTTCTTTTAGCCAAGGGTCCGGCACTCGAGGTGAACGTCGTGAAAAAGGCTTGAGCATTCTTGCTAAATGAAAAGCCACGAATTCACGAGACTCTTGTCCGCCTACACTACGTTTCTACTGAAGAAATACAGCTAAATGCGAACTCGATATATCCCTCTTTGCGCGTAGGGTTAATAACGCCTCATTAGAACACGAACACGCCGTGACTATGGGCGGAATTGATAGTCGCGGATGATTCAAACGGCATTACGGTTCTCAGCCACATTACTCTTCCTATTCATGAATAAATCAATGGGTATTAAAAAATTTTAACCGGATTATTATCGTGAATTAATCAAACGAATTTGGAAATTGGATGCTATTGCCCCGAGTATGTACTGAGTTGTTAATTGACCGTTTTTGCCGACCTTTCTCTTCGCATTTTCGCTGATGTGGCCAGGAACCTACTAGACCCTCGATACTTGGAATCAATCGGGACGATGGGTGGATTTTCCCTGACAGTCGTCGAGGATATAAACCATTCCGACACGTAGACGTGCCTGGAGAAATCATTCTCTCCCTCTCCCTCTCCCTCTCACAGACGCGCCGTGACGATCGTAAAGCAAGAACATGGGAAAAGCCAATCGCCCGTCTACATACACTATCCTGCGTCCTGCACGCAGGATGTGGTGCGCTTTAATCAATGCTAACGATCCGTTTATTATTCGCTGGGGCGGACCACACTGCCAGGCTAAAAGGGCGAGAACAGCCGTCCACCGCTTGCGGGGGTCAGTTCTTTGTGGCTCTCTTCATCTCTCTTGTCGTCTTTTTTCTCCTACAGGCCGTCTAGATTACGATACTCGGATAAACCAACGTTTGTGTTTATTTTACTGCGATGATGAAAAACACATCTGCCACAGCTCGTCCGAAAGGAACTTAGTAATTTACTAATTCATGAAAAAGGTCTGTGCTCTGATGAAAGCTTATCAAAAAGAACCATAATTTAACATGACGGACTTGCTTTCCCACGGAGATTTTCCTTTCAGAAATGGAAGCAAGGTAATTATAGATTGTCAAGATACTCATAAGAATGCAGAAAATCCTGCTCCTGGGATAAAAGTATTAAGTTTTGCTCGTGTATTGAGGTACTTTCTGGATTGCAAGAACGTGCACGTCGGCGCTTGGTTTTAATTACAATGCAATTTTCCTCGTGGTGCTAGTCTCTTTGAAATGCTGTTAGGCCTCCTCTGCTCGAACGCACGAAGCAATCAGGTCCTCGAAGCTTCGAAAGCGCGCCAAGGGAGGGAAAGGGAAAGTGAGAAAGAGGAGGCAGATACTGCACCGACGTTTTGATCCGCGAAGATTAAAGGGCCCCGCCCTTTCTCGTCCAACGTGACTCTCCCCGGTTACTACGCAAGTGCGTAAATATCCCGAAGGACCTGGACCATCCCATGCAATTCTTCAGTCGGCTTGAGGGTTGCCGCTCAAACGTTCGACGGCTCTGCGATTTTCTAACACTTTGCGTAGCCTTTGTCAGCGCATCGATATCGCGAGGACACCTGGGAGGAAACATGACACTCTCTTTAGTCGGTTACCGCGCTCCTCATTTGTTACCTGTAACAACAAACTATTCGAGAATCCCCTGAACGACGTTCAGTTGCCTCTCCAAGCGGAGAATCTGATTTTCCAAAACTGTTTCAAGCATGCACGAGAATAACGTCTGAGAATTTCAAGTATTTTTACGAGAATAACCGCTCGATTGTGTGATGCGGTAAATTCTACGGTCTGCGTCAAGTTTATTCATCATCGGCACCTGATTTTTAGCCGGCAGTTATTTCGTCCTTGGATTTTTTTTTGCTTTTCCCCCGAGCGTAGAAATTCCACGTAAACCCTCATTTACGATCCAATTCGGGCTGATAAATTCCAAAAAATGAATTAGTTCGGAAGGGAGGGTGTGCAAAAATTATAACGTACTATCGACCACGAAACGGCAATCAGTAATTGAATACCGGTTAGGACTTCACGTCCTGCATTTTGAAAGACCCCTTCTTTCCTTAAACATGCATATCGCATAATACAATTTGTGCGTTATCGATAGTCCATTACCTTTATTATGGTTTATGTAGCTCTGATGAAACCGAAGGACAAATAGTGGTGGTGCTATCGTCGTAACAAGATCCGCCGACTACTTTGGAGGGCCGAGTAATCGAACTGCTAAAGGAAACTGCTCTTTACGACGATCGGTTGCGTCGTCGAGTATCTAGTACGACCCTCCGTCGACGGAGAAAGCGGGCCTACGAATACCGGGTAATTCCTTCGCCGTCTTTCACGAGTAGACGGCTGCCTTATATAAATCAAGGGGACCTCTCGAGGGCGCCATGATTCAGCGAAGCTCTTTTGTTATGGGCAAGTGGTCCTTCCTTCTTGGTTTTTGTCCTAACGTCTTAGCCTTATCCCCCTGCAGGGAAAGCGGAGAGTGTCGCAATTGAATTTTCACCGTTCATGGCCGAAAAACCGACAGAAAATAAAGTCTCCGTGGTTTTGGGGAAACAATGACTTTCCCATACTTCTCGTTGTACGAAAGTTAATGCATCGTAATACATTTACCAATTTCTTCGACGAGTCTATTATTTATCTATAATTTGCCCATCCGGAAAATTGTATTAATGAATTGAATACAATTGTCCCCCTAAGTGTCCGTGTAATGGAGCGAAGTGATCGATGGGAAATAGCAGGAAAATCGAGGTGGATAATGATGACTCGTGTTTCGTGGTTTGGTGTAGATCAGGCTGTAGATAGTGACATTTCCCATCCGTCATAAACGTCGTCGGATATCCTGCAGCAGCAGCAACGTTTCAACACCCCTGCTGTTGAACCCCATGTGCACATGGTGCGAGCGTAATCGTGCACCAGGTGTCTCGTCGACGTCTCTTAACGAAGCACACAACCCACTCTACGAGTCTCCACCACGCAATTCTTTTCCTCCTCACCCTTCTTCTGACTCCGCGATTTACAAAGCGCGAATAAAGTGGAAGGATGGACGGGTTAGCGAAATAAGATGAAAGAAGATAAGGAAGACGGCAACGGCAGGGTTTTCTTAGGGCATGACGTTTACGCAGGCCAGACCGTGAAAGGGACTTTTTTGCTCGTTAGATTGTTTGCTCGACTCGAATTGAGGATTCGATTTGAAGGAGGAGGATTTAGATATGGATAAAAAGTCAGGGAGGTATCGTCGGCCCAACTGACAAAGTGTCGTGAGACTCAGCGTACTCAGATACTGTCATTACCCATGCTTTTATTGCCCTAAGCGTTACGTGGCTAACGTTTTTTTAACCTTATCATCGGATAATATTTATTCATGATCTTCCTCGTCGCTTTCATTGATTTCAAGTAGAAAGCCATCTCCATTACGCGACAGATGTTCCAACGAGTTTTTCGTTCTATTCAACCTCGGAATGAATGGCTAGCTTTTCATAATGTTTAACTTACTCTAAGGTAATCATATTATTGGAATTTTCAAAGTAGTTTTTAGCAGAAGATTAAAGGAAAAGGACGAAATACAATCGATTCTTGCTACTGCGGTCGGTAACTGCGCTTAATTTCCGTTTCCCTTCCGCCAATGGACGCACGCGACCGACGCCGTAGACTTTGCAAATCCTTTGGCCAAACAAGCGGCGAGGATCCGGCAGGTGCCATTTGCCATTGAAATCCCGCTGCCATTAGAGACGGCCGATCTAAATCCGTCTGGCATTTGCACAGCGGATTGTCGTCTTATCCGCATGGAGTTTTCCCCATCGCTCCTTGTCGTCCGAACTATGCTTTCTGTTCTATCCTGTTTCGTCATTGTTCGATAAAGTGTTTTTCAGCTTGTCTTTTTTCTGATATCCACGTTTTGTGACGTCGTCTGGGTTAATCACTAATACAGGATGTTCGCCGGACCTTTCTGGGAGTGAACGTTACGCTGTTAAGACGCGCAAAGCAAACAGCACCCAGGAGATAAGAGTGTCCTCTGGGAACCCGCAAAGGATAACAGAGACGCTTAAAAGGTTCGTGACGTCCCAGCACCGAGACCACTTCGCCTTGTCGCGTGGCGTGACGATTCCTTTTCGATGACACTCGCTACTATTGTCATTTTTTGTCACATTAACAGTTTTTTTTTCTGAAAGAACATCTGTTGTACATCTAGGAAAGTCCACTAATTTACGACAAATTCATAAATGGCAAAAAAGCAAAAAAGGAACGTGCAAAGAAATTTCATCAGTCAGACGAATGTTTCGATTAAGTACATTCATCTCGTGTACGCGGCAGGGAAGCTTTTCAATTTCTGGGCTAGTTACGTATTCGATTAATGTGTAAATCTTGGTCAACACGGTTAGGAAAGAATATACTTTTGCCGAGGATCTGCCTTCAGAAGCGTGTACAAGAGAGAGAGATTGAATTGGCAAAAAGCTCGAATAATTTAAGTCTTTATCAGCGGTGTCTGCTTGGCGATCTCAAAGCAGCATCCACGATAAAGCAGCATTAAAGAGATTGGTTTGCTCGCGAGAAACCGTTGTATATGTTTATGGAACTTGCCGTAGGGAAGCCGCTGTTATATGTTTATGGAATTCTGTAACTGCATTGTCCGAGACCCTGCCAGGCAAATAAATCCAACGCAATCGGTCCAAGCATCTTACTTTACCGCCGAATTCTTTATTCGTTTCGAACCGTTCTCAGCTGCTGTGCGATATTGTCCAACAACTATCTTTCTGGCTCTGTTATATTTCTACGGCTACCAAATGTACTAACAATAGTATATAAAAAGCCATCATTACGTTCTATGCGTGCAATGCTCTTTTAATGAAAGAAAAATACCCAGGTAGCATGATGTTGCAAATCACAAGGGTTGAAATTCGCAGGATCATCACGATAATCTCCTAATCGTGCAATTTTCCGCTTGTGGAGAAATGAGATTACAGAACCGTTACATTAATATTTCCAACTGAAATATTAAATGAGTATTAGATCAAACTGATTGACCATCGTTTGCCATTAAGAACCTAACATCATTTATTCTTCTTAAAATAGCAGCATGCCTGATTATTATTCGGCTTAACAGAAGATGTTGGAACAAAATGGCGGGACATTTTTTTGCTAATCTTGTTGGCACCTATGCATCTGTTCCGTGGGTACAACTCCATCGAATGGTCCCTTCGCTTTTATTGCATGTACGTTCCCTTTGTTGTCCGTCTTTGTCCGTCTTGCAGACTCTTTAGATCGTTCTTTCTGCTGACGGACCCGCTCTCTTTGAATTTCTCATTGTCACAGACGCGATGATGCGAAAGTCTCGTTGCGTCTCGTGCGATGATTATTTGGAGTGATCGGTGGGGTTCCTTGCGCTGGGACAAATTCAACCGTAAGAGATTGCTCGGTCTTCGTCCCCTGCTTTTTCAGAATCTACTATGAATCCCCGACATTTCTATCTGCGGTTCTCGTATCTCGTTGCCGTTCGTTTCTGCTGGCAGTAGTCGGTTAGTCGCTAAGTTCGTCCATTCTCGTGGTTCGCCTTTCCCTTCCGATGTTTTCAGAAGGCTCTGAATAAAGAACGGTTTACTAGCGACCTGCAAGACCGAGCTTATCCATCCGAATGGAAAGTACGATTGAAGAATACAGTTGGTTAAATACCAATTCAATTACTTTCGGACGCTAAGGGATACTTTTTGGTAACCCAGATTCTCCTTTTTTCTTTGGGACACCCTATGGTTGCTGAAGTCGATCAGCAGAAGAATTTTAGTGTCGGCCGTAATTACGGGGTCCCGTTTGCAGGTGCGGCATGAGCCTTTATCGATGTGGCCAGTGCAGACGCAGCTTGTTATTGCGAACGTAAACAACGTCATTATATCGTCTTCCGGAATGGCGCTTTCGAAAAAATCTATTAATATTTATGGTTATCCGATGAGATTCGTATTCTAAAACGAAGTGAATAACCATCAGCTTCGGTTTTACACCAAGGAGCAGTCCAATAAATTTCCCCCACAGACACTCGCAGTTACAATGAATTGCAAACAGAACTCTCGTGATATTGATTTGAAATGTATATTTATATTGTCGTTGATAAAATTAATGGAGAAAGGTTTTTACATTGTTGACTTTGGGCTTTATACATAAAAGAGGGAAAGGAGTGTCGAAGTCCTACTTTCGCCACGAAATTTGATGTGAAATTTCGGGTCTGATTATCACGGAAGCGTTTCGACCGTAATTACTCGAGACTGCCAAAGAAAAATGGAAGGGAAAGAGTTCTGTGCAAGACACCTTCTGGACCAGACAACGTTTCTCTTTAATTATATTTAATAATGCTTGCAATCTCGCCGGCAGTTCACAGTGTCATGAGCAAAAAAGAATACGTATACGGATCCAGGCCAGACAAGTTGTGAGAGATTTCCTTCAAGATCTTGTAAGCGTCATGTCGTACAATGTTGTACTTTATACGCTGTTCTTTATTTTTATTCGGTATGGAATATTATTCAGCAACACCCGGGTCAATGCGATCGAAAATCGTGCTTTACCAAGGATTTGAAGAAAGGTTACAGTTTTACGTGTTAGCGTAAATTCCTTTGTGGAGGTGATGCACGTGGGAAGGCTAATGCATTGTGGGACGTAGGCTTTGTTTTAGAAATTGTATATAGGCTATAGCCGAATCTGAAGGACAATTGCGGTCTTAAGCATCGTAGATGTTATGATTTTGGGGCGATAGAAAAGAGCCTCACACTTTGTTGCTGGCCGCCGAGAAGGCGCGTGTACGGGGAAGGTGACCCGACATCGTGTGATAAGGATTTTAGAATAAAGGTCCTGGCCACGAAGTGGGGAAGGTGTAAACACTTTAACAAAAGGACTGAGTCGAACCCCCCAACTCGGACGTATTTAGGACGTATCTACTCAGCCGAAAAGACCGGGTTAGGAAGGTAGAAACGATGGAAGGAGGAGGAGATGATTCTGTAACCCCGGGCACCATTTCAACATGTTAATTGTATATTTGAGGTGAGGTGATAAACAAGGCTTGCTCGGTAGCTCGCTATCGTGGAGTCTTCATTACCCACTGTAATATATAACCCTGGGCCGTGGGGCATTCGGCATCCTGCAGAGGAACTTATCAAGTACAATATAGCCGGTACTAGACGAAATGTCTTCCAATCCCATTAACATTCTAAACATCGTCTGCCGCATATTATTCGTACATATTTTTAAATTATCTGACAAGGAAGAAGATTTTCTTGCTTGATAATATTACATGTACGAAATAGATTTGTAATCTGGTATCGGTGCATCCTTAAAAACCGAGCTGTTTTTTTAGCAAATGTATTTATCGGCGTGATATAATAAAGCACGTGGGTCCACTTTATCTGAGCAGGAACATTCAAAGGTGAGCAGTAAGCGGCGATCGCGTTCAACTATCTCGATGATCGCATCGTACGCCTCCCGGCACTCTGGATAAGGGTTTGAATAAAAAGGAAAGAACAGGAAAGAGTGGGAAAAAAGAGAACACGCGTGATCTCGAGTGCACCGTGAAAGCAGTATCTGCGGAGTATAATATCGATTGGGCCTGGGGGTCCGAAGGTGCGAACCGGTTCCTCCTCTCGCGATCACTTTACTTTTCAACCGTGCACGAAGCAAAAGTATGCTAATTTCGGCAGCGCACGCACTAGGTTTCAGTGGTTATGCATCGCGTTGTTGTCAGCCTACCTACTGTTTGCAGATTACCGATATCTCTATCGATTTCTGTTATAGATAAACATGGAAGCTGTGACTTCGACGGACTATGACTCGACGAACCTGAGTCGTAGCTTTAACCAAGTCGGTTTCAACACATACAACTACTCTCAATTCGAGGAGAAGTACAAACCACGGCAGATTTTAAAATACGGTGACGAATACTCGGAATACGGTCGTAACTCGGTAAGGCAGAGCTTAAACGGCAGACTGACTTCGAGACAGCAGCAAGATGGACTGGCTAGGATTGATCAAAGGTATGCGAGGAGCCATTCTCAGCCGGAGAGACAGCATCACTCCTCGCACGAAACGCGATCCATGTCGCAAGACTCGAGAGAACTGACGTTTTACCACATCGATCCACCGCAGAAGGTAGAGAACTTGCAGCAGCACTCGAAGATCCATCGATCTGGCATGGATAAAGGATCAAATAAAAAGGAGCTAACCTTCTACGAGATCGACGGCCCGACAGCGCCCGAAAAAACCAAAGAGGTGAAGTTCGAGATGTGCAAGGAGAGAAGCGAGAAAAAAGATAAGGTTTACTCTGTCAACCAGGAGAAGATGATTGTTCCCAGGCATGGCCGGCAGGGCTATCAAGAGCAGAAAAATAACTGTGCTTCGAATTATCAGCTGAATAGGTCGCAGTCCGACCTGACGGAATGTCAGCTACCTAATTATTACAGGCATCAGAACAATCCTTATATCGATCCACCCAAGTATCGACAGTTTGATAGGCCACCGAGATACCAGGAAACACCGCCAAAATCTGATCCCCCGCCTAAGTATCATCCCGATCCTCCTAAGTACTCGGAAATAGCAAGAAAGCAAGATGATTTGAAGCGATCTCAGGTAAGTTGAATTCTCCTTAACGAGATAAACGATCGTCATAATCGTGATTGCTTCATGTCAATCGCACGTGTGGGGTGAAAGGCCTGCACGCGTGCGGGCTCGGGGTTAGGTGGGGGTTACCGTAGTACTACGGGCTAACCGGTTAGTACACGGAGCGCGTTATCATTGACAGGAGGAGAGGAGCAGACGACAAGGTGGGGGCGGAATCGCCGCTGTCGGAAGTGGGGGCAGGGTGAGCGGTGGTACTCATGGCGTCGAGACGCCCTCTAATCTGGCCAGTATCACGCCGACCGCGCGAGAAGCTACACGTGGATCCTCAACGCGACTGCGCCAACCGCACAGGCCTTCTGACGTGCGCCCCACCAGCATTCCAATCAACAACAACAACAACAACAACAACAACAACGTGGTCAACGCAGCTAACAATAATAACAAGGAGGATCATCGCCAAGAAGCAAGCAACGAATCGGAGCAAGGTGCATCGTCTGCAAGATGTCAAGCTGATACTCCAAAAATAACTATTCATCATCCTCATCCTCATCATCAGCAACAGCAACAGCAACAGCAACAGCAACAGCAACAGCAACAGCAACAGCAACAGCAACAGCAACAGCAACAGCAACAGCAACAGCAACAACAACAATCGCAACATCAAGTACGATCTGTTATCGGTGGTAGTGGTGGTGATTGTGCAAGTGGTAGTAGTGGTGTAGTTGGTAGTAGCTGTAGTAGTAGTAGTGCAGGTACCAATGCATACGCGAGTGGTTTGTGCGGTGAACTGACGAGCGACAAGTACAAGGGTGCCGGTGAAAGGTCGATGCTGAAGGTCGAGAAGCCCCCGTCGAAGACGACACTCCACACAGGAGGAGACACCGTTAAGTGCGAGAAGATGAAGTCAGCGCAGGAGATCGTCAATTACAAGCACGAGGGTAAATCTAGGGTACACGAGTCCGGTCACGGCTACAAAGTCGAAAATTTGCGGTACTATGGCGAGCTTAAGGGGTACGATTTCAAATCGTACGGAACTATAGATAAACCCGCCGTATCAGCACATGAAAAGTCTCATCTCTATGTTCCGGAGAAGGATCACGAGAAGAGCCACAAACTTTCACCCCCATCTATGCAGAATTACGGGCTGGTTAAGGAGAGGCAGAACGACAAGGGAGTCTACGGCGATCATTATTACCATCGGTCAGCCCACTCCAAACCGCAGAGCCCGTATCAGGTGTACCAGGAAACTAAGTATTCGTACAACGTCAGCGGAGTCCCTGGAACGCCGGCGCAGGCCAGTGCCGCGGCTGCTTTTTTCGCAAGGTCAGTGCCATTAACGTAACTATACTTGAACATTGATTGTTTTTAATGTAATTTTAAATTGCGTAAATTTCGAAAAACATCTGTTCTCGAAGACAACCGACAACAACCATCTCTTTCCTTTAACCGTAGATGTGACCTCAGCCATTTAATAATCTTACACGTAGCTCATGGTTATTGCGAAAGCACAATGGCATTCTCGAAGATCCAGCATGCGAGAGAACCACTGCCGTTAGATGCGTGTGCGTACGTTGCTTATTAGCCGCGGTTAATTACGAGCCACGGTTAATGATGGTCCACGCCGAATTATGGCCTTTTCAACGTATACACGAGAAAAATTCGTCCGGTACCAAGAAACACCAGCTTTGATGTTTCCATAAAGTTCGGAGGTCGTTAAATGTCTGCCGAAATATTTAAAAATAATGTTACCACATCCGTTACCTGTTAAGGATTTTACATTTCACTAAATTTGTTTGTGTTTTTCAAAAGCGCAGTATTTTTCTTTCATCTATTGAGAATTTAATTTCAATGAATAGAAAGGACTACCTTCTGGTAGAAGTCTGGTTCTAACGAATCGCTATGAATATACTATCCTCTTCTGGTTAATTTGCATTTATATGTCTTACGGTGCCTTATCATTTAAAATGATTTTCCGGCGGCGCCTTTAATACAATCGATGAGTTTATCTTTCGTGCAACATTGACTTTTAATGTGTAGTTGGTATCCTTCGATTGAAGAACGTACTTCCGTTGCAGACCTTTCGCACCAACAATACACCGTAAATAAACGATGTTTTTCTCCGACCGTAAAGTCAGAAACGGTCGTACATACCACC
Source organism: Hedychridium roseum (assembly GCA_963989215.1). Classification (NCBI taxonomy): domain Eukaryota; kingdom Metazoa; phylum Arthropoda; class Insecta; order Hymenoptera; family Chrysididae; genus Hedychridium; species Hedychridium roseum. The sequence goes on from OZ022321.1 coordinate 197,691, forward strand.
GGTAATATTTATGTGCATCGAGTGCTAACGCGTATACCGCAACACAGCAGTGAAAGCCAGACGAAGCGAGCGTCTCGTTAACGTATGATGGCATATACAGACGGTGATCCTTAAACGATCGTGTCTTGGATTCAAACGATGCGAATGGTCGGAGGACGCTGGCGCCGTGCGTCTTCGCTTCCGTCTTTGTCCTTCTTTACACCTTCTATCTATCGGTTATCCCCCTTAGCTTCTCCGCGATTCTCCGGAATCGACGCACCACGGTCGCTGGTAGGAAGTAGTCATGCGAGCGTGAAGAATTGAAATTAATCGCGACATCGCGACATCACGACATCAAGAACCGTGACCCCAGCCTAAGGAATGCTACTAGTTTCACGCGAGGATGAGACATTGAAACTGCCATAAATGTAATGCTCTAAACGGTAACTTTAATTGGGCGATACTGTCATCCGTTTTGTTTCTTTGCCACGAAATAAGAAATACTTTAACTGACGAGTAAAGTGCATCCTTTCCATCTGTCTTGTCCCGCTTATGAATATTCCGCCTGGTGAAAGGCAAATCTTTTCTACGCTTCTTTCGAGTGCAAAGTTATAAGGACATACCCTGTTCGAGTAGTTCGTAGTCGTTCGGACCGTCCCTAAAAATCACCTTTCAACGAGTTCCTCTTACCCACAGTCCCGTCGATTTCCCGATGGGTTCGACTGGTAGACGTTGGAGTTTCATAACTTTTACGAAAGGAGATGATGGAACGAAGGAACAAAACTCCGTGAAATCGAAAAGTGGACGGAGTTTTAGTTGCAACGTTGATAGACAAACCATAGACATTTCGATAAGTCTTCTGAAGCGCAACAAAGGCTGTATTTCATATTGAGATTCGTCATAAGTCGAAATTAAACGTATTTACATTAGAATTTGTATAATAACCCGATAGAAATGATAGATTATCGAGGGGGGAGTGTAAGATAGGGGCGTCGGTGTACATAACGAGAGAATCGAAGGGGTTCAGTAGAAAAGATGGAAAGAAAAGGGAGCTAGGCGCGTTGCATGGTGAGAGAAGAAATGGGGGGCGCCGATATATATCTATAACAGGAGGAACTGTAGGGTCAGAGGGCGGGAAAGGGACGGGCGCGGAAGGGAGTGAGTTGGGCCGTATTGTTGGCCGTCGTGATTTTATTGCCCTTTTATATTGCCTCCCCGTTTCTTCCTCGGGTCTCGTCCAACGGTCCATTCTTTTTTTCATTCCTTCCTTCTCAGCCTCCTATCTTCTTCTTTATCGCCGCCTTCGCGTCTTTCACTTCCGGCCACTCCTCCCCCGCCCGCTGAGCGGGAACGATTTTTACGAGGCAGCCCGTCGCGTCTCGCGGGGCGCTCTTGCTTTCCCTGGAAATTGCAATTTCGCGAGAGATCGACGTGTGTACGGACTGCGGCTCGGCTCGTAATCGAGTCCTGAAAAAGTATTAAGGGAATGATGGACCGTGGCTCAAAAGGACAAGCGGGAATCCATTTTTCCTTTGCCGGCCTTCTTTGATCGCTTATATCGGGAACAAGAGCGGGAAAATGCCATACACAGCGCTTCTGTTTTTCCACGTGTCGTAACCGTCGAACATATGTGTTTTTTAAAATCTTCACCTACTTCAGTTCATTTCTTGTGCTTGTGTAAATACCGCAGAGAAGTTAGATATGACTTGATCAATAGACAAGGAGTATATTTCATTTGCTGTAGTTATTTATGACTTTGATAATTTCACCTCGGACTCCAATGGTGCTTTTGTTATAAGCTTGGCTTATCTGTGCGCAGGGATTCCATTAGAGGTTTCACATTAATGTCACGCTAGTCTATTATCAAACCATGCATTTTATTGCAGCGTAAAATTGTTACGCTCCTATCTGTCTACGATTACATCAGATAATCGTTTGAAAACGGTATAAGTGAGTTTCATAAAAATAAAGGATGTGTGAAAGTTAGTGATTCGTGCGTGAAGGAGAAGGGCTAACATTGTTATCGCGCTGGCGGCAGATGAAGTCTTCTAATGACGGCTCCGAGGAAAGGTGGGGAACGATAGGGCAAGCCTCGAATATCCTGTCAGGTCACCGAGGGTTTGAACTCTCCGTTCAACAGGTAGCGCCGGTTACGAACGGGCCTGGCAACCAACCCAACCCTCCCCATTATATTCATATCATGTAAATGCGCCCTGTCGGTATCCGACTGCCACCCATTTTCCGCCCCTCTCGGTTGGACTAAAAGCGGCGCAAGAGGAAACGAGATCTAGACAGGGTAGAAGCGAGAGAGGATGGTAGCGTAATAGTGGACTGTTAGTCTGTATTTTGTAGTTATTCAAGTAGCTTGGAACGAGGAATGAAATACAGTCGAACGAATGACGGTAGAGAGTATCGTTAAAATCGTACGAGAAGACGTTTTTACGCGAATTAATTGGTAATTTACTCGACGCAATAGAGCATAGGGGTATTATTCGCTTCGAAGAAGATGACGGTATCTTGTTTTTCGTCGATACGTAGATCGAGAGCAGATTGAGAACTCAATATCTCCAATTAGACGAGAAAAGCTTGTATTACGTCGACTGCCGGGCAGGTATCTTAACGAGTTTCGTGGTCGATTATTAAAAGTCGATAGTACCATGTACTTGACAAACGACGAGGCCTTCACAGATTGTCGAAAGAAAGGAAAAACCGAACACGTAGAACAGGCAGAAAGGCGCGAACGCGGAGGAACTGTAAAATATAGTTTGTATTTATCTTGAATTACATGTCTTTCCGACCACTATTACAGTTCAATTTTAACGCCAAATTCAAAGTATTTTCGTATGGAACTTGCAGAGAAGAGAATCTCATTTTTCAAGGGTTTATGAATATCTTCGTAATTGCATCCTTAAGAAGATGCGGGTCGATTGGAATGACTTTTACGGGACAGCTCATGACATTCGTGTAGCACGTTTGTATTCCAAGTTGACACAGCGACGTCGGGTACCTATCGAGACTATCAAAGACGTGCGAGTGTCATTAGTTATCTGGTATTACGGTCGAGGAACTATTCGAATCAATTTGGAGGCCAGTAAAACCCCTGCGGCGGGGAGTCCGCGCGGTTAGCGTCATATATCACCGAAGACATCCACCGAAAATCGTGGCTCGCGAGCTATATTGCCAGATTTTGGCCTTTTTCGTATTCCCCATTTCTCATAACGTATCGCTGCAAATAAATAATTTTGCATGGAATATCGTTTGTGGTTTCCTTTGAACTCAGTTTCACGTAGTGAGGGATTATTAATCGAACGCAACGAGCACGATTTTCATGCATCTCCATAAAGCTCCATAAAGCTGAACCCATCGACATGCATTTAATTCGGCTCGATTACCAATTTTTCCAATGGTCATGCGGATCGCCCGATCGATTGTGAATCTGTAATAGTTTGCATGTGTATGCATATACGTATGTAGATTTACACAGACACTTCGTTATGCGAGTCGCGATTGAATCCGCAAACAGACGCGGATCGCCGTAAACCAAGGGAAACCCGTTCAGAAAAACGACCGACCTGGACATGTGATCGCTCGCCAACGAAAAAAATTTATATTGCGCCAGAAACATGGGCCGATATGCCAGTTTTTCCAACCCTTCTCGTTTTTTTTTAATATGAGTAAAGCGAGCTGCCGGTACTCGCACAACCCGAAATCCATTTTCGGATCAATCGCACAGCCTGCGACCCGTCGCGTATTTTCAAAGCTATCTGCCCTGCGGATAGCATTTTTTTCCAAAAGCGACAAAAAAGTTTGGATGGTAGCGTCGAATTTCGCACGACCTTCCTCGCCGTGTTGATTACCAAAAGCACCTAAAGAATTTGTCATGTAAAAGCACCATATGTGTTTTAATAAAATAGTAGAGCCGTAGAAAAGACTGTAATAATTTATGCAAAGAAAGCTAGAGAAATGCTAATGGATGAAAATCTGCAATAAGAATATATCGTGGATCGTGTGAACGATGAGCGATTGCCCGTAGGAGAGGAGCTGAATTTAAATCTGCGATAATGTGGACGCATTCGAAGCTACCGCACGTACGGCTAAGATTTTTCAAAGATCTGCTACTCGCTTCGTGATCTGGGATCATCATCAGCGTTAAGCGCATAAGAAATAATTTGTGACCGGAAGCAAACCTGTATTTTCGTACAATTAAGTCGTCGTTGAAGAATAGGAAATTGTCATAATTAAATAACGAATGAGTTAATTAAGCACATCGTAAAATGCAAATGTATGCACGTGCCGAGGCTGTTCCGCTATGCAGATTGGTCGTGTTAAACGTACTTGTTCTACATGTATGCGCTTCAATTGTCTTTGTAAAGGGTCGTTAAAAAATTCTTGGCCAAACGGTTAAAGGTTTAAAAAGATATAACATAAATCTCCATCATGAGTATGCTTAATAAATATGTTCGTCAGGCAACATCGTTTACGTCAGACTATTCGGGGAGTGTCACGAGTCTTAAAGGATAGTAGGAGGTTGTTGGCCGGTGTCCAGACGAATTGAGATGGTGTTTGAGTATTCGATCCTGATGGATCGCTCGTCGATTACGTCGTCTAATCCGCATTTCATGACTAGGGTAGAGGAAAAAGTAATTTGTCATTCGGATTGTCGAGGATTCCGGGCTTTTTACCGTCTATTGATCTAACACCCACGTCCAAGAAAAATGTTTCTCAGTACTAGGTATCACCGTAAACTTTAGATCTATGAAGTTGTAAAATAATTCGGGCCTGTTCGTACTTTCGTTCTTGTCTTGATGTTGTTTCTCGTGCATCGAGATGTCTACTTTGGATAGGCGGTGGTACAGAAAGAGAGAGAGGGAGAGAAAAAGGGGGAGTAGTGCGCCGTGGCTGGACCTGAATGTGGAATGCGATGGACGAGACGTGCGTCGACTCTGCTCCTAAGTTTCGGCTATCCGGTAGGGTAGATCGCTCTTCGAGATCTCGTCAACGTCGTTAGGACTTTTCCTTGGTATCCTTAAATCCCGTTCGGCTCTCGCCGCACCCCGACACCCCGGCACCCCGAAGCCGTCTGTAGCCTCTAATTGCGTGCGATACTCTGATTCCCATGGGCCAATCGGTTGCATTCCTAGATTAAGACGCTTTTGAAATTGTCATTTCTCGACTTTGCCCGTAAGTACGGGCTCATGTGCGGATTTGAGGGTGTACAGCAGCGATAGGCGGCAAGGTGTAAAGCATGCTCGATCTCGATCAGGAAGCGAGTATCCTCAGGCGTGCGGGGTGCCCCTCGAGTCCCATTAGAGTCGACGATCCGCCAATTAGAAATCTCGTGTGCGTATCGGCAGTGCACGGGGGACTACAGAGGCCCTGCCGCCATTTACCACCATTACCGGTGCCATTATGTGCCGCTACCACTATTACTCTCGCCGTTATTTCGATAGTCACGCGAGACTGACTGTGCCGTGTAACATATGTATAAGCAATCGCGTGCGCTGATACGTGTTCTCGAGACATCCCCAGATATCTATCTATAGTCTTTCTGCCAGGACGGTTGCATCTTATCAATTTTTACCGCGTGCCCACCACTACCAGTAAATTAAGAAATTATCGGTCGTTTGGATAAACGCTCACCAACTAAGAATAACAAGATCTTGATACACAGTTTTTCAAACGTCTATTTTATGCATTGACTTACGTATAAGACACATTTGATGGAGATTACAGAAATACGCTTTCTCGTTGTTGATTTGACACAAAAACAGCAGACAGGGAAGGAATCCTAAGTAGATAACACCAAAAACTTCTTCGCGATGCCATCGAAATAGTATAAATAATGCTACACGACAAAAACCATCGCTTATCCAGCGCTATCTAAGGCAGGGATAAATCCATTTTCTGCGGCTACGGAATACGATATTAAGCGGTCCGATATAGGTTCGGCCCCTCCGGCTGACTTCTTTGCCGATTCTCCACCCCTGGCTTTTCTTCCTATTCCTCATCCGTTCGCAAAGCGTTTCACTACCCCCATGACCGAGCTAAAAACCATTTACCGATATACCTTCCTCCTCGTTCGAACGAGAACTAAAGCGTTTTATTGCTTTTTCATTTTATGCCGGAAAAACTACCGAACAGCATGTACTTTTCAATGCGCACGTTTGTTTGATAAAAAAGGTAAAATGATTGAAGGATAGAGATTGCAGAGTGAAAGAATTCGTCGCTGTGCCTCTCCTGGCTGAACTTTAGCAAGGAAAGGAAGGTGCTTCACGTTTGTTGTTCGCTCGTAAGGCATGAAAGGAATGTAATTAATAATGAAGAACAGTGGGCGCTCCAACATTTTTCCACAGCAAAAGGCGGAGAGCGCCGGCGTGTGTCGTGGTGGCACGACGTTATCGCACCGCTGTGTAATATTGTAATTATATTGCCGCACGTCACGAAAGCCACGGCAGGTTACCCAGGAAAAAACGTGGAAGCCACGATTCGTCGCGGCAGAATGCCGGTTACGTTATATCCCGATTAGTCTTTCTAGCTCGCGATCGTGACTTATCTGACGCCAACGTAATGCCCTGTTATAGCCAGGCATTGGCGCGTTTTCATAGGATTTTGCGTAATTTTTATTTTTCTCGTATGATGTATGATGATACCGGCAGAAAGATACACATGCGAACGAGCTGTATAAGAGCACGAAGGAAGGAAAAGACGTGAAAATGGTAGGCAACGCATAGAGCACGCGGGCGCACGCAAAACGAGAACGCATAATTCCGTGTCTAGTTATGTGCCGGGTAATTAACATGGTGCGAGGGGAACGAGCGGAGACGTAGAGGCAGGCCACGTCGTCTTATTTGCATTCTGCCATCTTGAGGAATGTGGAATTCAAGTTTCCACTATGCAAACGTACGCTTTGTATGTTGTGTGCTTATAGCTCACGACGTCGTTGCTTTTCTTCGTACTGAATCGCTGACTCGCGGCTTCTCTAAGATCTCCTGCAGAAATTCTCGTGTGTTCCTATCAGTGTAAGTCCGTGGAACGTTGCAGTTTTATTCATACTCCGTTCAGCAATGTTGTGCCATTGGCGGTGCTCGATAAAATGATTACACCGATATATGAACTGGCGAACACAAGCTGGCCAGCACTGGCGGGATAATCGCTACAATTTCCTCTAATACTTTATTGCACCACGAGATTATCTTGCGTCATTAAGCAATGTCTGCCGACAGTTAATTCAACGTTTCTAGTCGGAAATGCAACGATTAACAGTAGATATCGCGAGCAACGAGTTATACATTTTTTATACCGTAGTGTTCATACCGCATTTATAGATCAAAAGCTACATGCATGATACAAATACGAACACATTTTTCTTAAGATTACGTGATGTTTGGAGAAGACCGACGATTAATGGTGGGTAAGTTAGAGAAATGTGCAACAGCCTGCCGTGTCGTGTTCATCGGTGGTTCAGATGTATCGTGTCGCTGGAATATGGCATTTCGGGGCTGAGCACGCATTTCAGGTTGGTCGATCGCCGGTGTTGCACGTTAGCGCCGGCGTTATCTGAGACGGTGAGAGGCTCGTGCCTCGAGTTGACAATGTTATGGATCACCTGGATGCGTGCGTGAGTTGCCAGACGCATAGACGACGGTTGCCCTTGCCTTTCGTGCGTGCGTGCGTGCCTACCTGCCTTCCTTCCTGCGTACCCTTACGTACCTGCGTGCTACCTTTACGTGTACACCTTACTACCTTCTTCCGACCATTCGCATAGCTCCACTTCTTTCCCTCCTTGGCTTCCATCCTGCTTCTTCTACGTTACGGCCGACATCCCAACGGCTGACACTAGGTCAAATTCAACGCGATACCGGGCACATTTACTCACCCTTCAATTCCCTCTAGATGGTAATCCTATTAAACGCGATATTTCAGATACGACTTTACGCGTCATATGGTTTTCATGGGGTTCTTTGGCGACAATCTATTGATCGATTTCACTCGATTCACCGAATTTTTGCCCCATACGAATAGAGAACGTCTCGTGTTACATGCAGCTCCACGTATGTCGTTTGACTTATAAACTCGGCCATTCACCATTCCTATACTGCTTGTGAACACGACATTAATACAACGCTGGAAGAATTATGGGACCGCGACATGCTAAGGCGTGCAAGGGGCTGCAAAACCCCGAAAAGAGAAAGAACTAGCGGCGAAAGGGAGAGGAACTCCGGAGGAGACTTTGAAAAATCGCCTCATGCGCTAAAAGCACTAGAGATTAAAATTAAATCCCACCCTGACTCGCTCCCACCGCATTCGTTCGTCATTTTCGCCCTCCCGCGTTCGCATGTCGTGTCAACGCGATTTTTTATCGGGAAAATTGAGCGCCGCTGGATTAAACAGAGCAAAGGGAGGGTATGAAGTGCGTGCACACACATCCGGAAATATTAATTATAAACATTATCAATGGATTCGATAACGGAATGATGTATAACCATATGTGGACTCCATACGACAGTGTAGTATTCGTGTAATTCCACGTTGACAGTCGAGTTGTATGAGCATTAATAAACTCTCTGGTAAGCAAATTTGTGAAAGAAATGAGGTATAAATTACATATATAATATTTCGCTTGCAAACGAACTTAACAGAATTTCTGACGAGTCAGGCGTACGTTACTCGTCATCATTTTAATTGCGTTGAAATAATTATGCACATTTTAATGGTTGGTCGTAACGAGCTGGCAGGGGGACCGCTTTTTTTCCTTCCCTCCGGCGAAAGTTTTTGACGAAATTGGTGGAGTCGTTCGGAATTTAATTAGCGTGCCGCGGCCGGGTTTTCGGGTGAGTGACCCGACCGAATTTGCCGGGGCATTCGCGGTTAAGCCGAAATTGCCGGGCATCGCGCATCGCACCCGTCAACGAGCCGTCGTGCGAACCGATAATTGAAATACTCTTTTTCTCCCAGGGAAAATGGGACACCCTATACAAACGCTTTATTTAACCGGTTGTTTTTTGCGCTGTTGATTCCGAGGATTTCCAAATTTTTGTTCTCCAGTGAGATCTGGAATGTTGAGCAATAGAAGTTTTATAATGTTTTGCATCGAGCACTTGATTAACAGTTTATGGACGTTGATCTTAAGGTTTAGCTCATAATTAAGAAGACGGTGATTCATTGGTGTTCATGGTTACTGATGCGGAGTAATTTATCTACGAGTCTGACAGATTGGTAATGGTACATACACCGGGTACCTACATCGACGGCCGAATGCAGGTTCCTACATTTATCGGCAATGCTGACTTCCGGTACGAGTTGCACCGCGAGAATATTTCCCATCGTGCCCTCAAGAGGTCGCCAAAAACACGAAGAAAAAGTTTCAACCCTTAACCGACATGTTATCCTCTTCAGTTGCACAATTTGACCAATGTTCAGTCACTCTTCAATTAGAAAATTTATTAATAATATAATCCCCAAGTAATAGACACAAATTGCTACAAATTTCACCTTGAGTGAAATTGTAGGGAATAGGGGGTTGTCATCGTAGAAGTTACACTTTCTTTGGATCTCTTCGTCAAGTCCGTCCGATAAGTTATTAGAAGGAATGCTGAGCATTGATCGTAGAGACTGATAGTGTCCGCTTGTTCTCCGATCCCGACGTTTCCATAATTGCCAAAGGGGGCCACCCCTGGGCTATCTCACACCCTGATTTTCTGCAGAATATTCTCCTGGGTGGAGCGTTTTCGTCGAACGTGGCAGACGAAGGATAAGAAATCGGAAGAAAACGTCTAAGACGATGAGCTAATCCCTCGGATAATCTGCCGCGAAAACGTATTAAACATGATAATGCCTGGATAATGGGTTTTTGAGTATCGGCCTGCCACTGACTACTCGTTGAAGAGGTCGCCATGATGAATTCGATGTTCGGCTTTCGTCCTTCGTCTTTTCTTCCTTGATAAATATCTTTTATTTGCGCTTTCCTAAATTATTTACAATTGAAACTGTTACGTTGTTACGGTGATCAGTTTCTTCTGCGCAGTAACAAAGAAAAACTTTTGGACGTACAATAAATTGGCGGGGGACAAGTACCTGTATCGGAATAAGAATGACAGAGGGCGGATGGAAATGAACCTTCATCTCTGAGGCGACGGAAGGTTTATTCCGAGTCTTCCTCTTGGTTTCCCGGAAAATGGCATTCCCGAGGGGTGCATCGAGAATGCTGAAAGGGGGGGGGGTGCAAGATTCAAGATTCCCCCGTGGATCACCTCTCTGGCAAGGGGAGGTAGAGACAGGCAGGGAAAGGCGTGGAGGGCTTGGCTGTTGGTAGTTACGGCTAAAAATATCCAAACTATTCGTCGCTATTAGCGCAGGGTTCTGGCTATGCGGTCTCTTTGTCGAGACGGACAATCAGTGCGATGTTCCGCCGACGATACTCGCTTTCCCCTCCTCGCATTCGAGGCACTTCGGCCTCTAACGAAATTCGACTAGGACGCCCGCCTCGCCCGCTCAAATCGTGTTAATCCCTCTGGCTTGCCAATATCGCGAGGGTTTCCACGCGTCGTTCTCCTATCTCGCCAGTTTTTCCTGGATTAGGACTATCTGCAGACCCGCAAATGCAGCCATAAAGATCAGGCTTTATAGTCACCTTTAGACTTAATTACTTGTTTCATTTTTTATTCGGAATATTATTTACCAAAGTCTTGCAACTGGAGCTAGGATTAAGCAAAAACAGAATGACGAGGTTAAAAGATCGAGCTGAAATGATGGATATTTCGATGAGAAAATAAAGAAGTAGAAGTCGTACGCCCTGATGGTTTGACGCACCCAGAAAGGACAGGATGGGTTAAAGTGACACGTGGAAATGCGCTTAATCCGTTCGCGGACGATTCGGACGGGTGTGAAATGTGTTTTTTCCCTCGTTGATGAATATAGTTTTAAAAATGCCCCACGAATAGGCGTTTGAGGGACACTTTAGGAAATAAAATGATGCACGGATTTCATCCCCTTTTTCGTTATGGAAATTGCTTGCCATGGACAATTTCTCACGGTTAATTTCGCCAAGAATAAAATTTGCAGAATTCAATACCCAATACAACGTTCTATTTCAGCGAGCAATTTCTTCTTGGCAATCCTTTTTTTATGTGCCGTCCACTTCCGTCCCTTCTTCTGCTATTTTTCTGCTATTCATCGGGTTTATCCCATCCCTCTTCCTCTCGTTTACTTTATTTTGCTCTTCTATCTGCTGCCTGCGGCCCTCCTCTTTTCCTTTCGCCAGCGAATTATATTCATATTTGGAGGATTATGCCGACGATCCCCCTGGATCAAGACCTTAAAGGGATGCTCGCCGTGCTAATTATTTCCCGGCGGTCGCGCAGATTGAATTTCAGCAGGATGGACGCGACGATACGATACGACGCCTACGGAAATTACCTCGGCTATCTCCGCCTCTGATTCCATCAAAATCTATAAGACGACACATCCTTATGTTAGTGATTAATACGTGCTCAGAAAAATGCAGCGGCAGCTTATGGATTCGATACTTCGATTGTACTACTTGAATGGCGCCTTCATGGCGCCTTGATACTCAGCTTGTTTATATACATTCGTACATACCTATTTCGCAGATGGCCATTTGGCACAAATGCCGTTAAGTTTCGACAGCGAACAAGTTATTCGATACAGAAGTTGGAAAGTAAGCAAGGAAACGCCGAAACTTGTAGTAATGGAAGCCTCTCATGGCTGGGTCTATCGCCGTTGTTTAAACTTCGTACACCCCGTCAACCTATCGGCTCTAAATAGAATGATGGTCCAACGCAAAAGCAATTTATTTTTCATCTTCGGAACTTCTGCATTAGTTTGGTAGTCAATTCCGTAAATGCTTGTCGACAAAATGATTTAATCAAATGGCTAATAAATAGAACGTCGATGGTTGTAAGTTTTGAGCACTAAAAGTTACAGAAGAAGACTAGCTTCTCCATTACTCTTAATTCTCTTTTTGTTCTCTTGTATATTGCCCCTCCCCCGTCGATTCTCTTTCCTCTTCTTAGCTGTCTATCAGCCGGAGAAGTTCTGCTGATCCTTCCTCTTCTTCGTACTCCTCGTATCATCGTCTTCCCATCCCGGAAACTGTCCTGCGTAATCCGCGAATCCACCGTACGCTCCTCTCATTGTTCTCAGCGTGAGGAGAACTTGGCTTAGTCCAGTTTCTTGCTGTCTGAGCCCTCGGCATTTTCCTAACTGCAACTTCGGAATTCGCCGTTCGACGACAACTCGCGCCATGATTCCCGAAACGGAACGACGACGAGAGATTAAAGCGCCGTTACTGCCAGTTACCGTATTTCCTTGCCTACTTCCAAACTCTCTCAGCGTATGGCATCGCAGTCTTTCAAAAGATATACTTACTTACAGGGAACGGGACTGTCTTATGCTGTTGCTGTCTTAAGTGCACATAAACTTGTCGTTCATAGAAATACTTTATTTTTTAGTTATTCCTAAATATGACTTTCAATTGTTTCTTTTCATCTTTTTATCTGAACGGATCATTTGCCCTGTCCTAGCCGCATCGACCCTCCAAACTTTGCTAATAACTGCATTTATATTCCCTGCGTGCTCGTCTATCCCCTCTAGATCCCTGCATACATTTCCTACTCGCTTTATAGGAAGATACGATGTTTGTCCTTCACGTCCTTCTTCCATACGCCTCGTGCAACGAAGACGTCCCATCTAGCCTCGATTTCGACTGTGAAACAATATGTAAACTGAGGAGCCGAAACGTTGTTGCGTATTCCCTACAGCGCACTGTCGATATGCTCGCATAAACAGAATTTATTGGTTGACACGGAGTATCGTTCCTTAAAAATCGAACGAACGTTACGAGAAAAGACCTGTCCCTCCGGTTTAAAAGCAAAGTTGGACGTTGACAGTCGGAGAGACACCTTCTCGACGCGACTGATTTATATTCCTGTCCGTTGTGAGTCGTAGGCGGTAGATGTATTCCTGTCTCCCTTTAGTCATCTTGCAATTATTAATGGTCAAACAAAGTAGCCATCATTCAGCGGAGTCTGTCATCTGGCTTTCGTTAACAAACCTTACCTACTTGGGATTTTCGAAATTCCGTGCAGACGCCACAGGACGAAAGGCAGTAAGAGCAAAGGAGAGATAAGGGCCGAGCTAGCCAGAGACGAGAGTAGTCGACAACGGGTTCGTTTGAGCGTACTAAACCGCCGAGGTTAAACCGCAGCCGGCAGGAGAGCACGGGCGTAGCGGGTGAAGGGAACGATGCAGGGGGATGCGATGGCACGATAGACAATGGGGGTGGTATCACGGAATCGCGTTCTGGCACGCATTGTGCAGATCCCCTGACGACGAACGATTACTACCGCCAGTCGGTCGGCCAGTTCGTTTCGTAGGGTCGGTTGAGTTCTGCGATTTCTCGAATTAATCGACGATCTCCTGTCTAACCGTCTTCTACGAGCGAAAAGAGACGCACACTCAACGGACCACGTACGCATTCTAGTTCGGTCTATTGTCTTTTTTAATAGTCTTCCTTTAGCAGTTGTCTTCGAGTGCCTTTCATCGCTAAACTGTCGTCGATGATTTTGGCTTGAAAAGGCTTCAGGACAATGAGTTACTTGATTAATTATTGGAATAACCAATGGACCAGATTGAGGAAATACTTGAAACGAAGAAGAGAATCTTCACGAGTTACACTTATCAGAGGGGTGGGTTAGATATTGATTTGAAGGAAAAGCACGTAAGAACAAAGCAATTGCGAGGATCGGACGCTTAGGGGAAGACGTAAGGTCCAGCGGGGGCATCCACGAATGTGGCCAAACTAAAAATCCTGATTCATAGCCCGTAGTATAGCCGATACCAGGATTTATGGTCCCTCTCTCTGGCTGTAAGTTATGCCCTCGTTTCTTCGTCGCCCCGCGATCGGCCCCATGATGCGTGTTTTACACGCCGTGCATGCGAATCGACCTGCTGTGCGACGACCTATTCTGAAAATTGCACTACTGTACCCAGAAACAGGATTTTACTACATTTACGTACATGCTGAAGCACGTGAGAAGAATGTAAACGTTGTATTTTCTCCCATGCCGCAACGAACATCTGTATAATTACTTTATTACATGAGTCATTTATTTTGGGAATTAATAACAGTTTTACGAGAGCAGCGAGCAGTTTTAACGTGTTCCCATGAGGGGTAGTGCAGGCAGCTGATAGCGAAGGGTCTTAATCGCGCAGAATCCCATAATTTTTAGAGTATCATTCCACAGAGCGGTGACTCTGTGGGCTCGTAACTCCAACTGCTGAATCTCGTAGATAGTAGTAGCGACGACTTAGAACTGCGAGGTCCTGCCAGGACCTGCCAAGCCGGGATCACCTTTTGATCCTTCTGGGTATACGCGTCGTCGACGAGCGGTCCTTTACCCATTAAGCACAGTCGTCTCGGAAAACGATGGAGATTTCGACCACTCTCCGCCTGCCGTGCTACAGACAGTAAAAGAAGCAGCATTAAAACCGTATGATATTAACTGTTGAGTGAAAGACAACGGATCTGCTGGTCCTAGTTGTTTTTAACGTCCCTGCGAATTGATGAAAAATTTGATAAAGTGCAGTAAATTAAGGGGGTGTTAAATTTCCCCGACGTCCCGTCGACGTTCTAATTTGCTTGAATGCTCGCGAGAGGTCATGTAGACGCCGAGAACGCACCAGCGGCAAAGGGCAAAAGAAGGTAGAGCAAGAAGAACGTGGAAGACGGTGATAATGGTGGAAGAGGGGGATAGACCGGGAGCAGATGAAGTCGTGCCGAGTTCCTGGGGGATTGGACATGAGGAGAGACGAGCGAGGGGAACCAGGGACTCGTCTGCATAGAGAGAGAAAGTCGCTGGTGGTTGGACCGCAAACACCTCACGTAGCATCGCATAGATTAAAGCTCCTCGGTGCCAGTCGTGAGGGAGCACCTCTTGAAAACACACGGGAAATCTTGTGAGGCGAACTAGGAAACGAGAGAAAAAGATGAGGATAGAAAGGCAGAGAAGGAAGTGTCAAAGACATCGCGAGCTTATGCCTTCTAAAATTCATTGTCCTCTTCTCATTAAAACACAGACAAAGTATTTAGAGTAGCCCTAGTAGCTTGTTTAAATGTAATTTCGTGAGTTCCTCGAGCCTTTTATGATGATGACTCATACAAGGCGCCACGCATTTCAAATGAGGCAGCAAATACGCATTGAAGGACATTTTGAAACTCTGAATCGTGAATATGACGACAATAATCAGACAGTAATACGCCGTTCGGTTCCATCGAATTTTTTCAACTCACGTTTTGCGAGCGTAAAGATAGTATGTCCGATAGGTCAGGATCGAAATGAAGTTCAGTCATTGGAGCCCGGGCAGTTTAGTTTTGCAGCGTCGAGACGTCGACGGTCATAAACACGTGAGAGTCCGGCGACCGTAATTTCGAGTAGTACAGGATAGCCTGGTCACGATGAAAAGGACGGCGGAAAGCTTCGAACCCCGCAGTCGTTATCATTTTACAAGCCCTAAACAGTCGCTACCAAATACTTACGAGTCGCGAAAATCAAGCGGTCAAACCAAATGACCGTAGACACTCGATTACGAGACTCATTAATGCTTTTGCGTGTATATGCCTCATGAGCTGGAAAGCATCGTTGTAAAACTATGGCCTTTTGCTTTGCCGTAAGAGAAGGGTACCTGCTTCGAGCGTTAGCTGTCGAGACCGCGAATGACTCGATAAGACTTCTAGACATTACAAGCACATTGAATTATTACGATCAAAGCGACCGATAGATCCAATTAAGTGTTATAAACGGCTCGGCGAGTAGCTCTTATAAAGGCTATGATATAACCGACCGACACGATTCGTTGGGAAGCCTTTCACGTGCCACGACGGAAGAATTAACTCGCTTCCATAAAGTTTCCTATTATTTTAATAGCGATGGCCGACGATAAAATTCCGTAGCGCACGATTACGGGATGGTCGTGTGTGTAATGCATATCATAAAAAAGTAGGCAGCAAGGTGATGGTAGGGCTAGAGCGTGGGTGCGTAGCTAGGTCGTAAAGAGAATTCTGCCTGTGAGAAATGGCGAAAGTGAGGAAAGTAACGCATAAAATATGATCGGAAGAGGGAACGCTACAGAAGACTGAATGAAAGAGAATGCCAGGGGATCGTTGAATATGGTGTAAGAAGAGGAAATGGACTTTTGAGAAAACGGAATACACTGTTCGTAGTTTCTTTTTAAATCTTCGACGAAAGAGAGGAATCAGCAAAGACTGACAAAAGAGTAAAGCTGCGAAGAAAGGGAAGAACTGGACGGAGCCGTAAGGGAGTCGAGGGAATTCTATAAGAATAGCCAGCCTAATCCTCGTACGCACTTAGGAGGTAGGAACGTGGCGTGAAAAGCATCCATGCCGCGTGGCAGTGGTTTAGCGGAACCCTGAATCAGAGCTCGTTTCTCGGAGATATAATGCCTGCGAAATGGCCGCTTTAGTATGATATACGTATCACTTACGCCGAGCGATAATGAAAAGATTTTCACGGCTCTTTATGACTTCCGCGCCCGCTAAAGGATATCTCGTACTACACTCTTGTCCCCGGACTTTTCTTTATTATCTCCCATCATTCTTCGCTACTTAGCGTTGGACAAATAAATGTACGAATTAAACGCGACCGAGACAAAGTCGTAAAATGCACCGTGACATCTTTATTCTTGATTTTTTGTTCGCGGAGAATCGTAATTTACGGTGTGATCTTAAAATTCATTTCCCTCTGTAGGAGAAATGTGGTAAAAACTTAGTAATTTCGTGGGTGGCACTTAACAAATCCACAGCGACAAATCACACGGCAAAAGGCATTGAAATCACAGCGAGTAAGCGTATATCTCGTATCAGTCGGCAGTTAAGTGGGTGACTGATGCTGGGAAAATAGCGTTAACCGCGCTCTCTCGCACCTTTATTTCCGGGCGGACGCTAAATCACGCTTAAACTCACGCTCTCCGCTGGCTTGGATCGTGAAACTTTTCCTCCCTTCCGTTTTACGCGCCTTCTCCTTCTGCCACGCTTCCGTTTCTCGTTTTTGGTAATCGTACATCGTGGCAACGAGTTTCGTTGCGACAGCAAAAAATTGAATTCGCCACATTTCACGCGAGGAATTTTTTAATGCGCTTGTAGCGATGCCATCCCGTCTGCACTGCAGAATATTCGTGGCGGCAGCGAAAAAATTCATAGAAAAAGCTTCTTAGAAATTGAGTGGTAACGTGATCAAAAGAATTGACGAAACGCACAGTTGGTATTAATGTTTAACGTGTTGGGCATTGTTCGTTGCGAAGATACAAAAGCGAATCCTGTCTCTTGTAGCTGAAAAAATTCCTGCGTTAAAAGCTCGTCACCTTGACTAATATCCGTGAGGTCTGAGGTCGTACAGGCCATGGCATTTTTCTTCGGTCAATTTAAACTCCGTCTACGAATCTCCGTGTAACCGTCACCGATGCGTTTCTTGGCACGCGCTTGTCTTTCTTTTTTCTTTATTTGTCCGGAATTTATTTATTGCGTTCGCGACGCCGCGAATAAATCTGCCGGGTCTTGTGGGACGAATAGACGGAAGGAACAAAAAGAAAATCTCAAAATGGGGTATTTCAATTGTGCGAGCTAAAAGAAACGTTCTGAAAATGCTTCAATTATCTTTTTTTCCGGGTTCTCTTTTACTCCGTTACACTCGATTGCCTTTTTTTATTGCAAGTTAAAGCGTGGCTTAGCTCATTTTTAATTAACACAATCCATTTGTATTATCACGGAGTTTCCTCGTCTCATTACACTTTCGCTGTTACGCGAGATGGAAATTAAAATTACCACACAACTAAAATACAGGACAGCGCGAATTAAATGCTAAAATTTCATTTTCGTGCGAATCAATGTTTCACGTGGCTGCAGAACAGAGGGGAAGAAGTGAGAGATAGCACACGTTATGTCGAGGCTTGCATTCTGCAAATTTCCGCGCAGCAAGATAACTTGCATTAGAATTTGAACGAATGGTTCAGTAATCTCTGTTGGATCTACTGGAATGAAATTGATTTATTCTTTTAATCCTGCTAGATAGTACCGCTAAAAAGGGATAGCGTAAATTTGTCATTTTTCGCAGATTGAAGCGTAGGCTAGAACGACATTTGAGTACACTTCGCGAGGATTTTAACAATAAGACGAGTATCGTAGGGCGCATCGTTGCGGAAGGCTCCTTGCAGAACCGATACGCTTCGCCGAGCCATCGAGCCGACTTTTAGAAAGTAATTGCGCTCGAGAGACCGCGCGCACCCGGCTTTGAGTTCCTGGCGCGGCCGATAATGGAGTCTTGTCCCTCCTCCTTCCACGTCTTCGACATTTTTCATAGCCTGGAAAAAAGAATTTAGCGTGGTGCAGCTACCTTCGACAAGTCATTTGCAATGTCATTGTTTTTGGGGCACGTTGGTCCCATGTGGCGCTCAAAGAATATTTCACGATTCCAAAGTGCGGGCTAGCGTCGTTCCGGATGACGGCACTCAGAAGGGCGGTAATATACGTCGCCGAGGGTGGTAACTGTCCCCGTATATTAGCCGCGCGACCCGCGAGTACTCCACCGGGACGTATATCCCGCGGACACGATGTGCCAAGCGGGCCTAAACGATTCCTCGTGTCCACAGTTATTTCGGCAATTAATCGCTACGTTCGTGCCTGAAATATTGCCTTTCCTTTTGCCCCGCGCCGACTTTCCCATTTCCCTTTTGCTCTCGTCTTCGTCTCAGGACCTCCTCCATCTTTTTCTTTCGACCCCTCGCCCCCCACCCAGTTCCTCTTTTCTATGACACCTCGGGACCACGGCGACGAAGGCTTTTAACGATCGCTCTCGCCTTCCAACGGCACGTACCACAAAGTTTTGCTCCTCCTCGACGGAGGAACGCCATCTTCCCTTCTCTAGAGAAGTATATCCAAAAGTATACCCCTTTCCCCTCGGTCGACCGCATCGGGAAAAATATTCTATTGATTCCTGGAAATTCAGTTAATTAGAAGACTCTTCCTTCCCGACAGTATCCTGTCGTGTCAGTACGTTTCTCATTCAAGTCAGTATATGTTATACGAATTGGGAATAGTGTGTCTGCTTATCGTAACTCTTCTTTTCCTTTCGGTCGAGAGATTTTTTCATGATGTTGGGGTGCGGCAAAATTGGATAAACTTGTGCGACGAATGAAGAATGGGAGCATATCAAGGAACGCTGCTTGATTCTTTACAAAAGAAAAGATATTACGATCGTTGCGTTTTCCTTAACGGAGTCGTAAATCTTCCCGCTGTCCGGATAGCCTCCCAGAGGGTCGGATTTCCTTCGGTCGTACGTTTTATTTCTCTTTTTCACGGTGAACACATTGACAAACTGTTTATTTAATTAAAGCAACCTTTTGATTTATGATTAACCCGGGATTTGTTGAGCAGCGTCTAACTGAATTAGATTTAACTTCTTATGAACAAAATATGGTAGCTAGAGTAGCAATCATCGGGAACCGATCGGAATGCCCTCCCTTTCCTACTTTTTTGTTGCCCAATAAACCGCTGCCCGAGTTCGTCTAGGGCCAATTAATGGCTAATTGATTTTGACTGTAAATCTGTAGGTCGCCCCCTTCTTCGGAGACCCCCTTCTTTGGTTATTGAGGACTGTGGTCGGGAAAGCAGTTGTTACCGATAAATTTACGATCTTCTTTCTTAAAGTTCTCATTGCCTGTCACCCTCTTTCCCGTCTTAATTAGTTTCGATGTACGTAGGTCATTTGTCAGTTCACGACTTAACGCTCTTCTCTTTTCATCGGGTTGGGAATGTATAAACGAACAGAAAGCATTGGTTGTTTCAAGTAGTTTATTTCATTATTTCAGAAAATAAGAAATCGAAGATAGTATTAGGAGGAAGTGATTAGTGTAAATTTTTGGTGTATGTAATTCTATTAGGCTTTGACGTTTCCTCTTTCATCACGCTTTGCAGAATCGCTTTGACTGGAAAGTAAAGGGCGTTTCCTTGATGTGAATCATTAATTAACGACCAATAACATGAGGGTAACTCACCGCATTGTAAACTCGCGAAGCATATCTCGTTTTCTCTGCAGTCCTGCTGTGTTTTGCAATTCATTACTGATTTTTCGCGGCTCGGTATTTCTCGCTTCTTTCTGCTGTCCGGTACGTGGACGGCTACGATTTCTGGTTCGGACTTGACACAAAAATAAAACGTTATCAAATGAAGTAATACAGTACTTTGCAGGACAAAATAGTTTTGGTGGAAGGAACACATACTTACCTCTTTGCTCTCCTCTTCTAAGTGGATAATGTGTATTTCCGGCCTGTCCTGTGACCGAATTACCAAGGATGATTAAAATAAAATCGGGATTAGCCAGGATTTTTCGAACGTCGCGGTGGATCGGTAAAATTAAGTCGTATCTTCGTACCTTCTTCTCCTCGATGAAACATTTCGTAGCGGCTGCAGCGCAGACGATTGTCAGAATAATGTAAAGCTGCTTCATTTCTGAGGATTTGCTTCGGCGTTACGAATGCACGGCGACGATGGCAGGCCATCGTTTATATATCTTCTTTTGCCACAAATCGTTTTGTCGTAAACCATAATTACTTCCTGCTAATCTGCAAACCATCTGAGAATTATTGCTTTACTTATCGTGCAAAATATCTTTCTATGTTCGACATAATTTTCGGACAGAGGTTCATTAAAATTCTTAAGGCGCAGTAAAAGGTAAGACACAGCAAGTTTGTTGGAAGTTATCGGGAAGCCGGGGAAGGGGATGTCCCCGGGGAGACGATTCGGTGTATCGCAAATTGGTGCACGTAAAACTGGCTTCGGTCTCAGGTGGGTTTTCACTTACGACGGAGAACTCGTTTATCTAAATTGGGAAAAACGAAGTGGCTCGTAAAGCGAATAGTCGTACGCGGCTGTCGGTGATCTATCGACGTTTTTCCCTTCTCTCAGACGTGACGATGGTCGGTCATTTGCGTGTATCGATGGGTTCGATCAGATTTTTAGTGCCAGTACCATATCGGAGGGTATGTTTTTTAGGCCACGAGGGAGAAGGGTGAAATAAGAAAAAGTTTTCCTCTAACATATGACAATATTTTCATTCCACTTATTTTTCCAATTTACGTAAATAACTGGGTTTTTCTGTTCCTGCACTCAAACTTATTAATTATAAAAGTCCATTAACATGGGCCGCCCTAGCAGAAGTTTCGAGTTTTCATTTGCGATTCGTCCAATAATTATAATTGTTTCCATCTGCTTCGCGATAGGACGGTGCATTAGAAAATTGTCTGCCAAGTTTTCTGTTCAATTAACCGTTTCCTTTATACAGCCTATACAGCCCTACTGCTTTACACAATCATAACGAAGACTTTAGCGAATATTGAAAAGCATGAATATTTTGAAGGGTTTATCAAACGTGGACAAAGCGCATAGATATCGTCTGACATGCGCTATTATTCTGACTCGTCGATATTGCCGTAGTGATGGTACTGGCTTTTGATCCT
This sequence comes from Hedychridium roseum, assembly GCA_963989215.1. Taxonomy (NCBI): domain Eukaryota; kingdom Metazoa; phylum Arthropoda; class Insecta; order Hymenoptera; family Chrysididae; genus Hedychridium; species Hedychridium roseum. The sequence continues at coordinate 219,216 of OZ022321.1, forward strand.
GCGTGGTTCATGTTCGTATTCGTGAAGATCGTTATGGACAAGTTCGTCGTTAAGGAATAATGCCGGGACTTGAGAAGGAGGATGAGAATGGCGTTGAAAATACGTAGGAGCAGGAGAAGGAGGAGGAGAGTGCAGTTAAACCTCCTGTATGGTCCATTTATTCGGCGTCCTTATGGTTGAGGAAGAGCCGCGAGGCTGGATGAAAAGCGTAGACAGGAATGAGAAGAGGAAAGGACAAACCTTAGTTTCCCCGGTTGTTTGCATAGTCGTACTGGAGTTGTCGAAGTTCTCCTATAAACGACTTCAAACCAGACGCGTCTAGGACGGACACTCGAGCTGACCGTGCACCCTTTGCTCGCTTCATTACCAAACACCATCAGTGAGAACTACTCATTAGCTTGGCAAATAGACTTCCACGAGCAGACCTTCAGCGTCAACTATTGACTCAACACCACGGACGTAACGCTATATCGATTTAGATGTTCAGGAAGTGCCGTACTCTATTGTTCTCTATCGAAAAATACGCTTTTGTAAAGCCGTTACCATATTTAACTCTTTCTAAATGCATTTAATCGCCACGTGCTTGGCTATGTAACCTACGGTATGCGCTTTGATCATTCACCAAACAAATCAAAGTGCTTGTTGCAAGTGATGAGTCGGTCGAGTTAACTGTGCTTTGTGGATTCTACGACCGAATTAGCGCGAACTGTCACGCGGCGGACGACAAGTCGCGGATGATGAATGAAGCTGGATAGTTTTCGACTTTTGCAAATTAGGTGTGGGCGACATTTGACGACGAAACGTCGAGATTTACGCGAAAGCGAAATACCGGAATTTAGGAGATACGAAAAGTGGGTAAGAAAGGAGTGGCCTGTGCGGTGGTTTCGTGTGCACGAATAGCCATTTACTCGTGGAAGGGGGGAAATGAGACGCGTGGCGTGGCCCTGCCGGGGCTAATCCCGTTTAATCTAAAAAGAAAGCGCTGTCGTTGGGAAAGCAGCGCACGAAAGGGGTCAGACGACGCTTAGCGATGGACACAACTCGTGCGAAAATAAATGTCCGTAGAGAAAGTCATAGAATTTGCCAGGATTGTGTTCGTCAGCTGGCTATATTTAGACTCTGACGATGTTCCTTAGACCCTACCCCCTACCCCCTTATCCCCTTCGTCAAGCTCGTCCCCGACGCTTCCTTTCTCACCCCAAATGATTCCCAAACAGCGGCTGTCTTCGACTCTCGCATAAATATCCCATCTGCGCTCGATCCTCTCAACGCGGATGTTCTTATCTCCAGTAGTCAGTGAGATTACCCGTTTATCATGCTCCACGGGCAAAAAAGTACCGTTATATCGGTTTACGAACGTTCACGCATCACCAAGTTCGGCAATTTTTGCTTGAAGCAGAAAACTATCAGCGCAGTCATTCCTTGAAATGCCAAGATGAGGGTACACCATGATGGCCACTTGGGCCAATCTCCGTCCCGCATTAGTTTCATCGATAACGATATTATATTCCATCGTACCTTGTGCGCAATTCAATCATTACGTAAGTGTATCACGAAATGCTGGTCTCTATCTCCTTGAGCGTGGGGATAAACGCTCTAGTTAAGCCGCTTTCCCACGATTCGAAATGTGCGTCGGCTCTATGCGAGTTTCAAATGAAATCGATATCCTCTCCCCCTCTGTCCCGCCACTACAATTAATAATTTCGTGTCAGTCCGTAGGTGATTCCATATCCCTCATGTTCTGCCGGCTGATCCTTGTAGATGAGAATGCAGTATCGATAATCGATCGGCAATTAACGGTATTACGGGAACGGATAAAAAGGATGTCTATAAGCGGTATTCGAGGTATGTTGATTTTAGATAGTGAAGGTGTTCCCTCTAATTTCTCTCACTCTAATTTCGGATACGTCTTTCGCAGTTAAAGTTAGGCATCATTTGGAATACAGACCGGCCTTCTGGCGGATCGACCCCCGCCCGAAGGCTCACCGTATATAGACTAATTTCAACTAGGAGGATCCTCGGAGGAGTCCCCAGGGAACGATAGGGGAACCAAGACGGGATGTTCTATGGCAATGATGCGTCGCCATTGAATTCCATCGGTTTGCTCGCTTCAGGCCGCATAGCCTCTCTGAGAGGGAGGGTTGAAGGGGTGAAGAGAACTGGTGCGAACGAGCCACAAAACTTGTAATTTTCCCATATGTTGCTGGGCCGTGAAGCGAGACGGACCGTTTCACTGCTGCAATCGGTGCCAACGCGCAAACGTATCACCGGGCGGTATTTTAATAGCCGTAAATTCATCCCCTGCCCCTACCCATCTTCACCATTCTCCCGTGGAAAACTGTTCGCGCACTGTTCTCCAATAATTTTCCGTATGCACGTCCGGAAAATACAATTATCGAATTTCCATTAAATCAGTGGCATTTAATTATGATTTATTATTATTTAGAATTCGCTGGGAAATAATTGATAATTATCGACGAATGACGTACAGGATGGTACTTCCCGCGGGTGCGATATGAAGTAGCTCTTCATTTAATTTTTTTATCGCGGAAGTGATGTATAATTTGTAGGGAGCTCGTGCCGATACACATGAAATATGCGTTCGGGTCGATGTGTCATAGCGATAACCTTCGTGGCCGGGGACATAAGTGATTTTCTGCCTTTTTTCCTCTGCTCATTTCGATGAGGAACGCCGCTTACGTTTCGTGACTGCCAAAACATTTACCGTTGTGGTAGAACGGCCGATGGTTTGGCCGCTCTTCCTTTCTCTCCTTTTCTCTGGCTCTGTTGAGGGAATATGCTGGCGCGCACCGCACGACTGCCACCGTGAATTCCCATACATCATTTACGCATACCATGCTGCACCGTAAAGGCCCAGCAGTCGCCATAAATATACCGTGGCCGCACACCGAGTTCGTGATTCGAACTGCAAAGGTGCGTATGCCGTGCGCTATATCTTTTTAAACGATGAGTAAAAGCAGGTGAATGTACAAACTAAAGGATGAGGGATGAAACTGCTAATTGCGCGTAGAAAAGTCATATATCTTATAACACGTACGTCGATGCATTCCTCAAGAATTTTGTTGGATGAATATCCCAAGTGATGGGAAACCGTAGGGATGCGTAACCATGGCTTAAGATCCAAAAGCTATAGTACCATCGGGATATAGGTATAGGTCTTTGACTTGCGCACGGCTTAAGGACACGGCTTCTTCTTAAAGTACACATCGTGGCCGTCTAAAGTGGAAATCCCGTGTGCTGCCAGGCGGTTCGGAATACTCAGATTCTCCGAGTGGAGTATCGTGTTCGAATCTTTTCACCTCACGTTAAAGGCGCTAAGGTGGAGTCCTGGAGATCCGCGAGAAACGTCTTCCCCTATGCACGCGCATCTCAGCGTTCTGCTTTCGCGAAAATCCTGTTTTACCTCGCCGAGCAGCCTACAGTATTCTGGCTTTCTTGAATTTTTCTTTTATAAATTTCAAGGCACAGGAACAGTGGTCCAGCGATTTGACCAAGAGATTTCGCAAAGTCCCTCGTAGGACGTCACGAGTTTCGTTTAAGTCCTGTAATCCTGCGTGTCCTTGGACGCGCTTCCGCTCGTTGGCTCTCTTCCTCTTATCGCGCGTCGTTGGCCCTTCCAGCCGGTCCGCTAATAAATCCTCGCGGTCAGGAAGCTCGAAGGGTATTAATACGCGGCCCAATTACGAAGAAGGAGTCACGGAGGAGCCGTTAATTTATAGGTCAGGCTTTCGAGGGGTCGAAGAAAAAACGTTATGAATCGGGAGTGAAGGTGTGTTCTCCAGGGAGATTTATGCCGTAATCCAAGACGTTCCGGTCAAATGTCGTCTTTCATTTCCTCGATATTTCGTTGCATCAAGCATTTTCCCTCGCAAACACCGTTGTCGTTGGGCTTTCATAATCGTTGCTTTGCGAATAATTAACAGTATGTTTCAGCAGTCGATCGCATACACGTGGTTCTGGCATAGCCATGTGGAATGTCGTTAGCCGAGCGGACGAGGATAAAACGGCATGAAAATACGCCGGTAATATGCTTTCGCGTGCAACCAGAATGCATCCCTATCGCAGGCGCAATCGACAAAAGCGCGAGCGCGGCTTCGCTCCCATTCGCTTAATTAAGCGCTTATTATTAATTAACTGTTTTCGACTGGCCATGGCGCGACGACCGGAAACACATATAACGTATAATGGCAACGTTTTGCAGGATTGCGGGTACAACGTAAACTTTCTAAGCAATTTTTCAGATAGCTCGTCCATTTGTCCGTAGTCTCCGTAACAGCCATTGGCAAAAGAGCGTGAGCGTGAATTAAGAGGTGAAAAGTCAGGAAGGGGGACAGGATCCTTCAATTCTTCGCTTGTAAGAAGATCGGGAAGTGAGGAGGGGTTACCGAAGAAAAAGGAAACGAGATAGTCGTTAGGAGTTAGGGATCGCTTTGATGTACGACTAGGTCGAAAGTCGTTCTCGAGGGTAAACGCAGCAACGACGCACGCACCGTACGAACGACTAGCCCCCTTAAGTTTACAACGTAATCCGCGTATAAGTCTCGGGCAAGTTATCGGGAGTGGCTGAGGGCCAGACGGGGCCAGCGGGGATAAAGTGAGCCACGGCTAATCGAATTATGGGAATTAGTGAGCCGGTGATTCGCTGAGAGAGGGCGCCGGAGATTAATGAAACGATCTCGCTAACGATCGACATCGTTCAGACCATCGTAACCGGCTCTTCGCAATTTCATTATCGGGTCGCCGGTTGTGCGTTAGCTTTATCTTCCTCCTCTCGTCATCAGCGATGTATTAACAAATCTGGTACATCCTTTACACACGTTCGTTTATTGAAAACATAAGTTTCGTGCGAAAATTCTCTCGTACCATAGCTTTTAGGGGACGACGTGTCACTGCGCTTTAGTAGCGCACTGATCGGACGATTAGGATCGGGTTTCGGACTTCCTTCCTCGTCGCTGAGCCGACGGCCGTGATAATTAATAAACAAACTCATAGATATGCGATAGCCGCAGGAACCGAGGGAAGCCGTCGCGTGAGATTTATGAGCAGGCAGTTGGGGCTTATCAGCGATTAGAAAGCCAAGTAGTCGTTGGTGCGTTCCCTCTCGATCATCGTCGCCTCGTCGAACTTTCCTACTTCTACGAATTTCCCTCTATTAAAGGAGAAACGAATCGTAGAAAATGGAAAAATGTCCTAATGTCGCAGTTGGTGGCTGCAGAAGTCTAGTTGGAGAAAAACAAGGTTGAGTTACGAGCAGGGGTCGCGTACGTCCCAGCACACTCTCCTTGTCTAGTTCTCTTCGCGGTAGCGGATAATTCGAGCGATACATTTAAATTTCCCACCATTACCCTTCCCCGCAATACTCGCGTTCCGACGTTTCTTTCTTTCGGTTACTATTCCCCGTTATCGAGGCTTTCCATTAGCTAATTACTGCTCCTCGTTTACGTTCCGCGTCGAGTACTTTACCAATTGGCCGATCCCTGCATTTTTTGTATTTCTGCCAAGAATAAAGATCGACTAGTTTTCAAAGTTTGGCGCTGGATAATAGCCGTTTTGTCTGAATGGATTGCTATCTCTTATTGAACGCAGCAATGCTCTTAGTCGTCGGCAGGCAATGCCCCTTACCGAAACTACCATTCGTGAGCTTTTCTATCCACCTTTCATTAGCCGTACGTGGCGAATCTAATTTGCTGCTTCCGCGAAACATCGTAAAGTCGTGCGGTCAATACGACGAAGCACGGCGATTGGTTTTTACCTCGAACGCGGGAGGAACTTATCGCGCGCCGGCAATTTCAGTCGAGCCGGACGTTAGGAAATTTCCATTTCTTATCTCGAGGCAGTACGTGTGCGAGCATTTCATGGCTACATTTCATGGGCTATCGCGCAAACACGGATGAGGCACCGGTTTTATCATTTACACCGTAATTAACGCCCGGCCAACAATTAGCCGTGATTAGTAGCATCGTTTTTGCTCGTCCCGAGTTTCCACATGAAATACGGAGCAAAAACGAGTTGTACATCTCTGGCGTTAATTCGATTCTGTACTAACGTTCTTTTTCTTGTCTGTTTCAGGTAAGTGACTGGCTGTGTAGAGTTTGGCGAATAGCGAAGACGAAGTACGGTAAAAATTTTTCTACGAAAAGGGCGAAGTATCTTCCAGAGGGACCGTCGACGAAATCCTTCGATCGTCAGTCCTCCCGGTGAGTTAGAGAGCTCTCCCAGGGAAATATATTGCAAATAAGATTAGGCAAGAGATCGTGGGTTTCGCGGGCCGTTCCGGAGTGGAGAGGAGACACCCTCGAAAATACGCCCCAAGACAATCCGTAGGAAATCGGCGAAATTCCGTTGGCGCCGCCCTGCTTCACCCCCGGACGCATTCGCGTTAACCGGGAGCCATTACATTACCCACTTAACTTCTCCAAACATCGATTCTGCGCTTAGTTGTCTCCGTTCGTCCAGCCTATTGAGTAAAAGCTGGACAGAGCTAAGAAAGTGATTTCTAAGAGCCTGACTAAAATTGTGACTTGGCTAAAAGTCAAAAATCGAGTAGTGAAATGCGAAGGGAAATGAAACATAGATTCTTTTTGCATTGGGTGAAAACGCGAGCGAGGGCACTGGCAAAAAATACGCTCTCTTTTAATAAGTCAACCTGAAGGTTAGGCCTGACTGACTTATGGCTCAAGTTTCCGGCTATGAGCAATTTAAGCGGGAAAACTCAACCCCATTTCACCGCCCAACGGCGCTGGATGGAAAGTTTTTGGGGACTCACGGCGGTAGCGAACGGTTCGGCCAGACGTTTATACGAAGCTTGCTTTTACGTCTCTCCTCAACCCCGTTTACGACGCTTTAATTATCGGCTGTAAATCCGCGAGTCAGGAAGAAGGGATGGAGAAGAGTAGAGACAGCCGGCAGAACACAGAAAAGGGAAGAGGAAGGGAATAGTGGTGAGCGAATGGCTAACCTAGACAGTAGAAGCAACTGCGTAAGAAACTTCCATTTAATACAATCTTTCTTTCTTCCTGACAAATTCATTTCCTACACCAAGAATAACATTTATGTAGGACTTTGAAATATCTAAGGCTGTGCGTGCTTCTGTTTTCTAATGAATCTCTGAAATGGATCAAGACCAGCTTCTCTTTCCCCATCAATGTCTGATCCTCTCGCTAAGTCATCGAACTTTTCACGAGTGGCCGTCAAACTTCCTTTCAACAGTGTACGCAAGAGTATTTTCGGTCATTCTCCGATGCAGATTTTACTCTCGGATTTAACGTACCGTAAATCAAGGCCCTCGTGTTTCTCAAAACATCACGTTCCCAGTCTCGTTTTAGAGTCATTCGCATCAAGTAAAAGAGACTGGAGGTCATACACGTTGGACTTCTTTATCAGAAAGTAATACCGAATAGAGGATATGAACGTTTGATTGCCCGTTCGTGGCGTATTCTATTTCCCTCTCTAACCGATGTCTATTCCCTAGACTCGATCTCCCATCCGGTAAACATCGGAGGAGGTTCGGAGGTTCAATTAATCGTCCCTTTGGCTCGTTGCGTAGCTATCAATTTCTTTCTCTGTCCTCCCGTTTACAGTGCTTACCGTTGAACACCGTGCGGACAATACGCCCTGATTACACTTTGCTACGTGCGTAAACAGAGAGTCTCGGTCCATAGGCGTACCGCTGATGCGTCGATCGTTTCCTACTAAATCATTAAAAGAGCCAGGTCCGAAAGAGGCTACATAAGGATAAGAGCGTGTTAGGTCTGCTCCCGCACGATGCATCTCGATTGCCGTGAAAGTCGGCCGAGGGTCGAAAGCTTAGAAGGAACTCGTGTTCATTGAATAGGACCATTTCTCACGGCGATCTCTCGAGAGGGTACTTCGTTAAGATGGGCTATCAAACGACACGCTTTTCTACATCTTGACCCAATCCTGTGATCTGAAGACACGCGGGGTAGGTCTAGATCTTCGTAAGCACAATAATACCAAGTTTTGCCCTTGAGTTTTATAATTGCGATTGAAGCGTTTTTCACACGGCACGGTTGTTATTCGCTGACGAAACTCGTTCTTAGGAACAATCCTTAACGAAGCAAGGGCTCGTACGCTCCTTAAGATTCCGACAGGCTGAAAGACGAGGGCCGAGAGCAGCGATGCCTTCCGCGTATAGAACCACGTCTCGACTTCTCGCTGCGAAAACTCGATCGTCATTTGAAAAGGGTTTTCTCGAGGACTCTTGAGGCCTCGTGAGAGAAAGCGAGAGAGGGTGAGAGGATACGGGTGAGGGGAAAGTAGAAGGGCCCGACGATAACGAAGGTACTCGCTTTGCCCTCGAGTGACCCTCGCTTCCCTTCTCTTTGCACTGAAAGCTCCTCTACGTTCACGTCTATCATCGGAATGGCTTCCGCACGCTGCTGTACCATAAATTTTCAAGACTCCTTTCTTTCCTGGGGAATGGCACACCTCAGGGACCGTTTCGAACGGAAACGAGCATAAGATTTGCTCGCGTCGTGAAAAAAAAACGTTATCGATTTAGCGGGACACCGGTCCGTCCCACGGTGGATGGATTTATTTTACTACCCTTTTATGTACTCGAGAAGGAACTGTCCACTTGGTTGGACCGTTTTCTCCGGATTTAGCCCTTAATTCCCCAGGTTGGATGGAGGTTTTTGCATTGGACGTTAGACGTGTATCGATTTCACTGACTAGTACTCTCTTGCAAGTACGGAAATAAGATCCAGGAGTTTCGATACTTTCTGCTAAGGACAGGGCTTGGTCCTTGAGAGTCGTGTGGAGAGATAAGCCTAAAGACAATAGGGTGCCGCTAGGAAATGACAGTACCGGAGACTCGGAGATCTAACCCAGATTAAGGGTCGTGAAATCTCGGCCCTTTCTCACCGCCGGGCACCCTGCGATTTTATAAACTTGGTGAATCCCACTCGCGAAAGTACCTCCTTGAGTTCTCTCTCGCTCGAAACACTTGCCGCAGTCCGCGGATAACGGGGAGAAAGTTAAAAAAAGCCGAGGAATGGGGCGAAACTGTGCAGAGGGTTCGTCTTTCCTCCGGTGTAGTAAATCCCTCCGGTGTGAGCGAAGGCACGGCGCTGATGCCGAATGAAGAAAGTGGGGAACGATGTTCCACGGTACTTTGATATCTCTCTGAGCGTTTTTACAATGTCCTCGCGGTTATTGCGCCAGAGAAATCGCTGCGAGCACATTTGCTACGTTCATTAACCATCTACTCGCTCGTCAAATGGATAATCAAGGAATGTCAGATTGTTCATTGAATAGAATCCTTGACAGTCCCGCTGAAAACTTTATTGATTTATCATATCTGCTAAAGGAAATTGGTTCAGTGTACTTTACATTTGCATGTCTATCGGCTGGTATCGCCGTAAATTTCGTAGGCGAATCAGAAGTGCCGTAACTATTCCTAATCACTGACTGCGGTCAAACGACGCGCTAATCCGCGAAACAAAGCCGATCTAGAATCTATGCAAATACAATTACCCTCGTCCTCCTCCTCTCCGGTTCCACCTGCTTCTCTCTCGTCGGTGGTACGCTTTGCCCCAACGTAGATCGAGTCTTCCCGTCGTGGATCCTTCGGTTCTTATCAGCTCGTTCCTCGGAGTATCCTGCAAACGAGAGCGGGATCATCCTGGGGAGTATGTTAATGCAATGGGGAAAGAGAAGCGCGTCCCGCAGGATTAGTTGAACTCGCGGAAGACTTTTTTATAGTACTCGACGCGCATGGAAGAGATCGATCAATGCAAGAGTACCTATAAAGCCGGCCGTGATTATCCTTCGTACGCCGTTAGTTAGATGGGAATGGTTTCGTTACAGAATCGAAAAATTTCGGAATTGGCGAAACGCGAATGGAGTGGACTTTGTACTCGTGCTATTGTTCCTGGATACGCGAAACTTTTGCACCAACTTCCCGAAGAAGAGAGATGGAAGATTACTGAAGCCAGAAGGAGAACCTGCGCCGAGATCGTTAAGCGTTTCGCCAGGCAGCGTTAATTCGGCCCTGCAAAAAGCGCATGACGATTAAACTTTCTTCTGTCCTTCCTCGTCTTCCGTTCTATCTTTTCTACGGTAGCGCGTTAAGGAAAATTTCGACGGTCCTAAGAAACTAATGTTCTCGCTGCGAGTCCAATGAAATCGTGATTATGGCGGCAGGGCGAAGCAATTATAAGTATCGTGGCGGAAGTTGGCTTTATTTGTCGAGCTACGTGGGAGTATTTGACCGTACGGAAGTGTTATTAGTTTTGCCATGGTTTTAAATAGCAATCTTATTTCCTCGAATCATTTGGCGCGCGAATAATGTAAAAAAGTATTATCTTCCGCATGTTCGAAAAATGCGGCTGATTTTGGTTTTCCGCGAACGCAGGATGTTTTTGCAGAGCACCGTGTGTATACGGAGTGTCGGCACATGCGATGAGCTCCCGCACACGCGCCAAAAATAATCGCCCGTTGACGCCGACGGTGTAGTAGACACGCGTTGCGGTAGGATGCGAAGTTTTCCTCGTAAAAACAAAGTTACATCCCCTGGTGTTATCTCGGCGCTGGCCAGAATCGTCGAGATAACGTGAGCGCATTTGCGCTCGCCAGTTTCCTCCTCGTACTTCGGAAAACGCCTTCCCCCAGCAATCCTAATCGATAGGAATCTTTCGGTCTCGCTAAGGCGGCTTTATCGAGAATAGGAACGTCGAAACCCGGCTTTTCCGTAGCTTCATACCGAACACCCAACCATCGACGTTTCTCCACTCTGCCACAGTGCTGCATGCAGATTACCGCGGATATGCAGATACGCCTGTCTCCTGTGTCCCATCCAATCGGGATAGCTATGTGCATGTGCTTATAGGAATAATTTTATTCGACATCAACATTACAGATGGAATAGATTTGTACCAACGGTCGATAGTACGATAAATTTGCTCGTAGTTAAATAAATTATCGTTCAAACGTTTATCTTCTATACGTAATGAAGGGCAAGTGGGCTGCGTTAGAGGAGATAAATTGTTACGATGAACAGATCCATTCGTACCGAAAGGAAAAAGGTCGCTTCTCGAAGATGATCGTCGGCCTTATTCGATGGTACTGTTTGTCGGGATAGAGAAGGGATAGAGAAGGGGAGTGCGAGCGTATATGGGCCGAGTTTTACGAGAGCAGGCATTTCCATGGCTATAAAAAGCTTGGAACAAGTGCGGCCTGGTTTAAAAATAACCGAAGCGCAGCAACCACTGGCCTGAGGGGTGCCTCGGCACGGATTTTTTTTACGACAGTTCGGCTGTCTTGGGATTTATCCTCTCGGAGCAGCTGAGGAACTGTGTACTAAGTAGTCTTTACTTTTTTTTAAATGTGTTTACACTCGCAGAGACGAAGACGAAACCAAACGTCACTAACACTCCGTGCTTTTCGTTGGCGGGCTTAACGGCATTAAGGACTTGGCACGATTTCATCGGCCCATGATTTTATTCGCTCTTAGGCGATGCTCGATAAATCTCCCTGCATAAATCATTCATATAGATGCCTGTAATAATATTACAATGTTGTACCGAGTGTTTGACAGCCAACAGCCGTGTATGCAAACGTTAATTACCCATAATGTAATCGACGCTTTCATAGCAGCGGAATGTTTCAATTTGTCGTTGTGAAATATGAATGAATCATTATTATAGCATGCAAGGCGAAACGAATAACCATAGAGATTCGATGAAATATAATTATCCGGTGGCAGTGTTGGCCGTTCTCGTGTACGTTAATGACTCTTCCACGCGATAATAAAAATAATCAAGATAATTAGGAAGATCGTTCTGTTCGGACGGCAAGTTGTCTCGGCGTAACGCGCGTTCAATATATTCCCTTTGCATGGCGCGAAAGGAAAAGGAAGATAGTGTAACGTATCACGAATAAAAGGAAATCCGCGAGTCCATCTCTCAACGCGGAGTTGTTAATGACCACCCTCGGCGATAATAAAGCGGCGGGCGGTATCGTAGGAATCAATTCAGCGCGGCGGGCGCTGGGTTCCGAACTGTTTCCGCTTTGCCATCGTGCCGGAGGGCCTTTCGCGTGGTCATAAAACGCGACATAGCCAGAGGATAACTGGGCTGCACGTGGATTGTAGCACGAAAACGCAATTCGCACAGAGTTGCCTGCCCAGAAAGCTAGAGATGGTCACACGCGCGTTTATGGAAAGCCCAGAGGCATCGAGAATTTTCGTCAATGTCGCGAGAGAACACACGGTTGAACGAAATGCAGTGTTTATCCCCACAATGAACCGCAATTACCTACTAAACACTCTTAGGTTGTTGTTCTTTTGATTATAAAAATACTGGTATTGACGTGCTGGGCGGATATTTATATCCACGCATGAAAATATTTTCCTGCGGGCGTAGAAGGCAGTACGTTTTGTAATTTGCCGATGGCATGTATGCGAATCCGGCATATTGCATGCGTATCTGCATTTGCATGTAGGAGGTCGACGACAATGCGAATTCATGACGTGCACGCTACGGCGCATATGGAAATTTGACTTTTCATCGCGCGAAGCGCATCGACGGCAACAATATTCGCCTCGGAATATCGATGGATTGGCAAAATCAACGATGCACACTGCCCCACTTTGCGTGGCTTTCACGGCCGACGGAAAAAAGAAAGCCGGCCGAAAATGAAACATCGCTATGTGTCCGAAAATATTAAAGAACCGCCCGCGAGCAAGCCGGAACCATCCCGAAACGAGAAAGACGATTGGAGGAATTGAAAACGCCATGGTATCCGCGGAATTTTTCGCTCCGATAATTGCCTAGACACTTGATTGTCCTGCCGACCGATGCCGTTTTAATTTCACTCGAGTTATTCTTTCCGGGAAGTTGACCGAAGAAAACGTTTCCCTGCGCTTGTCTCGACAGTGGAATACGAGCGAACTGCTGTGGCTTCCCTAGCTTTTCCCTCGGGATAGATAGAAAGACAGTGAAGTGGAGGCGAGAGTGATTTGTGTATTTTGACGGGTTTCAGAGCTCGTCAGAACCGGATGTCTCCACTCTACGTGGAGGCTCGTGATGCGACCAGCTGTATTCTGGTTTTGGCCGTCGCTCCTTGCCGTCTTTCACACCCTTCGCCTCGACTTGCTTTCTCCGACACGCATCGTTACAAATGCAAATAACCCCCACATGCGCCTATTTTTCCATCTTACCGCACCGAGTGAAAATAGAAGGATGTCATTATGCCGTCGGGGCAACAAGGGGGTGGTTCCGGGTCTGTGTATAATAGCTGGGAAACCTCGCTATGCATAGTACGATAATTAGCTTTTCATGAGACGAAAAACCAGGAGGCTGAAATGTGTATGTAAAAAATTAAAAAGGATGATCCCGTCGAATGGCCAAGTGCAAATTAATGTAATAATAAATGGTAGATGTAAAAGGTGGAAATAGGCAGCATAGCCTGGATTTATGTGGCTGGAAAAATTGGTTAACCTTGCCTCCGATTCCGCGGAAGGAGAGGAACATCTGTGTGCGGAGGGAAAAGGGCGCCTGCGCCGGTACGCCGGCGAAACCGACGGTCAGCCGCGACGGCAGGCGTCGTCAGTAGTGCGGCGTGCGCCGTCAAACTCGCACGATTCTTCCCAACAAGTCACCCGCGCCTCCTCCACATGTCATTCCTCGAATATTCGGCCTCATTGTATTTCAACCATTGAAAGAATCTTCCACCTTCGCGATGAAAATTCGTCTTCGGTTTGCCGAGTGTTGAAGAACCCGAGGTGTTCCATCGATTAGAAAACGCGAAGACTTTTTAATAATTCAAGAAGACTGCATTTATATGCGCTTTTACATTTTTTATATTCTACGTATTTATGAAAATACCTAAGTCATCACTAATAACTTGTGTACTCCATGTTTTTCATACGTGTACATTGATTAGCTGCAACTATTTAACAATATATATACATCGAAGGACAATTAGGATTCTTAATGAAATATGATGAACGTTAGAAAATAGTTTATGACCTTGAAGGGAGCAGAACCTAAACACCTTCTTGTAAAAGTTGAGTGTTGTCGTTTGAAAAGGTCAGTTATTGACTCGATGTCGAACCGTGAAGAGTGATACATGTATGTATCGTGCATAAGGATATTGAATTCGTAAAACATCGGTTATCTCATGGCTAAATAAATCGCGGTGTTCGTGCACGGGTCTAAGGGCATAGCGTGATCGCACGTGCAGCCACTTCCACACCAATTTGGCCTCTATAACGCGAGCATTATGAGTTCATCCGCGATCAGTGATAGCGCCGGTCGAACTGTTATTCGTGATGGTTGATTTTGAACGACCCTTTTAAAGACTATACTGCGTTTCATTACGTTTCGGAACGTTTACAGTATTTCGTTATGAAAGTAAGTGTTGTGTGACATAGTGAATTTGGAGTACAACGACAATAGTCGACGCAGGGCCGACATGGCGAGCGGGCAGGAAGGCAAGGAGTCACCCAGGTACTTGCACATTTTATTTTAACGATAATTATTTCACCTGCGGGCTATTCTTTTCCATGGCAAAAATATATTCATATAAATATATCCATTTGTCGTTCATTAAAAGTAAACTCATATATGGCGCTGTCGTATTAGCGTGCAAAAATGATTATTGAAATCCACCTTAGCCTCGTCAAACAGAATTTATCGTGCTCAACGCGGCCTGCGGGCTTGCATCATAATGCCGGGTAATTATCGCGGTCCTCGCAATTAATTTGCAGCGGATGATTAAAATCGCACGGTTTCCCTGTTCTTCGTCCGCATCCAATTAAGACCGTACGGTTAGCGGGAATCGTGCACGGTGAAACAATTTGCACGTAAGCGACCGTATTATTGCCATTAGTGCTTCGAATTTAAATCGTCCACAGTAGTAATCGTCTCACGTAGGTCAGCGCCTATGCAGTCGGTAGTTTACATTGTACTTTTAACACCAGCTACCTTCCTGAGTAACGAAAAATCCAATACTTTCCACAAGGGTGGTACTGTGGTTTACATAAAAGAAAATGTGAAACTCGCTTTTTTCTCGTATGCTCTTAGCTTTAATCTTGTCCCCTGTAAGCAAGGATATACGAGAAAGAGCTTTTCCTTGCCGAACGAAAGGTACTGTTGCCCTTCCGCGTCTCTCGTTATTATAGGTTCGACTGGTATTCTCCCATGAACGAAGATCTTCCAATATTCCGGATATTGTAGGAACCGCGGCACGCGATTATTTTTTCCTCCTTTTTTTATCATCCGCTCTGGCCGTCCGGTTATTACAAAACTCGCTTTCAACAGCGGATGCTTTCCCTCTCGCTCTTTCTGTGGTAGCTCGACTATGCCGGTGAAGAACGTCGGCCTTGTGCCCGTAGGGCTCTGTCATTTTCGTCGTGTGCTCGCGGCTTTTCCGCGCTTTTCCTCCACGTACTCCGTCCTCGCCCTCCGCCGCAGAGAGCCAGCGGGAATCGAAATAGCAGCCAAGCTCCTTTATTTTTAACGTATGTCATCGACAGATCCTTTTCCCTTATCACACTTTCCCCTCGAGTGTCGTCGTCGACAAGTCGCATTGTAGCGGCGATGGAACGTGATTCGCGATTCTCGATCAAATTACGCTACTCGCTCGTCTATCTCCTCAAGTGTGAAGTCCTTTGACGTTTGTTTGAACTCAGTTTCGAAGGGTTGATTTGGTTTCACCTAACGATGTTTACAAGATTCTGCGAGGAAATCAATTACAGGACATAAGCGTCTTTATTTTTCTAATATATAATACACACAGTTTATAAAATCCATCAAGTGCAGCCTCGTAAAAATAGGGACGTTGACGGGACAAAAGCGGCGGATATTCCATCATCGATGCCCGTCGTCTGCATGTCCTACGGCCTAGGTCGATGGGTTTACACGTGTAACTTTGCCGCGGATGCTTTGTACCCTCCGCTTCTATTTGTTTATCCCTGTTCTTGTAGAGCGTAAGCTTTTCTCCTGGATCAGTCCGTCTCCTGTTTGCTTTGCGTCCGATGCCGGTTCCCTCGGGCATCCCTTCTCGTCCGACGAATGTTGCTTCGTCTGGAAAAATCTCATCGGCCAGATCGGAATACCTACGTAGGAAAACAATAAACTCAATATTAAGTCTATATCTATCATCGTTGGAGATTTCATTGCCTTTTCGAGGGTACTTCACTCCGCTCTTGTTTCAACAAGACGAAAAGTACGCAACGACCCTCCTTCCTTTTGCGATTCTTACGTAGAAATATTTAACACCGACATACATCTATTTTACTCGATCTCTCCGTTTTCTCAGTCTCGTGTGTAACTCAAGCATTGCTGTCTGTAATCATTTGATTTTTTCGCGATCTTTAGCAGGCAGGTATTCGTTCACGTAGTCTATTTGGTCGAGCTTTTGACTGCACCTGCTGCAAGACTAACGAACGATTCTTCGCGACAGAAAGGAAAGTGTCTCGTCAGCATCAGTCTGAAAGGCCGAGGAAAAGCTTGTCTGGAAGCTGGCTGGGAAAATTGCGCTGGAGGATATGCAACGTTGGAGGCAGATATCGGACGAAAGGGAAATGGCGAACGAACGAACGAACGAACGAACGAACGAACGAACGAACGAACGAATGAACGAACGAACGAACGAACGGACGAACGGACGGACGAACGAACGGACGAACGGACGGACGTAATTTGTTTTCAAGCTTCCACGATTGCGTCGTCTTTTTCCTTGCATGTATATCTAAGATACGAGAAAGAGAAAATGAGATCCGCTCGATGGGACCGTAAGAAGTCCATTAAAGAGACTTTTTCTCAGGGCTCGTGATGTTGATTAAATTCCGACGGTCGTCTTACGAAAAGAGATCGATGTGTCTTCTAGCTTAATTTTTTCACAGTGCTTTATTGCCGCGACCCGCGAGGCAGCTTTGTTGCGGGAAGTACATCCAGTATCCTCGGAAAAGTAGCTCGTTTTAATAAATTTATCGATCCTCCGGTGAAGCGGGGGAAAGTTGGCTCTTGACAAGTATCCGGACCCTCGGCGCTCAACGTGTGGTCCATTATTCGTCTCTTTGGGAATTAATTCGAGGCCATGATGTGCGGCACGTTGCCGGCAAAAGAGTTGAGCCGACCAACTAACTCGTGCATAATGACGGCAGATTGAAAAAGTTTGGCCGGCTGGCGTCGGAGATTTTTCCGCTCCCGTGGCGCGCTGGCTTGGCTCGCGAGTTAAACGCGCTTTAAATAGAAGTTATATCCCGATTATCTACCTTAGCGTCTAATCGCCAAAAATGACGCGATAAATATCAACGCAAACGATATTTTACGGCGATAACGATACCCGCAAGAATCTCCGTAATTTCTTTTCGAGCGCGAGCTTCGACTCTGTCGCTGACGTTACCGAGGACCGTCCTTTGATAAATGAAAAGCTCTTGCGCTCTTGTAGTTCACGCTTCCAGATTCATGACGCGAGATAAGTTTGATTTAAGATAGCACTCGAGACGCGAGGCTTGATAAATGGCAAGATACGTCGAAAGCGATGCGCCGAGAGAAAAGAGAAGTGCGAGATAATAAGAAGGTGAGAGCCGATACGTCGTCTTTGACGCGCCTAAGACGGACTGTAAATGGATACCCATATTGCTTGAATTGCCCCGAGAAAAAGGATAAGTCCGTGGAATAACTACATAATTGGTCGCCCGCAGATTTCTCGTAACGCATTCCCTTAATTTCAACAGCGAAAATCCGTTTCTTATCCCTCTAGCTTGCCCAGCGTTATCTCTATGTGTTGTTTTCTTTTTACTACGACCATCTTGCTTTCTCTCTTGTTTTTTGTCCTTTTAACTTTCCCGGAAGGTCGACGTCACCTAGCCAAAGACTTTACTTTTTCTTACCTTTTTCTTGTCCTTCCTTCTCGTTTTTTGCTGAACACCACCCTCCTATTGAACCTTTGTTACCTTCCGTCAGCCCTCTCAGGTTTATGCAGGAATTACAAAGACGAACTGTTATTAAAAGTGTAAGAAAATTAAGGCGTTACAGGATTAATATTTGGATAGGGAGCTCACAAAATAATTTCTCACTTCTTGTTTTGAACGTATCAATGTATTTTACGATACGTGGAAAAAGAAGACGTCTCTTGCAATGAGTATTACATTTTCGTAAGGTACATATGCGTCTAGCCGATAAAAAAGTCCAGAAGGTGGCGATGGAATAGTGAACGTAAGCCGCGACGCGACACTGAAACGACCAATGGCTTTTCAGCGTGTCTCTTCCTCTTGTATGGGAAACCGATATCCCGCAAAAACGGAGCATACGATGCAAACTGCACGCGCGACTCGTAGGGACGTAGTCGAAAAACGATACTCGACGGCCGTTTCCGCAACGAGTATCGCATTATGCCCCTTTTCTTCTACCGCTTGCACAACTCCCTGGGGTTCGACGGCTGCATTCTCCGCGACGGAAGTTGAATGGAGTTATCGAGTCGTACGAAAGTAATAACGCTGACGCGGTTGTCGTTTTTGCACAGAAATCATATCGAATGATCATTGGCTTCGCCAGCGGCGTTTGTTCCTTCAAAGCCCTTGGGCCCTGTACAGAGCGTGGCATTTTGCAGACATTTCTCTGCTAATTGTATTGCGTTAGCCGAACATAAGGCTTTCAGAGATTGTCAGACAATACGTCCTTTCAACTAAGTTGAATTTATAAGATCCTTACACAGTCAATATGACATTTCATTTTCTTAATATGATCCGCAGACTACTGGCCCTTATGCATTCCTTTTTCCGTGGATAGGCAAGAATCTCTCGAGACCTCAGGGCTACATTACGCGAAAGGAAATAGAGCGGGTGAATCGAGCCGGCGAGTAATAAGGAGCATGATAATGAAGCAGCGGCCTCGGGTTCGCCGATGTGCCTTCCCTGCTGCGCTCGGGGGAACCGATTTTCCTCCCTTATTTGATCAGCAATTCCTAGCACGGGAATTCTCCTTGCTGCTGAGTCTTCGATACATGCACGGATCGGTGTACTAATAATCACTTACCGATCCGTCGTTTTAAATCCTTCCGTCACTATTTTTCAATGAAAAAGTTGCTCCGGTAATGAGTACACGCTACAAACGTCAGCTGATGGTCAAAGGATAGGAAAGACGATCATTGGAGAACTCCGGAAGTTTGGTAATTACGCGAACGCGTGCATACCCGTAGGATAACCGAGTTTCCTCTCTCGGTTTCGTCGTCTTCGGGAGTCCGATGTCTCTGTTCGTTTCTCTCGGCTAGGCGAGACTTGGCTTCTACGTGACGTGAACACCGAGCGTCCGACATTCGTCGCTCGATATGTACCCTTAGGTCTCGTTCGCATCTCCCCCGACACGCACTGGGCGAGGCTTTCGACCCCTATCCTCCTCCACGCCGACTTCCTCTTTCCGCTTCGTCCTTCTCGAACGCGCTGCTCCTGCAATATGGAAATAAAATCAATACCATTGTTTCGCGTTTTGCACCGCGAAATTGGGTCGTATTTTACTCGGGCACGAACCCATCTAGATGTTCGATTCTCTCCGTTCCTTTCCCCATGGCTTCCCCTTTCTGTACACGCGCCGCACCTGATTTATTCGTTCTCCACAGGGCGAGTTGTTCGTTTTGCTGCTGCCCATTAGGAGAAATTAACGAGAAGTTTATCAAGTCGTTCCATGAAACATTAATCTCAATACATTCGACATAATCTTTTGTCCTCCCTTTTTCGCTGTTCGTCATGTAAACTTTTTCGAAGCATCTGCGTGGCGCAGCGGACATGTTTTACGATATTTATAGTCGACAATGGGCGGAGCGGTTGTAAAATAGAGGCAAAAAGAGAGGGAAAGAGTGCGTTCCCCGTTGCTGTTGACGTTGTACGTATTACCTTCCGTCAAATCCGACGCATCCATCATACGACGTGAGTTGTTGGTACGCGTGAGCGTAGAAACGTTTCGCGTTGCCGCCTAGGCACCGTCCTAGCCACGGCAAACCGTCCCTTTCCTTGGGATATCCAGGATATCTCAGGGGATGGCCGTGGCATCAGACATGCCTCCCAACCCTCGACATGACCCCGAACCTCACGTGATGCCTCGACACCTTTCGAAATATGCCTAAAGGTATTGGCTTTTATTTTTATCACTCGATTCTATTTACAGGAGTATCGTTTTCTTTGGCAATTTGCAAAGAATCCTCCAACGAAAAGCACTTTCCAGCAATTTTCGTTTCAGTTGTCTCAGTTTGTTTGAAATATGCCAGTCTTCCGACGTAAGCGGTGCATCCTTTGATCGTTGGCATACTTTAAACGTAAGAATCCCTTCTAATTGGCCAAGTATTTCTTCAGATTTTTCACTTTCAACCGTGCCTTTGATAACGAAGGGAAGGAATATTTTACTGTGATATTTATGGGTAGGGATCGTCGGAACTTTCTGCTCATTGGCAAGAAGAAACAGAAATGAAATCTCAGATATTCGTCGAATTTGTGAAGCAACGTGTAAATAGCGGGAGAATTCGGTTGGTAATTAATGGGTCGCATCGGACAAATGAGCGGCAAAAACCGGAGGCAACGTGTCGGGGAAAACACGTGTCCTTGTGAAAGCGTGGCTTTCTCCATTACCGGGTCGGCTCGTTAAAGGGTTCGAATTAAAAATAAACCGCGGCACGACACGCCAGCGTGTTTCACTTCCTCTCACAAATGACGAGGCACGGCGGTACTTTAGTCATGTCGGTCTTTCGCCTTCGTTCTCCACAGTTCCGTCCAATCTGCCGGCTAAAATAATAAACAATCTCCGATTTTACGTCGTCCAGGAAGTATCGAAGGCGTGATTTGTATCTAAGCAACCGCTAACAACGAAGGCGTTTGTCTGTTGTTCCAAATTTTTGCTTACTTTAACGTTTCTCCGTGAAAGACCGCTACGGGATTAAAAAATTTCTTGTCATCCAAAGCTCTTGTTTAAATTAAGCATTTATTTCTTTTTCCGTTAGTCGTTGCTTGGTTTACTGCGTTGCCTACCGTTTTCTCGTCTGCTTTCTTGTAATCCCCTCCCTACAACCAGTCCTTTGTCGAGGTTTAATGTTTGCCCGACGCTTGCTCATTATATTATTCAATTAACCTCTCGTCTTGCGCACAGAGATAAACGAACGATAGTACAAAGTGGAAATGCCAGCTCGGTTACACGAAAAATCGGCGAGAAGCAACGTTTAATTAGCATAATTTAAACATTGCACCCCTTTACTAATTCGATCGAACGGAGTTCTATAGGAACAAAGGTTACGTAACGAACACTAAGTACTGTAACGAAACTAGAAGACCATTAGGAAATACATTGTAAGCGGGAGTAGTTCATTTGGTTGAGAATTCTCATCATGCACGGACGGAAATTAAGCTGAAGTTTGAATTTCCGTGTAAACGCAACAGTCGACCACGTGATCCTCTTGTCCCGTGGGTTGGTCCGTCTGGAGCTGCCTTCCTTACGTAAGATTACGCCGAGCAAAGAGCCGTGTAGTCGGAGCCTTTGTTGGCGGCAGCGACGGACGAAAGGACGGGCCGAGGGTCGGAGGGTCGGGGGCGCAAGGCTTCTCGAACTCAAGAAATACTCGACGAGAACCCGGCGAACGCCCTATGAAAGACGGAAAGGGTTGAGTCGAGGAACAGTCATCTAGGAAAACAGGGAACCCAACGAGGAGAAGCTATTGGCTCGAACCTGGGGACGATCGTTTTTCATCCAACTCGTCCGTAGTTCGCTTTATAAGTCCTTAGTTTTCGGGGAGATGAGTTTCACACCGCGTGTACGAACAGTTCACGAGTTTCCTTACAAGCCATCTCCAAGACGCAGACCGATGGCTGGAAGAAACATCGTGGAGTGAGAGAGGAGGGAACGCAGGGCTTCTCGAAACTTGCGAATACTTGAGGAAAGCTCGAGTCTTCTTGTGCCTCGCGAGAATTTCAGTTGAAAGACGAAAGGGCTGATGGAAGGGGCTGGAAAGGAGGATCCTGAAATGGCGTAAGTTCGACGCGATGAAGATAACTGATCCTAGCAGTATCCTCTGGTGCACGCAAATTGCTCGGCTTAGATCGGCCTACTGCTGTTACAGCAGTATGCTTGCAGCTTGCGTGTAGAAGGAACTGAGTTTACGGCAGCTACTAAAGTCCGCTGAATGGAGCTATTCCTTGCGTCGAAGATGATCTTCAGAGTCTGGCATATACGGAATAGTATTCCTCTTACACTCGATGGGTTATCAAGCTCTCAGAAATGAAATGGTAGCACGGAGAGCATTTCGAACGATTAATCAAACCGATAGACATTTCGTTAGGAAATATACTGGTCATTGTTTGGCAGGATCTCGTGCGAGTTGGCCGACTGACGTGGCCTTAAAAAAGGTATTAGCAAGGCAGGATAGGATCGAGGCTGCACATTGTAGGGGATGATTTCCATGTTCGAGCGGTATAGATCTAGGCGCGATAGAGCCATATATATCGATCGTCCTGGCGCTCGTAAAGTGGAAGTTAGTGTCAACGTAAGCCAGAACGAGCGGAGGCTCGTGTCTCGGCCGGTGCTGTATATCAATGTTGCTGCCCTGCTAGAAAGCGTCCAGCGAGGTCGGGGGGAGGAGGGGGTCTCTGTATGCACTGGCCGCGGAGCCTCGGGCGAGCTTTTGAAGTCGCATAGTTTCCAGTGCTGGCACGCAGACGTTGCGTGTCCAGGACGACGACGGTGAGAGTCGCTGCGTTACCGGTCGCGCAGGACAGACGATAACTTCCTTCGTCCTACTCGTCCTCGCCTACGCGAATAGTTTGCAAATTAAGATCGCATATCCCGTCGTATGAATAGAATTGCTAGGAGGGACGTCACCGGTACACGTGCAAATTATTCTTTTACAAGGGTTTATAGCTTTACGTTGCAGTAGCATTTACGAGTTTTCCGATATCACTTGGAAAATGGGCACCTCTTCCGTGTATTTGCTTCGACCGTCGTGGAGGAGCGAGCACCTGTCGGACTCCATCTGCTCTCAACTACTCAGAAGCCGACGGCGGCTGACCGCAACTGTGTCTATACTACTGCGTGGCAGGCGTTGCACGGCGTGGGTGGCGTGCAAGTGGAGTAGATCCCGACGGAGTCCGACGGCTGAGTCCTTACTTAGTCAGGTCCCCCCGGGAGATGGACGCCGTCTCGCCGAGTAATTGCATGAAAGGCAACCACGCCGAATGGAGGATGAAACCTAGGCCAACGATAAGATCGAAAAGTGCCTCATCAACGTCTGTGCCGAGACCGTTAAAAGCTGCTTTCCGCGTGTAAGCCGTGAAACGAACGGACAAGGAGAATTATTAGTGAAAGACTGAACGATGTTTCATAGGCGAATAGGCGAATAGCCGAATAAACGGCAATGGGCAAAGAGGATACATTAGAGAGATATTACGGTACGCCCGGCGCTGTATCGACGCGTTTCTCTTTTGTGTATAATTCGTTAGAGGATCGACAGGGATTACAGAATGGTTTACAGAGCCTGTAGGATCGTAGAATGGTTAATGGAGTTGTTAACTATTAACGTTTCCACATCGGCCACGGGGATTATTGCGAGCCCGTGCTGCTGTCGCGGTGAAGCCGATTGAGGATTTCAGGTTGTGCTCGTTTTTATGGTCCTCATCGCATAGTGCAGACCGCAGGGGCGCTAATTTTCGCGTCTATCCATCCACGACTCTGATAATATTTGTAATTCATCGTGTCGGGATAGGATTACCGAGTCACATGACCAAGTCGGGAAAGTGTGGTGACGAAGAGTGTGTAGCGGGAAATGAAAAGAAAAGCCGAACGAAGGGAAAATAGTGGAGTGGATGAGAGTAGGGATTAGAGGTAAAGGTCGAGAGCTCTGACGGTCGGGGTCGTATCGAGAGTTTATTACCACGAGATAAAGGTAGTTGGGCGTCTGTATGATGCGTTAGTGGCTTCGTCTCATCCCTCAGCCCTTCCCCTCGTCCTGTCTCTTGCCAGATGTACAGCCGCCAGCTATACATCGCTTGTAATACGGCCACTGCGTTTTCCAAGGTCCGCAAAGATGGCCATAGTCTCGTTTGAAGAAGGACTGGCCATAAACCCAATATGACAATCGACCCCGTACATTTCTCGACATTGTCGACCACATGCCGCATGCTCCGCCCTGACTTTGCCATAACTTTTATGCCATCCTCTTCCGTCTCCCCGAAGTTTCTCCATTCCTTCGCTTCTACGCGAATAAGTTTAGGGCGCACAGTAGGGCGGGCGTAATACGTCATGTTATTTGTCCCTGATCCATCGGTGCCAATAGAATCTAATTAATCCCTTAGCCTTATGCTTCGTACCAAGTATAGTGGACATTGGCTGGTGAACATGAAAGAAAGGAGAATGTTGATGTTGCTCTCGGCAGGGCTCGTATTTTTTTCATTACTTGGTGCGCCGTTGGGCGCACAGAGAGATCGATTTATTGCAGAAAGCAAACATTCTTGACGCGCCATCGAGTAACTTTCATTGACGCGCCATGTTGTGCGTCAGTCTCTGTCGCGACTCGACGCGACGACGAATAAATTTTCGATAAACCGACATCGACGATTGCAGCCGATATTCCTGTCCCAACGACGGCGGCCCGGCTCTGCATATCGGATTTCCGTCCTCGGAGTAACACTGAAATATGCGACACGCGCGTGTCTGCGTAAAGACCAACGAGGAATAAGTCATTTCCTCTTCCAGGAAGCGTATGCCAAAATCCCGTCCGTCACCTGTCGACGGCATTGATTTTACAACGGCGTCCATCGAATAACGTTGACGCTTTCCGGAATCGTTTTGTCAGGATATTAAAACATTTTTTCCGATGGGACCGTTAAGCCTCTTGTCCGCCGACGCGTTTAACGAAAGTTTTCCTCCCTTAAATCTTATTGACAGGATTTCCTAAAGTGTCCTGTGGAATTGGGGGATAGATGGTCGTCCCGCCTAGATCGTGGAGCGTATCCAGGGGAGATTTCGTAAGTTTCTGACGGCTCGAGGGTGTTGTACTCAGTCTTCGTGCTCGTAGGTGTTAACAAGTGACGAAGCGGTAGGCCGTAGAGACTTTGTTCGTGTGTGTGAAAATGCAGAAGGGAAGGAGAGACTCATAGATCAAGGAGAACGACGAGGCCTCCTCGAAATATCGAGGGTCGGAGTCTGGTTAGCATAATGTCAGAGCGGGGAGTCGGGGCTGTCGTTGGCGCGAGACGAGCCGGAATTTCTTAAAAATGTCAGACAACAGCGTCGTACCTTCGGGAGCCACGCTTTATACAGCAACGTTCTCGGTAGTCCTGAGGGAAGAACAGGAGGTGCGGTGTAAGCGAAAAAAATATATTGCTCGTAACCAAGGTTCTCGCGAGAATTCGAAATATCGAGCTCCGAGAGTACGACGGAATTTTCTCCACCATAGTAAATACATTTCGATAGAAATTCCGTATATGAAGGAATCGTAGGACCATCTGCTGTATATCTTAGTTGGTATTTCTTTTAAGAGAGGTAAAGAGGCAGAAAGTGTGGCTATACGAAAGCAAAGTTCCATTCTCTGCGCTAATACCGCGATAAATCAGGGCAGTATTCGAAATTACGCGTGTAACCCGGCGTGAAATGGACTCGATCGTGACCGTGATGCCCGAAGCGAGAGAGCAGCCATGTCCGCACAAAAGGATCCCGCATAACCGTATTTCACGCGTGCAGGATTGCTTTTTACGCCGGCACCCTTTCACTTTTACTCTCAACCCATTCCCCACGACTTTCTACTTCAATTTATCACCGTTCCTCTCGGTCTTCCTCTTTCGGACAGTCCCAATCCCCTTTTTTCACCGGTTTCTACCACTTATCAGTTTGTTTTTCTCTCGTTTGTCTGGTTTCTCCGGATCGTCTTGGTATCTGCGGCCACGTGAAGAATCGTAACTTGCTCATAAACGGTTCTTGTAGCTCGTGTAACATCTTATTGATACGGAGGATTCTTTGTAAGACCGCGAATGTGCAGGTTTTCTCGTTTGCATGGCGCTTTTCTGCGAACCCCTCTGAGGGGTGAGAGGTGGCGGCATCAGCCCCCGTTGATGGACGAGGAACTGCCGGCGCATGGACCCCCTCCATACATCAACCTGGCGAGTTGGCGCATCCGAGGGACTGGTACTGATCCCCTCTGTCCCCTCTGCCTGTTAACGCACCCCACTGCAAGGGCCGCGATACTTCCTCCGTGTCCTCCCTCTCCTCTCCTGTTCGCTCTTCTTATCAATTGAAACGTAATGCGTCTGCCGCAGGATGAAACGGGTAAAGCGCTTTGCGGCAGGATTAAAAAGAGCCGCGAGTGCAGGCGAAAGACACTTAACGGTGCAGTCTGCCAACGCTCAAAACGTTTTCTTACATGTCTGTAATGTCGTTGAGAATCGACAAGTTGTTCGGCTCTCTTCTCGAAATCAAAGGAGATTACTACTCGAGAACGTTGGTCTCAATCAGGGAGAATCTATGGGTCTTAAGCAAAATATACCGCTGATCTTAGCGTACGTCCAATAATATTTTTCCACGTAGGCAGAATCGAAGGGACGGACGTTATTTTACTCGTCGTTCGGAACAACGGCAGGTCGAAACGGAGGAAGGAAATTATATTGACAGCCCTTATAGAAACTTCCGACAGGGCCGGGAGCTTTTCCCTTTCGCCGTTGACCGACGTATTACGAGGTTCGACAGGGAGAAAAACGGTTGAGTGAAGCGCTATAAGCGACGATCGACGTGCGTACAAAAAACTAGCTTCCTAGGAAATATTTGTCGGGTGAAACTATTCCCGATGGTGGCCCATTGAGGGCATTGTTCTGCACGTTTTGAAGCGTCATCGTCGCTAGGGAGAAAACGGGGGAAGCAATTGAATGGTAGGCAGTAGCCGGTTCGCAGCTGAGACACTGGGCTCGTTGGTCTAGGCCGTTCCGATCGTTTGCTCTCGCGCGCACCGTATGATTTACGGCATAAGGAGGAGGTCCCTTGCACATGCCGTCGATCCAAGTTGAACGGGCCCCCGCTGCAGATTTACTGCGACTACAGGTGCACGTGCCGCGCGTGACTTCGCCAACCGAAAAAGAAAGACTCGCGTCGATACACACGTGGATTTATAGCGCGGCAATTCACTCGTCGAGTTCAACTAACTACCACCCGCCGCCCGTATTTTCTTATCATCGCCATAACTCTGTCAAGCGCGTAGACGGTCTAGAGCTGTAATTCTCAGGCACTGCATGCGTTTTGTATTGCATTATACTGTGTCGTGATTATTTGGCTGGTCGCGATAAACGACGAAACGTCTCGGGAGATTTTGGAAAATATCGACAAGTAGAGACACAAATGGGAATACGCGGTCGGGATTTTTTCGCCAATCGATTATAGCAATTGAATCGCCGAGAGGGGATTTGTCGTCCTCACGGCGAAGAGAGGAGCTCGGGATGAAAGGTTTATCCCGATCCTCGTCGACGGTTTCCCTAGCGTGTTTTCTTTTCGCTTCCGGCCAACGGAACAGAGGAGAATACGAAGACGTAGATGGAGGAAGGTTTCCCGGACAATTTCGACGAGCTTATGAATACCGGCGACGGATCATAGCTAGAAAATAAATCGCACGATAAAACCATTAACGCCTAAATATTTGGGATTTTCCTTCTTGGGCACGAAACTCTTCTCTCTTTTTCGATCGACCGCATGCCTGCATATCGGCGTCTGTCAAGCGGTGATATGCGAGCCCACTAACAGCTCCGGGCGTTTAGAACGCTTTGCGCTTCGTGCCATAATTTCCTTGATTAAGCCGAGATACGTGGCGAGCTGCCAAGAGCGAGTCGGTGGGGTTAAAAGCGGCCGACTGCTCGTGGATGTCTGTTCGCTCGTAAATAACATTGCGTATTAACCGTGTAATTTCCGCGCGAATAACGAGCGGCTCGCCTTATCCCGCCGCGCTCAGTTTCTTTATCGTAGAAATCGTCAGCGGTGAAACGACGGCTATATAAATTCGTGGCTTAACGGCCACTGCGTTCCTGAATTTCTCCCGAGTTTCCGACTCTTTCGCCTCTCTTCGTTTTAGAGTCAACGTATGACTGAGAATCGTTGGAGAAACTGGACAATCATCGATCAGAAATACACGCAGATAGAAGGGATCGAGGACGTACGGAAAAGCGGAGCGCATCTGTTCCTCGTGATTGATGCGTAGATTGCGTCTCCACGAGGCGCACCTGCGCTCAGCTCGGCCGAATCCCTTGGCTCGATTTTCTCTTTTCCATCATGCTATACGGCAAAGAAAAAGCCATACAATCTAAAGCTAACGCCTCCTTCGTTGGACATCATTCCCGTTTTATCGCGAAAAACCGTGTTTAATTGATTCGTTGATTCATTTGACTGGCTGAAAGTTAGTAAGTTTTTATCCGGCCTGTTGACTCGGTCGTCTTCTTGCGAGTAAGTATTCAAACTTGGAAGCGTAACGCCGAGTTATCTCGCCGTTTAAATATTTGACGTCGTACAGTTTGCCGATCCTCGGGGACGCCGGTCGTCTTGGCTGCTGAGAGAATCCGTCGATTATCTCGAAGGACATCCGAGCTTGTGCCGCGTCCATTCGCCGTAGAAGCTCTGCGCCGGCGTTTATCGAACTCGCGCGAGGATCTCAATAATTCAGATGCACCTTCAGACGAAGAGTTTCAAATTTTTCTGGGAAAAGGAAAGCCAGAAACGTCTCTAGAGGCATCGCGCTTCTGTATTTCTTCCCTGACGCACGAGATGGATGCGCCTTCTTTTCTTCCGAGCACTCTAACGCCATCGGATGACAGAGAAAGATTCATCAAATTTTCCAAACAGTACATTAATAGCAGACACACGTCGCCATCAACGGGAAATAATTGGAGTGCATAATGAGCCCATTTAACGAATATATTTATTTATCATTCATTCTGTTATATTAAGTACATCTCTTCGTGCTTTTTCGGGAAATTACTAGTTAGCCTCTTAACTTCATCCCCATTTCATGGCGAGTTGATGCTATAATTCCGACGATTATTCTCATAATTATGACGAGAACAGAAGCGTACCATGATTATGTAAAACTGGAAACAGTAAAAGTATCTAAAAGTTTTATTCTGTCCATAAAACGCATAAATGAAAGTCGTGTGCACCGACCGATGCATAACTTCCTTCGTTAAAGTTCCAGTTCATAAATCTGCTACGCCCCATTCCTGATTTTTCGCCTGGAAGGAAACGATGGGTCGAAAAAACGAATGCGAATAATTAAACCGAACTCTAACAGAGATATACAGTTTGTTGCATTGCTTAATCTTCTAATAAATGCAATATGTGTCTGTCGAAGGACGGTAGGTTGGAATTCGGTGTTTTTAATTTAAAACGAAATAAATTAAGGGATATATATTTCTCGGGACGAGATTGCCTTGCGGCCGATGTAAAAGTGAGGGACATTAGCGCAACGAGAACGCAGTAGGGTGACAAAACTGGATGTACTGCGTGACAATTTCTCTCCTACCGCTCGTTAAAACACGGCGAATCAACCAACAGACTCAGGAATCTCGCTAGAGCGTTTGTATTTTTTGGTAGCTTCGACTCAACAGAGCCAGCGAATTTCCAAGCAAGTTGTACGTGCTAGCGGGTAAACAAGCCTCTAAACGCTTTGTATGAAACTACCGGCTCGCCTATCGCGCAATATGCGGTTACGACTACGGCCGTGTCGTATTTCCCCACGAATCGTTCTATTTACAATATTCAGAACGCAATTCCCATCGATATTTTGCAAATTTCTGCGGCGAATTGCATTTTTATCGTTCATTTTATTGTCGCAGCTGGGTGGAAGGTATTGGACCTTATATTACGGGGTCGCCCAATAAAGGGAATATTTTCGGTTGGGATAAAACGCAAGCTTTATTACGTTTTACAGGATTCGCGGACGTTGTCACGGGAATGATCAACGGGTAATACAGGCAGACAAAGAAATACTCTTTAACGTGTTTTCCATGTCATTAATCAAAATTACGGAGATATTCCGATTCGGCTGGCGTTACCCGTTTTCGCAGTGGAAAAAATAAAAGGGGGTGGGGGTGGTGGGAGGCGTGGTAAACTATGTGAATTATTCGTCGATCGTAACTCGACCAAAAGCTATGCCGTACAAAGCAACTCGGACGTGTGTTGATAACCACTCTGCATCCTCCCCCGACGCAACCACCCCATGCACATTCCATTTTTATGACACTACGCACAGTGGATGCAGGCGTGCGCTCGTATACGTTCCGTGGAGTGTTTGGACAAACACCGCCACAAACGCGTCTCCAGTCGTTTGCAGCAGTTAGCGCGTTGGTAACCGACCGTCTGTGCGCCTACATTTACATGTGCTTTACGTACGAGTTTGCACGGTGGTGAATGGAGCCACGCGTATCTGTGCGCCCGTCGTCTGTGTCGGTTTAGCTTGGTGGAAAGGGGCGGGAGGGAACGGTCGCTGGTATTTCCAATTTCACAGAGCGTGGGTTAACGAGGCCCGAGGGCTGGAGGAGTTAGGGCAAACCTTCCTCTTCTACCCCCCTCTTTCTCTCTCCTCTCGCCATTAAACCACTCGGCATGTCTCTCTTTTCCGCCTCATCCCTGGCCAAAAGTGAGACCGATGGTCCCAGAATAATCCCGCTTTCCTCCCGCAAACCGCCCCCACTATTTTTCTGCTCTGTCCACATCTCTCTTCTCTGCATCTCTGGCCCATCTTTTTCTCTCGCCCTCTTTTCTGCTCATCTGTCTGTCCCGTCGTAGCTTTCCTATCCTCTTACCCTCTCGGCCTCTATCCGGCGACTTCATCCAGGACCACCTCCTGCCCCTTTAAACGCGGTACCCTCAGCTACACCGGGTTCCGGCGCATTACCTTCGCTGATTACCGGACCACCCCGCGCTCTTCGTCAGCTTCACTCGGCCGCGCGACATACCTTCCGGAATATCCTACGCGGCTGGTTTTACAGGTACCGACCGCGATACGTTCTCCCTCGAGATGCAAAATGACATTCCTTCTAATGTAATTCGCCGTAAAAGCAGTTTGCTTTTTAATTGGCGTGGAAATTTGACTATTAACGGTTGAGAGGGGACAGTGATTCATGGTTATTCGTTTTTATGTTTTAGGGCAGCGCAGAAGCTGAATCTCTCGTCGAGTCCGCATCGACGACGACGTAGCGGAGACGAGAACATCGCTCCTGATGAACAGCCGATCTTTCCTAATGGTTATGCGGCTCTTCTCCTCAAGTCCCCACCCCCTGCGCCCCCAGCCCTCCTCAGGCGAATAGGCGTGAAGGAGCTCACCGGCGTCGGCAAGGTAAGCCTCTCCTGTTATACCATTTGACGCTCGTCCGAATAACCCCGCTTGCGTAAGCACGAGGAAATTGAAAAATCGTCCGAGCAAAGTCGGCAGACGTGTCGTCGCAGGTTTCCCCACGATTTACCTTTTGTACGTACAAAGGAACAAATATCCCTTCCAGTAGGGGACTGTATTGCCTAAGGAGTATCCCTTATCTTCGTGAAAACTAACTTTCCCTTTTAGCCTAGGCCAAACTTTTGACGGGAGTATTTGAGCGTGTAACGGTAAATCCTGTGGGAAGGTAAGCGGATAGAAAATAGCGGAGAGTGAATTGGATGGGCACAGACAGGTGAAATAACCGATTGGATAAATAAGGCTCGCAGCGAATGGAGACACGCTCGACGGGATTTCCGTCTGGCTTAAACCAGCTAGGACTTTGTAATCCCGTCCAGTACGGTCCGATACGAAAGTACGCTCCACTTCCGCTGGCTTCGTTTGTCCGGCGCTTAACGTAAATCCTGCCGATGCATTTGTTTCCGAGATCAGGATGCAGTTACTTCGAACAGGCAGTCTTTTCCCAGGAAATACATGCGTTTTCTGTGTAAACGAGAACGTAAATGGTAGCACTGACTTATCCCAATTGATAGCAATAGATACAGGAAATAAAGCAGTAGCTCTATCAGGATCTCGGGTTATTTCCTTAATCATTATGGAGCAAGGCGAATGAGAAATCCGGATAATTCGGCAAGCGACCATCGTGTTCTCCGTTGGTATTCGGAGTTTCCTCGAGGAGAGTAGGACTCCCTGTAACCGCAGCGACCTCCAATTATCCTGTGGCTAGCATGTGGTCCTCATGGCCCCGCATGGTCCATGAGGACTCTTCGCAAACACCTACCTACATTTTGCTTTCCTTCTCAGCAGTTTTAGATGATTCTAGTTAGGTCTAGGCTAGGCTTTGAATAAGTATGGACAGATTTAGACGGCTCTGGACGAAGGTTTAGATGAGTTCGGTTTAGATGAGTTTGGATAGGGTTGCTACGAGATTAGAGTCGACCTATGCCTAATGACGAGGTCTGGTCAAAGCCGCGTAAGATCGGACATTTCAATAAACCTGGACAAACCCTTGGGTTGACCACGACGCGTCCTGGTGAGTGGCTTCCTCGGTGAAATTGCGCATGTCTTGGATAAGCTAGACAACCCCTGTCTTCCGGACGCGTTAGACTGATGATGAACGATCGATCATCTCTTGCGCACACGAAATTCCAGGGCTCGGAACGAAGGCAAATAAACCTCCGCGTTTGCCAAGCTTTCATTCCTCACGTTTTTAAGGAACTAAGGAAAAAGTATGGGAGAGAAAGCTGTTAAGCAATGACGAATGCCAGGTGATATCCGACACTCGTGTTTCCACGGTTCCGCAAGGAACTCCCCCGCGGGAAACTCGGTGATTTATCCAGTAAGAAAGATTCGGAGAAATCTTTCTAGCCTAGCGGGGGGTGCGTCTTCCGTCGTCGGACGTCACATAAATTCCTGGAAATTAGCGGAATTATTTCCCGGCAAACTTTTTTCCGCCACACATGTCCCCGTTCATAAATCCGTCCTCCCCTTCTGGAACTACCGTCGATTGGTGGACGACTTCACGCGGGGGCTCTCCCTCTTTCGCTAAGAAAATTCGATCTTCCTTCGGGTCCTTCGATTTATCGTGAATCAAGCTCGGCAAGCCAACAGATTAAGGGATCCGATTGCAGAGGAATTCGAGCGGATAAAACTCGTGCCGACGTCTCGTTGCCCCGTAGGTATCCCTACGTTGTTTTGGAAAACAGAAAGTTGAGTTGTATTAAAACATAAAGTGTTTGAATTCCTTTAAACGCGTAATTCATCGTGGCGTAAATAACAACTTCACGATTCTGAGACAGAGTTTGACGCGGTGTTGGTTAGCAGTATTCCTGCTGTAAGTATTTGTTAATTAGCAAGATTGGGGACAAGATCTCGATAGCCTCGATCGTACTGTAGGCAGGAGCGTCTTGACTTAGTTCACTATGTGAATGTGTGCCTCGTGTCGCGGACGATTCTAACCCTCTGAACTTCCTCCCGTCACGGATATTCAGTTTGACAGTTTAAACCGGATATTCGACTCCTGGCCTGCACAAGGCGATCGATCCGAGGGAGCAATTGCCGCGAGACGAACGGAAATAAGGACGGAACGGAGAGCAAGGGGAAAACATTATCGCCACGCGCTTCGTGGAACTCTGTTAATGGAATAATTGAAAGAGTATGACGACAACTTCGATAATGGAAAATCGCGAAGTAGACGGGAAACCAATAAATTATTGATAATTAATTATCTTAGGCTCGGATCGACTGCAGCGTTAGTCGAGGAAAGCGGTGGAATTCCTTCGCTTGAATTTTTTACTTGCTCATACAGCACATATCTCCTCTAATCACATAATTTTGCGGCGAGGTAAATAGATCCACGCGAAACGCCGTGCCGATGCCCGTAGAAGCGTTTAATTAGCGTACGAGCTTTGATCGAATTTCAATAGAGGTGAAATTAAATCGCCGGTAGAAAGAGAAGCCTGCGTTAACTCGGCGGTGTATTTGTGTGCAGAGAGGAGAAAACGAAGAGGAAGAGTAATGAGAAAACATGGAAGCCTTACGGATAGAGACGAAATTACTTTGTTGCTAGCCAGCCAACTATTGATCTGCCTATTCTTTTTGTATAATCATCGTAACGAAAGAAAAACGTCGTCAATTACGCGGTGTATCGATTAGCTGGTTTCTGAGAGATGAATTGGCAAGCAGATGATGGAACGACGAAAAAGCAACACTGTTCTGTCATTCGTTGTTTTCCTGTCAATTAGCTGCATCGGTTACTTCACAAGCTATTTTCGTGCAGCTACCTGTCAATGTTACTGCTAATGGATTTACCGCAGAGTGCATCACTGTCGGAAGTTTTTATTCTGGTATCCCTACAATCTGATATTTGGCGTCAAATTCGTCGATGTTGCGGTCAGTCAAAAATATATACGACGACTCGAAAATAGGACTGCAACCATGGCGAACATCGAAATTCTGCTTACAAATCGCCACGCAGCGTGGTCGTACGTTTCATTAGACGCGCTTCATCCCCATCCGCTTCTCCGTTGGGGGAAATGTTTCAAAATGAATTCGTGTTTAATTCAACGCACGGAAGACCGCCTGTCCCACGGGTGACGTCGCGTTGTATCAACCAATTAATAATTATCACGCGACCCTCTCGGGTTCGATTGTTGCCCCGCAGGAGTTCCGCTGTTCTACATTTGCTAATAAAAGAACCAATGGCTAAGGACAATCTATGCGTGGAGTAGGATCGGTTCAAGTTTTCGCACAATACATTCCCGAACGAATTATTGGATTTAAACCGAATTCGAGGCACGCCGCCGGGCGAATGTTGCTGTGCTTTTCCGAGGCGAATGTCAACATGGTATTCTCTGCGGAATTTTTCATTTGTTCAATGAAAATCCTACACTGTGCGACATGCCAGGCTGAACGCTGATAAAACCTTGCTGTCAGCTTTTTCTCCGAGTAACGACCGATTCATTGTTTGTCCCGGTTATCACGAAATTTTCGGTTAAGAATTCTTACGACAATCTTTCAGTTTGGAAGCGAGGTTTAATCAATCTGTAGGCCGTTTTCATTTGGAGGGGCCACATTTGTCGGAAGGTCGCGATGTTGGCTCTATCTGCAGCTTATGAATTTATTAGGGAGTTCCAAGGTCCGTAAAAAGCGTAGGACAGGGTGAGAGGGGATTCGCGGAAGGCACCGAGGGAGGCAATGTCGTCGACCGCACGCACCCGTTTCGGCCGGCATGCTATTTATGGGGGTTAGTTTTAACTGGGTGATTCATGCCCGTCCGGCCAAGTGTCGCATTCCGGTAAATAACCGGTCGTTCCTCGGACACGCGAGACCCCTGGCTAGTTTTTCGCATACCTTTAACGTCGATAATCCTTGGAAACACTCAGGAATCGTAGAATAGCAATTGACCATCCTACAATTAAAATTCTAACCAGAGGAAATATTCAGGGATGAATAAAAATTGCGCAGGAAGTTCGACTGGAAAAAGAGAGCCCTCGTGATCGACTCTCGACGAGAGTAGCGAATGAATCGGTCTGGCCACCTTCTGTTTGCTCAACCAATGAGTACTTGGGTGTAAACGGGATTGGGGGGATGGGAATGGAAACGCGAGAAGCCGCCGGGACTAGAGCCAGTCTGGTACACCGAGGAAACGTTGTTTAATTTCGGCGAACACGCTCGGTACGTTCGGTGCTTCCGTGTTTGACGAACGAACGTGTGTTCACCGTGAGGGCCTGTCGTAAAAAAGTGAAATCCCCGTCAAATAATTCAAACCTATTCAGACGGAAGATTGAAACTGGCGGAAAATTGTCCGTTTAAGTTATTGAGCTAAAGGATTGTGTTGGACGATCCAGTTTGCATTTTGAGACGAACTAGGACGG
Source organism: Hedychridium roseum (assembly GCA_963989215.1). Classification (NCBI taxonomy): domain Eukaryota; kingdom Metazoa; phylum Arthropoda; class Insecta; order Hymenoptera; family Chrysididae; genus Hedychridium; species Hedychridium roseum. The sequence continues at coordinate 255,011 of OZ022321.1, forward strand.
GCCCTAGGACCTCTACAAATCCCCTGGAGTACGAAAGCTCGGAAGGCTCTAGGCTTAATAAATGTCCCTGACGCGCGGTCGGCAGGGGTACAAATCGCCTGGAACCGCAGACACAATGCTTAGTAATGGGTGACCGACGGGTTCCTGGTAGCGCACGGCTGCTGGTCATTCGTTATCTTCCTTGGGCCGTTGCAACTCTAGCGCGATTTGATTTCCACGCGAATCGTTGGACAAACAAGCTTAATTAATGTCGCTCGTCAAGCGACCCCAATAAGTAAGGCCGCCAACAGGCGAGAAGGGTTTCGGTTTGCTTCAAGGCGATGATCCCGAAAGTGGTTTAAACGTCTCAATTATAGCGCGTAATTATTTTATAGCGGCGATAAAATTGCCGGACGATGGGGGATCAGCACGATAAGTATGCTAAGCAGTTTCGTCACGGCATTCCATTCTTCGGAAGTTTTGAATACCTGATACGCGACATGCCGTAAAATTCGATACGCACTTCTTCCTGGATTATTGATATTTATTTACAAAGTGGAGCTCGGGCTTTGCTCCCCCTAAGCCGTATTCTACGCGGCCACGTAGATGCTGAATAAACAATTTTGCTGAAGGCTTCACCGGTCTCTCGTACTTGCAGGATTTGTGCAAGCAACGTCCTTTCCCGGGCCCGTCTCATCCGCTCGTGTTTTATAACTCTGGTCCCAGTAGTCTATGAAATAGAGACGAACGTAAATCTTGAGTCGACAACTCACTGCATGACGATATAATATCCTGACTAGATCAGCGTTTCTTAAGAGGTTTGAAATTGTCGTTTCTTCGTAAAGGTTAGGACTTTGAAGGTAACGCTACTGATTATCTGGTCCTAGTTCTTGTTGAATCCACTCCGTCGTATCATTCCGTCTGAAACAGGGTTAAACGAACAAAAAAAGGCGGAAGCTGTCGCCGGTGGAAGAGAGCAAAAGAGGGTCGCGGAAGTTGAGTAGGTGGAGGACGGAGGGCACGGAGGGTGAAATTGCGTTGCCAACGAGTAACACGAGTCGTTAGCGGCTAATCCGCCATAGGGGACGCGACTGGGATGGGATTCGAACGCGACGCGGGCTCAGGAGTTGCGCGAAAACAACCGCGCGGCTTTTCGGGGGACGAGGGGGTCGGCTGGCGGAGGGGACGGAAGCCAGGAGCTTCTGTTGATTCAAGTGGGCACGTGATAAAAATGACAATGATGAGTTAATGCAATAACTGTGTACCCACCGGACCCTCGTCGGCCCTCCTGCCTGTATTGGCGCGTGCCTACACGTCTGTTAACGCTCGCTTCTGTTACGTGTGTACGAGTCGTGTCCAGTCGACCGTTTTCCAATTCGTGCCGAGGGCAGCGTGTAGAACGAGCCCTTTTCCTCTGTCCGATTGTATCTCTCGCGTTGGAATCTACACCAGGCTACCCGAGGTTTCGGCAAACGTCCACCCAGAATAATTCACAAGAAACGTTAACAAAGGGAAAAGTCTTCTTGAACTTGGACGCAGGGAAACCCGTGGTCTCGTTTATCTCTGCTGACGTTTATCACGGTTGTAATTAATAAGCACGTACAAAGCATGTCCGAGCCATGGAGCAGACTGGGGAGATTCCTTGGGACGTGCCGATTTCGTTATTTCCGCTGGCCTCGTAAAATTCATTTTCCTCGCGTAGCCATCTCGCCGGTAATTTTCTCTCTGAGGGGAGAGAAGCGCAACGAGGGGATGCGGCCGACGTTTCGAGCATAGGTCAACGCTGCCGTAGCGTTCGTCTATGGGAAGTATATTCCCGGTATTTAGCAGGTCTGCCCTACCAATTTACTTGGTGCTAGCAATAAACTCAAGCTAAACGGGATTAATGCCTCGGCGGAGGCAAGTGTACGTCTTCTATACAACATCTTCCGATCTCTGCCCCCTTCCTGTCTATTTCCTTGAATGATCACCGTCTTGCGCCGAACGTGACACGAATTCCGCAGTTCGACTGGACAGCAACAATCTTGTCACGTGTTTTAATTTCAAAGCACCTGTCGATTCTCCAGATTATTCCGAAGGTGGTTAGTTTCTCTTAACGAAGCTTTCTTCACCGGATTAGAATCTGCGTTGTTTCTTCATCAGGTGCCTCTGCCTTTATTTTTTAGACCGATGTTTATTCCGTCATTCAGATGGCATGGATTGCAACGGACGGTAATTGTTTTTGGGAGCAAATTGGCAAACCGAAAGCGAACCAGCGGGCCGACTGAAGTTCGCTGCATAATTAATCCACTGACGGCTGACCTGACGGTGCATCGACCACCGTTGCCATTGTTTGCATGCTGCGGCTGGCTGGCTATAGAGCATTCTGGCACGCGCAATTGCGTATTCGGTAAGACGAGTGCCCGTGGGCCGTCTGGTTCGCAAATTCCTCGCTGCGCATACAAGTGGAAAATTAAGCTGAAATTATCGAAATATACCATTCTTCGGACCTCTGCTTCCTTCGCGTCTCTATTTTACCTTCATGCTGGAAGTTAATAACGAACACGGTCTTTTGCGCGTAATGTACGTCGTACTAGGAACTTTTTCCGAGTATCGTTTTTCATTTCTCCCTCTCTTTCTCGCTCGTGATAATGCCTTCCATTAAGGCATGGCCGTTTGTCCGTCGAGACAGGAGGACACTCATACGCTGCGCGGTGTTGGCCGACGTTTTCCTAAGTGAGCGAGCGTAGCGAGCTCACAAAGAGAATATTCATAAAGTCGCCATCGCGCAGAAAGGGGTTGGCAAGGGGACGAAAGACGGCGAACTTCGGGGATGGCTGAGCCGCTTAACGGCAGACGATACCCATCTCATCAGTCTGCCCCTCTACCAGCCGATCCTCCGCCGATCCTCCGCCGATCCTCTGCCGTTCCCCCTGGCTGCTGTCGACCGATCTTCGGCTTTGGAATCTCGAGTGCATAATAATTTACGTTACTGCACCTACAGGTCTCGATAGACCGGAAGGAGTTATGTCGCCGGCGTGTGGGTATTAAAATTTCCCGAGAGCCGGCGAAACGGGATACGCGAATGAAATATCGACGGCGACGTCATAATTAGCGCGAGCCGCTGCAAACCCGCTCGACGTGATGGTATGGCAAATAAATTGTCAGTAGATTCTAGCCGCTCCGGTTAATGATCAATTCCCGTTGATGTACCAATCATCGTACGACGTAGTCTCTTATCTTAACGGTGATTTTATCGTTATCGCAGTGTGATAGTTGTCAGGCGGACGAGAGTAGATCCTGGGCCAAGCTGTGGGCCAGTCGAGAGGTGAGTTTGAATCAAATTTTATCGCGAACTCGTCCCGTTAACGCCGTAGGCCTTAGCCTGTTTTACATTTAAAACGCATTACCGGCCGGTTCGAATCCCGCGCGGCGATAAAATAAAATTAATGGTCCTAGCCGCCGATTGGAGATATATCGACGGTGCGTCGGTGTATAGGTGTACATGCCCTTGAGTTAGCGAGAAAGAGAGAAGGGGAGAGGAAGGGAAGTGCAGGTGGAAAAGCGATGGGAGTAGACGTAAAAACTCAGGAAAACGACTACTGCTCTGCATGTGACATTTTATTGGACTTTAGCCATACAGTTTGTGGGTTACATGTAAAATGTTTTAAGTACACTTTCCGAAACGATGTTCGATAAACCATTTTTCATCCCTCCTCAAAGACGTCTCTATTCCTTTGAGTCTTAAGTTTTTTAAAATGATGGTCTCTTACGCTGTCGTTATGTGTAAGTCGGGGGGTAGATTTCAGGCACTCGGTAGAAACCATTGGATCGTTCCTTTAGTGCCAGGTAAAAGGCCACTAAGAGTCGCGTAGAGACGCATCGTCGGAGTGGAACTGGCTGCGTCGCGTGCGGGGGTGGGGAGAGCGGAGAAAAAAAGCCACTGGAAACTTAGGAAACAGCCATTTCCCTACATTAGCCGGGGACGCTTTTTGCTCCCGAGGGTTATGGTCGTTGGGATGAGCCGGTGCGGGGACCGACGGAAAATATGAGCGAGTCCTCCACGGAAATAGATGAGCACTATTAATTAGGTAGATTAAACTTTAAGTGCCCGCCGTTAGCCGGAGGTGAGGCTGCTTCGTTATCCTATACGCGGGGAAAAAAGGGAGGGTGAAGGGAGAATGCGACACGCACGACACACCAAAGTATCGTGAAAAAGAGCATTACAATAAACGTTACCATTCCCAATGTTTGAAATTGTCATGAAATGTTTTTTACGTACCTCGATTAATTTTTGTATTGATAAAAGCCGATAGTTGGGTTAATAATGGCTCATAAAAGTGTCGTTGCGCTTTTTTGTTGGATTTTCCTTGAGCAGCAGTGAGGCCGGCTACCGTCGTACTTCTTTCGTTGTGGTTCCCGAGGGACTTCCGGTTCTCGTCCTCCCCTAATGGACCGCCGCAAGACCAGCCCCACTTGTTCCGGGTGGACAGTGAAAGAAGTAACAGCTTTAACAGAAATTGCGTTTGATCTTGATATCTTCCCGGAGCGAGACATAAAAGACGAGAGAGGAAGGCCATTCTTCTTTTTATCACCATCACTTTTAAATTAATCCACCGGTATTTCAAAGGCGCGCACTTTTATTACTTTCCTTGACGTCAAAGCAGTTTCAAAAATAATAACGACGTAAAAACATGATGCGATCTAACGGAACGGTTAGTGAATTATCTTCTAGTTCTGCGCACAGGATTTATTCCTTTTCCCTTATCCTTTGCGAGCGTCTGAAAGTCAGCGAGGCACCCCACTATGTGTATTCCGATGGAAATTTCCGTCACGTTGAAGCCTCGTGCATGTGAATATAGGCACTTTCGGTCTCGGGAAGTGACATGAAAATTTCCAAGGCGATCCTGATCGTTGTGGGACAAGGGAAAACGTCGTTTGACGAAGCGCGCGGGGTCGTTAGGCGTCGACGGGAAGATCCACCGAGACGGGGAAAGCTCGTGGAACTCGTAGCGGAGAGCAAACGGATCCTGTCGAAGTTAGATCTCGAGACGGCTCGTCCACCCTCCTTACGTGACATCTCGAACGTACGTATACGTGCGAGGTAAACTTTTCGCCGAGTGCTTTCTTCTCTGTTCGGCGTTTTATGCGCGTCGAGCAGACGGACCATCCGGAAGAGGAACTTTTCGCAAGAAAAAAAGTTGAGAGCTCCGTGACTAGGGGGGAATGAGACTTAAACAATAGCCGTGCTTTGTCGGAGTCTGGGCCGTATCAGGCCTGGCGGAAGTAAACGCGAGCGTGCCACCCACGGTTCGCCTTGTAATTAATCGAATTCTCGACCGTGACGCACGAGTAGCTGCGTCCTCCTGGCACGCGACCACCTGCTCGGCGGTATTGTGCCTTCGTTAAATCTCCAGCAATGAAACACATGACGATGAAACCTACCTATAAAAGGGTTCTTTTAAGCCCTCCGAAATATTCGTGGAACGTTTTGCCTTTCGTCCATGAAATAAATGTCGTGACAAGGGCGGAAATGCAGGAAGAAAGCGTTGGATCATAATTTCAAGGTACCGTAATGAAAGGTGCCATGTCGGCATTGTGTCAGAGTAGTTAGGTAGGGGAAGGATAGGAGTTGCGATGGAGCTCGAGGGGTGTGCACAACGTGTCGAGTGCGTCGCGACGTGACCCCGGCATGTTGAGTGCCAGCCAGCCAGCAGGTACCAGGCGACTTATTATCGTACGCCACAGGTCGACGGAGTTCTCAGTCTAGCTAGAACAACCTTTAAGGTAGCTTTAAGGACCTCCGCTTGGCGACAACATTCTCGGCTTATTCAACAACCATACCGTTTGCAATATATATCTTAGTTTAATGGCGAGAGAATTTCCAGAGTTAGTTTAACGTCGTATGGGTATGTTAACGGGTGAAACGAAAGAAGTTGAACACGAGCTAGGCTGTTTTAAAGAAAGCTGGTCGGCTGAGTGAACCGGAAAAGAGTGAGATGGGGTAAATACGAAAAATCCTTCTTTTGCGGAGCTTTCGCAGAGCAAATAGCCAAGCTACCTTGTCCGTCTGCTTTTAAAGCCTTAGAGCCGCATCGTCGGTGCATCTTCGTGATAGTGTAGCTATCTTACTTCGTTTCTCTCCCTTTTCCTATGTGCTGCGTGACTTCGTGTCGTACGGAGCTGAAAGCCACGAAAAATCTGCCATTAGACACACGCGAGTAAGCCTCCCCGCCGAAACGCCCATCCAAATGAACTACGACAGGAGTTTTGATTGCCCTGGATATTTTTCGAATAACCTCAGCCCTAGGGACAAACGTTTTATGACGATAAGGTAGCTCGTAAAGACAGTAGTCGCTTTAGAGCCGGTGGCGAAATAAAAAGGTAGCGTGAAAAACGTCGGTGAGAAGTGTAATAGCTCGTTTGTTTTTACAAGATCGTTTGGTAGACGGTGGATATTGTCCATAAAGGATTAGCGTGAACATTTTGGCAGTCTATGTGACTCGACGTGCGTGCCGAACGGCAAGAAACATTCTATATGTTGCCGAGAGGGGAAAGTAGTGTCGAAACGCCGGCGGGAAGTCGGGAAACGTGACAGGCAGAGGGTAGACCGGCAAAAACTCAGTCCGACACGAGCTTCCTCTTTACCAACGAGAAGACCATGAGAAAACAATAGCGAGCCGTACGTCAGGTTCCTTTCAGTCTTGGCCAAGTTTCAATCATATTTTCTATCTTACTCTGCGAGCGGTTAAATTCATTCTGTAACCAGAAACCCGAATTATCCAAAAAACCTATGCCTCGAGTACTTTGTAGTCGGGATTCTTCTTTAAACGTCCTAAGTAGTCACCGCTCGATTCTTTAACAATTCTTTTAAGCGCGCGATCCGATAAAATTGCCAGCGAGAATGTCGGAAGGCACTCAACTGGAGGGGCGAGAACCCCAGGAACTTTTATTTTTAATGGCATCGGTGGATGAAGAAAGTTGGGCCTACGCGTAAATAACTGGAGGTTCGAGAAATCCAGCCCTAAGCCAACCACCTCCTTTCCGTGAAATTTTCCGAGTTGCTGGAACGTCGAGGTAGGCGTTGGCACCTCCAACGATATATAAGTAACGTAAATCCAACCGTTTCTTTTCTCGTTTTTCCCCCTTTTACTTCTTTCTTGCGAGGGGAGGAATACATTTGCAGAGCTAATAAACTAACGAAATTCTGACTGCAGTATGAAATAATATTCTAATAAGAGTGGCAATAGATTTTACAGAGAGATATATAGTTTCTTAATAGACGAGCTGACGTTGTAGGAGAAAGTGAGAAGTGCATATCTCTTTGGCAATTTTCTCTTCTTCTTTTTGGCTTTCTTTCGCCATTCTCGCCAGTTCACTCGTCACCCTGAGAACGTCTACGGGGTATCTGACTTGCTAATGCACCACCGATACCTTCCAGGATTGTGGCGAAAGGAGACGGCTCGAAACGAGCCTGATTATTCGAAGCAGGGTCTTCTCCCCATCCCTCTACCTTTGCTCTTCCTTTTTGTTGGACGTTAAAGCTTCGCTGCTGAGCATCTCACTAACGTGCTAATTGCCCCGAACTACGTGGCTCGATAGGGAAAAAATCACGCTAAGAAAATAACGCGATATTCATGACGAAGCACGAACATGGGTTTTTCGGAACATTTGTCGCGAATTAGCGGCACGTGCCAGTCATGGTGCCACTCATGGACTGGTGGTTGTTTTTTCATTCCCGTGGGGTAAATTCGTGGCTAGCGCACGAGAGGGGGGCGCGGTAACTACGAGGACGACCCTTCCCTAATCTCTAATGCACCCTGGGAGAAAGTTTGACGCGCAGTGACACGGAGAAGGAGAAAAAACACATTCCGAGGGGCGCAATCGAGACGATCTCCGATGCCCGCGGGCAAACCATCCGAGTTTCGGATCGCACGGATACGATGGGAATTCCTCTGGGGGGGTGACGATCCTTAAATTTAATGCCGGCCTATGATCGCCGTACCCTCGCCCTCTACAACCTACTGGAACAATCCGAAATTTGAATAGCAAAGCGTCCAAGATTGCACGGGCCTACCGAACAAAACTTCAGGAACTGCGAAACAAATTTTGCTTCAATAAAAGTCGTTTACCGTCAAATAGTATCAACTATATTCACACGAATTCTTTACATTTTGTCTTCAACTGTTTCTCTTCCGAGAGCACAGAGAGCTTTGTAATCCAGAACTGTTGTGGATGTTGTACATGCATTTTCGTCAATCATTATTATTCAACCGGCAACGAGACCAACACGGCATTTTATTAATTTCGTTGGTTGGCTCGTACGTGACGGTACACACGACAGTTCACAGTGCTTTTGTTTCTGTCATCATTATTATTGCAAACCTCGCTGCATTTCCGGGGTATTAATATCGACGCGTGACTGGAATTTTTAATATACCAGCGACGTTGTAGAGAATTTTCGTTATACATTTGTGCAAAAACCCAACAGAATGAAACCATTTCAAACAGAGACCCTATTTAATCTGGAGATAAGGTTCCCCGTTGCTGTTTCATTTCCAAGTGGTCGTGGTTGACATAAAAATCGCAGCATCTCATTTCTTAGGCGAAGAAAGTATTCCTCATCACGTCGGGGCGTTTAATAAAACCGGACAAAGCCACGGGCGATGGGGGTGAGCTCTTCGCAAAAGGAAACGACGTAAGCCCTGGATCGTCGGTGCTAAAAAGTTTGGAAAGACATTTCGGCCGTTTAATAATTCTTAACCCCGCGAATAAAGCTTACCGTCCCCGAGGAGGAGTGACGTCGAATTGGAGAGTTGGGGATCTACTAGTCGAGATAACTGCCCACCCTTCGCCCTGCAGAGTTAAATACATAATTACGTGAGGATGACGAAGCACCGAGATGCAGAGTCCTCGAAGAATGTGCTGACTCTGAGTTTGCATTAACCACCAGCGTTTCTTATCACTTCAGTTCTTCCGGAAAATTGGGTCAGTCGTGATACATCGATGGGAAAAGTATTCTCATCATCCTTTTGCCATGAAACATGGCATGGGAATTTTCCTCAAAGAAAATGTTGGAAAATTCGAAACGCATACGTTAGGAGTGTATGGAAAAAGCTTGGAAGTGGGCTCACACTGTTCAATTCCATCATTCCCTCTTTGTGGCTTTAGCATTCGTCTCCTCTCTCGAGAATAACCACGTCCATCAAACGTCTCGTTACCGGAGTTCAGTAGCGGCCCATTCGAGTGTTCTTTTCAAGGGTATCTCTTGCTTAATGAAAGTGAGCAAAATAATTTGACGTTTCCGTGGCAGTTATTCTTCGCTAAATACCGCGTTGTACGTACCTCGAGTGCGCATAACAAATTGCGTCATAAGCAGAGTAGTTTCATTATTTGAAAAGGTTCTGCGTATTCTCATTATAATTCGTATCCGCAAGTTCGCTAAAAAACCGTCAACGAGATTCCATTACCAGGCAGATGTAGAATGCGACAGCTCGGATCTCTGATATTCGTGCATAGATGAAATGTACTGCGGAAGGAAGAATGGCTCGGGAACGAGCATAAAACGCATCAGAAAGTAAAGAGACCGGACAAAGGAGAAAGCAGGCTGAGTACTAAACTATCGGAAGCTTTTAAAATATTCTACGCTGGCAGATTTCGAGTAAATTGGAAAACGGGGACGTCTAAATGCCGCGGCAGTAGAAACTTTCACACCCTTTATGTTCTTCACACAATCTGAAATTCTGGTCGGTAGGATGAAGGGAAATATGTTAAACTGGAGCAGCATTCCATTTTCGAATTAATTATCGATGGTTACGAGAGATGAGTTTTACAAAAAAATCCTGAAAACTACGTAAAAACTCGGAGATACAGAGTGATTATTACTCTGCAAATGCGAGTTTCACGTTGGATTAATCCACGCGTTTTTTCGCCGCGAGAGGTGGAACTAATCTCAGACTGTGCATGAGCCAGCAGGCGCGAAAAAAAAGTCGAGCAAACGCTCGCACCTTTGCTTTTGACATTTTCAGCAAATCAAACGAGAGATCCTTCATTCGTGGACTTTCCAATCCCGTCATCATTTCTGCCTTTTCATTTCGCCATAGATTTCTTCTCAGCGCGAGTGAACGTTCGAATTAGAATTGAGGATCTCGCAGGAAAATAATTTCCTGCAATCTCGGCTCGACTTGTACGACGCGATGATTACGGTCGTCATTTGTCGGGCCATTCGAGTCTCTGCTACGATTCTTATCAGCTTCCGCGCTTTTCATGGCCCATTTTCCGAGATTGCTGTGCTTTGTTGGCGATATATTCTTGCGCGCTGTGGGCGAAAGGGTAGGAACGGGATGTGAGATGTAGGTGGAGTAGTTGCTCTTGGCTCGGAGAAAAAAGGGATTTAATTACTCGTCTCCGCACGGTCCGGATGAATTCAGCGCAACAGCCGCTTCCTTTTTCTGCGCTGCGTTTCCGCGTAGCCCTATAGATATCTCTGCACATCTCCGGCAAACGTGTCTCTGCATTTCGCGCGAGCTTTAAGCGCGTGCTTACCGAGTACTAACCTACATTCCTTTCGTGTCGTGTACCCCGTGAAAATGTTTAATTAGCGATTCCGTCACTTCTGCCCCTGGAATGAATTCAATCCACGCTCCTTTTCACTTTTGAATGCTTACGTCGCGAAATCCGCCGAGGAAACGCAATTCATTCGGGCCATGGAAATTCATCCTGCTTTGACGAATAGAAGCTTTAGCATTTATATCCTTCTTCGTTGATATCGGTAATGTATTTTCGCGCATGGTCTTGTGGTTGGGCCAAGAGGTTGTGACTAGTTTATGCAGATCGCAGGGGTCGTTAAGTCCTTTGTAACGGCAGCTGAGCATCGTGTAAGGACGTTACGCGGAGGACAGTAGTGAGTAGCGAGAACGTTCGGTTAATCGTGTGGGCGGTCCTTGGAGCATGAAGGACCTCGAAGAGCGGCGCGAAGGAGCGAGGTGTCGGCAAATAGGCCAGCCTAAAGGAAGGAGGAACGAAGGGGTGAGGCCTCTGCCCCCTCAGGTACTGTTCCGGGGTGGTAGCAACCCTTTCGGGGTAATAATCGGGAACGATACCCCAGAGAGGCGCCCTGCCTGCCGGCTTTTCGTGTATTAGAACGAATGGTAATAATGGAACGGTGCATACTAACGATGTTTATAACCCTGGTTGTGCCTGCTAGCATAACTCGCCATTCGCCATGCTCCTTTATTTTGCTCATGAACTTCCTGTTCCTGACAAAATTATAACTTCGACAAGCGGTCAATTCGTTTAACAGTTCCCCCAACAAAATGCATAGATCGATATCAAGCAGAAGGTTCGCTGAAACTCACGTGTGATATGTCGGCAGACAGGACGATTTCGTACGTTTCAGTTGGGTCGGTGTTCCGTTGCGCTCCATTATTCAGCCGGCAGATATTCGTCCTGCCCAATAATTCACGAGGGCGCTCGTGAGAATTGGAATCGCGGGGGAGGTGGGGGGGATCCATTAGAAGCGCTCTAAAATTCCGGATCGATCGTCTGGCAAATTTATGTGATCTTATTTAGAGACGAGACGCCGGCGTCGTTTGCCATCGAATTCTTCGCGTTGAGATTATCGCGCGATATCATGGCGATCGACCGCCCTAAAACCTAATGTCCCAGAGGGAATCGAACTCTCGAGGGAAGGACGATTGTTTTAATAAGCCAACCCCGCGGCAGAAATCGTTTCGTTGAAGCGATCGTACGTGCCTTTCTCAAACGACGTATAAAAATTTCATCGTGCCCGTAATATTCTTTTTTCCTGGCCGTTGATTCATTTCCGATCGAGTCGAGGATTTTCACACTGACCATCGCGAATTCCGGGTATAATTTAATTCCACGTACTCGACGAGTGGTTTCCTTGGCGTCGAACAGCTGATGTCCGCCGGTTTAACGCCGTGAAAACTTCCGACGTGGTAGGTGCGTATAAATCCGCCTGTGTCCGGAGGATGGTTAGACGGGCGAAGGGACGTTGCCGGTGGCTCTTCACGTCCGTTGCTCCTATCCCCGGGTGCTTTTGTGCGAAATAATTGAGACATGAAATACCGAAGCCGCAGAGCAGGAAGGGAGGTCGGCCGGGAGGTTTTGACGTAAGCATCCCATTGTTTCGTGGCGTCCCTTAGAAAAGACGAGCAAGATACGAGCGGGGGATGCGAGAAACCTGGCAGTCTCTCCTATACAAGCGTAGCTTGCTGCTCGAGAAAGCACGGAGATAAATATTCCACGCGGAAAACAACGGTCACTTACGTCCACTATTCTACCATTCGAAGGTTTACCCGTTGCATTTTCGGAGAGAGAATTCCGATATTAAAGGCCCATATGATTTCAACAGCGTAATTCGAGAATACAACTACTGAAAATACGTAGCCGCTGTAGAAAACCTAGAAACAGGTTCGTTTCCCTGTAGATTACTTCGTTAATTTTAATTGCGACGCTTGCGGTCGTGGCTCGTCTCAATTTTTTCGCTCCATGAATGGCGAAAGAACAGCATGACATCGTGGCGTTGTTGGAACGGACAAAAGATGCGTATGTTGCTCGTCCTCGTTGACAGAGTCCCGCTACTAAATGTTAATGACGAAATATGCCGCGTAAGCCTGATGAGCGAAAAGAAAATGCGTGTCGAGTTGGCTCGGAGGCAAACAAAAAGCAACGCGAAAAATATTACACGGAAGTATTAAAAACTGTCGACCTCTCCTTCACTATTTTGAGCGCGTGTGTGCGGCAAATAAGGAGCAAACGTAGGGTCCGTTATCAGGATCGTTAAGATAAAATTACATTTCGGGCAATCGGCAATGGAATCACTGGGCTATATTTTTAATGGCGTGTTAATTCGTTGTATTTCTCTAAACACACCTACTTGGCTGCTCCTACTTTGACGTTATTTCGATGATGTTGGGAGGGTCACGAGGCGGGGACCTTCGTGACTGGCTGGCATTTTGAAGAAACCGAGAGAGGGGATAGGTTGAAGTCAAAAGGTGGACTAAGAAGGCAAACAGTTGGCCGGTTGACCTGTTGAGCTGCTGAAGACGAGAAGAAGAAACTCGCTGGTGGCAACACGGCTGGGAATTTGTCACCCGATGCTAGACTCGCTCGATACTCGATACTCGCTGGAAGGAACCGAAGAGGAAGCGCGACTAGGATTCTGCGGTATTCGCACACGGGAAACTGAGGACGCAGCTGTATTCGTGTGTCCCGCAAATAACTCACGATAGTCCCGTACACACACGATTTGCCGGTGTTGCCATAGTTACGTTTGCACCTGCGGCGAAGCCATCGGCGAAATGCTGACCGATAATGATCTCGGGAAACGAATGTATAATATATTGCCATATTTTCGTACGGTTCCGGTTGCATTTGCATAATTTATCGAGGCCGTTTGCCATTATCTCGACGTCAGCGTCAACGCTGCCTCGCTAAGAAAATACTATGGAAAATGACGCTCGAACACGCGGCAAACAAATTCCACAGAAAACAAGGCGAACTTGTTACCGTAATCGTTACCTAAGTAAGTAGTTGGGCAGAGTTGATAATCGTCTTGAGAGGCTAAAAATATGGTTCCCGTGAGCAGGGTTTTGCCTCTTGAAGATCCATGCCATTTGCCGGGCAACGCAAATAGAGCAACTTAGTGACGCGACAGGCTTTATTTTAACAGTTTTACTTTGCGCTGAATGGCCACAGCGGTTTCGCTGGTTTAAGGCCCAAGTGAAACTTCGTAGCGAAAACGTGATGGTCGAGGGATTTAGGAAACTTTCTTTACAGACCGTTACGGAAGAAAGATGTGGATGGATAGGTTCCTGAATCGACAGGGTGGTCGTTAAATCGATGACCCAAGTGAAATATAGAGTCTAGCCACGGTTTTCGGAGCTGAAAGAGTCGTCCAGGGGGGTTGATGGTTCGCAGGTGCATAAAGCAGTTCATATTTACGCGTACGGTGGGGTCGCGTGCCTCGTGGCATAATGCCAGCCGCATAGCCGTACATTCAAAGCACCCCCCGTCGTCGAGAAAGCGAGAGGAGGAGAGGGAAACGAGGAGAAAGACCGAGAGGGATCGACTGAGAATGGGAGAATCGTGGTTGGGGGTGTGTACAGTATATCATTGATAAACGTCCATATCGTGGCTCTTACCACTATCTTCGAGGGAACCACGCAGGTCCGTTTGCGATCTAGATGGAATATAACGCATCGCCTTATGCGCATTGTTCCACGCTCGCGGCGTTCCGTCTCCTTCTATCCTTTCCCTTATCGAGATCCGTCACGGTCTTATTATCCTCAGTCCACGAAAATACCGAATTACCATCGGGAAATATGAGAATGCCCCGAGGATAAGCTGGAAAATTCATGTAATACGGGGAATTAGACGTCGCGCTGATAACGATCCACTAAAAGATATATCAGATCGTGACTCGTTGTCGTTTTCGGGGTACGGTTGTTCTAGGGTTAATCGCTATAACTTTTTATGGCTAATAAGATTAAAGTAATTTTTCATGGGCATTGCCGCTGGCGGTATCACTAACGAACGAAAAACGAGTGGTAAGAAATTGTACGTCAAATTATGGTTTCCATCCGGATGAAATATTTGAAAGCATTCGAGTAAATCCGCAAGCCGACGACAGAAGAGCAGAGAGAAAGACAGTGGAGTATCTTTGATCTTTCATCCAAGTGGACACGGCGTACGACGTGCTTTCGCGTAATGGCGTATTAATGCAGGCGCTCGCAAAGTGTCAGTAAGGAAGGCATTTACGGAAGCGACCAGAAAGAAAGGCCAGCTCGCGCCTCGGAGGAGAAGAAAGAGAAAGCCAGCAAGGAGTTGGCGGCCTGACGCACTGCACGTGTCGCCGCCGTGAAGTAGCGAGCGCGTTTCACTCGTTGAGCGGCTGTAGAACTCGACATTTATCTGCGTTTCAAGCGCAAAGCCTCTGACGTCCGGAACTTTTCGATTTCAAAGCCCAGCGGACCGTTTATGAGCGTCGTAAAGCAACAATCACGCGTGGAAAAGGCAAGAAAATTTGCATTTTATCCGTGGTCAATGTGATTTACGGGAAACAGCGCTTGTAGTAAGAGTGGTTTAGGTTTGAATCGTGTCTGGAGAGCAAAGGGAAACGATGGACAGCGGCTAGTTGGCCGCGGGTTATTCGCGTGGAGGGATGATACTGCACTGTCTGGCTGAAGCGGGCTACGGTGCGATTTCCATGTTCTCCAGTTCCCAGGACTAATGTTCCCTCGGGCGGGATACTCGCCCTATCTATCTCTCTTTCCTATCCTCCCCGTTCAGTCCTTTTCTGACTGCCCTTTCTGTGTAAACCGTCATAATGGAGGGCCGATCTTGGTGATAACGGCGGAAGGTCGCCATAAAGCGTTTTACATGCGCAGTAAAAGGAGACGTTAATCATCCAACCATCTGTGAAGGCAACGGCTCGACCCGACTGCGTAGGTTTTCATGTAGACAGAAACAGAAAAAACAGGTAGAACAAGACTGGACGAGGATTGTTAAGCGTCTTGCCGGACAAATATTTTGGGCGATCGGGGAGAACAGATGGAGAGGTAGGAATTGAATTGCAGCGATGCGTGGATCCCATCGGGAGAGCTTTTTCCCAAGCACTGTCCTTGGCGGACTTCCAGAAAATATAGCCCGCTGCGCCTTTTCGCCGGAGAAAACGGCCGGTTAAAGTGCCAGCCAACCAATAAATATCGAAACACTTAGCTTCTGTTTTAATAGCTAGTGCATTCAAGGCCGAGGGTAAAGGGATCCATTTACTCGCCACACCCGCTCGTATTTTTCTAAGCCGAGTAGAAAGAAGGAAAACGCCCTTGACTCTCGATTTCGCCGTTTTTCCTTGCGTAAATCCGCTTAACTCTTGTGCGTCGTAATAGTATGTCACTGAGATGTCTTGCCATAGAAGAATCATTAATCGAAATCGACGTAGGATGCCTGGGCATTTTATTTCCAACAAAAGCAGCTCGGAAAACGGATAAAACACTCGAGACACGGAGATAATTATACGCACCTCCGGCGGGGTTCCTTCGAATCGCGATATCGAGTTTATCTTTATACGGCCGGTCGGAATCGGGGCTCGAGAGAGCATAACGGATATCCTATTATCCATTAATGTGTATTACGCATTGTCCCTGTGTACGCGTCTCGTGCGAGGACGATTCATCGATCCGTGCATTCTCGAGGTAAGCTAATCTTCCTGTTGACTTTGAAGCATCGGGCAAAAGGCAGATAGGAAATGAGAAATACTCTTAGCCTGGCAGAACGTCTGACTTGCCGATCGATAGCACCTCTCGCCGATCAACTGTCTTATACAGTCGTTCCAGAAATCTGTCTAGACCAGATCATTACGGAGGATTATACTGAATTAACCCAAAGTGGCAAACGTTTCTACGTTACTTATCACGCTCATTGAACGTCTGAACCGAGAACGTCATCTGTTTGATCCAATTAACATCGGGAATCGCGAGGTGCAGTTCCTTTCGTTTCTGACTTTTCCATCGGATTAAATATCCCTTCCTCTCACGAACAATACCATAGACGAAGGTCCGTTTTTGTGGATTTGATCATTTTTATTCACAAGCATAGTATTATGTATGGTTTCTACAGCCTTACCCTGGTCTATGAAAATAACAGAGAGATTGCTAGAGTCATGGACCGCGAGATTGATTGAATCGTGTGGCATTGCCGCCAGTAACTGGATTACATATCTCTGCTTTGGAGAGTGACATTGAATGAGCAAACGTTCGGCTTTTCTTTCCCTCGGTGGCGGCTGCATCAGCCGACATTATGCGGTTTTCGCGTTTGAAGTGTTAATCAACCGGCCGACGCGTTTCTGCCTGCGTAAACGAAGTCTAAATAGCCCGAAATGTAAACAGCGTGTCGCACCGAAAAGGGCCGCTTTTCTCCCTTTGCTGTCGTTCCGTTTCCACGCGGCTTTTGCATCCCCATCCCCTTTCCCCTGTTTCCCCGCGCGATTGAGCTAGAGTGTCGAGCGACTCTCTCTCTCTCTCTGAAAAATGACGATGATACAAACGAAAAAAATGACGACAGACGTGTGTGGACTAACGCCGGAAACGCACAGGAACGGCCAAAGGGTTTGTCCGAACAAAGCGGTACGAATTTTGGAAGTTTTGCGTTATGCTTGACGGGTTCGGTGGGCGTTAAATCGATTAATACGCGAAACCCGGATGATTTGAGCGGCACGAAAGGCATGTGGGTTGATTCCCACGGACGGGATTCGAGCATTTACAGGTGTTTGTGCAAGGCGACGATGCGTAGGCGTGACGAAAGCGCTGTCAGCCGAAGCCACAGCGCGATCCCCACGAGTCTGTGCAGTAATGCAACCCCGTAATTACGTTATTCCTGGCTGATTGGCTTGGCGCGTCCGCGCTGACGTAATTACCCGGGAATCGATCACTTATTCCGCCACTCCAGCATTCCAATTTTTACGCGACCGCGCTGTACTTCTCCGTCTCTTTCTGGCCATGAATCCCCCGCCAAGTTTCTCTGACGGCTGCGTAGCCGTCGGCAATTTTCCACGTTTTATCGAACGATTTCCCGCGACAAACAGAACCTCTCGTGGGGTAGAGGAAGCGAGGAACGGCCCGGAGGATAGCTCTTAAACTCGTTAATGCTGTTTCCAAGCGACCACGATCGTCAGAACTCCCGGAGGATCCAATTGCCAGTTTTCCAGGTGACTTTTTCTCGATATCAATCGGCGGACGGTTTGGAAAATTGCACCGACCGAAAAGTCCCATAGGGGCGTGACGTGCTCTCTCCTGGCTTTTTCCTTGGAGCTTCTTTCCAGGAGGACTTTATCGGGACGTCCTGCGACAGGAGCAAAAGCTCGGGACGGGGGCAGGGGCGCTGGTCGACCTGAATGGGGTTCCAACGTTTTCGTGCCGGCGGAACCATCTCATTTGCATAATGCTGTTGGTACTGCTTGGAGGGGGAGTGCACTTTGCGCGAAAGTGAAACGACGGGAGAGGTCCTCTCCTCACCGGTTATAGAGTCGCTCGAGTTTCCCGGACGAACGAGGCGTGTCCGTCAAAAGTGAATTCATTTCCCTGGATAACAGTCGCTCGGTCCTTCTTGACAAACTCCAGAAGAGTACTCCCTCTTCCTCATTATAATCCCGCCAATGGTAAACGTTGGTAACTTCTCATCGTCTTCGCCGTGCGATTGAAAGCCAGCCGTGTGTTTTTCCAACTACGTGATCCGTTTACGAAAAGGAAGTAGGTGCGAAAAGGGAAGGTCGCGGGGGAAATTCCAAAATGACAGGTGCGTCCCTGCAATATGCATAACGGGGATTCGAACACGGGAAACCTCTTTGGAAGCCGGGACTGACTTGCTAAATCATTCATTGCCGTGGACCGTCTCGGATGACTAATTAACGTCGGCGCAGATTGCTTTGTCGAAGCGTCCGCCAGTTTTGTCTACTTCTCCCGGCGGTTCCCTAGCCATCCGGAAACTATCCGAGTTATGGACCGTTTCGAAGTTCACGATAGGATTACAGCACCGTGTTATTCGAGGCAGCCAGTCAGAAATACGTAGGGCAAGCGTTTCTCGAAGTAATTAATTTGAAAGGTAATCGAAGGGAATAGGAATAACATTTCTAGGTGTGCGCAAGGTCCATTCAAAAAAACGTACAAGACTTAAGGAGGAAAGATTCTTATCGTTGATTCTGTCCTTGTCTGTCGTCGTTATCGTCACCGGGAAAGCTAGGGCCACGTGGCCAGGTCCTTTCAGAACGATTGAACGATTTGAATTAACGGCAGGGCCCCGAAAAGGGCGGAGGAGTTGGTTTTTATCGGAACTGATACGAGAGTGACCGGGCTATAAAGCAGGAGTTGCGAACAAATCAATGTGAGTGGCCTCGAAGAGACAGACAGAAAACGGAAAGAGGGACACGCGTTTACTCTCTCTCGTTTCCCATCTCTGATTTTCTCTCATTTGCTACAACGGTCGAGCAACGTGGAGGTTGGAAGGAGCCGCTGGAAACTATCAATCCGACCGTCAATAAACTCTCTTCGGCCCTCCTGTCGGCTGGAAGACATCGACGTAGGGAGAATTTCACTCGCCTGGGAGCGAAGAATAGGAATAAAGAATCCGTTCTGCAGAATGTTTCTGCCTTTTCTCAGACTACTTGTACGTGCGAGTAAATGAAAACCAAAAAAGTCTGCAAACCATCAACGCGATCATTTGCAGCGAGGTAGTAGCTTTCAAAGGTGTAGAGAAGAAATTCGTCGTTGCTAAGAAATTACTGGCACAAGTATCGCGCTAAGTTTGACTTCGAAAAAGAGAAGCTCGGGAAAAATGGTGGACTTACTCGAAGACTGGAACGGTTTCCTCAGCGGGAAAATCCTTAGCGCCGGAGATGGATTTTCCGTGGTGCGAATGGATGTAGAAAAGACGAACAGAAGGCGTCGTGGTGCGAGGGAAGGATTCCGGCTGCGTTTGACAGTTCGGACCGGCCGTTTCTGCTGCGTGGAATTCCGCGAATCGAAGGCCACGAAAGAAGTTTGCACACAGGAATACCGCTTGGGAACTTTAGAACTCGATCGAAAAGTCCTATA
Source organism: Hedychridium roseum (assembly GCA_963989215.1). Classification (NCBI taxonomy): domain Eukaryota; kingdom Metazoa; phylum Arthropoda; class Insecta; order Hymenoptera; family Chrysididae; genus Hedychridium; species Hedychridium roseum. Next base: position 274,582 of record OZ022321.1, read on the forward strand.
TTAGTTTCGTCGCACACGACCGCCCGCTGAATGAAACTCGACGAATACTTTTCGCCGCGTCGAAAAGAATAAATTACGAGCCGGCGAACGTTTTCTCGCCGGACAAGAGGAATGTCTCGATAAAGAGTGACAATCGGTCATGCCGTAGCTGCTTTGGTCCTTCCGTTAGGGTCAGAGTAAAAAATTGTTGCATCGGGGAACACGTGTCTCTTGCGCCATTGGTGATAAAATTTGTAGGGAACGGGTGAAAAAGGGAGGGAGAAGTCGCTGGCTCGAGGCCAGACAGCCCCTATTTTTGACGAGGAACACGTGAGTTTAGGTGTGTAGGAAAAAAGATAGAACGAGACGGAGAGCGTCTGATGCAGAAAGGGATGCATCGGAAGAGGGGAAAGGAAAAGGGATGGGTTTACGAGCGGCCAGGGGGCCTCGACAAGTCGGTTTATCGGGTCTCACCCGGCGGGGCCATTGAATGAACAGCCGTTTAGACCGGCCGGCGCATTGTCGAAGCAGACATCACGGAAATACGAGTCCTGCTTTCGTCCCTTGATCCCTCCTTCTTTTCTGCGTCACGTTTGCTTCTGCCGAGAAGCCAGGACGGCCGATCGATCTCATGCATTTTCAAACGACATCGACCTTACCTTCTCCTCTCCCGTTTTCTTTGCACGTGCCTCTCGCGAATGGATTCCACGCGGTCGACACGCCTAACGATCTGACCGTCTTGTATTCACGCGGCGCCCTTGCAAAGTATTCCCCGCCCTTCAACTGGATTTAATCCCAATTCAAACTGTTTCGTATCCTCGTGGAAATGAATGTTTCGAGCGGTCGATTAATTGAAATCTTGACGAGGACGAGCATCGAGTGCGGTGTGAGTGTCCCTCGTTAAAAGTCGGCTACTTGGGAATTCCCAGTGGCTGACCCAACGAACAATTAGCTGGTATTAATTATCCCTGGATTCTCTCGCTCTGTCCCTTTGTGCCCCGAAGAGAGAAACCGATGTAACGAGCGGGAGAATCAGGACTTTGAACTCCACCCGTTAATCCGGTTTCCGCTTTCAACAGTCGCAACGCCACCCGTCGAGTCCCGTCATACGTTTCCCTTCGCGACGTTCACTGCAATAGCCCTCAGACTGGCGCGCAAGATCACGCGAGGTCAACCGAAAGAAAGGAACGCCTTTCTTTTCGATCCGATAAAGCAAACGCGGCTGACGTTTTTCTCGGTAGAATTTCAAGATCGCTCGATTCGATAAGAAACGGCCAATCGGTGAATTTAGACGTAAAGGATTTAACCCCTCTCGGCGTTCGGCGTAACGCAATTTGTGTACACGGTAGTCCCACGGGCTGGAAATTTTTTCAGAGAGCCACTCGAGAGGACCAAGCCCCTTTTATTAAGCGAGGCCTGCCGGGAAAAGCGGCACGAGGACGGGGGAACGTGCACGTTGCCAAAATTTCCAGCAATTTTTCATCCCCTTTGGCGCGTGCGGCTCGATGGACCTCACGCCCTTCGCTCTTTCCGTCTCTCCACCTCCCTCTGGCAGAGGCCGAGTAATAAATGGGCCAGAGGTGCGGACGCGCGCCTACTTTTCAATTCGGGACTAAGAGTCAATAAGTGTCGACGGATGATGTACAGTCCCATGCCAGCCGTAATAAGGCCGACTGGTATTCACAAGCAATGTCATCACTCGTTTCGTCTTGCTTTTTCTTACTCGCATCGACAAGTCACGTGCCCGGAAAATATGCCCCTTCCCCTTTTTCTTGAGACTTCATTTAATACCGTCGAATTCACGTCAAGTTCACGCGAAAGAACATGTTTCTCTCGCCTTTTCCACGTTTTCGCGCGGCTATATGCATTATAGGCAAGATGAAAATTAGCCGAGGGTGAGCGCCGAGCTTTTAATATAAATTCATAGCCTGCTGTCCGTTGAATTATTCAAGATGCAATTTGGAAAAACAAATGACGAAAAGGCAAGCCCGCCGGGAAAGGATTCTTCGAAGTTCATCGAATGATTTGCGTTAGATGACATTGTGCCAAATACATTTTTTATTATTACAAAGATATGATATTTGATGGGTGTAAAGTATTTTTCAAATTTTGCCGTACCTGGAAACTGTGTATCGACGATGTGCTTTTGGTCGAAATATTTTCGATAATAATTTCGATAAGCTCTCGCGACCAGCTGTCGCGCGTCTACGCGGCCTGCCAGGCAGGACGAAAGTAAGGAAGAAAGAAAGAAAGAAAGAAGATCGGTTTAACAGCCGATGATAAATTCCAGCTGGTGGCTCGTCGGAATCACGTCCGAAGTGTCGAAAGGCGAAATTACTTCCTGCTTCCGGGGGTTCGCATCAGCTGGCGAACGCGTAAAAGACAAGACCGGACCGGGCTGTAAGAGCCAGCGCACCTGAAACGAGAAAATTGCATTCCGGAGTTACGTCCGACACGAAAGTGCACTCTCAAGAATTATACGGAACGTCGAGACTATGCGGTTATCCTGGGACCCTGTTTTCTGTTTAGCAGAGACGCGCGAATGCCCGGAGCATGAGTTTTACACCCTCTGAGAACTTCATTACGATCGTTTCGTGTCCCATTTTATCCATCACATTCTTATCAACGTGCTAAGGTTTACCGGCAAGGATTTTTTTGTTGTTTCGTTGACAGCTAAGTCAGCGACCTTTTAAAGCCTCAAATCATTGAGGGCGGAGTTTGCGGTCTTTTTTTGGTGCCTTATCCTTCTGATCTTTCCTTGAGGGAGATCGAAGACATCTCGATGCCCGGCGATGACTACGTCCGCGGCAGTTCAGCAGTTTAACGAGACAGTAGCGCGGATTTGATCTGCGTTTAGATATTTTTCTCATCAGAGGGTCCTCGGGTGGACGCGAGCGCCGCAGGGGAGCATATTTTTCTTGAAATTTGTCGCAACTATCAGTCGGTAGGGATCTACCCCTCGCGTATAATTCCCGGTCGGAGAAGCTGCAAATCTCGACTTCTCTATCTCCCTGGCACCTAACTTCTACCCTCCTCTTCTCTGTGCCCATCCTTTTCTTCAATCTTTTTCCCTTCTCGCTCTCTTCTATTCGTCGGTGAACGTTTAAACCTTTCGTGTCCGCGTAAAAAGCTTACTCCTGTGCGGAGATACGGTGTACAGGAAATTTTCCATCCCCTCGTACTCGTGGGTAATAGTTGAGAAAGATAGAACCATCCTGCTTGAGATCGAAACTTCTTTACCCCCTTCATTAAACCGTCAGCCGTGATTGAAGCTCTCATTGGCGAAGCCGGACCAGCTGCTCCGGTGAAAGTAATAAAACGATTTAACGTCTCTGCGCCGAATTCTCCCCTTAAAATTAGCCTAATCGCACGTGGATTAGCATAAACAATAAAGCAAAGTACCGGCTGGTGGGACTTTGAGAAAGCCCGTCTTAATCCTCTTAAAATGAAGAGCCCGAGTATGTGCTAGACTCGCTATTTAGCGCGTGCGTTATGGTCGCGCTATAAATCGCTGTCTTAATGGGAACGCAGGTAATCCCGTATGAGCGGCGAATCGTGAAATCCGGCTTCGCACTCGGTAGAATCGACGTTGCCTTACCGGCCGTCCTAGCGTACGCGAAATTCAGCAAGATTTGTGGATCCCCAAGCCAGGGTCGCGGGGTTCTCGTCCTTTGCACCCGGCACGCACCTTAAGGCTACGACGATTTACGACAGGATCCCGCCCCCGTGTCGCGGAATTGCCGGAGACTCAAGGCTGCGGCACTTTTCGCCCACGGGGGAAGCCGATTTACCTCCATTCGGGAAACCGCTTTCGACGATTGTCGTTTCCTAGGAGTTGCTTCACCCTCCTTTCGACTTACGCCAAGGATACAATGCTGGCTTCGATTTAGGAGAGACTCTTCAGATGTAAGCTCCACGTTAAGAGATTAAAAGAAATTTCTCCAGTGAGTCAATGGTTTGAGGGTTCCTGTTTTAATTCACCTATTCCCCATATGCAAGTGGGCGGCTACTTTTTCTCCCCGAAGGTCTGACGTGAACGGAAAGGACCTGTCGTCGGTTCGAAAAAGCCACGGCTAGCCGCTAGACCGTCTCATCCAGCGGGAAAAGCTTACATATTTAACGTGACCCTGTGTGAATAATTGATGGACGAAGGCGCTAGCCATTTGCGCTTTCCTCGCTACTAACTGCACTCTGTTTAAAGATTCAGCCAAAACGCCGGGTTTCGTGGCATTCTTGTTGTTTCCCAGCGGGAAACCAGCACTTTCCATGTGAAATCGTTCTCAGGAAATCCTACAAGAACCAGAACCGTTTTCGATTATCGTGTCATTCGCTATTTATGCGTCGTAAATGATTTCCCTGGGCAGAAGGAGTATGTGTAAGTCAGTTGGCAAACGAAAAGGAGGACTGCCTTGATACTTTTACAAGCGTTCTACCTCTGTAACGGTAAGGAAATTTGCACGGGAAGGGTATTGGAGTTGCAGCTGAGTTTCTGGCGAATACCGGCAGTCGGGAAAGTTTTTGCGCCAAGGAGAAACATCCGTCATAGGTCGGACGGTTCTCGAGAGTCGTGCAGACAAGAGAGTTCGCACCCTCTTGGCGGGGTTAGTCGGAGACGTAAACGCGTTACAGAACAGCAAGTTGCCGTTTTCACGTGTCGCGCTGCAGCCGTGCTGATTTAATAACGTGCACACGCGCCTAAGTATTATTAATACCGGCGCCGTATTTTCTCATCCCGTGGCGAAAGGGTTGAAACGGCACTCCATTAACCCTAACGACGGTCCCGCGACTTACATGCGGGTCCTCTGTCTCCTCTTTTCGCGGATGTTGCCGGGTAATCCGTGCGTTTCAGTCCTGCGGACTTGCAAATGAAAATTAGCCCGGTAGCTTCGTCTGTCCAGCCTGTCCATTCGTCCTAACTCATTTATTTCATTTGACAAACTGCTACAAGCAAAAGTCTGAGCCTTTGTCGCCTTGTCCACATTTTCCTGCTCAAGCCGTGCAGAAACATCTATTAATATCGATCAGCGACAAAATCGGCGCGAAATAAATACGCGCTGGTGCTCCGGCGAACATGATTTTTCGTTGGAAAAAAGAGGGACGGATAAATTTCCCGCGGCGCGACGTGTCGTAATAAAATTGCAACGCTTTCGAATTGGCTGAAATTACGGCATGCCGGCCGAGAGAATGTGCTCTTTTTTTTCCCTTGCAGCAGGGGGATATTATCCATGGCAAAACGCGGATCGGTTTTCGAGGGAGGGGAGATGGACGCGTGGATCGTGCGAATCGCTTTTGCCATGAAAAACGATGAGCGAGTCGACATTCAAAGAAGGTTTCAAACGAAAAGCCATGAAAGGTGAGAGAGCTCGATTCTTCGACTCTTTCGTGTTTCTCCCAGCGCGGGTTCCTGCTTTCTTTCCAAGGTGGAATGGGATAGGCCTCATGAATAAAATCGTCATTTTTCAGATTACCTTAGAGCAGATTCGGCGCGGTGATCGCGCGATAAGGCGGAAAGGAACGGCAACCTTTTCTCCGGGGAACCAAGTGACGATACGTTCCTTCGTTATCGATCGGCCATTTTTCACCGGATTTCTCGAGAACTCTCCCCCTTCGTAGAGGCACTCGCTGTACCTTCATCCCGTGTAACGCGGTCCTTACACTCCTATTGAGCGAGTAGCTGTCTCGAGGATGTCGGGCGCGAGTAAACAGCTCTCGTTAATGAAAACAAAACAGACGAGCCGACGGGCCGTCGTGTCTCCTGAAAATCAAAGGGGATCCTACCAGGGCTAGCCTATCCACGACCGGTTTCCTCGAATTTAATACTCTTTCCTCAGCGTTAATTTTCTTCCTCGCATGCTCACATTTTCCTCCAATCAATCTTCATGCTAGGAGAGGACGATTTTTCAAAGCAGTCCTTTGTCTTGCTTCTTTATTGCATGAAGCGTTGGTGAGATGATCGCAAGGGACTTTCTGCTGTCCGTGGGACGAGGCTAAAACTTGGACGTTTGTCTACGTATCGTTGAGTTTCGCGCATTGATATTAATGTGGTCCCTCTGCTCGTGGATTAATATTAATCTTCGCGGGCCGTGCGTGCTGGCGTCGCGCGTGGGAAGCCCCGGAAATCCGTTTCCAGCCGAAAACATTCATCCTTAGCTTCCGCCCTTGCCAGCATTCTCGTGTGTTCAACGTCCTCCGAAACTCGAGTCGACGTTCTCCACGGAGAAAGGGTTTCACGGGGGTGGGATCTTCCCTCTCTTTCGCTCTTGGTGAGTTTCGTTTTAAGAACTTCCAGCCCGTGGAATTCTCAGGAGCCGTGCGCGCGAGCATTCGCCGCTAGTTTATGACCCTCGGCCCGACTACGAAGGGAAATAACGAAATAAAAAGAAAATGAAACGTGGAAATGGATGCTCGAGGAACATATGGGTATTTCGCGGTGCCGCGCAAGGAAGCGCACCAGGGAAAAAGGGATTAAATAAATGCAAGGGAGTCGTCGGTGCGAAACTACCGCGGGGAGAGGGGCTTTTCAAATATGCCACTCGAATGCATCTCGGTGGAATATTCGATCGGAGAGTGCGCATATTTTTGTTTGCCGCGCAAGATAATCTAATCAATTTTTCAACGGCCATATATCCCCATTGCCCGTAATGCAGTTGGATGAATTTTAAATCCAAATGGCGAAATGGCCATTCGTGCCAATCGAAATACGATCGTTCTCCATGAAATTATAACGCTGCATGAAAAGTGCGCCGAAATATCTCTCGAAAAAGAAAAGAAAATCCTACCAGAACAGTATCTGTCGATTGACTAAAAGGAAAAATCAAGTATGCATGGTTAATTTTTATAATGGGCAAAACGTAGGTGGAAAGAGATGTATCGGTGCACAGTGATGTAGCGCAAGTGATGCAACCGTAGCTTTGGTCAGACGAAGTCGGCTGAAAGCGGATACACGTTACGTGCGGGGAAGCCAATAGTCGAACTTGTCAAATACATCATTCCGGTCGATGTGGCCGCGATGCGGCCGTTTCTCATCTCCTGAAAAGTTTATTCAATTTCCCGGTTTGTCGACAGTAGACGGTATAAACAAGCGACGCGCGAAAAGGTCAGAGCGCCGGTCGAATTTCAGACTGGCGGCCACGCGACCCCGGGGACCAGTGTGTCGAGTTACGGCATTTCCACGGAAACGCGAGATGCTAAACGTGTAGCATCGTAAAGCGATCCTCGAGCGTTCCACAAAGTCACGTAAAAACTTTAAACAACGGGGAAGAAACGAGCGATAGGCAATTCTATTCTATTACGCCCTCGTCGTGGATATTTTTCGTTAATGTTCCTCAAAGAAAAATGGTCTGGGAAATATATTACGATAATGGTAATTGACATTCAGATCGGTGGCCGACGCATCCTCGTCATTTTCACCTTTCACTCGCTTTGCCGGCGCGCAACACGAGAATTCATAATTCATAAGCCGGCCTGGCACTTTAGCGGCCTTCGAAGGGGGAAGTGCATCGCGACGTGCCCGATAACAATGCAATTTAAATCGTTTCCCGGGCAAACTGCGCTGCCACGACGAATCTGCGAACGTGGGGAAAACGACGAATGAACGGAGAAACGGATGCAGAGTTGGAGAAACATGAAAATAGGCACCGTGAAAGCTCTAGCGCATTTTGATCGACCATCCTCCTCAATGATAATCAGTAAAATGTATTCAAATGTAATGGAAAGCGCGGGGAGACGGCTAAGCAAGAAGAATGCTCAAGACGTTTCAACGTTAAACTTTAATGTCAAACATAAACCCCACGAACGTTCGTAAATCGTTCTCCAGCCACTCCGCCGGCAATAGGAAACGGTTTAATGTCTTTCCCCTTTGGTTTCGATTTAAACAACGTTGTCAGCGGGAAACCGGGGGTTTCTTTCATCCGCCCTCACGTCTTCCTTCGTTCTCGTAGGTAACGCGTTTATTCGCGCCAACGATAATCACGCTCCCGCGGTTCACGGTTCGTTTATGAATACGGAGAGGGTAACGGTGGTCAGGCAGCGGAAAACTCTGGACAGCCGCGGTATGAATATGCTAAGTTCACCGTGGAAACGAGGGCTAAAGTAATTCTTTTTTATAGTCCGCAACGACCCGCGACCAACGAGCTGGCTGCAGGCCGACGGTTCGTTAGGCTCGTCAATTTTTTCGGCAGGTAGGAGGAACGCGACGATATGAAATATTGATCGGCGGTATCTCGATGTGCAAGCATCTCCCATATTTCGTGAGCTTGCACCGCAGCTTTCTTTGATTATCGGCGAGTTTCCGCGAAGTGGATTTGGCGACGTTACGGCGCGTCGTCACGCAGCTCCGTATCTCGATAGGCCAACCGAATATTACACGTACGGAAGTGCTGAGCTTTATCTCGGGATTTTAGTGCGCCCACTGACAGACTAAACGCTCGAAGAACAGCCGCGTCTCGCCTAGAAATACGTGCAATTAACCGGCGAGGACAATAATTGCAGGCTGTACTTTATGGGCCACGGTCACGCCAACGCAACTCACTGTCATCATCCGTTTCTTTTCATTGACAATACCTTTGACATTTGACATACCCCGACCGGTGGAATTTCCCAGAAAACTCGGACAGTCCGTTCATTTGAAAGCGCAGCAACGGAACAGCCTTAATTTTTTTACGAGCCGTTTGGAAAAAAATGTGCAATCAATGTCAAGGGCAATAATTGTACGTTGGTCGAAACGGCGCGGAGTCACGCAGTCTGCGGCGGGGTCGATCGTTTCATCGTCTACGGACTGCTCGTAAAAGTGCATCGAGAGATAAGGCTGAAGAAAAAAGAACAATGTAGCTTTTTCCTGAAATATCGCATGCTTGTTTGACCCTTGGTTCGTTCCTTATCACTGGCAAAAAGTATTATCCTAATGAAAATGAAAGAGGTACAGGCAAGAAAAGGAAGGAAGGATATTTTGCTATCGGCGTTGAAAATTGCAATGAGGCTGTGCTGGTATATTATGCGTCTGCGAAAGTCATGAGTTTATTTACACGGGATGAGAAGTTGGAGGCGGTTCTAGGTGGAAAAGTGATGTGAGTGCGACTTTATTCCGACTTCTCTGTAGACGGCAATCGGCGCGTCCTCGCCAGCGAGATTTATTGGCCCGTGGCTTTAGGTAGACGCAAGCAATTTACATCCCGCGACTCTGAAGCCCTCAGCCAATCGTCACTGACGTCTCCCTCGGCTGGTTTCTAGCCGACGAAATTACTACGGATTATCCGGCAGTCGTACTATCCGTTCGCACACGATCTAGACAATGACGATCCTCGATCCACGGCAGCCTACTTTACATTCCACGCTACTTGGAGTAATTCCCAGGGAATACAAAAGAAGTTCATTAAATATAAGGAGCCCCGAGCGAAACGCTTTCGAGTGGGAATTACGTTCAAAGGACAAAAGAATATCTCGTTTGCATGGACGATCTCGGTACCTTTTCACCGCGATAAAATTAGGTCAGCCAGGCAGGAATGGGAAGAAAAATCGAAAACGAGAGAACAGAAGCCAAGAGCAAAGGGAAGCTGACTTCTCGTCGAACCAAGTGCTTCGGAATTAGTTTACCTTCGGCAAGCAATTTCTTTCTTTTCATGCTCCTTTCGCTCTTCTTTTTTCTCTGGAGCAACGCTATTGCGAGCGAGGAAAGTCGAAACCACCGAAGGGCAGGAAGATAATAAATGAACGACGTGGCAGCAGAGGTAATACTCGCCTATAGACAGAGTGGATATAATATTGAACTCAACGTTGCCGTTTTCCCAAGTGATTTATAGTCATTTAAAAACTCATCGTTTACGGCACAATACTCGCATTTGTACGGGAATACCTTAGGTACGTTTGACGATTAAATAAGCTTAAAACGCAAGCCGGAGATTGAACCGGGTTTCGTTAGGTCGGACAAGTTGAGAAATACGTCAAGCCCCCGGAAACCCGGTTTGATAAAATCGCTCGTCGGATTGACGACCTCCGGTCTTTATAAATCAGGAGATGCTTCAAGTTTTTTCCGCTTTACCGGCTACAGGGAGAGGAAAGGGCTCCAGGATTGGAAGGCGAGTGGGAGGCTGAAATGGGGGGCCCGAAGTAGCAAGTAGAGCTTGAAAATTGATGATCCCCATACTTTACGGCGCGTCAGGCTCCTGTTCTTGGTTGCTCGAGGCGCATAATCCGACGACTTGACGCCTTCGGGCCTAAATACGGCATTAGTTTTAACCTGTCGCCCAGAGATTCTCGCGTTCAACGACGAGACCTTACAAATCGCCCGAAAGTCATTTCCCCTGAAGACTGTTTCTACTCGAAGAAACTGTTCGTCCTCGAAGAAAGGGTCAAGAAGAAAGGGCAAGATTAAAAGAAATGAACCTTTTTTCGTAGAAGCTGCAAAGGGATGGGACGTAATTAAATTTCAGCTTGGTCGAAGGAAGCTGCTCTGCGGGCCAATAGAATTGAGGGGTATTCCTTGGGTCTATTCGCAGGTTTCCTGAAGGGTGCAAGTAATCCCGGTGTAAGTCGATGAGGCATTCCCCGTTGTTCCTTTCCACGTCGCGATATTAACCGTATAACATGTACAGGCAGCATTATACAGCCATTAGGACGTCACGTTGTTGTGCGAGCTGTGTAGGTAGAGGGTATAGCAAGTCCTCGGGATGGATGTAGCGTGTGGCACGCTTCTGTTTTGCGGCCTATCGCTGCTTGACTGACAACCCTAACCGACCTCTGACCCCCTTGTTCTCGAGCCGCTTTGTTGCTAAGTATTGCTTTACGTCGAAAGAAAGAGAATTGCCGGTGGCGCAGGTCGAGAGAGATGGCAACGCTCGCCGCCTACTAAATCCTGAAATTCCGCAGGCAAGTCAGATAAGCGACATACCGGAATGCTAAATCAACCCTGTCAAAGAAAACGGCCGGGGTTTACGATGAAGGTGGAAGAGAGACGCGCAGAGAACCGGTCTTACGACGTCGTTCCTGCAACAAGAAGACTTTCGACTGTCGTTTAAACGAAATCCCGTATATCGTGCGTGCGCCCGGATGAATTGCACCGTAAAAAGTGTTTAACGACGCGATCGCGTGATTTACTGCACGGGCTATCGCAGCAAATTTCCTGGCCGACGAGAAGATCTCGTGGACACTTCTCCGGCAGTTGGGACTTTTTCACAATTTTTGCTGGATTAAATTCGCATCTTCTTTGGTTGTCGTGCAGGCACGATTTTTTTGCGATCGACACGGGAGTTTATACAGATACGAGGAGAGAAGCAGTCGTAAATATCGACTGTAGAAAGTGCGGCAATAATCGAATAGCCATCGAGATGCCATTAACGGCGAAACGCGCGAGTTATGGCTGCGGTTTTGTCGAATTTCGGCCCGCGAAACTTCTCGTAACTGCCCTGCCTCGTAAAATATAGTAACTACGTGCATTATGTAGAAACTTTTTCCGCCGTAACTCTGGCGTACGTGACGCGTTGTGGCCTTAATTCAATTCATATGCAATAATGAACGGCTGTTGGGTAAGATGAGGGTCACGTTTAATGCTTAATTTTAATTACTGGCATTTGCTGGCGGTGTGATTGGCCTCAAATTATGATTGATCATACAGGTTAGGTGAAACCTGCGTACAAGTGTCAGACGGTGGGTGCAATTTATGGGAAAGCCGGCACCTGGATCGGTCAGGTCGACCCGCGGGCCAATTAATTCAAGATCTGCCGTGCAGGCCCGAGGTTCATAGGCCGTCGAGTGGACGCATAAATTCGAGAACGACGACGGTAAAGCTCCAATCCGTTCCGAGGGCTTCGCGCACCCAACTTCGATGGCCTTGCGTTCAATCTGCGTAAAACCGAAATTAAATTCCCCTCCGCTGAGATTGGATTCTCGACTGACCTTCGGTATTTCAATCGTCCTGTATTTATTTTTCATTCACGAGGAAAAATGCCGCTGAATGCCGGTTAAAATTATTATCGCGGCTTTCTGTTTTCCTTGGACACAAGGCCTTTAGAAAAAAAAAGTAATAGAAAATACGAGCGAAAGCAAAGTTGGTCCGTGGTTTTTCATATTTTCCTACTGGGTCGATCGTTGAATTTTTCCAATAAGGATGGAAGGGGACGCCCGTTATTTCCGGTGACGCGATCGGCACAGCCAGAAGTTTTCTCGTGCGACCATTGCGTACGGGGCAGGAGATAGAAGAAGGGGTGGGACGGGTATTGGTGGTTCCTCGTTGGTCGACCTGCATGCAAAAGATAGGGACGTGCTCCGCAATCTCAACGGAATCTCCAAAGCCAATTTCCTGGACAGACGAACGTACCGCGCTGCATTTTCTCTGCGATTCACTTTTAATGATGCATCACCGTATTTTTCATCGACTTATCAAGCGCATAAATAAGCTCACCGAGAAACTAACCGCTGACGTTTCGTAGATTCGAAGACGTAAATGGAATAATATAATTTCCTGCTATCAAGCTGTCAAGTAATTATAGAGCGTAAGAAGTACAAAATTTGACGAGATAATTTCCTCGCACGATGTCCTTGTCAGAGGAATATTTTATTGAGTTTTATTTCATTTTCGCCTGTCCACTTAACTCTGACAATTCGTAGATCACGCTGACGTTTCGCGAAGCACAGCGATTCTTGTATTCGGTTGAAACAATGACTTCATTAGAGCCGATCTGATGGACGGCTTTGCTCGGCAAATGGACCTTCGAATCTAAAATTACAGTGAACCGCATAAAACGAGCGGAGAGTGCGGTGTCGCCCTGGGGCTGGCTCGAACATATACCAGCACGTTGGCGTGTACGTTCATCACCAAGTTATTAGTTAATAAACTTTCCACAGAATGAAACCCGATAGTTTATCGTTTCGGAGTTCGTTAGAGCGCGTATCGCGGTGGAGCAGACAACAAAAGAGGGCCGAACGATGCTGTCGCCGAATTTATAACACGGGCTGACAGTATTGCCAATAAAATCGATCATGCTCTGATAATATCCGGTAGACGGAGATTTATTTGTAACGGAAACCAGTGCATTCAGATCGTACCTGACGTGATAATGATTGCGGCCATGTCCTTTAACTTTCAGAATTAGTTGAGAACGTCGATCATTATTGTAATTGTTATTAGCGAAGGAGAATTCACTTACAGGTTCCTCCGGAATCAGTTGTATACAAATAATTAGACGCGAGAGGTCTGCTCGGTTCCTAAGCGTGGCTGCATCAGCAATGAGATTGACGTCAATTCCGCCGACGTCTCTCGGTTTCAACCTAAGTACGCCAGCTCGTTAAATCGATAAGCCCAGACGTGTTACAGCCCGCTAGGACAAGATGCTAATTGCCCGGGTCTCTTATCAATGCCTTGTATTCAATGGAGCAATCAAAGAATGATGGAATATGTGAAAAATATCTGATGAGACTTCCGTTCTGACGAATGTTTTTCCTGTTCTTTCAGGTGAAAGTAATGCTGAGGGTGTCTCCAGGGGACGGAGGTAGCTTCTTCAATGCCGACAAGCGGAAAAAGCAGGTCACTTTGGTGGACCCTGCGTCTGGCCAATCCTCTTCGGCGGAGGATCGTAGACCCACAGTAGCAGCGCCGAAAATGTTTGCCTTTGATGCCATCTTTACGGAGGAAGACTCACAGGTAAGCCGAATTTCAGCGCAACTTTCAGCAGACCGTACCCCTCGACAATCCCTCGCGGTGATTCCTATGGTAATGTAAAAAACGAAGGGATATGTGCATTATGTCATAAAATCCTGGGGCCTGCTGTGACTTAATCCAGCGAGTTGCAGTTCGGTGTAGTTCCTTCCTTCCTTCCTTCCCAACGTTTTTCATCTAGTCCTTAGTGGGTCCCTTTCACGTGGCGCTTAGGATTTTCATCGAGCTAAGACTATCTTACGGAACTGCGCAGAAAGCTGAGGTAGAAGACGACGCGTACGTGCCCTGACGACATCGACTTACGCTCCTCCCAGAAACGCAAGAGAGACGTCCCTGCCGGGCGCATAACTAAACTAATTTCCCGACCTCTAACTCCTCCTCCCAGTGGAAAATCCCTCCGGGCGAATGTTGCTCTTTGCCTGTGACTTGAACCGTTTCTGCTGGGCTTGGCCCGTGCTTTCCATCGTCTCCAAAAGGTTCGTGCTCAAATCGTTCCGTAATTTTGACAATCGGACGATGTTAGCGAGGAAAAGTCCACCTCAGGAGCCTTGAGACCACTCATCTGGTTCTGAACGTTAATCCTTAACGATGAGACGTCAAGTGCATCTTGTAGTTCCGTTGGCCGGAATTGGTTGTTGTCTGAATAATGTCAGCGGCTGTGTTCTCATCCTCGTGAGGGACTCGTGCGGTCTTGTCGCTCGTTACAGGGCGATGACGAAGGACGCCGTCAAAGAAGGTCCCTGCGGGAACATCGGTGGGCGCGAGTATCGCGGTACATATCGAGATATTTCGGTATTCCCGCGGGATGCCATCGAGCACCGGATTCAAATGAGCCTGGAGCCACTCGGTTTTCCGTACGCCCCGACCGCAGTTCCTCCGACTCTATCGCGAACCGACGAGGACGGTCCTCCAGGGACAAGCCAGTCATTTCTTTTTTCCCCTCGCTGCCCTCCTCTTCTTTCGCCATTGCTTTTTTCCCATCCCTTGTCCGTTTATTCCAACCTCTTCGTGTCTTTTTTTTTTTCAATCTTGCCCTCCCTTTTCCCGTTGCTGCCACAATCGTTCTCTTTGATTCCACCCCTTCCCCGGTTTCCGTACGTGTTTAGAAGAACCATAGAAACCAATCGATTGACTCTATCAAACGTCCATCCCCGTGACGATTGTTATCGAAAGACACAATGGTCCCTTTCTCCGCTGTCTGGCTGGACGAATCGGCCTGTGGACCAGTCGGACTCCCAGGGATGACAGAGGAACGTCCTCGAATGGGTCCTACGTCCTACAGGACTTTCCGTCCGTTCGGCCACCCGTCAAACGCAAACTCGTTTGAATATTTTACGTGCAGCAACGAGAGGGTGGATATGGTCGTCTCCAAATCGTTCAAAAATTTTTCCACGCTGACAGGTCCTTTACAGCTGGATAAAAGCAGGAAGCAAGTGTAGAAGACAAAACGCCGAGGATAGAACAGTAAGAACACTGGAAAGCTGAATGGTAGGAATAAGGTCAGACGAGTCAACCCACATGAAGCGTTGGGATCATCCGTAAAGCAAATTCAGTTGAGTTAAACTGTACGACATGCAATTCTCATTGCGCTGTATATTAACAAGGCAAACAATTACTTGGTGGATTTCGCCGGATTGCCGGCAAACACAGCATCGATGTTTCCCGTTTATCGATCGTCTTCTTTGACCCCTCGGGGACATCTGAATTTCCTTAGTACAAATTTGCACATGATTCGGTCTGGTGTTTGCGGAACTGATGTCGATCGAACAAGATCGATCGCAGATTGCCTGAAGACGTTATTGATCTTAGTTAATTGACGCAATTAATCGGACAGTGCTCTCGCGTCATTTATAATCCGTAATCCATTAGAAGAGACATTCTGATTCACCGTGAATAATTCACATAAACGTATCCATTACAAAATCAGTCTATTCCTAGATTAATCCGATTACGTAAAACACGAATATTCCATTCGACCAATAAAATATTTGGTAGGTAACAAATTTGTCCGCTTTTTCGAATGTCTTATCAAGCTGTATTACGTTGAGTGTATCTTGTACCATATTACCCGCATATCCACGAATCTGTCAGGACCATTCTCGTCCCTGACATGAGTAGAAGTGCACTAGTGTATTGCGTAACAAGGACTGGTGGTATTGTGTAACTATCTGCGTACGCAAGGGATCCTCTTGAGAACTGCCAAATGACACGTTCATCATTGTTTCGAGCAGCAATAGTTTGCCATTTATACCGAAAGCGTATAATTTACAGTAATAAACCGATATTTTCCGAGGGGGATATTTTTCGCGTACTTGAAAATCACCTATAGAAATTTGCGGATATGTGCGAGGTGGAAATACGTAATAGGGGAGAACCGAGGGTGTCGAGGAAGGTGGGTGAAGAGGAAGAAAAGCCGCTCACTTTGAGGAGAGCTTGGCCCCCGCGGCACCAATTTGCCCGGAGCTTTCTTTGCGCGGCTCGGCTTGTAGAGACAGTGCAGCTTACAGTGCATCAGGCAGTTTGCCAAATACAATATACCGGGGCGAAGGAGAGGAAAGAGAGGGCTCGCCGAAGCCCGTATATACTCGAGGTGCACCATACTTCGAATCGAATTACACTTTACACCGCACTCCGTTGTCTGCGACCCCCTTCCCCTAGTCCTTGGACTCTTTCTCTTTCCTCCTTTCATCCGGTCGGGACAAAACGACGCGTGCAGTTCCGCTGCTCGCCCCGACGTTCCATTACAACGCCCCTGAAGAATGATTCCTAACGGAAATCGCATTATCCTGCCTCGCCTGGATAAAATCGCTAGCGTAAGCTTTAGGGAAGATCACGTCCACGTCAACCGGACAGGTTCCAGCGGTGGACCTTCATACGTCCCCTCGCCAGTAATTCCCTGACTAATGCTTTCTGCCGGGAAGAAAAATGAATTTACAAGTGGATCGGAATACGGTGGGTCGATCAAAGGACGGAGATAGCGCGTAGGTAATTAAAAAACCGGTTCCCTGTGGCGATGGCGGTGGCGATGGAATGAGAATGGTGAATCGATAGCACATTCATCTCAATTACTCGGCTCCGTAGGTAGGTAAGTAGAGGCGTGTGCGGCTGCATTCCCATCGCCGAAGCTCACTGCATCCCTGACAATTTCATCCCTGCCTACCGACCGTCTGGACAATACGTCCCACGTCCGATAATTCACTCCCGGCGTTACGGTTCTGCCTGGACGAGGGCTTTATTATTGACTCGTCTACTAATAGTCACGCTGCGGATGATGCGTTCGTGCATGCACGCGTCCAAGACGTCTCTGTGAACATGTCCATCTACGTGCCGGACCTCCATTGCTCATTCGCTGCCAAACCTTGATTGAACCGGCCAAACCGTGGGGTTGAATCCATCTCTGATCCTCGCGAGACTTGACAAACGGAGAAATCACCTTGATTAAGAAACAGGCTATGAATGCCAGGATAATTTAGCGTAGGCGGAGGTCTAAATTAAATTTTCGACCCAAGAGAAACGTCTATCACAGGGTAATTCGTAAACCAATCACACGGTTCCACTAGCACGATACATTCTCCTCCATTTCCGTTTGGTCTACGCTCGGCATCGTCCTGTCCCTTCGAATAGGCCATTTCCATATTACAGCAGGATTAGTCGGCAAGCGTCGATAATGCGCGCTATGCTGATTGAGTTTGACAGTTGCCTGCCCCCTGACATCAGCTTTCCCTAATCTTGAGGGCATGTCATTTTTCAAACGAACGCTGTAATGAGGGAAGGTTAGCGATGGTGTTGATCCGGCCTTGCTAAGATTTCTCGTGATTTAGACGAGCGAGATTCAACGAATGCCTATTTGATCGTAGTCGTTGTATTTTGCGGATGGGGCAGGGCGACAGAAGGGGCGCACTCGCTTGCTCCCTAGGCACCAATGACGCCAATCTCCCGTGTAAATCGCGACATATTTCACGACAGCCGCGTTTCGAAGGGGTGGGAGGTACCTTCCGCCTGGTCCTCCCCTTCCTCCATCCCCACGATTGCCTCTCCCACGACACTTTGCGAACCGATTAGAGGCAGATGAAACTTTTCGGCTCGTCGGTCCTCGCAATTTCATGTCACGTCGGGATTCATAATCGCGATTGCTTTATCGCGGCATTTACAAACGGAAACCGAGGACCAAGGCACCACCGCGGTTCGAATTTTCGAATTATCGACTCGTGAATGTCGGCCCGCGAATTTCCTGCTCGCATACGTTGCCATCCTTACGCATAAATAACCGGCAGCGAACGTCGCGTTTCACAGCCTCGTGGGGCTGTTTGTTTTCGATAGACCGCGAACGCTTTCGCGGCCTACGCTACGTCCTCCCTTGCATCTACATGCAAATGCGGCTGCATCTTGGCGCTGACGAAACGACACGATTTCCGACACGGGAAGCCCGTGCTGAGGGGCGAAATGCCGGCTGCATAAAATTATCGTAAACGTAACGACCCGGCGAAACGCTGTAATTCTCCGCAAAACGGCGAATATCATATTCGCTAGCGTCCTCGAATATATCCCCGGTTAAAAGCGTAACGGCCAAAAAGGGCCTCTGAATCCATCCTATTACGTTTCAGTAGATGATCGGCATTTATTACCATCTTCCTCCCTGCGACAGGGTTTTTATAGAAGCCATCCCCTAAGATTTGTACCGATATCTTGGGACAAAACGGTTTGGGGATCTCTTAGGAATTTATGTAGGCCTGTGTGTTTTATAATTAAATGAACATCCTGTATGCCGAGGAAAGTACTCAGGATTCCCCACTAACGAAGCATTGCACGGGCGATGAAATGAGTATCCGTTGTAGAACATTGGCGTTGCGTGCAATCGGCGTCAGCTGTTCCTTCCTGGCACCGCAGGAGCATCTGGAAACTTGCGAATTAAGAGATTCGCCGCTCGGCTAGAAAGGGCGGCGGATGTGGGAGGCCAGGGGGTTGGCTCATTCGATTATTTCCAGCCATTAAGAAGGCTACAGCCGGTTCCTTCGTGGTGGCTCACCCTCGCCCCAAAATGCCGATTCACGAGGAACCGAGCATTCCTCGCCCGGCAGTTTCTTCCGGAACTTCTGACACGAGTTTTACATTTCGCGTCGCGCGTCGGGGAGCGCGACTCACCCTGACGTCGAAAAAGGACTAGACACGATGAGGGGAAAGAGCTCCGGGGCAAGAGGCTGCAAAGTCCAAGAGAGAATTAAAGGGAATGTCCATGAGGGTTTAACGAAATCGTACGACAATGGGCACGAGAAGAAATGAGAAACAAAGGCGTAAGGGATGAAGATTAAGTAGTATAGAAGAAGAAAAGGAGACGCAGGAGTTGAGAGAAACGGTGAAAAGTGACGGGAGAAGGAGAAGGTGCGAGAGAAGGAAGTTTCCTTGGTGGAAGTTAACCCCCTGAACCGCACGGTCCACCCCTGTACAACCGTCCCTTTCGGGAATTGGTATTCCACCCTGGTGCGCCAATATTGCGTTACCAGGACGCGTCCTGCAAGCCGAATTCGAAGAACGACGTCGACGTCGACGTCGACGTCGACATCGACGTAGACGTAGACGTAGACATGGAGGAGGACGACGACGACGACATTGCTTGTAAGTCACACCGCGAACCCACGCGACCCTTTTAATTTGCACCTACTCGAAATTAATGTTCGCCCCTGGTATTAATAAAGCGTTTCCCTCGACCTCGATGGCGTTTGACGTTTTTTCAATCTTGCTCGTCGTAACCATTAATCAAGCATGTCTTACACGTTCGTGCAATAAGAACAGAACACAGTATCATGATTTGGCCAGAGCTGCGTTAATTATCGATAGCTGCTTTTCCCGCAGTAATAAACTTGCCACGACCTTTTCCCCTGGAAAATGAGCAAAGAGACGAGAGTTTGTGATTACGCGTCGGAGGTTTTCGGTCACGTATTTCATTAACCGTGATGCTTCGATCCTAGCGGCCTCGAGGGGAGTCGCGAGGCGGATCTTTCCCCAGTCGCAGACACCTGCGAAATGTGTTTGCATTGCGTTACGTCCCTCGGGATGATCCTGTTATAATTATGAATGTCGAATGTTCTTTGCCTCTTTGCTGGTTCTCGGGTACCCTTGAAAATTTACCAGGTTTCGTCGGGAATGCAAACGAAGCATCCACTGGCCGGTAAAGAAGGCAAATATTGAAGCGACCCGTTCGAAATTTAATTCCTCCGAGCCAGGACCTTTCGTCCTACTTTGTAAAAATACGGCCAACCATATTATATCGCAAAATTGTTCGTCCTCGAGGCGCGGGTCGTAACGCCCTTTGGAACGAGCACCGACAGATTGGAATTACCATATTGGAAAAGGGACGGGGATCCTTATTTCCCCTTTCCTCTTTCCTTTGCCGCTAGAAACGAAGAAAAAGGACCACCGTTTCTCCCGGCTGTCTTTCATCTCCCTTTTTCCATCTTGGCCAGCGAGACTTATCCGCTTCTCCTCCACCAAGATTTCAATCTTGTTTGGCCGAGATATCGACGGATCCGCCCTCTCCTTCCGTCTATCGGTCGACCTTTCCGTTTACAAAACGTTCCAAGTCCTGCTCCGAGGAAAAAAAATCAACAAGGAGGAGAGTGGCTAAATCTCGACGCTGCAGATTGGTTGGTTAATTTCCAACAGCTACGTGTCGAATATGGTTTGTTAAAAAAAAACGTGTTGCGGGTAAAAGCGATAAGGTCGTAGTAGATATCGATTAACAGCGCAATGCGTCGTGGGGAAATTCCCCACAGTTTCCTGCGGAAATTCGCGAGACCCCCGGAACTGACAACCCACTCAGATCGCACAGTCGATACTGGCAGGAGCGGGGGGTTTGGTTGTACATTGGAGGGATTGCAGCCCCGAAATTTCGATGCTATCGGCAGTGGCGCAATCCCTAAACCTTCGTACCAAGGGCAGCGGAGGGGTGAGGCGACTGGTAGGAAAGTAAGACGCTTGGACCGGGGAAAAGTCTTTTCCAGACTATGAATACATTACAAGCAAACAAAGATCCCTGTTTTCCCCGCGCCTTAGCGGCACACCTCGTTTTACCCAAGAGGCGTTATACGCGTTTATTAAACTGCCCTGCAGACGTTTTCTTAAACACTTTACGGCTCCGGTCGTTATCCTTCTCAGGGTAGAAGCACTCAAAACCAACGGCCCCTTCTCGAAATGAAACTCATTGAGACCGGTCTGATTCGACGTAATGTCGCTCGCCTATTTTCTCAACAATGCCTCGCCAACGATATACTTTTTATCTTGGAGGCGCATCTCTATAGAAAAAACGATATTTTGTTACAGACGGAAATTTGTTCGAGCGCCCTGACGGATGTTATTCATGCAGTTATCAACGGCACGGACGGCTGTTTATTTTGCTTCGGACACGCTGGTTTAGGTGAGTTTGCACTTTTTGCGCACCTGCTTTGACGGAGAAAGACGGACGACCGTGAAGCAGAGACGAAAGGAGTCAAGGAGTTGTTTTACATTTTAAGTAGTGATATCGAGTTTGCATGCAAATGTATGATTATGCGGGAAGGGGGATCGACGAACCAAGGGGTGAAAACTTGAGGAGGAGGTCAGTAGAAGAAGGAAGAAGAGCGCAGCAACTGGTGCTAAGGAGAAAGAAAAGGCGAGGAAGGAAGCTGAGCAAAGATGAAGGACAAAACGAAAGGAGACATAATGGAGTTGAATAATATTATACACGCTACTGGGACAGGGTCTTCCCCCCATTTTCTGAATCTTAACGCACAATAAGAGATTATCTCCGGTTCATCCCGTTTACTCTCGAAGTGCCAGCAAGTTTGTAGCCGCGGATTCATGGTAAACTCGTCGCCGAGACTGATTAAACTTCGTTCAACTCGCGTTGAGCCGCCGCGCGGTAAGTTACGTCGTAATAAAAGGCAGCGAGCGACAGCCTCGAAGAGGACATTAGCTAGCACGGCGCTCGAGTATGAGAGAATTTCCCGAAGAACGGTGTCGTCCTCTGCTGTCCGTTCACCAATTTCTCCTAATTGGACGGGATCAAAAGTTGAAGGCAGCGCGAGGCACGGCGAAAGGATTACAAATCGCTGAAGAACCGTGGAATCGACTTACCATCGTTTCAACGGAGTTCGCCGAACTAGAATTAATTCCCATTGAGCCGACTTTATTTGTGTAATCTAGGAGGCACTGCGATTTCCCGATGTCGCAGCGAAGCCTCCTCTATCTGACAAATGACAATGAAAGGCGGCACAAAGGAGCGTGGATAAAGGAGCCGGGAAAGTATCTAACGATCGTGGACAAAGATGAGTGGAGAAGGGAGCCAAACAAACTTGCAGTCCTCGTGTCTCTCGGCGATACTTCAGACAAGTCTGCGAGTAAACCGCTTTTGATCATCACTACACTGAACATAGATCTTCCAGCTTTTCACTTTCCGTTCTACCCTGCTCCCCCTGGCTGCCACTTTACTCTCCTTCTCCCTCTATTGTCTGCCTCTGCGGCGCGATTTCTTCTCTCTGCTCTGTCTCGCGTGCGTTGAATCTGCCGGATGCAGCGATTGTCCGAAGCGTATACTTTCGATTCCCATAAATTCTGTCGACGCGAATTTCGTGTCTTTCCTCACGGGCGCACGTGTGATTCCCTGAAAGCGGAGGAAGAGAGACGACCGGGCAAAAACGCAGGGAAGAGGGGCGCTTTAAAAGGCAGAAAGAGATAAATCCACGCAAGAGCGGCAATCGAACGAGCCCGGGCTATCTTTAAAATGTAGCCGACCGTGCACGATCGTCCTTTTTCCTCGCGTCGCGGCCAGTTACACTGAGCAGCTCTATTATCTGCAGACTAAAAAACCGCGTGCGACGAGGGAAAGCAAAAAAAACGAAAGATAAAAAGGCGGCGGCGAGGGGTGGCGCGGCGGCCTAAAAGCAGCGGCCAGAGAGTGGAAAGCAGAAAACCAAAGAGGAACCGAGCGGGACAGGAATAGTCGAGTGAATTCACGACGGAAAGTGGCGAAGGGAGAGGGGCACGGCGTGGCAGGAAGAGCGGAGCGAGAGGTGACGGTAATGGGAGAACGCGAGCGGCTTACCACGGTAGAAACAGAGAGAGGAATCATCGAGGAACGAGATGGAACGAGCGGAGGGAGGAGAGGGAGGAGAGGGAGGGGAGGGAGAAAGAGACACAGAGTGGCTGAGCTTTCAAAGGAACGGGATTTGTCACACAGAAAATCTAAAAGGAGACCGAGGGTGGGGGCAGACGCGACAATGAGGCCGTTTGTACTCTGTAGCGCGTTGCTAATTACCCTGCGCGCCCGTGCACAGCTCTCCGAGTGTACCCTGCCGAATCCTCTTTGCCCGTGGACCAGCCTGCAAGTAGATTAACCGATAGTAATCAACCGGAGCACCACTGCTCCGCGATTTTTCCCCATACGTATATTTTGCCCCAAGAAAAACCGATTTCCCTATGACTATGATATTTCCCTCGCGGTGTCATACGCATGTACCCTTAGGAAATCCCTGCTTGGGGGAAGGATAAACATCCTCTCCCCCATCCAGAGTTTATTATTTTTAGTTTAGTCGGAGCTTTTGTTTTCCGCACTGGCATGCTCATGGTCTTGCTTGTATTAAAATGACGAACTACATTCCTCCACGTTATCTTGCCGACGAGGCGAAACTCCGAGGCTGTGTGTATACAGTGAATAGAAACTACTGTGCAAATATTTCGTGAATTTCTCGGAAGGACCTCTCGTTGTCTGAGAATGCCGCGCTCGCCTCTTTCCTCTTCCGTAATTTCGTCTCCTTTAAACCAACCGGATATCACGGCAGTTGCATAGCGCGGATTCTTCAGTAGATTCAGCGAGTTTTCACAGCGAATATTCTCGGCGGACACCACGGGGAAAGGGTGGCCAGGGGAATGGAGGAAGAAGAACGGTAGCCGCTGGAAGTTTGCTGGCAAAGTAGACGGGTGCTGTAACAAAGGAACTGGCGCTTATCCTATCGAGACGAGCGAGCTCGAGCGCACCTTTTCCCGGTCTTGTAATTAAATAACAACATAATTCAACGTTTTACATTAAGACAATTAAATAACGTTTAAGATTCAGCGGCGTTTGCGGGCTTTCCATTATTTCACCGCTGCCGGCAACCCCCGCATTTCCCACAAATCTCACGCCTTTCGTTCGGAATCCTCCCTTCTGACTTCTGCCATTGGTTGGCGCGACGAAACTCTTGAAAGAATTTCTCAACGTCAGGGCAAAAGGAACATTGGAATTTGCAGTGAAATGAAGTGATCTTCGTGAAATTGTGCACGATCTGTATTTTTGTTTGCAGGAAAGTCACATACGATGCTTGGTACGCCGGAGGCAGGGCATACGCTTGGTGCTATCCCTTGTGCGATTGCTTGGCTCTTTCGAGGAATTTCGGAGCAACGTCAACGGACCGGTGCGAGATTCAGCGTGAGGGTGAGCTGCGTGGAACTGACGACGGGACAGCAGCAGCTCAGGGATCTCCTGGCCGCGCATGCAAACGGTGAGTGAACTCAGCAGACTGCGAAGAATCGTGCCGTCTATAAAATTTCGGACGGTTAAAGCGCGGAATAATGCACGGTCCATTGGTCCCGATGATTGCGGATTCCGCTGGACGTGGATTCGTAGGCTCTTTTATATTATTGTACAATCAGTTGTTGCGTTTGTATTGTCAATCGAGGAGAAACGCGCATAATAGCGACGTCCACGTTCTACCCGACAGACGGAATGCCATGCACGGGCCATCCGAGGAATAAGCCAACGGAGAGTCGCGGTAATATGCAGGCAGGACGAGTATTGGCCGCAATTTGCTTTCGACTTCACGGACCACCTCGTTCACCCGGCGATCCGTAAAATTGAGGGGGCTGGATTATTTTCTCTCGTCTCCTCCTACCCCCCGCCGTCGCCTCCAAACTGTAACATTCCGTTTCTCCGTTGGTTTCCCTTGCCCGCGCTTTCGTCCTTCTCTCTCGACGACGTTTCGTTGTATCTGGAAAAATTGCCGGAAACTCGCTGGGCCAATAATCATCTGCTGGGGGGATGGTCGAGTCGGTGGACAGTGGTAAGGTGCACTTACGAGAAGTTTCTTCAGCCGAGGGTCATGAAGACCGGGGCCGGTTCGTTGTGGAAATTAACCTTGGGCGATTCTTCTTCCCGATCCTGGCTCGAATTCTCAGTGGGCGGTCGTTAGATCGATTTTGACCAATTGAAGAGACGCTACGGTGAAATACAATAAACTACGATACACCCTGTTTATTCCTGCCTTCTTACGGATCCTTAACATTTCATTTGTAAACGTTTGTAAATTTTTAATGAGCCCTTGAAATTCGGGATAAGGCTTTAATTACTTGAAGCTTCGCGGCAGTGCCATGGGCAGAGCGAGTCGAATCTCAATGAGACTCTTTCCGCTTCCTCGAAACTCCAACTAATTAAGGAACGGCGTAATTAATTTTCCGGCTTATTAAATAATTAACCGGTGTTTCCGGGAGGTCCTTGCCTCCTTGGCGAAGGAACCGAGCAGGAAAGGAAACGTGCTCACGCGATGCGACAGTCGGTCGCGTTCCACTTCTAGCGGGATTTTCGGATTGCACTAGAAGGAGAAAGACGTGAGGGAACTGGATTTTCTCGGGGGAAGTTGATAATCCCGACTGGTAATTATTTAAAGTTTTCCCCGAGCTCGATCTCACGAATGGAGTTCTCCGGGAGGAAGGGAAGAGGAAGGGATTCTTCCGCCCTGCCTCGATTCGTTCTACGGCCCTATCGGGAGACCCTTTCTTGCTATTTAAATCACGACTTCCCCGGTATAAATTAAAGCCCGACCACGTAAAGACGTTACTTTAAATGCATCGGATACGCTGCATGCCTTTATTGCAATTTTATCTTGAATTCCTGAGCAATGAGGAAAGAGGAATTCGCGTCGCACTGACAAAAGCAAGCGCGACGAAGTTCGTTTAACGAGCAGAATAATGAATCTGGTTTACTTGAAAATCTTTACGGTTGTTAGGTTTGAATGCAACTGCATAAAGTTTCGCATCGATGGGGCAAGGAGAGCAAAAGAGAAACGGGAAGTTTGGTGCATCGATCCGCAATGATTCTCTCGACTCGTAACTCACGCCATGGCACGTTATTGTTTTACACGTCTCGCTTTACCCGTGAGCCGCGGCAAAGGGAGAAATCGAGAGGGAGAATCGGCGGTGAAAAAAAGTAAACTGCGATGCGCACGGCTTTCAGTGCGTGAAGCTCGCGGAGAAGAAGAGGGACAGGGGTTGGAGGAAAAAATAGAAAACACGCTGGAACGCAGACGCATATACATGTCAGGAGGAAATCCATCCGTCTGGTGTTGCGCGATTCTTAATAGCGGGAAAATGTTGCCCGAGGCGTGGAAACCCGTCTCCGGAAAATCGCAGCGAGATAAATGTCGCGCTCGCTCTGCATAACGGGTGTCGAAAAATCCGAGACAACTGCGAACAAGAGTTCCCTTGGATTCGCCGACTCGTAGAAGATAGTATTTTCTCCGCGGGACCGCAGTTTCCATTCCCTGGGCAATGCCGGGCACGGGCCATTGCCCAGCATCGTTTAGAGCAACCATCCTGCAGGCAAGAAGGCCTTCTTTAATTGCTGCTGCTGCCAAGTAGATCCCGCAGCCTACTCTCTCTCGTAAAACTTAGGAGAATGCTTTGGTAAATGCCTCGACGACCGGGGAAAGGAAATAACGACGAGGGGCAATTACGCGAGTAACAAAGAGAGTCGGAAAGAGAGTCGAAACGTAAAGGGTAGATCGGTCGATGACTCGGCAAAACACTTTACTCCGTTCCGAATAAGTAAATTCCTGCAACTGGCGATTAATAACTCAGGAAAATATTGAGATAGTTGGCCGGATTAAAAGCTCCAAGAGACTGGGGTGTTTTTAAGACACGGTAAATAAAGTTAACGAGTAAATGAGCATCCCCTTTCTCGCAGCGAACGAGTGATTTATACGGAATACTTCCTGAGAAGTAACGGTATTTGGCGAAACGTGGTTCCCGGCGTTCCGCGTATTTACCAAGCGGCCGTGTCGCAATCTGGCTGATGTCCAAAGGCAGATTATTCCTTAAATAATTATCCGACAGATCGTTAAAGCGTATCGATGAAACGAAAAGAGTTTTATATAATCATCAAACATTTGCTAAAAGTGTCTTAAACAGTAGCTCACGTTACTGTACGTTTTTGTGCTTTCTCATATCTCTGAATTACATCCCTGGAGAACACTTGCGAGCTTTTCCAGATTCGTGTCTTCCCACCTATCTGTTTCATCGTCATGCTCGTCTCGAGAGCGTGCACGCTTATTTCGGAAAATGAACGAGCGCATAAACTGCGGGGCACACCCCACGTCGCTGTTCCTTCCTTCCTTTAATGCGAATCCTCCTCTTCCTTAATTTTCTTGCTGCTCCTCCTTCCCGCCCTTCGTCTGTCCCGCCGTGGAACGACTGCAGGTAAATGCATAAAGTCTAAGACATTCCTGAAGATATTCCTAGCCGAATAATTTTGTCCCAAGGTACATTTCGTTCTTCCTCATTCAACGGCCACGTCTGTCCTTTTTTCCCTTATATATCGTATTATTATTCCCCGTATATCATTGAGCGGCGGATATTAGCCATTTTCCGGCTGCTTCAGCGGATCCGAAAATATTCTCCTCGGCGTATTCTTTTATCGGCAGATCGGTCCAGGGGTCTTGCTTTACGCTTCTGGAATCCGGTCTCGTAGATTCTCGGACCCAGCTCGCCGGAATGTGGCGAAACAGATTTCCTTTAGTGGCCCCTTCGCCACGAGGGGCGGCGGATTTTCGCGGCAAGTGTATTCGAATCGCGTCGAAGGGCGATTTATTCGCCATGGGTGCTCTGGCACGACCCCCGCCTCCGACGACACTCCCGACAACGCCCCCTCCGCCGCTCCGGGCACGAGGCAACCCCAAGCGGGTTCTCTTAAGCAGGAGTCACATCCATTATACGTCTATATTCTTGGGTGGAAGGTGCGCCACACGGACGATTCCTTCTCCCCCTTTCGGTATTTCTTTCTCTTTTTATTTCTCGTACTTCTCTTCCTCGTCGTCGCAGTCGTCGTCCGTCGCACGGCGGCACAGATGCCGGCAATATTACTTCCTTCTGGTCCCTTTTATGGATATTGCCGCGCGGTTCCTCCACTATGTATGTCCATATACTCCTATGTGCGTAAATATATTTTTTATATATGAACAATGTACGTAATTCCGGGGGAAGACAAGCGAGCGGATGCGGTTTGCCCTCATAAGATCGCGACGTGCGAAAATTTTCAAGCGGCTCGTGTGCGTTGGCAACAAAGTTCCACGAGATAAGGAAAACTTACTTAAGCTAGCATTCAAAATATGCACGAAGCCCTATCTAAAATTCCAGTCCCGTATTATAGAGAAGAATTCAATTAAATGAAGCAAGCTTTAATGAAAATAGGGAAGTTTCTTATTGCAAAGGTCATAATTATTTTGGTTATTACTTGGCGTTATTATTTTATGCATAATTCTCGCAGCATCGTCACGCATAATTCAATTCAAATTCGACCTTCGTCGGGACTGCAGCACCAGCTGAACTGTTCTTAATATCTCCAATTTCACAACTGTAGGCTAATGCGCCAAGCCGATAAAAAGTCACGGAACGATTATTCGGGCAACTTCTCGGCTCATGCATATTAATGATCGTTTTTATTATTCAGTTTCTTACCGAAGTCTAGAATCTTAATATCCGAACGGTATCCTTCTTTGTCGTTCTTTTTTTACGTAACTCGGAGTTTCTGCCGGACAACGACCTGCCGCGCAGGTATTATTCGATGCAAACGTTGTCTACGTAGCTGCTCTCTTATGCTGATCATAATTTACAAGCACGTCGAGGTCTACGCCCGTACATTGGCCAGTTCCAATGTATCTTCGGAGCAGTACCCAGGGCCCGCAGAAGATAGAGAAATATCTCTCAGGACATATCTTTCGACGTTTTATCGCCGTCGTAATTCTACCAGTAGACGACCACAGTCCTCAGTTTCCTCGAGGAACATTGTCCTGCTTCTCGAAATACTGGCAACGCGATGCCAGTACTTTTTCCCAGAAAAATGTAGACACGATAATTTACCATGTCCGTGAAGGAATGCCTTTTACGTGTTGGTTGATTGTCTATTGGGGGTTTGTTAATCTAACGATGATTTCCAGACTCGGAGCAGTCGCCGGCCGTGTACTTGAGAGACGATCCATTGTTCGGTACACTGCAGTTGCAGCAGCACAGCGAATTACGTGCACCGACTGCCGAACGTGCTGCGTTTTACCTGGACGCTGCTGTCGCCGGTCGTCAGCGTGAGGATGGCGATGCTCATATGCTCTACACACTCCACGTGTACC
This sequence comes from Hedychridium roseum, assembly GCA_963989215.1. Lineage (NCBI taxonomy): Eukaryota > Metazoa > Arthropoda > Insecta > Hymenoptera > Chrysididae > Hedychridium > Hedychridium roseum. The sequence goes on from OZ022321.1 coordinate 303,610, forward strand.
AGTACAGCGTGGCTGGCAAGGGTGGCGGTAAGTATCGCGTCGTCCAGTCGTTATATCGTCATTACCAGCCGCGGTTGACGTCGAGTGCACATAAATTCACCTGGAATACCCGCTAGACTCAATTACCCACCGAAACTGAACTCAATTCGACGCTAGGTTACACTCAGGTGATTACTTTTTCATTGCAAGCTTTGCGTCGACATTTCCTTCTGTAGCAATTGAAGCACAGTGACGTCGAGGTAATGCATTGGACGAAGGACAAGGAAAAACGGAACGAAAGAAATTCTTTAGGAAGAAACAAGGCGGGAGAATAGCAACAATAGCTGACGGTACAAAGGACCCCGTCCAAGCTTTTATTCTTTAGTTTTATCCAAACAAAGTTAATTAGGCGCTCCGGTAAAAGACTTTTGAGAAGCCGTAGGATATTTCAGCAATTAGGGACATTATTAGACGTCAACCACAATGCAATATTTTATCACGAACGTATTACTGACTTGTGAAAACCAATATCTTGCAGTTGCTGGAGGGAGGAGCAGATTACATCTCATGGATCTCGGTAATTCCGATCGGGGAAAATCTTCCGGTGGAATTCCATTGTCGGGTCTGGGTAACATTTTATTGGCGATTTTCAACGGGCAGAAACATTTGCCGTACAAGGAGCACAAGTTGACTCAACTGCTGAAGGAATGTCTGGGTTCGCTGACGTGTCATGCAGCGATGATAGCTCACGTCTCGCCAAACGCACAACATTACACTGAAACTTTAACGACCGTCCAATTGGCGTCCAGGATCCATCGGATGAGAAGGAGGAAGATTAAGTTCGTTAGTGGTGGAACGCAGGGTACGGGGAGTGGCGGAAGCTCGGGGGAGGAAGCTGCCAGGCAGAACAGCGAATGTGATCCTAGCTCGAGCGATTTATCAGCTGATACCGTGATTTACGTAGGGCCTAGCGCTGATGACGCCACGGACGGCGAACACCCGCCTGTCTACATTCCCAGCCTGAATTCCGGGGACAATAGATGCGCGATGGGTCGAGTCCTGCGCGGTTCAGCCGCAGAAAGACCCAGCAAATCGTCAGAGGAATGTAGCCCGGCTCATAAATCAACGAAAGCAGTGAAAACTCTTACACAAACGGCTTCAAAGCAAACTTCACCAGCGCACAGCGCCACTCCGAAGGCCAGCCCTGCCAGGAAAAATAGTTCTGCTAAGGTATCAGCATCGAAAATAACCGATTCGCCTGGGAGTAAAATACCAGTGGCAGCCCCGAGTGGAGGATCCGATGAACAGTGGATTGACGGGCCAAGAATTTCCAAGTCGAAGGTTGCGGAAGCAAGGCACCTCTTGAAAGATTCTCATCACAAGAGGGAAACTTGGATCGACGGGCCAATGCAGTTAACTGGAGCTCCAACAATACAACTCCATTCTCAGCAACAGCACTCGTCAGGATATGGTTTCATGGACAGCCACAAGAAGAGCATGATTAGGAAATGGGTGGAGAACCAGTCTTCACAGATTCAGAGATCGAAACATGCTGCAGCGAGGCTGGAAGCCTCTAAGGGACAGTCCTCACAGTTTAAGGAATTGACAACATTCAAAACCTGCAGTGGTATCGACGATGATATCACGTCGATATCCACGGTCGACAGCGATAGCTTGAAAGCAAACGAAATCGAGGATATTACGGAGAAAATCGGTGCTAAACTAAATCTTTTGAATGTCAAATCTAACACGGATTCGGGGCTAGATTTGACGGCTAGTCCAGTGTTAGCGGATAGCGTAGAAAAGGGCAAGTTAGATCTATTGGATGATGAAGACGATGACGAAGAAATTGTTGTTCCACCACCTTTGCCGTTGATTGAACCTTTGAGCAACGGTGTCAGCAGGGAAGTCTCAATGGAAAGCCTCAACCTGTCGCACAAGGATATTGTTCTGCCCTCCAGACACTCTCTATCGTCGGAGGATGAAATTTTGGAGATCATAGAGGTCGAAGATTTAGAGCCTGTGCCAATGAAAGATTCCTGCCTTCAGGTTACGGAAGAAGACATTGCTCTTTGTATGGGCGAAAATCCTTTACCCGAAAGCGATCAGGAAGAGCATCCCCTCAGGATTTTAAGCCAGGAGAATCTTACAGTTGTATCGACATTTACTGGTATGTACGCAGCTAATGACATTAATTCTTGTAAAGCTTCGTTTGATAACTCTATATTCGGTTTATTAGAGGCGTAATTATTCGAGTAACAATGTTGGGCATCTTATTAGACGTCTGCTTTTCTCGTAAAAATAAAGTAAAGTGGGCGGAGATCCTCTTACGTTTACGTCAAAGCCAAGCCGTCGAACGACGCGGTACTGTAATAGCACGTTCGATGAAAAACACAATCATAGCGTAGAAGAAAGCCCAATGTAATTACCCGTCGATACGTACCTTTCTGGGAGTTGAAGCGGCTTGCGGGATATCTCTCGTTCGGCCCTTTCCACTTCTTCATCATCTAGCCGGATCTTGATCTGATGGGGGATGGTTTGGTGGGGGGTGAAAAAGGCGGAGGAAAGTAACGGAGGGGAAAATAACTAATTTCCAGACTCTATGTCGGTGATGTCGGATACCGAGCGTTACCGACCTCACTACCCGACGACGACGGGCACGGGGGTATTGCCGAGGCCGTACTTCGACCACGAGGACTTCCTCGAGCAGGAAACCAGACACAAGTTCGATCAATTGGCCCGCCTCCACGAGCTTTACCAAAGCAAACTCGCTCTCGCCAATGTCTCTAATTCGGCGACTTACCAGAGGGAGAACTCGTCCTCCGTCAATGCGCGAGACGCTCCATGTAAGTTTCGCTACGGTCCGTCGGATCAAAGACGAAAGCTCGACGAGCCGGACCAACTCCGCAAAATAAGGGGGATAGCCCAAAAGGCTCTTATGCCATTTTTTCCTGTGCTCGCGTCATGAAATTCTTCGCAGAGGGCATTGTTCCCTCTATCGCTCTCCCGGACGTTCTTTGAAAGTTATCTCCCTGCCGAGATTAATAACGCGTACAGAATTAATATGCGCGACAAAGATAGAAATATTTCAAAGCTTCCCCTTTATACCGCGAGTCGCTTAAACACGTTGTATCTAACACAAATACACTTTGAGGGGCTGGGTGTACTTGACATTAACATACTTGATAATCTTTTAGCCCTCTATTCATGATTTGAAAAGCAACTGTATGTCATTCGGTGATTGCGATACGATGAAGTGTTTCATAGTTTAAACAATGAACGAAACAAAAGAACTCACGTTTCATGATCAGAGGGTTAATAAACTATCTTCCTGATCAGCCACCCTCCGTCTACAACAAGTGTGAAATTAACGCAGGACAAATTCCAGCCGCCACGATTTTCCGTCCGCCGTCACGCTGTCAATCGTTATCCCTGTCGGACGTGCTGTTCAATGACAACGCGAGTAATCATGGCAGCATCTACAGCGAGCCGGCATACATTGCTGGGAAATCTGAGCAGGAGAAGATCTGCGACAATTGTCGTCAGAGTATGTCCAGGCCAGCGACGGCTTCTTATTGGTACCCGAGTAGCGTTGCTCATTTGGCCAGTCCACGCAGGTATTGCGGAAAACTTGGCGAGTGCAATATTTCTAGTCTGAGGCACCCTGACGGCGCCTCCAACCCAAATCTCAAGGAGGAAATCGAGAGGATACCCGGCAACGGGGCTTCTGGCTCGGACCCTGAAGAGGAATACGTCGAGGCCAAAAAGCTCTTCACTGCGGCTGAGAGAAACGAAAGGACTGTCACTGGGAAGTCGGACGTCGAGGAAGACATCAAGATTCAAGGTTTGTATTATCAGCGCGTCAGTAGAAAAAATATGTAAAAACATTTAGTGAATGTTAAACGATTCTACGTTCGGTATTTTAGCAACGGCACCTTTGCAATTGTCCATTCCTTCACCTGCGCTGTCTTCAGGGCGAATGCAGAGGAAAATCGTGAGCCTAGGTTCTTCTTTGGGTCTGAATAAAGATGGTTCTGATTCTGGTGCTGATTCTACGCCGCGTGCAGCCAAATTATCCCCAGCGACTCTGTCGAGACATCGCGCTGAAAGTTCCGGCTACGACAGTATTGTCAGAGACAGTGAGACCAGTAGCATCGCTAGCGATTCTTCGAGACACACCGGGACTCTTCAGGAGCATCAAGGTAATAATCTTCTCCGTGCAGGCTGGCGAAATAATATACAACCCTCTAAAACGATCCGGCGTGTACGGTGATTCTCCTCAGGTGGCGCGCTGGGGGTTCTAACTTCGACGTTGTGCGGGTGTTTCAGCGGTGGGACGGCAGGGCGGATACGGCCTCCGGGCCCGGGCCCGGCCCGTGCTTTCGGGGATAATCGCGTACACAGGCGAGGACGTGGACATCCTGGACAGGCGCGCCAGGTTGCGCTCGGAGCCACGTGGCACGATGTCAAGGATAAACAGCCTGCGGCTGCGCCAGCGCCTACTTAGGCTCGAGTTGCGTCAGGCCAAACACCGCCTCATGGTGCCAGACAATCGCTGGAGCTATGAACGTAAGAACCCATTGCCCCTTTACCTCGTAGACCAGTTGCAGAGAACCCTGGGATCTAGTTGGTTTCTCTGAATAGTGCACGTGGAGGACAGCATGGACTGGCGGGATCCGTCCTTCCTGGAAGCCCTCGAGGTCGAGACGTGCATTCTGCAGAAAAGGGTCGAAGCTTGCAAGAGCCATGTGCTCCTGGTGACTTGCTTCGATTCCTGTCCCCAGGTTGCTCTCGGAATCACCTAGCGCAGAGCCGGATCAGCGCGAACCACTTTGTGCTGATCCTCCGCAGCTTTTCAACCGGCAAGGCCTATCCTCGGGGAGTCCCAGACGAGCGAGTTCGCCACTGAGAAGAATGGCTAATCGTACCAAGACGATTCGTCGTCCCTAAAAGTTTATTAAATGTTGGGTCAATCGGTGTAGACGTATTCGACGGAACGATGATTTTTCTCAGTGAGACTCCGTCCACTAGTTGTTGGTTGTTATCGAATCATCGTCATCGAATCATCATTAATCATCGCCAAGGCTAAACGGTACCAAGGACAATGCATGCACGCACACACAGAGCTGGGCATCTGTATGAAATGAGTTTCCCCGTCGAGTACGTACGTGCGGACGAAAAATCTTTTTTCCTTGAATTCCATTCAAGAAAACAAGCAGTGGTAATATTGCGTTAAGATTGGCGAATTGTTATATCAAAGTTATATGAAGATTGTAGCTTTTCTTAGTGATATTTCGAAAAGATGTCCACCTCTGCTTGCATACACAGACAGCACGCACGTGTCTTATCGGAAATTTAGCGTAAATTACGTCGTGACGACATTCTTGGTTTTTCCAGTGTTTCTCAATCTAGATATTGTTTACTATGAGAAAAGAAAAAGAGAAAGGAGGATGAGAAGTGCTGACTCTCAGGCACTTGATTGTTGTAGCGAAAAAAAATGGAGAGGTGGTCGAAATTTTCTTCGTAATTCATCGATGTACAGATACGGTATACCGGTGCTGCGTTTTTCCCGTTGCTATATTCGTTAAGCTCACGCGTAGATGAATTGTAATCACTGCCAATACCACTCACTGAGGTTGAATTGTAGTCTTAGACATGACCCAACCTCCTACACTAAGACTGCTGGCTATGATCCGTCGACTTTCATTTTTTACCGTAAAAACTTTAGTCCTAAGGGGAGAGCTAGGTGTTAAATCATAGAAAAATTGAGAGTGTATCTAAGGATGTGCGTGTCACAAAGTAATGGAATGTTTCTCGCTGGGTTGAGAAATTTTTCGGGCTTTTGTTTAAAAATTCATAATGAAATGAAATCGTAGGGAATGTCACTATGAATTATGAGGCAAGAAACATGATGAAAAAGGGGATTGCCTAGTCGGAAAACAAGTGTAAGGAAAAAATTACACTGCCAGCGATTTTCTAACTGCCAAATAAATAAAGAAAAGCCTTTCATACGATTAGGAGTAAATGAAAACGCGCCGTAAGTTATCGTATTAATGCACGCACATCAAACCCACGATATTAACGTAGCTTTAATCGCTATCAACAGTTACCGCACAGATTCGTAGATTTCCGTAAACACAGAGTAGGAAAGGTGCGAGTCGTGAGTGAATAAAACCCTTCTCTTCGTCCGCCCGATCGGCACGTCGACTCGGTTTCTGGTCTCTGGAAATTTTTTAGCTAGATCCACGGTTATTCAACGATGTTTGGGCTTGGTGTCGAAAGAGGAAGAGCAGAAGGAAACTAGGCTCTTGCATTCGTACACAAACGGAGAAGCCACGGGGAATGTAAAAATAGATGAGGTGAAAATAAACCGGCGCTAGAAAGACGGGGAAAATAGAAACAGTGATTCCAGCTTTCCAGTTGCCATCGAGAAACGAGCGACGAAGCCAATCGAAGGCGGAATACCGCCCGTCTTTCTCATCAACATTGATCAAACGTAAAACAATTTATCCTTCCGATGGAATTGCTCCATAGACGATCGTTTGGGCTGGACTGCCAGAACTTTCTTCCAAGAGAATTCTAGACTGACCGTTGTTTTTTATCCGATTAACCCGCATTCCTATTGCGAGCTTCTCCATATAAAGATCTTCCAGACCTTTCCTCAGCGTCCTTGAAAATATCCACGACTGTCCGAAGCGCGATCTGTCCTTCGCGATGGACGTCTTCCCGTCTCATTCCAGCAATTATTACGTGTAATTCTTTGTCCATCCACGCGAGCGCGAGCATCCCTATTAGAAGTCTCATACAGATATGTATATCGTCGAGAGTGTGTTGGTCCGTCTGCCGCGAATGACAAGTAAGGATAAGTAATAACGATTACCGTAATAGAAAATAGCGTTAATGCCGTAAGGATAATTCACGTATACATCTACATCCCAGCCGGAAACGGAAAACCACGCGTCGTCTCTGTACCATAATACTTGTACCATATTTATATTTTATATGTACAAATTAGCCATGTAATTTCTTGTATTAAAAATCAATTTACAACTCGGGCCTGACGTTCAGTTCATTATCCTTTTCGTACGAACGATCGGCATGTAGGTCGCGACGCAGTAAACCAGACAACGGACATGCCGAAGAACTAGGTCCACCTCCGTTTGTCTGCTGCAGCTCTTCGTGACGAAATTACTCAGACGAGGCGATAATCATACGCCCAGTAGACCGGGGGTGCAAGAATCGAACGAAAGCCAAATCTTCAAAGAAATAATTATTAGGAAATAAAAGTTCCCTTACCCTCTAGACTTAAGAGCCGAACAAGAGTCGAAATCGTGGCATTGGCCTTGCTGGGAAGTTTATGCAAAGCGTTCCCACGAGTTGGCTAGTGGCACGAAATTCATAATTGATGCCCCCGGTGGTTTTTCGCTGTTGGGGCGTGCGAGCGGGGAAATTCTCGAGATCGGGAGCGCGCGCGTTCCGCCTTGACAACGCACGAAGGAGCGGGCAAAAGCCGATTAGGAGGAGGCGAGGGAAGAAGAAGCCGCGGACGGTCGCGCCGAGCAACTCCGACATATATCGGGCAGTAGCGTAAAGTCAGCCCGAGAGGATGGCACGTCGCGCACGTCCGGGCCTTCCGTACGGCCAACTGGCCCTCCTCGCCTTCCTCGTCTTCGCGCCTTCCACCGAGGCCCTCTCCAGGGACGATCTCTACCCTTACTCTACCCCAGGATCATCCGCCTTAACCGCAGAGAGCAATGGAATGCTCCTCTCCGCAGAGGCCATACTCAAAACGCCTATTGTTTTCTACGATAGGCTTTACAACAGCATATTCGTGAGTACCGGTTGTATGTTTTCAAGGACCGTCTTGAGGAATCCCTACCGTCTCTTGCAGGAAGCAAATTTTATCTCGTTGACGAAAAAGGAAATGTTTTCGGAAAGCCGATCGTAGTTTGTTGCGCTTGAGTCAGAACGTTCAAACATCGATAACGATTAGCGTTATTAGATCCTCTCGTTCTCGGAAAACTCGTAGGCCGCCGTGAATGAACGCGCGTACAACTCCAATCGTTTCATTAAGAGTTTCATTCCCCCGTTCCACGTTACCTTGAATCGAGGCAGATGATCTCATCCGCGGAAACGTCATACTTCCGACGCGCTTTTCCTCGAGATTTTCGACGGCTATAATAAACGATGACGGGGTAAAGAACTGCCTGCCATTCATTGATAAGATACAATCTTGGATTCGTCATCGTCACGTGTCTCTGTGCAGCATTAATCCTTTGGATCCTGCAATGTCTAAACGTCTTGAGGACAGTCAGATGAGAGAACATTTCGCGGGAGAATTGCCAGGCCGATTAGTGCGCGGGAAATGATCAAAGCATTATTAATGACGCCCAGAAGCCTCTGCAATAGCTAACAACGCGCTGGTAGGAATGCACCTAATCGCAGGATCGGAATTGCTTTATCAGAAGGGTTTGAACAATGCCGTGTAATCATGAGAGACGAGATAGACCAAGAATCAGGAAGCTGAAGTTCTCTTTAGAGAAACTATAGCTACGTTCTTGTTTGCACTAGGACAAAAGTCTCCAACGCAAAACTGGTTAAGTATGTTGGTTTGCATAAAACGAGGAGGTTCAGTAGGTGAATGCATTGTAACGCAACGATACTTGGAGCGGCATAAACAGCGGCAATTATCCCAAGACATTTTCTCACATTACTTAAGCAGCCGGAGATAAACCAGAATGGAATTAACGACGCTATTTGCCTTAACGCGCTGCATAGACAGAAAACTGTAGTATGTAATTTGTAAAACTGTAAAGTTAGTCTAACCGTCGCCGAGATGTTTCGGCCTACGTGGTCGTTTTTCACGTCGCGAAATGCAATCGGCAATGATCGGACGACAGGCAGATAGGATCGTGCCGAGCATTGAAATCCTCGCGGGTGTTTTGCAAAGCGGAAACCGAGGGAATTTAATTCCCGTCCGTCACTCCGTGTGGACCGGTCTGCCCAGTGAACGCCGAGGCAATTAGCCTTGGTGCTTTCCCACATTAGTTAACGCACGAAATTGCACCGACAATCCTTGGAGATCCCTCGGAATTCTCGCGGCAGTCGTCATCGTCGCAGACTGCCACCAATTAGCCACGAAAACTCCCCGTCTAATTGGATTATCGTCCTTCTCGCTGATCCGTAAAAATTCGCCTTTCCCAGAAGAGACAAACGTTGTTATTCGACAAAGCATCATTTCATATTTTTCATCCCACCTTTTCCGTGAATTCCCTTGGGTAGAAGTCTAGCTACCTTTACGATTATCACTTTAACGAACTTCTACCTTTGTGCCGTTAGTTTTTCAGGTATTAATTTAATTGTGCAGGTTTAAAGATTGATTAAGAAATGCCGCGGGAAAGACGCGACGTCGTTCTACTTACGGTGGGACCTGCCTACACTACAATCATGTCCATTCCGTTGGTTATCGCCGGCGATTCGCAGTCATCTAAATGATTATGCCCGATTATGCGATTGCGTTAGCGCGTGCCGGCGCATTCGTCATCGTCGATTCGTGACTTGGTAGTCATTTGGTCGTCACGATTGACGATTTAACTAATGCCGCCTTTAAAGTTGTAGCGTATAATCCTTTTCCCCCGTCCGGTCTGTTTAATCTCGTTAAAGGAAAGCGTAATCGGATGTAAAGTATTTCCCGTAAAATTCAATGCCGGTCGTACAAATCTTAATGTACGCAGTATCATTCATTTTACTGTCTGGCGACGATATCGTATAATTCTGAGTGGAATAAAAGTCACGCGGATACTCTTGTTCTTATCTACATTCACCATTTCTCTTCGACATTGAACCGATAAGCGGAAATCACCGCTTCCATTTTCCTATTATAAACATCGCTCGTGAAGCGTGCATCGTTTGCAATGGGATTCGAAGAATGGTCGAACCGCTGGCGAATGGGTGCAGGTAAATTCTCTAAAGTCTGAGATATGGCGTCGATAACGGAAAAAGCGCGTGGGCCGATCGAAAGTTTCGCTAAATCGAAAGGAACGTTTTTCCCCGAGTCTTCCCATTGTCACCGTTTCTCCCCATTCACGTTTTGCGATTACACACTTTGGAGGGACGTGTGTGCGTGTATCGACGTTGTCGTCGACTGTTCGGTTCTGACCTACGACCTTCCGATAGCCCCGGCTATCTCCGCTAAACGTTCCCCGTCCGCTTTCACTTACATGTTGCACGAGTTCGTGTGCACGCTGCCGAAAGTAACAACGATGCTGTCGATAGCGCCGGGTATCGATTGCCGAGCGAAAACCGGCCAATACTCGCTTAACTATCGGTTAAAGCCATGATCACCCCGGAAATTGGTAATTCGCGGTCTGAAACTTTGTCCAACTGCGAGAAGAAAATTTTCGGTCGTTTGCCCCTCGGTTCTTGAGCGCCTCTGTGAATTGTTCCATAAATTTAATTAATCTATTACAACAGGAGAATCAATGTCTGGCACGTGCTTTAACGACTCGTTTCGTCGGCACAATTCGTGTCAATTTGCGTGCGGCCAACTGGCTCGTTAGAGATGCGCGCACGAGTTAATCGTGGATGGAACCACTGAATTCGATGCGACGCCCGTCACGCATTAACCTCACGTGAAGACAATGTGGGTCAACATTTAAGTAATCGTAATACGGCTGTGGAGGCTACGGCCTGAACTTTGAGTGTCGCGTACACGTATCTATTAAACGCCGGCAAACGGGACGTGGGAATATCGCTGGCATTTCAGAATCCAGGCCGGATGTCAGAATTCGACTTTCCGAAACGATTGCCATGTCGCATTGAATTGCAAACTCTATTTCAGTGCTCTATTTCCGTATATTTGCCTGGCCTTATTTTGCTTTGCGCTCCTCATTAATATTCAGATTTCTACGATTACTTATTCCCGCATTTCACCTATCGCCGCTGTCAAAATCAACACGGTAAACGTTTCGAAAATATTCAATAAAACGATCTGAATTTAAGATTCAAGTACTTTACATTGTAAAATTACTCGTCGCTTCGACCAACGAGGAATACTTGATCGATGCTTATATTTTAAATAACAAATGTTCAAAGAGCAACAGATGTCCATAGTTTCTTGCACGATCCCTTTTTTTACCCCAAATATAGCGGCAATTAATTAATGATTAGCGAAGATTAATAACATGAAATGAGCGAGATAAAGTGAATTTGATGATATAATTCGAGCGTGAGAGCGATAAGCTGTCTGTTTGAATTCTTCTAGCTAACGAAAGCCTGAGTTTGGTGGTCATTTTAATTTCGTCGAGTTAATGACGTCGTTATCTTCCTCGCCTTTTATCCTTTTTCACTGTTTCCCCGAGTCGGATGACGACAGCTGCTGCTGTCTAACGTGCCGTTCGGGGTGGCACTTTTCACTTTAGCCAATTGACGGAACGACCGAGCAAATGACGATTATGTGACGACAGTCGTCGGGAATTCTCTTACGCGATTTACAGACTTTTTACACAACTGATTCCGTCATAGCATTATTGATATTTCTGTAACGATATTGCGCACTGGGTGAATGACTTCTTTATAACAGACGTTCGTACACATCTACCACATACAATCCAAGCCACGAGTTTACCGGTTACGTTACAAAAAACGTTGAGTTCAACATGTATTTCGTTGGTTTTTAATTATTTTGGGAGGATTGTTGAACACTGTTAATCCATTGCAGGTTAATGGAAATGGCGTGCTGTCATTTGCCAGGGCGATGCAAAGGTTTTTCAATATTGCTTTTCCGCTGGACGATCCAGTGATTGCTCCTCTTTACACTCACGTCGACACGCGAGGGTCAGGCACTGTGTACTGGGGCGAAACAGAAGCACCGGAAGTCCTGGCCAGAGCAGGAGGTACCGTTCGCAGTGCCTTCAGAGATTTTATGGATTTCGAGCCCACCCACGTCTTCCTAGCCACCTGGTTGGATGTCGGTTATTACAACGAACGAAACGATAAAGTAAAGTACACGTTTCTTTAAGGAACCTTATTTATTTTAACTGCTCGTGTACGTAAAACAATTCTGCTTTGCGTTAACAACCTATCACTTAGTTTCCTGTTGGTCGCTGACTTTTTTCGTCATTTTTCTGGCTGCAGGTGAACACCTATCAAGTTGCCATTTCGTCGAACGGATCGCATTCGTTCGTCGAGCTGCTCTATCCTGAAAATGGTATCCAATGGATTCAAGGGGAATCTCATCCCAGCGGATTGCCAGACGCCAAGGCCCAAGCAGGCTTCATGAGCGAGGGCAGAATGTATACCCTCCGGGGATCTGGCACGGATCAAATTCAGAACGTCGACAAGTCAGTCCCAAAAACATTGAGAATTTTTCGAAAATTTTTCAATGAATTTAGTACTATGTTTCTACATTCGTAGGTGGTCGAATATAAATAGGCCAGGACAATGGGTCTTTCAAGTAGGACCAATCCCAGAGGGTGAAGATATTATTCTTCCAGACAGCATTGAAGGTGACTAACCGATTTACCTATTACAGTTACTTCAAGAAACAAGTAATCCACCATTTTTCACGATTTTATTCAAAACATCTTTAGATACTACGACGTGGAGCCACGCGGAAACTTGCAGAATCGGCGCCACCACTTGCCATAGCAAAGCGACGTGTGTCGATTATGACACTGGTTTTTGCTGTCATTGTAAGGAAGGATTTTTCGGCAATGGAAAGTCTTGTCAACCGAATGGTAAATATTTCCGAAAACACTGTGCGTAGACTCATAGAGTCAGGGGAGTAGATAAAAAGAAAGTCCTAACGAAACGTATGAATACGCTTCGACTAATTAGTACAAAACTTCATTGAGCTTTCCGGAGGCTGGCGATGCGTTATAAGTAACGTGAATGGGCGTTCGTCGTGCACGTGCGAGCTTTCTGATCTATTCATAGTTTACGAGTCTTGCCCATACAACTTCTCCCCTCGTGGAAAGCATGGGGGGCTCTTAAAATTGGCCCAAACAATTTGTTTTTGTTTCTCCGCTTAAAAGGTTGAATGAGGCTGTATATTCTGCTGCGTAGTGTAGCGTCAGATCGTAATTTCCAGATATTCCACTGCGCGTTATCGGCCGGATCTCCGGCACGATCAACGGGATTGAGTTTCCGTCGAGAGATCTCCAATGTTACGTACAAACGAAGGACGGACGAACGTATACCGCTGTCTCGAGGATTCCCCCGGAAATTGGCGCGAGTTTTCAACTCCTCGGTAATCTCGGTGGTATCATCGGTTGGCTCTTCGCGAAAACCGTAGGGAATACAAAAAATGGCTATCAATTGACAGGTAACAGCGAACAATTAATTAGATTAGGTGTGTCCAACGTTATCAATGACATTGATGTGCGATAGGCGGTTTATTCAACCACACGGCCGACATAACGTTCAAGACGACCGGCGACAAGGTGACGATACGTAGCAATTATCTGGGATTGGACGTCTTTGGCCAATTGAAGTTGGACGCTGAGATCAAAGGTGCATTGCCTGCCCTTGACAGGGACACGAGAGTCGATTACGGAGACTTCGACGAGCTCTATACCCGAGCCCAGCCCGGTGTTATCCGCTCGCAATCGGATAGATCCTGTAAACTGGTACACGAGAAGGACGAGCAGAACTATACATTCAGCCTGGATCAGATCATCAGTTTCCAGGAATGTTCTCACGCTCCGTTCGATTCCGAAGCCGACACTACCAGGCTCAAGTATTTCAGAGGCGTAACTAACTACGAGGCTACAGAAGGCATCGTCCGCTTTGCTGTCAATACCAAAATGGCGCCCCTCGAGGAAGAGGATCCTTGCATTCAAGGACGAGAAACTTGCGGTCCTCACAGTTCATGCGTCGTTGATGGTGACAGTTTTAAATGCGTTTGCAATCCTGGGTAGGTCTATAAAATGGTCTTCAAACGATTCTATCATTCGCCAAATTCAAATCGTCCACCTCTTATTTTTTCTTCCCCTTTGAAGATACCAATATCTCTACGAAGAGGATGGTAGCGCGTTCTGCGTAGACGTTAATGAATGCACTGCCGGAAATCACATGTGTTCTCCAGACGCGCAATGCGTGAACCAAGAGGGTGGCCACACTTGTTACTGCAGACCAGGCTTTTCTGGGGATGGCCGCATTTGCGAAAGTGAGTTTACCTTTTAGAAATCTACGGATAATGTTAACTTTAACTGGTATTCATTTTTTGCACGTTGCAGAAATTACGGCGTGCGATGGATCCGTGCGTTGCGACGACTTTGAACAATGCGTGATGATTAACAACGAGCCTATCTGCGAATGCGTTCCTGGTTACGAACAAACGGAACAAGGCTGTCAACCGAATTATCGTAAGAAGCTAACTCCAATTCTAAAAATTTCCTATCGTCGGTTTGCCCTTGGTATACCCGTCGTGATTTCCTTGCAGTTCCCTGCAATCCAGAAGATAACTGCTCACCCTATGCTTCCTGTGTTGGGGAAAATCGCGAGTGCATGTGCCTACCGGGCTACGTCGGTAAGTCTGATACCTTATCAGTTGCTGATTACTCGGCTATTGCAACTCTCCCTTTATAATCAATCTTATTATTAGGTGATGGACGCACTTGCATCCCTGAACCCGACGATCCCTCGACAGATCATCCCCCAACGCCGATCTGCTACCAAGGAGTTTGCACCTGCGGTCATTCTGGCTGGATATATCGTAATAATACTTGCGTTGAAGACGACGAAAAAAGTAGCGAAGAAACTAGCAGCGAGAGGGACTGTAAGTTAATTGAAAATCAACTGAATCACAATGATAACAAAATTCCTTTTCCTATTGTCAAAGCCGTGGATCGAACAAGTCAAGTAAGCGTATTGAATGTCTCGCAGTAGAGATTCCTTTTGCAATGATAGTTTAAGCATCGTGACAATGAAGTTTGCATGAGATCGATCGACACAGTTAATTTTGTTGTGCATGCCAGAAATTACCGCGATCGTCCGCGGCAATGATTTCACGTTTTAGTATCGGCTCGTCCACTCCCGGAATGCTTGGAGAACAGCTGTATATGTCCTTGGGGATACGATTACGAGCGATCGGCGAAGATTTGCGTGCCTAGGCCAGGATACAACCACGAGACGATGGGTCCATCAGGATCCCACTGTACGAGGCTCATTAGCTTGGCTTAAGCCGCTTAACGCATCAACTCATGCGTTTCTAACGGGTCTAAACTATCTAACTGATCGCTTTGCACGTTGCATTAGTTGCCCTGCCAATATTTATCCTTACAGACGATTCACATTAATGTCATCTTATGTTATTTTTTTATTTTGCCATCGGCATCTTTCAATGCTGCCTGTGTTTATCATAATTCCGCACGCTTGTGTACAGTATCTTGCAACGTGGTGAACAGGTGCGATCCCTTCGCTCAATGCGTCTACGTGGCTGCAACTGACAGTTACGAGTGCCGCTGCAACGTCGGATATGAAGGCGACGGTATGGAATGCATTAAAATAGGTACGTCCAATCGCATCTTGCATTGTACAATCACGGGAAACGTATACGTACATACATTCCTCGTTTCCCAAGCAATTTCTCATGACGTAGACATAAGTCCAGGATAAATGAACATCGTTGAATGGGTATTTAGACATTAATGATTTATGTGTGTACGTATACGAAGCAGGAAGAGAAACTCCATAGCTCCTATTGAGCAGTGAGGTATGTTAAAGGATTCTAGACGCTAATGATATTTCCGTACAGAGGTTTCCTGCCTGGAAGTCGACATTTGCGATCCGAATGCATCGTGCAAACAAACCGAAGATCAAGCCGAGTGCGTCTGCAATCCTGGATTCGAGGGAAATGGAAAAACCTGCTTACCTATCGGTGCATTGACCATTCAATTATTTTTATTTCTTTTTATCATATCATGCATTCTCAGTCGCGTTGATAGTATTAATTAACTTAACATTTGTTAAGCTTTGGTTTAATGGCATTCAATTCGTTTGCCACGCGATATAGACGATTGCAGAGAAAATTCGGACTGTCAGGAACACGAGATCTGCACTTATAATCCTACGAGTTCTCGCTACGAGTGCGTCTGCGATAAAGACTACAGCATGGTGGATGGAAGGTGCGTGGTATCCGATTGCTCGACGAATCCTTCCCAATGCCACGTAAACGCGCAGTGTAAAACAACTGGCGATAATGGATTCCGTTGCGTCTGCATGGAAGGCTTCCACGGAGATGGCATTCGTTACTGCGTTGAGGATCATATCGGCTGTAACGTTCTCAACAACTGTGGCAGACATGCTGTTTGTGGCTACAATCAAACCTCCAGAAACTACGTTTGCGTGTGTGATGCGGTAAGTGGGGAGAATTTCCAAAAAAGGAAAATAAAGCTTTCACAGAAGGCCGTATTATTAGTTGGCAGTTTTTATTATTTTCTAGGGCTACTACGGCGATGGTTTCACTTGCGTCCCTCGAGTCTCGTGTAGACGAGATCCACAACTTTGCTCCAGGGATGGAACTTGCGTTCCCATTGGTGACGACCGCTACCAGTGCGTCTGCAACGACGGTTTCACAGGAAACGGCACGAGTTGCACTCGTGGACCAAAACACGATGCGAATTTCCTTCTGGTTAATCAAGTAGTAGCTACCTTGAAAATCCCTTTCACTCCAAGTCCTAGTGATCCAGGCAAAGCAATTTTCGTTAACCCAGAACAAATGGCAATTGCTCTAGATATCGATTGTCAAACTGGCACAGTTTATTCTAGTGATATTAATGGCAAGTATTGCGTTGCTTAAATTCTGCTCTTGATAGTCCTAGCTAATAACGTGTCTTTACTACCCTAGGACTTAAAATAATCCGACTAAACTATAATGGATCGATGGCTGAGACTTTTATGACTGGTGTCGTTAGTCCCGAAGGATTAGCAGTTGACTGGGTATCTAGGAATCTGTTCTGGACCGATTCTGGCAAGCGTACGGTTGAAGTGGCTCACCTTACGACTAAGAAACGAAAACTACTCTTCACTGACGATTTGGTTAATCCTAGGGGAATAGTAGTACATCCCTACAGAGGGTAAATTTCTATAAAATCGTCAATTGATCGTTTGATAATGAATTTTGCTATACACTTTGATGACGGTTTTTCACAGGAAAATATTCTGGTCTGATTGGAACCGGAAGTCACCGAAACTGGAATGGGCAAACGAAGACGGAACTGGTCGAGCAATTTTCCTTCAAGGCAGCGCAGTAAAATTACCCAATTCTTTGAGCATTGACTGGTCCACGGATGAATTGTGTTGGGCTGACGCTGGGACTTTAGCAATTAGTAATTACAACGAAATAAATCTTTTCACAACCTTATTCTTTCATTCAGTAAGGTTTTGCGTTTTATTTTAAGCTTGCATTTATATCGACTCGAGGGAATTGAATGTAATCGCTAGGGATCTGTCCTATCCCTTCGGATTGGCTATTTCTCCTCACGATTACTACTGGACCGACTGGAAAACGTAAGTCCCAACAGTCTCCAATGAAATTTCTACTTTTACGGCTGCCAATAATTATTCCCATCTACATAGCAACAAGATCGAGGTGGCCATGAAGATTTCCGGCGAGAGAAAAGCAGGTTTGATGGTCCCACCAGGCGGAAGTGGAGCTAAACTCTACGGAATCGTCGCTGTTCCAGAAACTTGTCCTAGGGGTAAAGATTTCTCTTCATAGCAGAGTTCTACTCTACCCTGCTTTATTGATTTTTTTAGGTACAAGTTTCTCGTTTAAGGTCGCAGTTGGTAATAGGATTCTTCATTTTTCTTTAGTTACAAATGTTTGCCAATACGAGAACGGTCGATGCAGCGATCAGCAGCTTTGCTTACCGGACGGGCAAGGAGGTAGGACGTGTGTTTGCGCGGACAACGCTGTTGGAGCTTGCACCGACTCTCGCTACTCGTAGCCGAAGCACCTATGCCGATCGAGTTACCTTAGAGATTAGAATATAAGCACGACACATCGGACTAACGTGAAGAGTAGTCCGCTCATGCGGACGAAAGCCAAATTATAACCATTTAATGTTAATGAAAATCAGCTGTCATCGACATTATCTCGTGTAGCACCAGTCTTTTGTATCTACGGAGCTTAGTGTTAAGGGAGCTGGACGAGCGCTGCTTCATTTCTTGCGCGTTATTTAATAAAGGTTGTACGAACGATCGAGCTTACTTTCACTCATCGTTAATCCTTGAGAAGGATTGTTTCAAATAAAGGATGTATCAGAATAACAATGAGTCCTGAGACACCGGCAGAGATCAGTGGTTTATTCCTGCATGATGCTGCCATCTCGTCTACGATACACCTCTTATCATTACTTTCCTACAGCTGGCAAACACTTTTCGAACCACAGGAAACAATTACAAAGTTTAATAAGAAATAGAATTAAAGTTATTTCCTGCTTTTCAAAAGACAACGATCTACCTTTCAATTTCATTAGTGTGTTCTTTTGCCAAGGTAATTACCTTCAGCGTTTAAATAGAATTTGCGTATAAGGGGATGCTGGTTTATTGTCTTTTATGATTTTGAAGGATGTTGCGAACGACGGGTATTTCATACTTTGGTCGTAACAAGCGGTAGAGGAGGTAATAAGCGTAATAAGAGTCAGTGTCAGGACGACACGAGGTAAAAATATGAAGTAGGCAGAAAGGGACGGGGGTAGAAGAGCGTACGGGCAGAAGCAGCCGGATGAAAATGAATAATTTCTCTTTGCGGCACTCAGCTTCTGTCTTAGAAGACTGCTCGGTCCCGCCGACAGAAAATTGTGATATAAAGGCACGGTGGTGCGGAGGGCAGTCGTGCTGGACTGTCGGTAATTAGCGAGGGGCCTCTTTGAAGAGCAGCATATTTAATTGGCCAAGGAGAAACCATCTGTAATTTTCACAGAGAAAGAAGAAGGCTAAATTTCAATTGGTTAGTAAATGAGAGATATATCAGCTTGTATTCCGTAGGCAATCAACACTGGTCCAGAGATTGATCGACTATTATCATTGAGCTATTGTATAATAGTTCCCTACCTAATATTGCCGTCAATGCCACCCAATTAGTGACCCTGCTCTACGAATCGCAGGATATTTAATTGAAAAGGACGTAGCTGTTAAGAATTCATGTAGAAAGGGATGAGGAGGAACGCGGTTTGATGAAAAATTTAGAGAAACGTTGGACTGAAAAGTCGGTGAACGTAGAAAATGGTGTAGGGGCCTTGGAGGTCCTGCGGGAGACCATCCTCTCGGGGCTGAGAATCCCTCGGGCACGTGTCCAGCAGGTTCTCCAGCTAGAGTATCCTTGAAAACGCTGGTGCCTCGCGAAATATAGCCGTGGATAAATGGATTTCTTCCGCCTTCTTGTTCGGACGGAATCGCGCGTGAACTACGTGACGAGCACACGCTCAACCTCTTTTCGATCTCACCTCCCGGCCATTTCCGCCTGCATATCTCTTTCCGCTCTTTGTAAATTCGCACATACACAAGGAAACACCAAAGAGAATTCCCCGAAGTGAGTTTTATGCTTTACGGGCTCGTACTCGGTCCTAGCTGAACCTGATTTTTTTTCCTGTAAAAACATTGACTTCGATTCTTGACTGAGGGAACGCTTTCTTGCGCAACGGTAATTGGAGTAGTCGCGGGGGATCTCGTCAGCGAGTGAAACTGGATCCCAATGGTAGTGGGAAGAAGCCATTGCAGTCGCAGAAATTTCGTAACGACTCGCGGGGAATTCCGTAGGATGGTTCTGCCGTTGCAGGGGGAATTTCACGCAACGCTTTTATCACTGCGGCAGGCAGTTGGACGTGCACTCGATAAATAAAATGCGCAGCGTCCTCGCGAAAAGCCCCGCGATTAAAGCTACTGCATAATAAGCAGCCAAAGTCGAAACTGCGGTAAGTTTATTAATGTAAAGCATCGACGCCGCAGGGCCGTCGGAATGATTTCCATTTTTCAATATTCATGGGCCCGTTGGACAGGCGGATAGAAAGGCTTGTCGTTTACGTGAGAATTAATACGCGAGACGCTGGCGGACTCGAGGGTTGAAAGAGTCGGCACTTTGAAAAGCCAATTTGCTTTTGGGGAGAGTGTATCTGAAAACAGGGAGCCACTTAAGCACCGACATAAATGCTGTACTTTTCGTAGGTAGAGGAAACCGCTTGCGGAAGATCAAAGGCCGCCTGTAATAGGCTGGGGAGAATTGAAGAAAACTCCGCCCGGCATTCGGCGACGAATAAGTCTCCCGGGAAATGCTAATTTGCAATTCACGCTAACGGAGAATCGGAAAATAGCCTAAGTACTCTGTCCACGACGGAGACTCGATCAACCTGTCTCGATGCTTGCCTTTGTCGTCGATCCCCCACCGTCCAAGTCCTTCCTCCCAGTCTATAATTATCTTCGATTTTTTCCCTAACAATTCTTTCGTTTTCCTCATTTTTAAGAGGAACAACCTCGTCGTCGGCTAGGCTCTGCAGTCAAATCAATTACGGAAATCGATGTAGTCCCATCCGGATTGAATCCTTGACAAATTTAAACAATATCTTTCGATCAATCTTACCCTGCCAAGCAGGGATAGTGGATTTGTGGATAGAACTGCGATTAAAAAGCCTGAATTATGGATTTTTTTTCGACAACGACGTTTGTCGTGTGACGACTGCGTCAGTCTTAGTGCTTTTACTCGTTAATGCCAGCCTGTCTCATTAGTGCGGCTTCGCTCCGGCGAATTCGCACACGTGGTACTCTTGATTACGGTTAATGAGACACCGAGCATCAATTACCAAAGAGTATATCTTGGGTCCGTTTAGAAGAGGGCCAGTGTGGAAATTTTCTACGATTCTCTTGCCGAGAAGCCGGTTCCTCTAATTAACTAGGCCGACATTTCTTTTGCACTCTTTGCATTTTCCCCCTTTCTCGACCAATTATATTCCGCGTTAGTGGGATAACCGCGTGTGTATTTTCAGCGATTAATATGAATTATTGGCGATTATACGGCTAATTCGTTTCCGGCAATAAAAGACGAGCGGGGCTGGTATAATGCTTTGTCTAGCGCGATGCAAGTGGTACAGGCGTGCTCTGCTCTTTGTGGAGCTGCAATCAACAGCAAATACATTCCGCCTGTGCATCGGCTACATCTGCCCACACCTGCGACGCCTGCCGATGCCTATTGGCTCGGCGTTTACGTATATCAATGGAACTCGATGCACAAGCCTCGCATAATCTACCGAGCTGGATTTACAGCCCTGCCAGATGGACGTGCATCCAGCCTGAAGATCCACCGAGAACCTTGGACAATAAGGGATCCACCAGTCAGACGGCCAGACGAGGCTAACTTTTTTCATTGCAAAGGAGCGATTGCTCGGAAAGGGAAAAACGTATTACCGCCGCAAAAGGAATTTCATAGAGACACGTAGGATTGAAGAGGCGAAAGTCTGGGAAATCCGGTGCAAAAGAAGTACCGGCGAAATGCAGGATCTGTGGACTTTACGGTGCACGTAAGATAGAGACTGCAGCGAGAATAAGGGGAAAATAAGTTTGGGATGGAACGTAGGATACGTGGAGGACGAAAGAATTCGGAAGGAAGGGAAAGTCAAGGAGAAAGGGAAGGTTCGCCAGGGAGGAAGGGAAACGGCGTGACGGTAAGAGCAGGGCAAAGGGGTGGCTGGGTGTAGGAGGGGTCGGAGAATTCGAGCGTTGGATAGAACAGGAGAGGAGCCACGGTAGCCAGTCGGCGGCCGGATTCCGCACGCGGCGCGTCGCATACGGACATTGCCCGTTTTTCCTTGGCAGTACGACGAGCACCGGCATCGGCAATTCGTCGGTTAATACCACGTGTTACGTACAAATGAAATCACCGAGAGTTTTGGAGAATCGCCGCGTAAAAATAGACGAGGAAAAATTTTCCTGAAGGCCTCGTCCCGAGGCCAGTTATGTGTTTCCCAACGGAGGGTGATTGTTCGTTGCAGGTTCCAACGATTCTCGATCCTTCCTTCGTTCGGTGGATTTAACCTTCGGCCCGCATGGCCAGCGTATTCGTGTTAGCCGCTACAGTGGTGGCCGATGTGCACGGCCCAAAATATCCCGGTGAAATCTCGGCAACGGGCCAAAGTGGCCGTGCCATGCCGCTTCGAGCGCCGACGTCGTGATAAGATAATTTCAAGAAACGTTCCCTCGCGGGGGCAGGAGGGGCTAAGGCTCCCGAGAAAAATATATTAATCAACGACCGTCGCTCTAATAACTCTATCGAGTTACAACCAACTTGCAGCGACGTAATTAGGAGTTCCAAGTAATTAGGATACGAGTCTTAAATGATTCAGATCAATCTCCAATTAAAGTTCTCACTGTAAATATACAACTGGCAGTTGCTAATAATAAGATTTTCCAAGAACAATGTGCGCTTCCGTTTGACATGGTTCTTAGTGTTTCGTCTTTTACCAAGAAATGTGCTGAAGCCAGTAGAAAACGCGACGATAGGATCGCACTTTGCGCCAACTCCTCTGGACTCACTTTACTCTAGATTCCCATCTCCTTTATTCGAATTCGCTCTAGTGCTTTCATTCGCATTCGAGCGTCTTCGAGCAAACCAACAGACTTCCGTAATTCCCCACTATCGATGAAAAGTTCCGCGGTGGACGAGCAGCCGGTGCACGAATCTTCTTTCAAGTATTTCAGAGCAGAAGATAACGCAGGGTGTGCAGAAAAAAATACTACGTGCCTGCCATATTATCTATAATATTCCCCGAAGCTGGGAAAAGCTCTGAGACTTTGCTCGTGCAAGTGGTTTCGTTGGTTTTACAGTTCATTTGCTTGTTTCGTAGGTTTAGCAAAGTAAAAGAGTGAAAAAGGGTGAAAGCGCAAGCGTTAGGGTGTCGTGGAAATCCGAGAACTGGCGTCTTGTATGGGGTGAGGGTTTCGTTTTTGCCAAGTGGCTTGTACCAGCGGATCATGCATATTCCGGCAGTCCGGGGGAAAACAAGTGAATGAAAAGTTTATGCACACTCGAGCTCTGCCCGTCCGCGAGTAATTTTTACCTCCGGCGCGCTCTTGTGTCGCGTTTCTGTGTTTGCGCCGGCTAAACGACCGTTTTTATTTTCTACGCCCTGCGCGCTAGAGTAGAATTCGCCGGGAAAACAAAAGCGAACGTCCGGTCCGCGGCGACATGCCACACGAACGGCCCATTTCGCAAAATACCGTTCAAAAATAAACGCGGAACGCTCTTGAACAGCGCCTCCCTCTTGCTGCGTCAACGATATTAGCTTTAAAGGGATATAAGCTTCAATAGACCGACGATGGATTCGTTAAACCTCGTCAGCGTCTCCATCATAATTCGCTTTATACCAGCCAGTGAAAAAAATGTACGCCAATTTTCCACGATAATCTATGAGCCCGTATTACCCTTGTCCCGCGTTAATTAACTAAAAAGTCGTAGCATAAAAGGCTGCCGCGTAGATTTTCTCCTCGATTTAATAATACCCGTTGACCATTTTTTACTCGCGCAATTCTCGGGATATTGATTTTCAAATCTACGTATTGTTAAATCTACAGACGCGTTTGCTTTGAGCGTAATACAATATTTAACTGCTATAAATAGAACAATACGGGGGGAAATTTGTCAGTTTATGTGTTTTTCGCGAGGGTTTGTTCGAAAATGGATGATAAGGGAAATGATGTTTAAAGAGGCAACGAAGCATACGTGAGGTCCTGGGTTTCGCGAGAAATTAAAACGTTTGCACTATCCTCAAAAAAAGGTCAGATCGGTGGTTGTTTGTCGCTGCTAATTGGATGGATTTATCGAGAGATACTTAAAGAAGGTTACAAGAATGATACTCAAACAGGACCTCCTCCGATACAATAAAGCTCCAACGTTGCGAAAAATACTGCTCGAGTGGAAGAGATAAACCGCGCATACAAATTTTAGAATAGAGGAATTTGTTCGTCTTATTTGCATAGCACACGTGGCAGCAAATTCAATTTTGATCGTTGATAATTCTGTGCAATCTATCATATTCATTCAAATTTTACCCCTTGCGATTTGTTACGTGAATGCCTACTGCACTGTGGATTGGGAATTTGATAGATTGGATCGTTGATGGATCCCTTGTTTAAACGAGGGGCGTTATCCCAATTTTAATTAGCGTTTTTCATCGGTATTCTAAATATTCCGAATTTTTTCGCGTAATTAACGTTGAAGTATTCTTATGGAGCCTGAAATAATAAGAATGGCATACAATAAAAGAAAACTGTGCAGGTAAGAAGTTTGAGGATGGAATACTTCTGGGAAGGAGAGTGAAACGATAACAAAGGTGAAATAGCTTCTGGGAAGAATGAGTTATCGGTTTTCAATTTGCGGTTTTAACACCGGCCGACCAGTAACACCCGCTGCTATTCAACTTCCAAAGTGCACTTTTATTATACATAAACGTTCCGTAATTCCACCGTTTACTCCTGGTCCCTGCGACTTGATTTTTTTTCAATAGCCTCCAGGGCGTTTGTCGACTGGACGTTTCACATGTCTCGTAAATTATTTTTCTGCATCTCGCAACGCTTATCTTCTGTTCCTTGGGTCCCCTGCCCCTGCCCTCGGGTTATCCGTAAAATATTTATGTACACAGATACCGGGTTCATGCGCGTTTTATCATGGAAACCGCGAGACAGCGACTGATCGATGATAGCGTACCTGTGTCCGGTTGTGTGAGCGAGTACTTTTGCCGATAGCGAAACAGTGCAGTGATCGGAATCATCGATTCACTCTCTCGACGAGTAACTGTCCTCCCGTAAAACAGTGCTATCGCTGCGGGTGGGCGAATTTTTCGAGTGGAAGTCAAACGGATTAAGTGGATTTCAAACGAAGGACGCAGACGTCAGGCAAATAGGAGAACTCGAAGAATCCCGCGACTAAGAAAATATCCAGACGAATCGCAAGAGCCGGCGAGTACGTGGGAGCGTTTCCCGAGGAGGGTAGAGGAAATTCAAGGAATTGGACGAAGCGCGAAGGTTGGCAGTAAACGTTCAAGCGAATTGGCCCGGCACTGGATCGTTGGTGGACGATCGGAAGGGTCTGAGTTGTTGGAAGGAAGTGGATGTTGAGAGCCGTAGGTCCTTGGGATTTTTGCCTCCGCGAGGACGGTTAAATGAATGCTGTTGGGCCGGTCAATCGACGGAGTGAAATCGGGGCGCCACGAGATCCCTGGATCGAGATTCATAAATGTACGAGAGGAGGGGCCCACAATGGTGGCTCGGCTCCCGCAACAAGTTCTGCTGCTGCTCGTACTCGGTGAGTAGAACGTCGGAGACCTTCTATATTTAGGTGACCCGCCGGCTCGGCCTCGGATAGACTTCTGCCGTGATGTCCCGCGATTATCTAGCCCCTCCGGCGAGCCAGCTTCGAGTTTCCGAGTTTCTTTCGTGCTTCCCGGCCAGAAACCTTCCGGTCCGAGCACGGGAAGTCATTAGTTTTTAAAGCAAAGTGCAAACATCCGCTTGAGGAAATCGTAAACCTTCGAATTATCCCTCGTTAAGTCCTGATCCTTGCTTTCCAGTCTGGTACGAAGCAGGTGCACGAAATTTAACAGGATCATCGACCAGGGGAGATTAGCTGACTATTGCTCTTCTATTTTTTCCCCAAGGAATTTCTTCCGCCGGTTCGAGGTTTAATCTCGCGGCAAATACAGGAAGCTTCCGGTAAACCGTTCGACGTGCAACCTGTTACGCCGAACGGGAGCAATCAGCACGCTCTTGAGAAACTTTTAATCAACTGACACTCTATGTTTAATCAACCGAGAGCCGACGAGTCGTGTTTTCTCGAGCTAAGCTAAGCGGAAATTATTTATGCTCTGCTTCACCGCGGTGGAGGTGACAGAGGTGCTTCAATTTCCCTCAAAGTTCCGTCTGGTTAGAGTTTTTTTCTCGCGCAAAGAAAATGGAACTAAACGAAACACGAAGAAAAGCCTTAAACCACTGAGCCGAGGGCGCGATAACTTATATCCTTGAGTCTGCAAGCTTCTTGTTTTCCGCGGAGTGAAGGAAATAATGGGCGATCTCTGGGTTACTCGATTTACATCGCGAGAATAGCCAATTTTCGTTTGATCCGCCGAGAGAGAAAGTCGGCAGGACTTTGAAAGGCAAAGCGACGGAGTGCCGTGCTACGAGCGGGGAAAGTTTAATCAGTTGGGATTACCGGGGTAGAAATGAACAAAGTTTCGTCAAAGAACGTCGCGAGAACTTCCCCCCGGCTTAATCGAGAATCCGTTTCTCGGCCGGCCAGGCCGCGTGTAACGTTCATACCGTATTCACCGGATGTTGCGCGAATTTTCCCGTCTGGCCCGTCGGACTGGATCTCACCGGGGAAGGGAGATTGCCGAAAACCGCGGGACAGTTAGCACGTGTAATTTAAGGGGACCCTGGCGAGATTGCCCGTGAGAGGAACACGTCGCGATAAGAAACAAGTGGCATTGGCGGCCTGGAGAACCGCACGGTCCGACGAATGTTCGGTCGTGCGTTAACGGCAATAAACCACCACGCGACAGAACTCCTGCCGCGGACATTCGCGAATTCCCCGCTACGGCCGGATCTTCCGGCCCGGATGTGAGTCCATACGTCCGCCGGAAATCACCCCGTTAGCCCACATTTTCTCCCCACCGTCCCTCATGGACCTTGAAGCGTGCCTGTCGTTGTTCTTCGAAACATAATTTTCCTCCATTCCGCCAATCCCTCGTGACGTTAGAACGTTTCTACGAAGGTTGAAAGAGTTTACGGTGCGATAAACAGTCGTTAAAATAATTCAGATGAGACAGAAATCATTTATGACCGCTATCCTTTCTGGTCCTCCCCGAAATAACTAGCTTACCTCACTTCCTCTTTGTCTCATCCCCTTTCTCTGCCGAATATCCGCTTATTACGTCTTCGCTCTCTCGTAAATCTTCGTACAAACCCACTTACTATAAATCGCTCGTACTAGCACCATGTGGCACATGAAATTCCATTATGGTCATATGGTTTCCATCGTGAAGCTCACGTTATTCCATAGAGGTTGGCCTTCCTAATTCCGCAATAAAACGCATTACACATTTACAGATTGCTACTGCCGAATTAAGGATTTATGTTAACGCTCGTGATTAATTTATCGCCGGAGGAAAGCAATTTTCACACTAGAAATGAAAAGTCCATTACCGAAAATTCAGGAATCATCGTCCTGGCGGATTAAGTTCAAGAGTCACGCAGAATGTAATAGATCGTTCGAGGTCGTGAAGGATCTGAATAACGGCAGACGAAGCTTGCGACGTCCTACCCGCCGAGCTTAACGAGAAAATGATGAACTCTCACGACTCATCTGACGTTAATTCGATTGCTTCCCCTCCGGTGCTTTGCGCCTTTCACCGTGAAGAAACGTCTCTACTCTTCTGCTGATTATTTCTAATTTACTTTTCGTTCCATATTCCAACGATTCTCAATTATTTCCGAACAGTCGTTACTGTCTATGATATACATAAAGGAGAGAAGAGAAATGGCTAAAGTCTCCTGGGCACAATCGCTCGAGAAGAAGGAAGAATAAATGATGAGACGGTCCATGTTCTCAAAGGGTTTGTAAAGCGTGATCTTTCTTTGCAGGGGAGGGGGGCGATGAGGAATTCTTCTTATAGTCGAAAACGAAAACCGCCATTCACGGGCCGTTGAACGACCGTAGCCAGCACGAGACGAGAGTTTCGACTTGTTCGCGCCCGGAGTTTCCGCTTGTTCGGCAAAAAAAGTAACGGTACTATCGAAAGCGAGAAATTCGTCGATCTTTTCGGTCCTCGGGAAAATCCGCGCACATTTTACGTTCTTACAAAGTCGCGAAAAGGACGAAAACTCTAACGAATAAACTTTCCCTTCTCAAATGCTGCGTCAGTTTGTAAAATTTAAAGGCCAGTTTTCCTGGTTAAAACTTAGCTAGTAACTTCTTTTTAATATTTTCTACGATTCTCCTTTGGCCTACGTCCTGGCTAGAATTTTCGTTTATTTAATAGAGAAAAGTCGGAGAGCTTTTAAGCGGCGAACACTTTAAGCTCGTGTACAGAAAAGAGCAATATACATTATATACTCGCTAGATCAAAAGCAAAAGGCTACTAGGCCAAGTCTGTAATGTGCTTACCTGCGCTGATCTACTATCGGTTTTCCTTGAGCTTTTCGTTTTCAAAAGAATAGAAACATTAACGATAAGTAGACCACTGCAAGCCCAGGAAAAAATTTAAAAGTATTACGATCCTGTTTAAACCGACAGGATGTCGAAAAATAAGGTTCCATTATGTCGGCCAATATTGCGCTCGAGCATGGATTTAAATGTTTTGGCAATTAACGTTTTTAGGTACCTCGCCATTGTCCGAATTAACATTTAATGGGCTTAGTACTGTACTGTAAGCACTTGCTGCATAATTTAATAACAATCGTTGTGCGCACGTAAATTTCCAACGTCATCGACAGCCAGCATGTAACACGTCGACGGGGAAAATAAATCCTCGCGGCGACGGCGGGGAGAATGAAAAAAAAGTCGCCAGTTTGATTTTCCGCTGGCGTTTCCTCGAATGTGAGGGAAATAAAGTTTGCACAATACGCTTAATAAAAATTGACAAGCGCTCGGATGGTTACGCCAAGTGACATATCGACCGTTCCCTTTCCCCCCATCTTCGTCGATCACCGTCACGTAGGGATGTCGATTGAAAGCTGTTACTCAGATTGATTCCATTTATTGGCTGTTGCCAAAATCGCCCTACCAAAAGCAGAAATGAGGCACGGCACTGGAAACCGACATACTTGGCATATCGCGAGCAGCGTGAACCATTTAACGTAAACGTGAATATGCCAAGCTACGCGGATAAAACCTTTCTGCGGGGGCAAAAAAGAAATATGTAGGTGTAAGGCGAGAAGAAAGATTTGCCGAGGGGAATTTTCGTTTATAGATCCTTCGAATTGGAGGAACGAGAGAAGCCAAGCGGTGGACTTCCTCGCTTTGGGGACGTGGTTATTAATATCCTGCCTGCTCGTGTCGCTCCTTAATACGCTCGTCTTCGCTGTCCACGTGAATAAATTTGCTGTTGCGCAACGGCAGGAATTAGCCCGCGCGATTGTCGTTCGAGTAACCCAGAGCGCTACAAAAGCAGCCCGGAAAAATGGGGGTCCCTGCTAAAATTTCTTCTCAAGCTTTTTACCTTCAGTCTGCGGCTGCGAATATCGGCCGCGAAATTGGCTTAACGGGACGCAGCGGTGCGTTACATCAGCCACAGCCGGCCGAGTTCCCCCCCCCCCCCCGACGAATATTAATTATCATACAGTTTCGTCGGCGTGAATAAATCACGGCCCTGTCCCCTTTAATCTGCTGCGCGCGCTGGAAACATGAGATTTCCCATTCGGCGATGAGTGAATAGAAGAGCAGGAGACGAGGGTGGGCAAGAATTTAGAAGAGATGCTTTTTAAAGTTGCCTCTGCAACGGTGCTCAACCGATTGGACGCCGCGTAAATTACACTCAGCAGCTTTTGTTCGCTAATGACATCCACCGCCCTTGCCTTTCACCCCCTTACCCTCAACTACCAGCTAAATACCTGCACAATGTATCGTGTTCTCGCTTTACGACCTAGCCTCCATCCTTCACCCCTTTTTTTCCACGCCCATTCAATGCGCTAATGAATGTTTATAAATGGCTCAACATAACACTAATGAAAGTCAGAAACAGCAAGTCACGTAGGGAGGAAAACAGAGGAAGCCTTGATCAATCGACTATCCTTAACGCGGTATAAAACATTATTCAGCCGAGGAATTTTAAAAGGCAGCACAAGTTTCGCAGCCTGTTAATTGATTACGAGGTGCACTGTCGCAAATGGAAATGGAACGTGGAAACTCAAACTAACCAGCACTGCTTCTCGTAAAAAAGATTGGAGACGTCAGTTGACCGACGCGTTACTGAAAAATTTACGGAGATGTGGATTTTTCGTTCAGCCAAATTGGCTGTCGCGGAATTCGATACGTCAAACCGCTGGGAGGAAGGTACGAAATCGCGTTGCCCGTATCGGCCGGCTGCCTTTGTTTCCAGGGATCCAAGTATATTGACCGTTGGAAACGATTCACCGAGAGAAAAAGTAAAATATTCATCGCCGACTTTTCCGGGTTAATTAATTTTTCTTCGATTTTCATTCAGACGCAGGTGGAACGTCGAGCATTCGTAACAAAAATATATTCCATTTAATGAACATTCCAGTTGTAACAAAGATTTTTCTGCTTTTCCGCACTATCCTATTTCGAAAAAATCGAGTTTTATAATCGAAAGCAAGCTTCAAGTTTTAACGATGCAACGAATGCAATACTCTGCCTCATTACTACCTTGCAAGAACTTATCTAAGCCCTGTGCGCTTCTACTATTACATATTCCGTTGGGTCCACTGGTGTTACGGTCTGCTGCTTTGCGATATTCTGCGCAGAGTGGCCATTAAAGCTTACGATTACTAAGCATCGTTTAAACCCATGTGTATTCGTTATTCATTACACTATTCGTAATCGCCACATTTTCACGTTATCTTCACTATCGCGGTTTTCTCCATTTTATATTGCATTGTTGGCCCAGTAAATCCTACGTTTAGCAGTGACTGAACAGAGAATCGGGACAATGAATCTATTCAGATCCTGTTTAGCCGGTCATTGTTTTCTGTGGAGTTTTAGCAACGAGAATAGAGCTGATAGATCTATTGGAAAGCATCAAAGTTTGCGTTATTTAATACTGGGTCTCTAATTGCTGCAGCTCCATTGTATGACTATCGTATCAGTTTGCTAGGTTCCGCAGGGCGATACTACAGAAGCAAGGTTGTTCGCTACAAGTTGGAGTACTGCGGCGAACAACCAGCGACGCTCGTCGAGTTTGGACAGTGATATCTCGCGGATGGTTATCGTTGGCAGTTGGCGAGCAGCGCACCAACGCCGCAGGGATTTATTAAATAAGTCCGTTTAATCCGTGCCATTCGTGGTGGTAAACCGAAATTTCCGCGCAGGTCCACTGTTAACGATGCGCTGATAGCCAAAAAAAAATACAATTCTTCAGAGAAATACTTGCAAGCTGTTTAAACGTTGACTTCGCGTGAATAAATCTATGTTAATAATGTGATTCCATGACGAAACTGGGTGTCGTGGTGTTAAATAAAAATTGCGCGTTACTGGCGAAGATCCGTCCTATTGAAGGAGGGCTTTTCAGGGCCGGGAATTACGGGCTAAAGCTGCGAAATCACTTGGAGCGTGTCTTTTTGAAGCGGATAGCACGGAAGGGAATCTGGGTCTCGCGGCCAATAAATTACGACGCGTCGCGAGCCGCGGCTTTTAAGTTTCCCGGCAGAACAAACCGGAAGTAACGCGAGTTCTCGGCAAGTGGCAGACTCCGGGGCTTCCAAAAACTCATACTACCTGCCTCTCCAGGAATCCGTCTTAAAACTGTAAACAGACTCATGCCCCTGGGTCATTCATAATTCTCGAGTACGGCGCCGAGCCTTTCTTCCCCGGCTAAGACAGAAGTAAGTGCATAGCTGCTGAGAAAATTATGCTGCCAGGCGCCAACTTATCCGCACATTCAATCCCGTTCACTGCTTTTCCGCGGCTCAGAAAAAAAGCACGGAATTTCATCAGATCTCTGCATCTTCACGAGATAAATTTATTCATCCGAGCAAACAGCGATTAATACACGTTCCTGTGGAACATGAGTGGCGTAAGGTAATTAGCAAAGACTTTGATGTGCCCGCTTAAAAGGGCTATCGATATCGGCCTTTTAACCATGATTTTCATTGCGGTCAATATCAGTTTGTCTTCCTTGCAATCTGTCGCATTCACGGCCGACGTGACGAGTTAATGAAAAATGTGTCCGATCCTGCTTCCAGGAATTATATGAAAGCTCATTATAGCCAACGCTCTTGTGTCTTTCCAATCAATACGTCATTTCATCTCTGATAGTCATTTCTGTCTTCGCTTTAACATACTCTTTTCCGGTCAAATAAGAATGGCTTAGCAGCTTACTGCTTTCTTTCGACGAGGATCCTTGCTGATCGCTTAAAGCTATTTGTATGGTAGTAGCTGCGGAAACGATGCTTGTACGAGAACGCCGCGGGCGGATTAGATTTAAGAGCAGAAACGGCAGGGGGAGGGAAGGGAGAACTCGAGTTCTCCTTGTATGCATCGGCCGTGGCGTTGCCCGTGCAAGTTTTCCCCCGAGGGGAAGCCGCGATTCCGTGTTTATTTGCGCACGGAGAAAGCAACGACGCACGGCTATGTATCGTAAAAGTTTCACGAACATCTCTGCCGGGAACGTGTTAACTACAGACAATCCTAATCGGCTTAAATACGCGCCGGAGTGGCCTAAGGGAATGTGCTCAGCGCGGAGAACAGACTCCGCCCTCATTCGCAGCTGATAATTTAGTTTAATATCGTGGAAAAAAGAGAGAGGATACACTGTTTCCCATAACTTTTTCTTGCCTTTCAACGCTAAATAAGTTATCAGTAAATTACGCTTATTTTTTACCCACTGTAATCCCTGCAATGTAGTTCGTTAGTTGGCGATGACAGGCGTGGTTTACGTTAAGACCGTGTTAATCGGTGGATTTCATTCGTGATGAATGTGTCGTACTCCGGCAAATTGAGATGCAATCTAGGCACAAGGAGGGGATTCCATCGGGCAGGAATCGCGTGTTGCACCGATGGAGCGACCAGTTACCAGTGGACAGGGGCTTCGGATAATCGGATGCAAGTCTCCGACTAACGCGTGTCCGTCTGGCTGACGTTATCGGCTGTCAGAGATTCCCTGCTTCAAACAGAATCCCTGCAAAGTTTTGGAAATCAGCGACCCAATCGTTTCGCCAAGTATTCAGCGTTCACTGTACACGAAATTCGGTTATTCGTGTCTTTCTTCTGCGTGGGTTGACGCTCACTTCCGTCGAGTAACTGTCACAGAGCGAGTTAATTTATTTCAGCGAACACTGGCCCGGACAATAACGCAATTTGTTAGGGCGCATTTCGCGGCACGGTCGGTCAATTGCATCGAATATTTTTCGGCCGCTTGGTTGCTGCATTTACCGTATGCGGAAGCGCGCGGTTGCAACGCTTCGTAGACAAGGGCATTGCATTATTGCGCAGTGCGAGAGTGATGCGTATAAAGCCATAGACGGAGCAGAGGGGCTCCTGATCATCTGTTTATGTGCAATCGAGCAAAACTGCATTGAGCGGGCTGCAGAACGGCTTTCCGACGATCTACGCTCATCATGAATAGCTGGCTACGATCGACGCGTTTCAAAAGCACCGGAAGTATGCTTCCCATTGCAAGCAACGTCCTGGAAAAATTCTTCTCCGAACGATGTATCACTTCGTTCCGTCGCTCCTCCCCCTTAGTCGGTTCTAATAAAGCAATTTTCCTTGCACCGCATTTACGTCGCTGCGGAACAAAGATCGGAAGAAGCCGGGAACATAATGCCCTTAGAATTTGAGTACTATTTCCCGGGGAATCGTGGTGTACGGCGTTTAACGTCCTTCAAATGCAATTTCAACGTCGTTACTCGGCGATTCAGCCGGAACGAAAGTAGTCGAGATCGATGATACGTCGATGCTGATGAGTCCTCGACGAATCCACTGCAAGAGAATAAAGTCACGGGGTCGTCCTGCTAAATCCAATTCCGCAGCGACTCCGGGGAAGTTTCGCTTCGATTACACGGTTATTAAATTTGCCGGGTGCACTACGAATTGTAAGGTCGAAATTATGGCTCGGCCGGTTCGATAAGAGCCCCTCCGAAACGATAAGTCACATTTATCGGGAATATTTAATTTTCCTCGAGTACGACATGGGAGTACCCGCCTATCGGTTAACTCGGTTCAGTTATTGGAAAGTTGAGGGAGTGTCGCGGGGCAGAAATGGAGATTCTCCTCCGTAGTTCCGGCCGGAGGACAGCGAGAACCACTGTGCCAGTCTGTTCAAGGAACTTCCAACTGGTTATCGCTCCTGAAATGCGCTGCTTGGAAGTTCGCACCTTCGCCGACGACTCGAGACGTTGACGAGAGAAGTCAGAAGGAACAAGGAGACGACGAGGCTTCGATGATAAGAGACGGACGGCCCGGGAAATATATCTCCAAAAGGAAGATGAAGAAATAGAGCTAGGTAAGATGAAACTCTCGGCGAAATTAGGAGGAAACGGTGGGGCCCGAGACACAGACAAAAGGAAGAGAAAAAAAGAACGGGACATAGAAATGACGAAAGGTGCAGTTAAGGGGGAAAGGCTGGAAGGACCGAAGAAAGACGAGGGAGAAACTCACCGCCTCTCGGCTTTCTTATTCATCGCGCGTGCAGCTGAAATAGGCAGGTCCTCCTAACGAGACGTGCATTATATACCAACTTCTCTCGTTTTCCATGGCACCTTTGATGGAGAGGGAATGTAGAAACGCCTACGGAAAGTGCGACTAGCTCCCACGGATACCGAGTTATGACTAACCTCGGGAAAACACATAACGGAAATGACGAGTTACCGCTTAACTTCGAGGATTAAGACAGTTGGCTTGTTAACACCATTTCCCACGGTGGGAGTGGTTTAAAGCGTTGGCAAAGTGTTGCGCAAACGTCTTAATCGTCGATGAATGGTGGAAATGAAGAAATATGGCGAAAGCGGAAGGATACATTGGGTTTCAAGAAAGCTGATCGTGGGGAAAAGGTACGGGGGAGATGGAGATGGAATGTCTGGTGTGGAAGAAAAGCTCGAGAGGGTGGCGGGAAGACGAATGCAAGGCATGCGGGCGGCTTGTGATTCAAGCGAGGATCGCGATGCATTGGGAACCGACGATGCTTAATCCTCCAAGAGGGCGACTTAAGTTTCTCGAGAAGTTCTCAGGCGGATCGATGACAATGCGCGCCGTCTTCTCCCTTCCCTCGTACTATCCTTACAATGAATTCCTCATAAACCCAAGATACGTTAGGTTTGAAAACTAATTAAATTAATCATCAAAGACAAACAAGTATGTCAAGAATGTCTGGAGTAGCGCTAAACACTCGAGGAACTAGAGAAAAAGAGTGGTTCGTTGACGAAGGAAGGCGTTAATTGGATTTCCGCGCTGAGGCAGTTGTAAATCAGGAAACGACGGCGCTGACATCGCTTTTAACGAGACGGTCTCGTCGAAGCTCGGCCAGGAATTTCATATTTCTCCAAGCCGGAGACAAAGGTAAGACGAGAACTGCGTCCCGTGGCTATGCCAGCAGCCCGAGATGATTTAGAATGCAGAAAGCCGAGTGTCTGCGTGACTCTGTAATTATCTCCATTCTCCGGCTGGAGATACAACTGGAATAGAACTGCCGGGTTAATTAGAAAGAAGTGAAAGACGTGTTGATCAACGGGCAAAGAGTTTGCCGGGAAGAAGAGAACGATCCAAATGATTTTTTATTGATTCCTCGTGATCTTCCAAGACTCCTGCGACGTCTGGTCGTCTACGAAATTCTATTATGTCCCACGCATCTCCATCAACGCATCGTTCCTCGTCCGAAGAGCTCGAAAGCTCTCCACTTAGCGCACAGGCGGATTTCGCAGCGCCGAGTGCTCGTAAATGTTACTTCACCACTATTCAAGGGTCCTCCTCCGCAGCAAGAGCCAATTTCCTTACTTGTCCCGTGACCATTCGCCAATGCATCAACCTCGTATTTTGTTCCACAGCAATGGAGAAACGTGAAGGATCGCGTGACATCACCTAAAATTTTACTCTATACTAATCCCTATAAACGATTTCAATTACGGCACTCGGGCGAATTGGCCGAAAAACATCAAGGCAGGTCCATCAGCGGAACAGGCAGAATTTCTCAGGACGGTCGATACGTCCGGTAAACTGGACGCTGCTGCTTCTGTTCGTTTTGTGTTCCTCTCTACCGTCACACAGAGTCCAGTGGTTTAAAGATACGTCGGAAACAACGCCGGAAATGTCAGACGACCTTCGAACTTTGCAGGATTTTCATCGTTGCAATGGAAATGGAAGGATACGTTGAATGTAATATTTTGCGACAGATTGTCATGGAGTTTCGTTTCCCTGTTGCACGTCCTGCGATAATGAAACACCTGCCGGCCTAACTTTCGTCGCCGTAGCTTCTCTTTCCCGGTCCTCTGTCTATAGAGGAAGTTGATATTGACCGCAGCGAAGTATATTCCACGGAAACTAATCAGATTATCGAAGGATCCGTCGTGCGGTTATCGCCAAGTTGGCCAAATTAAGTTTACAGTGGGGCACGTTGGCCCGTTCGTCAGCAGACTGAGTGCACCGTATTATAGGAAAAGCTTTGAAAAAATGTGCTACGAAATGACGATCGCGATAAGAAGGGTACGTGTTTTAGTGTCATATGGCACGACGTCCAGGTGCACAGCGATTTCACGTTGGTCCTCTTATCTCTATGGTCGAGGGAACAATGAGGATACACCTTCCTGATTAACTCCAGGCACTAGGGACAACGAGTGCCGGATGGCCTAGGTGCGAATAATAAGGGTATTGCGGACAAGAGTCTTCAACAGAAAATAGGTTGAGTGTGTTTTCTAAATTACATTGAAGTAGCAAAATTCTAAGCAATTGTTTGAAAGTTATAAAGAAACTATCCCTGATTTCATTGCGTTAGAATTCCACTTCTGGCCAATTGAAATTGCGACTATACATCCCTGAACGCAGTTCAAACGTTGAGATTTACGTGTACGCATTGTAATTGCCTTGATTATTACACATTTCGCTAATTTGTACGCGTATAATTGGTACTGTGAACCGTGGCGCCAGCCATTTGACAACAGTGATTATAATAGGCGATATAATTAACGAGGCTATCGCACGGTACACGGAGAAAATTTTAATCGGCAAAACACTGCTGTGCCATGGTCCAGCTTATTTTAAGTCTAGCTAAAGGATTCTTTATGTCGCGTTTCAATTGATTAATTGGGCAATTTATCTTGGGCCGTGTGTTTTCTTCGTTCCACTTTCGTGAAACGTGCATCGCGTAAATTGGGTCTCTCCTTCTTAAAAAAGCTCGTGGACGAGCGCATCGGCATTGAAAAGTGTGTGCGCGGCGTAAAAATAATGCACGTCCGCCTAGCCAGCGAGAAAAAGAAGAAACCTCGGCGCGAACCGCTTTTAACTCGTTTCTTTTGGAGGAAATACAATAGGGGACGAAACTACCGAAATATTAGGCTCTGAAAGCTGCCGACTCTTCAGCGTAGAATAGGACAGAAAGAATGATAAACGAAAAAGTATCGATGAAACGTACCCCAGTGATCGGAAACATCTTGAGCATTGCGTATAATTCCGATACACGCTGCAAGGGTTCGAGTGTCGTTCAAGTTTTTCCGCTCTGGCACGAGAGATTTGTCAACGAAACTTAGTCGAGTGGGAAAGATGGGAGAAGGTAACAGCGAGGATGAAACCAATGTACTAGTCTCTCAATTCAGTAAATCATTTTCGCTGGATCTATTCACTTAGCGGAAACGTAGAGTGGCGTAGAGCCGTCGGTTTACAGGCTGACACGGTGCAGGGACTTTCGCGCTGTGGCTGAGTCATTTGCGAAGAGCTCTTAAGCGCGCGTATCTTTCAGGGACGCAGCGAATGCACCCAAGTAAATCTGGCTTCGCGAGGAGTGGCTGGAAATTAATGTTAGAGGACTGCGACTCACTCTGGCAGGGAGTTTAAGCCCCGCTAGGCTCTGTCTTATAATTTATTATGCACCGCGTGGCCTTGCAACAGCTTGATGACTGATCGCCCTGCACTTTTAAGGATACCGCCATTTTTCCTGATAAAATTCCATCCAAGCTTTGCCCCGTTGTCGTCGATAAAGCTTGGCCGTTTTCGATCGATCGAATTTACATATTTGCGGATATTTTTCGGCTGGAATGCACTCAACATATTCCTGTGAAAAACAGGCAATCCATCCTGCCACGGATTATCCGGCTTGTCGGTTACTGTACACGCGCTCCTCTTTCTCCTGCTTTGCGGAAGAAAGTTTGCGCGTACGTTCGGAAAACGTTCGACTCCGGTACTCCCTTAATTCTCCAACTTCTCACGGCGAAACAGTTTCTCTCGCGATGATTTTCGTTCCGTCTCGTTCCTTCAAGGGGCAGGAATTACCGGAAAGCGTAAAAAATCTGCTAAGCTCCCCCTTGGTACATCCATCTTCCATTGTTATCGATTCTCCCCGGTAACGACGGCAGCCGTTATTCTCCAGCGTCATTTGGTTAACATCCGACATTAAGACGATGGCGACGATATACGCCCTTTATGGAAATTCGATCGTTTCGCCAACAATTTCGCGGAAATATATCTCCGTGCACGTTATACCTCCTTTGAAAACTCGATATTTCACATAGACGTCCATGAGCTCAGCGCTTTATGCGCAATGTTTTTCGGACAAACGTCAGGGAAGGAATTTGTCCCCGAACGTGCATAATCCCGGGAAAATTTTTATGAATTTCTATATTTTATCGAAGTTGGACGGGGATTTAACATAGGAATATGTGTTGCACCGCGATATCATCTTTTTCGTAGCGTTGCAAATCGTCCAACAGTTATTACGAGCCCCGTGTATTTTGAATGTAAACGGCGGGATTAAGGGCGTTCTTGTTGCTATGCAAGGCAGGCAGGTGACTGCGCCTAATGATCGTATTTGTACAGTCGTGCATTAGACATGCATTAGCACATTTGGCGTGAATGCAAAACGTATCGAACGATAAATACGCTCGGCACGTTCCAGCGATGCTCGTAATACGACAAGCACAGGTAC
Organism: Hedychridium roseum; assembly: GCA_963989215.1. Classification (NCBI taxonomy): domain Eukaryota; kingdom Metazoa; phylum Arthropoda; class Insecta; order Hymenoptera; family Chrysididae; genus Hedychridium; species Hedychridium roseum. The sequence continues at coordinate 342,378 of OZ022321.1, forward strand.
CATAATTCCAATAATCTCATGACATCCGTTGTGAATTGTCCAACGATGTCAAGGTAATAAAAAAAAATCCCCCTTCTAAACTTGTTTTGCTGTAGTAATTTTTTGTGGAGTGCAAAATGTACGTAACGTTCGCCTGCCCCATCGGTGAAACTCAGTAATTGAAAAAGCAATTTCAACTTTTCATACGTGCGCTACGTTTCGGTTATTATTTTATGAATAAAAAGGAAGTTAAACGGGGAATGCGATTTTACAACAGAGAAAATTTTACGAGTGGGAATTACAAGCTTACCGACCACTTTACCAAGCTTTCCTTATGGGTTTTTATAACGTTCAATAACGTTGCGCCCAGTGGTACGAATTTCTCGTGACAAGTTTTCCCGATTTTCCGCAACGACCAGTAACGCCTCGTCGAATCGGACTAGCGAGAACCACAAACGGAAATCCAGAAATACCGTCGACGTGTTGGCATTTGTGTCGTATAGAGTGAGAGAGAAGTAAGTCAAGAAGGTAGTACGTAATAACTCGTGGTCTGAGAAAAAAGCTGTGTACTTAAATCTCCGATAATAAGTCTTGGAGCTTTTGTCCTAAAATCGTCCTGAAACTATCGTCCTTCCGCCGAGAAGTCATTAAGCGTCGTTCGGTCTGACTGCGATTACAAAACGATTACTTCTACTGGCGTTACATAACGCGACCTCTCTACTGTCTGTCTATACCGCGCCGTTACTACTGCAACAACCCCTTTTCCATCGACTCGTTATTTTGCCTACGTCGCATCCATCGTCCTTTGTTTAAAACATTTTACCGTTTACCGCATTGTCATCGGACGTTTTATATTTCTGTGCGCGTATCGACTGGCTGAAAGTTGGCGTTTTTCTTTTGTCTCCGCTGCATTGTCTTCCTACTCTATTCTTCCCTCACGCGTGTTCATAGTCGAACGTGCAACTATTCCCCCGTCCCGGCCCCTGCCTTTATTCTGTAATTGAATGCATTATGTTACGCGGCACAAAGGTGTACTTCGCTAAGTAGATTGAAACTTATATGCTCAGACATGGCCGTACAGAGCTAAGATAGCTATTACCAGCGGGAAACAATGTCGACCGGGTTTTGCAACGTTCCAAAGGGATTTCTCGTGGTCCCAACGGGTTAGAGTCGTTTGCGTGGAATTTTACAAGGTGTTTCCTCGTCGTAGCATCAGCCTGGCTTTTGGGAATTTGTTGGCGCTCGTCGACGTAGAAAAATATACCACCCCAGGGTTAATAATAGAAATTCTTTTACTTTGTAAGAAGAGGAAGATTTCTCTGGTACGTGCGTCATCGGCAACGTTGGATTCCGAATGAACATGCTGAATTCCATCGGGTCTACCGAATCTCTCTTTCTCCGTCGATTATAAATCGCTAGCGCTGTAAGTCAGGGAAAAAGATAGATGGAGCTCGGCAGGAAAGACGGTCGGGTAGGGCGCCGGCGTGGTTCGCCCGGAAAAGATCTAACGTTGCGATCCTCTCGTTCGTTCGGTTCCTGGCTCGCAAACCTCCCGGAAATGTCCACCCATTTTCGCCGTTTGTCCTGCGAAGTCGCGCCGATTTCCTCGGCATTGCCACTCTGCCCATTAAAATAAAAATCTCACCCTCACTAAGTTCCATAGTAAAAATTAGCCAAAGATTAGTGCTGTTTGACTGGGGATAGATAGATAATAGACATGAAATTCAGGGGGGTATTTCTTTGAGCAAATTCGACACAATTCGTAACACAAAGACTTGGAATGGCGAATGCCGACGAGGGAAGATTTATGGCACGGATTTCAACGTCTCTCGGTAAAAGGCCGATTTTATGGATGAGGTCAAGTTCGTCTCCTCGTATGTCTAACTCAAGTCTTCTTAGTTTTTTCCTCGTGGGAAGATGGAGTCGTAAAAGCCTGAGGATGTCTCCTCGGAATAAAGAAGGATCGAATAATTATTATGCAAGGAATCAATTGCTGCGGAAGGTATGAATTTTCGTGCACATTTCATATTGCGTCGACCGCTCGAATGCGATTCAGAGATGGCTTCCCTCTTTTGTGCAGTCCTCGCGGAAAATGGAATTCTTCTAGAATTTCTCATCCTCACGCAATGCTGCCAGCCGTCTACGAAATTACAAGGCATTCCACAGCATTTTGTACGTGCGCGGAAATACCGTTTTACAGGTGAGTATTTCGTTATCCTGTAGGGCGATAGGGTCGACTTTATAAATGCCCGCGAAACAGCCAGCGAGTTGTATGAAAAAATAATGAAGGATTTATAAAGCTCGTTTTATGGAAATATGCTTGGAAGTAATTGAACAAATATCCATTGTATAAATGCACGACTAATTGAGCGTACAATACGGTGCTTTGCGTGGGGTGGAATTCGTAATTGAATTTTCATTCTACGGTGTTTGTGGAATTTAACGATGAACCAACAGCACAGAGATACCCTGGCCTGGGCATTACCCGAGAGAAAAGCTGGCCCGAGTGAGCTAAATCATCGGGGGATGCATCCATCCGAGCGATGAGGATCGTCCAGATGCGTCTGTATAGAGACCGACCGGCCAGTCCGATATCCCGTTAGGATACTCGCGGCCAAACTTTCGCGATTTATCACGACCGCCATTTTCGCCTGCGCGCTAAATCAGCCAGCACTTGGACTTATCGCTCGAACCGTTGCGACGGGGAGATATTTTAAATTTTTCATGAAATTCGCATCAGCGTTACTCCGGCAAGTTTGAGGAAAAAATATGTCCGGGAGAAATCCTCGGCGGGTAGGAAAATTCGCTGCTGAGCCACGGGGAAACGTCTATCCGGAATTAACGGTATCGTTTCCGCCGGTGAAATAAGCGGAGGAGTCTGTTTCCGGTGGTTTCGAACGACCTTCCGCGGAGCAGTTCTCCTCTCGAGTAGTAGTCATTTGCACGGAGAATACTTGTTCGAGCCGCGAACAAGGCCAAGTCGTTGTGCTCGAACGAGAGAATTGAACGAAAGGAAATAATACCCAGGGGGGAAAGAGAAGGCAGAGGTCGGTAAAGTTGGGTGAATAATAAGGGGAGAAAGGGCGGGTATGTTTGCTCGCCATTTTTTATCGTCTTCATCGTAGCCCTTTTTCCTGGCATGTTTCCCTGCCATTACGAGTCCCCCTGGAACGAGATTCATAAAGCAAAACGCGAGGCATCGACCTCTCGCTCTGGCGATCAGCAAAGATTCCCGAGTAGAGAATAGTGAGGGGCCCTACGGATTCGTGATAGTCCGGGAGATGAGGCGGATGCTGGCGGGGATTGACTGAACGTCACTTTAAATTTTCAGTCTCCAGAGCCAAGGCAGTTGGGCAATTAGACCGCGGACTTTTAATTGGACGTGTCTGCCGGGAAAGCTCGCTGCTCAATGCGGAACCTGTCGTTGTTAATAATTCACTGTTCCTGCTTTACTTTGGCTCAGCGAACAAAAAATTTGCGAAATTCCAGCCGCGGGAAAATGTTAAAGTACCCGCGGCATTATTTTCCTAAATCACGGGGCAAACGTCCGGGGATTTTTACGGCTTGGATGATAGCTGGAGAACGAGTATTCCGCACTGGGAGTTGGTGGAAGCGGGATAAGGGTACATCGTCTCACGGTGGGACGACAGAACGGGGCAATAAAAGCGCGAAAGAAAGTCGGAAAAGGGCAAATCGAGGGGCGGACAGGGCAAAACGCTCTCGGCGTGGATAGTGAGAGAATGGCGAGGATTTCCTGGCTAGAAAGATCGCTGCTACGAGGAGCAGGGATGAAAATTGCGCCGAGCGAAAGACGGGGATTGAGGGGGAGAGGGAGGACGAGAATAGGACGTCTGACTTAAGCGAGGATCTGATTTATCTGCCGTGTGCACATGTAAATCTCCGGCCTGACTAAAACATATTCCAGCACTGTCCGACACGTTCTAGGGATGTTGTTCCTAAAACCTTTGAAATGTTTAAGCCGTCGACAGACGGAAACATTGAGTATGCATTTGAGTAAACTACAAGACGATGGTTGTCGATGCACGTAAACTCAGGGTAAAAACTGCCTGATACTAGAAACTTCTGCAGATCCTCGACACGTTGGTTTACCGGAGAACTAGCGGCAAATGGAGTGGATGTAATTTCGTGCACGCTATCCCCTAGTTGGGTTGGCTAACGATACCGGAACATTTTTATCGTGGCAAGGGGAAAGGGTTGGGAGGTTAAAAAGCTCGTTCGACGCACCAGACTTCAGGTAGATAAACTCTTGAGGAACTATCCCTTCCTGTGTAAGCTCAGGATATCGGCAACTTGAGGAGTAAATACGGCGGGACCCTGCTTAGCGGGAATCTTGAACGACACGTGTCGAGGTATTACCTTGCTCGTCGTCCTCAGCGAGTCCACGAAATGGAGTTACCGGCAACTTCGGGAGTTGCCAAGAAATATAAGCCGCTTCTCGGCTTATCGAAATTCATGCTGTGCAGGAAGCACTTCGCCTGACCGTCAGCCAAGAAAAATCCAACAATTTCTAAGGATCTCGCGAGGACAGCGCTTGGCTCTTTGAGAAACCGGAAACGACGCTGTTGCCCGGTGGTTTCGCGTTCTGGGCCGATAAGGAAATCCTCTTCGGCCGGACCGATCGCCGGAAGGATCGTTTCTCCTAGAACTTTCCAACGTCCGGTGCGAAGCCCGGAAGTTTCTTATCGTTTATCACAACTGCTTCCCGCTTTGCAAAGAGCTCTAATCAATTGTTCGCGGAAAACCATAGCTGAGAACGAACTAAAAAATTCCGAGGAAACATGTTGCGCGTGTTGCACACGATGTTTTTTCCGTTAAACACAATTATTCCATACGGAAGCTATGTTCCCAGCGATGCTCCGTATTCGTTGTGTTTTGATTAAAATGGGGTGTTCTGATTGCCGTGTTACAGCGAGTGGAACATCCGCGGAGTACACGTGGGACAAGGATGAGCCCGGGTGGAGGACACTGGACGAACGTAGGAGTCGTTGGACGCGAACGGTTACCGTGTCGTCGAGCAGCCGTTGGCGAGAGAACGAAATTCCCGTGGAAACGAGCTCGCCAGGTGGAAACCCATGGACCGATGTCGCGACAACCGCCAAGACGGCGGGGCAGGGGGACGAAGGACACCTGAGGACGACGAAATCCTCCGTGTCCGAGGGGAGAATTGCGGTTCACCCGATCGGCAATCGAATCGACGATCAATCGGCCCCGGGGACGACCAGTCTCTCGCAATATACGCCAGCGACAATCGCCCAGGGCTTTAACGTAGGTGACGTTCAATCACGGACACCGGACCGGCTCCCACCGGCTATTTACCCGCGCGAAAAATTCCCTATTTCGGTGCCGGCAGATTCGTTGGCTGTAAAGTTATTTTCCCGGCGGTTCATCTTCGGCGGGAATTCATGGCCCTCGATAAAAGCCATAAAGTCATGATTTACCAGGCAGCGAATAATTGCAGCGGTAATCTCCCCATCGAGACGCGGCTAGAATCGCTGACGACGCTATGCATAACGAGTAGGACTCGTACGGTGTTACTATGATTCGCTCATAATTGGAGCCATCGAGGAGCCAGTTATTCGGCGCATCGTTCGGCTCCCATTTAATAGATAGCCCATGATATTCGAGCATTAAAGGATTATGGCTCATCGAACGCGTAAATTTGCCGAAACTGCGGGACGAACGATCTGCACTTAACGTATCGAAAATGGTGTTTATGGTCGGTTAAGCGTATCACTCGGGATATATGCTCGTTGCAGTTTCCCGTCAAGAGCAGTGTGCAATATTAAATGCATCGTGTAATCACTTTTTACAGACAGTAGCGACAGTGTCGACGGTTAAAAAGGCTCTAACGAAGAAAGCGCAAGTAGTTAGCACTCTGCCAACTTTGACGAACGTCTACGGGCAGCGACGTCAGATGCGACACGTCATCGACCCTTGCGAGCCATTCACGATAGGCGACGACGACAGGAGGGAATTCTACAGCCCGAATTACCCGGATTCCTACCCGAATAATACGGACTGCGTCAAAGTACTGCAGGGTGAGTGGCTCGGCATCGAAGGAAAACAGTTTGTTGCGCTCAAAGCTCGTGCAGTTCGCTGAGAAATCGCCGGTACATACAATGAAAATGGCCGGGAAAGTTCGTTGATGCGAAAAGCTCTCTGGCAATTTCTCGAGCGAAGCGCACTGATTTCTCCTGACTAGTGGGCGAAGGAGCGCAAGGAGGAAAACCGAGGATCCTTTTGATATCCGATTCCCTCAAATCTTTGCGGCTAAACAGCTCAACCGCGGCGAGGATCGCCCAAGAGGGGGAATAAAACGCGTTCCTCCATTCCTCTTTGATCGATTGTAAACACTCTGGTGTGGATAGTGATGGATGAGAAAATATAGAAATGTCTAACATTGCCATTTCCGTATTTTCCTCGCGCTTCTATGGCAGACATCATTTCCAGATCGTTTAAACGAATTACAAACATTCCGCCAGCAGCAAGGAAGTTATTTCTTCGAGCTGGCATGAGTGACAGGGATTTGATTTCGCGTTAAATCGTGCAAGTAACGAAATACGTGGGTAAAGTCATGTTTTGTCGACTGGCCGACATTAGTAGGAAATCACAGCAATGGCACGTACTGGCCCCAAGTTTCGCTAAGACCGTGGGGAGGGCTTGAAGGGTTGGAGGACGGTGATTGATATACCAGCCGGTTCGATTCGCGAGCTGAGAATGGAAGGAGCGAGCAGTAAATTCTCCCCGAGCAGCGATATAAAGCGTAGGTTTCGCAGCTACCGAGAATTCGTCGGTGGCCGGGGGGTGGGGAAAGCTGAAGAACGGTACACGAGGTTCCTTTGTCATCGTCCACGCCTCTTTGGCGTTCCTTGTCTACGCATTCACCAGTAAATCAGATAGAAAGTCGCTAATAATACTCGGCAAAAGGGCTTGATATTAGAGTTTATAAGCACACTTTCCTTCTTATTTCCTGCTTGTTTCCTGAATTTTCGTGAGATAAGTCGAGGGCACGTGGTCGAAATCTCATTCTGCGAGTGTCATCCCCCTGACGCTATTTCCCTGGCCGGCGGGCATGCTTGCCTTCGCGCTGCAAAAACCACTGACTTTGATTTCGTGACACGTTTCCCCCCCGAATAACGTCAAAGAGAAACGTCGGAGTTTTTGCCGCAGGAAAAATTTGCTTCCGGCCACCAAATCGTGAACTGGCCGGGACGTATCTTATCCACCCTCCCCTGGGTCCACTCTGAAGCTGAAAAAAAATTGGCAAGCACCCGGCGAAATCGTAAATCATCGTTTCCATCCGCCCCCGCGAGCAAAGCGTGGCTCACCGACACGATGTCTCGATAACGAATCGATGTATCTATGAGCGAACGACAGGGAAAAGGTCGTCCAACGAGATCTATGTCTCCTCGTCCATTTTTACCCTTGCTCCCTCCTTTCTTTTCGCGCTTGATATTCGTCGCTGGAAAGCGTTGCCAGAAACATGCATTTTGCGCCAAAGGAGTTCGAAGAAAAATGTCAGGCCGCGATTTTATTTAATTCGGTGGAACGAAAGCGAACGAAACGGTGGGAATTTCATTAGGCACCAGGCGTTGCTTCATGGAAACGAGGACTCTCGAAGTATCGGCTCGAACGAACGAGAACAGCTGGCTCGCGGTAGAATTTGAGTCAGGGTCGACGAGCTCCGTCGGAACGCACGAGTCCATGCCGTACGAAAATAGTAACGGCTGGCGGGTTACATCTACCGGCGAAATACGGACGGATTAAACGAAATCGGTAGACGTCGCGTTGTAAAACCTCGCCAAACACGCACATATTCGACCGCTGGAAAAATCGATAAACCCCTCCCTCGCGGACGCGAATTACACGGCCAGCCAAATAATTAATTACTCCTACATTTCCTAACTGACGTTTATCGCGCGACAATAATTACCGTGACGTTTACCCTTAATTAATAACGATAAAATGGCGTGTGCCGTTGACAGTAAGTTTATCGGCAACTATAAATTGCAGGTGCATCGACGCGAGCAAGTTTTGTTAATAGATTTGTTAAATTCCACGCGAGAGAGGGAATAATACGGAACTCGGAGACAAACGAAGCCGGTAGTTTCCGGTAGGAACGGAACCGCATCGTGGTTTACGTAAGAGCGTGCCTCGAATCCACGATGTGATGGATCTCGTGTTGCGTCTCACGATATTCCAAGCCGCCAGGGTCCGTGGAAATTTCTGCAATGTGTACTCTGCACTTGCCGCAAAATATTGTACAAATATCGCAACGGGAAAATGCTTCTACCCATTTTCTACGATAGGCAATATGTATAGCGGAATGAACGAAAATTCCCGGGGCCGTAGAAATCTCGGCGGTGTTTTAATAAACTATACATAAGCCCGTGCGCATTATAAAAGCATTAATTTCACTCGAGTAATTTCTCCTTGAGTTTCTCAAACATTGCTTTTATATTCGTCGGTGTTTGGGCTTCCATCGACGAGATTTCCAGCGCCGATGAAATACTCTACACGTTCTTTAACGATATTTGCGCTGAAAATTATGATAATGGTATTTCTGGGTTGTGCAGAAATTAGTGTAACACGCTCGAGGACGAGTAAATACCGCTTCCATTATTTCGATTGAGGAGAATGGAGAGAGGGCGGGGCAATGCAATGCGGAAGGAAGATTACACAGCAGCCCGTAATTAAGGTGAAACGATCGAGCTCTTTTCTGCACGTCGTTGTTCCCCGAGTTTACACGCTGATGATGGCAAGTACAAAGTGAAGGAGGATAAAATGGTAGAATAATATGTACCCAATCCTGCCGCGAATATTTCCAAGAGAAAGCCGAGGTGTCCCACATCGGAAATGAATTTTCATCGCAGAGAAGCGGAACTTTGCAGGAACACTTTGACTTCCTTACTCCCGACGTAGGAATTTCGCAGTTTGTTCACGGTGAAACGATCCTGTTGACTCGTCAAAGTGGATTATCGTCAACTCCCCGCTTCATACTTCGACGATTCGAGCTAAGAGCTGATTCTCCGGAGAGAGGAATCGCCAAGGGGAAGCGCCATGTAATTCAAATACCGGCGTTATTGGCCGTAATAGATGCAGATACGAGTCGATCGGATGCCGTTGCAGACGACGATCGGTTCGACGTTCGCCGTTGGACGTTGGACGTTTCCTGTAACGAGAATTGCATGTGCCATTCGTGCAAGAGTTTTACGCAGTTTGGATACAGTAACGCGCGGCCGATTCAACGTCAGTTGCTGGTTGGAAGACCGGAAATGGGCGGGCACGTCGAAACTGACAGTTCTATCGGACAGGGAGGACGCGATGGAGGATACTTTCAAATCCTGTCGGACGGGCACAAAATCTACGTCATCTCCGTTCAACGCGTCAATTCATCCCTCATACGTATTCATTCGCGGTCGATTCTCGCCGTCTGCTCGGCCCTCGTCGTCCCGGCGAATTCTTTCTCGCGTCCAACGCCTCAAGGTGCTCCGTAGATCCGATAAAATGTTGGCAACTTGGTAAAATTGTGAAAGTAATTTTAGGAGCCGCCGGAGAGTTGCTGACTCTCTTAAGAATCGGATCTGTCAGCGGCTCGAATGAGAATTTCCTCGTGGACCGTGACAATATTTTTCCCCCAAGTCCGTGGTTCTTGAAAGTCTTCGACGTATAGTCGATACGGATCCTCATTAATACTCGGCGAGGTTCGGCCCGGGGAGGTTTGACAAAGATGAAAGCCACAGACTGAGCCTCGGGAGGGGGGATAATGTCATTAGCAGGACGCTCGTGGTTTTCGCTGCTTCCTGCAGGCGACTGGTCCTTCCTGGCCGGAAGGTCCTAATTGCGCGGATCAAACTTTTTTAATTGCACGAGCCCGGGTAAGGCGGTTGTAACCACGTATCATTATGAAATACGGGGACACTATTAACCGGGCGAGCCACTTGGCCGCGTTAATGAGATCAAAGTCGGTCGAGGACCTTCGAGTGACACGCTCTGATCGGGGCACGGCGTAACGAGGAAGACGAGTAGGCGCCCTACAGGAATTCGATCTCACCGTTCCCTTCCTCCCACGGCAAAGAAAATTGCGAAGAACCAAGTTCGAGGAAGCACAGATACGAATGACGTTGCAATCAAAGAAATATGAGACTTGGAATGCCGATAACTGATATTCTCCAGTACTTTTTAAGAAAAGGGAATAAATAATCCGATGTTCTGACGATGGAAAATAAGTCTCGGCAAGTTGAGGGAAGTAATGGAAGAAGGAGAGGAAAGTTGAGGAATGGCCAAGTTCGTTAAACGAGTACGGTCGATCAGTTCGACGATCTTGCCCTAACGAGCCCTACGGTTCGTCCTTTCTTTTCTAATTAATGTTCGCCTCCTTCTTCGGCTTTTACATGTAATCCTGGGTTTTCCTTCCTTCCCGTTCGCCGTCATCCGCGCCTACGGGAACAGATTAGCAAGGCTATCGATAATGCTGGCCGTGTAATCCCCCAACGTCGCTCATAGCAGATGGATAATAATTTCCACGTTGATTAAGCCGTCGATAGGGAATTACAGGACTAACCCTTTCTTCTCTCCGATGAAACATGGTTCCCCCAGCTTTTTTCATCTTAAACATTAATTTACATGATCTGAAAGCATGTTGTACAGGCAAACTCCATCCTGGACAGGTTAATCAACTTGTACACTGAAGAATCTATTACACGATAACGTCCAACGGGCTGAAAAATCCAAGAGAACTGGCCGAGGAACGACGTGAATCAGTCGTGCAAATCGAGGTCGAAGTTAATCGAGTCCTTGACGAACAGAGAACTTGTGAACGACACTTGGTTAAATTCGATCGCGAAGCGGAAGTTAGTTAACCCCCAGGGACCGGAAGAGGTTGAGCCCTTGTATCTATTCTATTGCTACCTACATTCTCCACAATACCACGGTTTTGTTGTAAACTGTGAAAGAAATATTTGAGATATTGCCAATAAAAATCAAGGTTGCGGACCATCAAATCTTAGCGTCTGTTCTCTTGACATTGCTTTCACAAGGTTATGGGCAGGGCAGGTTTGCTACACGGATTTATAATGTTTGAGGAGTGCGGGGAGTGGTTGGGCCGGCGCAAGCACCGGTCAAGAGTCCTCGTAGTTCCAGTAGTGGCCTCTCGTCAGGTCACCGCGCAATGGTAGTTGAAAAACTCTGTGCTTTGGGGGTGGGGGGGGAGGGGTGGTGGTGGCCGCAGGCAAGGACAGCGCGGGGAAGTCGTGGCGGAGTTCCAAAGTGGGCTGGCAAATCAAGTTATCAAGCACTCGGGAGGTAAGGAGCCATCAAAGAAGCATTTAATGGAATCGCACGTAAATCAGTAGGGCCGAATGCCCCCGGCTACGTGCATTTTGCCGTACAGCGAAACTCTCTTAGACCGACTCCCGCCGGGGGATGCAATTAATTGCGGACCTCGGCTAACGGCTGTCCCTCCACGGTGCATCGGCAATTTCGCGAGTGCGTAGTTCGCATCGTCGACAATTATGATACCTCTATTAAACCGTCAGGTCCACCGCAAGCCTTCAGAGCACGTGTCATCAACCGTCCCTTGAAAAATGGATTAACGTAAAATATAAGGAGCCAGTTTCTTAGTAGTACTTTCTCAAGCACGTGTCATGCAGGGTAAATGCGATTACCTGACTGGACTGCCGAATGAAGGCAGATGGGCTAGAAACTGTTTTAGAAGCCAAGAAGTTATATCGGCGGTCGATGCTCCAGGCAGGCTGAACTTCTCACCCTCAAGTCAAGACCATTCACGACTTAGCTACGAATCCTCCAATGATCCATCTGCTTCATCGGTTAGACGAATCACCAGTGAGAAACTGTTGTACATAGAGACCTACGTCTGTCTCTATCTCGTGAGAAACTGAGCAAAAGCACTTCTATTCGTTTTGCTTCTATGCTAGAACCACTGGTTTTCCTAGGCTAACGCATTGCAACACCTGTCCTTCATGCAAATAGCTAATGGATTTGGTCGACCGGCAGGATTTCATTGTATCATCCTGTATAGACCCTTCCCGGCAGATGAACATGCATTCAACTAACGCGCGTTAGCAGGTGGTGTGCTATGACGTGCGGCTTGCCGGGATTTAGCGTCGGTTAGGATGAATCATCGGCAAAGACCAAATTCAGAGAGCCGTGTGTGTATGCCATAAAATGACGACATTCTGTCGCCGCAAACTCAGCAGCCCGTTCGATACAAAGCGGAGAATTCATAGGGAAAGAATAGCGCGGATGTCCCGTGGGTCTTAAAACCTTCTAGATTCGCCAACGTGTGTGGAATTTTGGGAATTCGTCGAGACGTCCGGATGTCCGTTGGACGTTGGGAAAGCTTAAGGGGGGACAAGCCAAGAGGGTAGTATATTCCGTGTGGACGGGCATAACGGTGTGTCCTGAGTTGGGCCATATCGGTCCGCGCAGTAAATTCGATTTGCCATTGAGGACCGTCGAGGCGGTATTGACTCTCGTTGCCGGAAGGTCGGCATATCCGCGCGTAGAGCGGTCCTTTGAATTTTAAAGAGTTCTTCGCTGAATATGCACGCCTAGCCCTGTCCGAGCGTTGCTCCTTGCCCTGAGGATCCAACGGTATAAAACCCGGCAACGATCTGTATTCCAGCGCGCGATCTCTCTCGATTCCAGCAAACGGCCGTGTACATTGAAAGCCCTCGGCTGTTGGAGTCCGTGATTACTTTTCAACGGCGATAAAACGGCTCGGGAACTGTCGATAAAGATTCCCCCGTTGACGGGAAACGTCGCGAAACCGAATGCGATTGTCCGGAAACTGTCGCGCGGGAAGACCTTTCAGGAATTGCTTATTCCCAAAGTTTTCCTTCTTACGGATTTTCGCGCGGCAACGACGGTACGTTTTATTATTGACGACTAAATTATACTGACTATTAAACCACTCCCGCTCGTAAATATTCCTCACTCCGTAAATAATTAGGAACGGCAGAGCGGGCTGTTCGTAAACCAGAGCGCGACTGCCGGTGGGCCCTATAAAAGATTAAACCGACGTTAGTTCCGGCTCATAAACTCTCAATGTTCCAACGCAACCCTGCTAGGGATCTCTTCTTTCATGGCCGCATGATCGACGAAAAAAATACCGGAGATATATGGCGAATAATGTGACGCAGGAAAAAACCATCCTTCCCACAAACCCCATCTTCTTACTTTCCCACACCCCTTTTTTATCTTCGCGAACTGTCGTCGTGGATGACGGCCAACGAGTCGTGTAGGCGCAATAAACGTTCAAGGCAAACATCGTCGGCACGTGAGAAACCGACGGATTTCACGGTAGTTTCGGCAACGGTTCTGCCGAGCTCGTTGAACTTCCGGCGAGCGCCGTAGGCGAGGTCAAACCGCCGGCAGAAAATTTCACGAGGTCCCCAGGGAGAGGGTGGTGGCGATCGTTAGGAGGAAGGAGGGGAGAGGGGCCACGTAAGCCCGATAGTCCGCTCCGAGTGACATAATTCCGGGGGTGAATGAGCCTCGGAGGATCCACCCCACCTTGCCCTTTGGGCCAGGATGTGTATATCTACTACCTGGCCACGTGTACACAGATACCCCTCCCTGCTTTCCCAAAACTGCAGGCATTAATCTAAAATAAGGGCCGATCAAGAACTCGCCCGTGAGATCAATACATCCTGCAACCGTTCCCTACCGTAGAAAGTCCTTTGTGTTATTCGGGAGAAAAGCCCTATGTAAATTTTCCGAGCAATATTCTTCATCGCGCGGGTTTACTGTGAGTTCGGCGTTGCATGCGTAGTAGTAGTCGCGTGGGTTTTTCGTGTCGACGGTCAGCCAAGATTTCATTCATAATGGACCGCGAATGCCGGCGATTTTTCCGAGACAATGGCGTCACGTACAAAAGATCGCGTTCTAATTTTACACAACGGGTCCTATTATTAAATTTTGCCAGACGTCACGGCGAATTGGCGCGATTTCCAAGATTTTCGCTCTGAAATCAGGACTCAGAAGAATTGATTATGGCCCTGCATTCGAAATGGACCCTGCCGCGGACTGCTCTGAACTCGGAAGTTTACAACTCCAGCAGCTGTCCGTGTATGTTCCGGAACTCGAGTATATGCGTTACGGTATTTCGCTTGCTCCCGTTTGAGAAGGGTCGTCGTGGTGACAATACAATATATCCTTTATGAATTTTCCCTCCTGCCCATGCATATTATTACCCACTGAGGGTCCCCTATTTCCCGGACAAACAAAGGGGAAAATCCTAAACGCCGGAAGGTCCTTGAAATTTATGGAAAGGAATTAAAAACTGGCCAATTCAATGAGTCCGTAGGTATTTCTAGTGCATCCGCGTTTCACGCTGAGTTCTTCGTGTGTACGCGATGCAATCTGAAATGAGGCAGTTGGGATGCAAACGCGACTTCACTTTCCCCGCACGTACGGAGCTTATCCGCGAATTATTCAGCGGGGGGCGCCGATCGTTAGAATTCACTTTATCTCCCGGCAGCATCTCGTCGGATATCCCCCGGCGTGTATAGACGACGACTATCCGAGGGGATCGCACTTGGGAATAATTATGAACCGGTTCCAACCGTGACAAGTGACTTCCCACGCTTATCGCCTTTTCCTACGCCAGTTAAATCATTCGATTTCAACGGGCAACCGCCCTGAAAATTTCTCGCGCCATCGGTGGATACTTTATTCTGCTGTTTTTCTTTTCCCTCGGCTCCAGCGGATGAAGGGTATTTGCTGCGGCTTGACTTCCGGGACGAGTTCAAGTTGGAGGACAGCACTGACTGTCGTTTCGATTACCTCGAAGTGCGCGACGGCAAGTACGGCTTCTCCAATGTCTTGGGCAGCTTTTGCGGGACGAGCTTTCCACCTGAGCTCACATCTAAGACGCGTTACCTATGGCTACGCTTCCACAGCGACGACAGCATCGAGGGCAAGGGTTTCAAAGCTGTCTGGAATATGATACCTAGGCCAACTTATCGTAAGTCTGCAATTCCCTCATCTCCCAAAAAATAATATTTATTAAATTCGTACGCTCATTCTGAATATTCAGCACTTTCGGTAAAGGTGGTCGTAAATCATGTGTGCATGTGTGTGTGTGTGTGTGTGTGTGTGTGTGTGTGTGTGTGGACGAACGAGAGAAAGCTTTCCAAAAGCGTGGCTAGAGGCCAAAATTAATTCATAGTCTGTAGAAAGTACGCTGCCGTGAATACCCAGAATGCAGCCGCAACTGCTAGCGTGTTATAGCCTTATTCGCTTTTCACATGTACACACGAGTCAGAAATAACCGATTAGTTTCACAAAAATTCGGTTAGCAAACCAACTGGAACGATAATGCACGTAAGATATTGATATCAGCGAGAAAATAGGAGATAATCTACGGATTAACGAAAAGCCGGCAAGTGTGGATTCTATTGGCCGTATTTTCTTCTTTCTTTGGCTACGAGGAATACTTTACGGCGAACCGAAGCGTCTGCCACTAGGCGGATGACGAAGAAAAGCCGAGATTTGCCGGTGAATACGATTGTCCGGGGATTGACATGTCTTCCTCGGCGGAAATCAATAACGCGACGCGACGTAAGGACCGCTGGCGGAATACTCTTAAAAGCTGCAATGCACGAAAGCTGGAGAACCAGCAGAAATAGTCGGATGTTTGCCACAGACCGTCGGTGTTTAATCACTATTCGTTGACGTTGCTTGCGCGGCATGAAAACGGCAGCCGAAATTCAGGGTTCCGCAGTGACTTTGATTGGCGGAGGTGCGCGATATGCCGGCTCTAATTACAGTTTCGAACTAATTGCGCGGCTCCACCTGCGTGCCGCCATGTGTGTGTGCGTGTGTTGAATATGTGCATAGTGTATATCAGACGAGGTAAACGTTTCAAAGCGAGCCCGGGGAAAGTGTAGAACTGTAATAGGTGTGATCCACAGCGGGGGTGGCGCCGGAACCAGAACCATGCATAGTTAACGTCACTGGTACGCAGGCGATCATACACAGCAAGGACGTCGAGGACAGGAAAAAGTTCGCGGAGAAGGAAGGTCTACCATTGGACTGCATGTGGGCCATCAAGGTGAAAGAAGGTTGGAAGGTAAGCCAAGTATTTCACGGATTTATTTTTTAATGATTACCAACCTGCTGGACCTGTCTCTAAATTCACAGATCCAACTGTCGTTCTCGGAACTCTTTAAGCTACAACGGCCCAACGAATGTGACGCCAATTTTGTCGACGTCTTCAATAAGGACACGGACATCACCTCGAGGGAAAAGAACTTTTGCGGCAGCATCGCGGACACTGTATTGATCAAGACTAACACCGCTCATATCCGGTTCTACGCGGAACCGAAGGCTCTCAACAGCTCGTTTGAAGCTGTCATGACAGCCATACGGGACAAGGGAGCCGGGGAAAAAGGTAGACAAGTGATGTAAATTCACGGGAAATTCTTGTAAAATAAAATCATGTCAATATTTTAATACTGACTGCATGGCAATATTACTGGTTATCACTTTAATCATTTAACGGCGTCATAATACGCTGGCAATCTGCAGCGGAAATATCGTTTCCATTTATGATTATCCCCGATGCGTCGACAAATTTTTCTACATATTCATGAAAGCGCGTTTAATTGCAGCAATTAATCTGCGTCGCCTCGATACGGTGTAAAATTGATTGGCCGGTTTTAACGGGGCAAAAATATCCATGCAATAAATTACTAACGCGACGAATGGTATGAATAAATAAGGACGTTGCAGAGGAGACAAAGTTCCACGGCGAGGCGCGAAAATGGGGAAATTCTTGGAGGATTTACGTGTCCAGTTGGCCCGCGAATTCCATGCACGTTCGAGCGCGGACACTGCGGGTTACCTAATTTGCCATTCAGACGTGCGGGGCGACCATTAATTTAGAATTTGAATCCTTTATCGAACGATTATTCCCGGCGGGTACGCCGGCGGGTCGACCGCTTAAGCTGATTATTGATTGTCCGAATATCATCGCAATTATCGGAAACCGTGATACTGATACGACCGACGAATTAATTCGAAACGACGAGTCTGATAAATGTCATTCGCCTGTCCCTTTTTTCGGTCCTCTTCGTCGCAATTTTCTGATTGCGCGTTAATTACTTTTCCCGCGGGAAAGACCGATCTGCCTTCTTCGGGGGAATTGCGCCGACGTGGTGAATTCAATTAAATTCTACGACAGAGCTGCCAGCAAGCGCTCGTGCGGAAAGACACTCGGCTCATGATATCCGCATGGAAACGCTGTAATATAGAGATTAAAGTTTCTTGTACGGAGGAACGTGCAGGCTAAGTTCAACATGACGGCACGGCACTCGGAAAATTATATTCGGACAGTTACTGTCCCCTTCCTTTGCGTGGCAAATAGATAAAATAATGAAATAAACGCTCTGTTAAGCCTACAAGCTTTGCTTTCAAAAAACGTGTCGGTCCGGTCGACCAAATCTGACGCGGTCGAATAATTTCAGTTTTTCACGCTCACCCGCCAGCATATTTTATTCGCCGGACCGTTTTATTCGCTTGACCCGAAGCACTCGGGTTTTGCGAATTAATCGTTCGCAGGAAAAATCCTTGCTGTCTTTGGCGCGTCCGTTGTTTTAATTCCGTTGATTCGCTTCTCCGTGGAATGTAGAATTGAAAATGACGCACCGGCCAGACAATGCCCGCCGCGTCTCAATACTCTTTTATTTTGGCCGCGCGAATCCGTCGACTTCTTTGATATTTTTCCAGCGTGCGCCGAGGGCGAATACGACTGCGAGGATTCGACGTGCATCGACGGGGCTCTGCGCTGCAACGGAAAGGTCAATTGCCGTTTCACGTGGGACGAAGACGAACAGCTGTGCGGGGTGAGTGGCGGATTTCATCCAAACTCCCGAGAATAACCGGCAACAGTAGCGTTTTCAATGCGCCAATTCGTGCCATTTCCGACGTTATTGATACGACGTATCCTTCCGGTAAACCGTTCCCCCCGCCCCCTCTATATTTTCAATTACGCGTCGACCTTCCTCTCCTGTCAGTATCTTTTTCGTTATTTCAATTCTCCTTTCCAATGAAAATTATCACGGGAAACTCCACGGTCGTATATCGCGTGGGGGTCATTTATATGTCAGCCTTTTATGCGGAAGGGGTGTAAGGTTTTACTATAAATTCCTTTGTCCGGAGCGCAACGCAGCGAACCGGTTCATCCAGCTGAGCCACCGTTTCTTAGCGCCAAACCACGGAGTCATGGATGGAGAGTCCTGAGGGAATGCCACGTCGCCGGGACTTAATCGTTTCCCCTTCCCTCTCAGCCCTGGGGATCATGCCCGCCTTCCTTCTGTACGAGGGCGCTAATTAATTTATTCGTCCAAAGTTTTGGCCTTTCGTCTCTGTCTAGCTTTCCCCTAGACTCCTCTCTACTCTCTGTTCTATCCCGTTCGCTGGCCATGCCCCACGGACGCTTCTTAATTTTTCACGCACCCTTGTTTGTTGGCTTGCCGAGAATTTCTTGTTGGCCGAATCTTGAGCATTTCGGAATCGCTTTGGAAATCCAGTCGGCGACAGCAGGCCCTCCGATGGGTGGGTGTTTCCGCTTCCCCGACGTACAATAGTATAACGCTCCTGGCAAACTACCAGAACAAGCCGACGAACGGCCGCGATGGTCACGACGGGATATTAATCTAACGGGGAATAATGTCCACGGTATTATGGCGACCCAATTGGCGCGGCTGACCCGCCACTGACTTTTTGCTGCTGCTGCTGCTGCGCGAATTTCAAATTCCGTACGTACGTAGCAAAGATCCCGAGTTCAGCGATACAGGGTTAATAAATTCCACCGAGTTACCAATTCCTCACGGCCTAGGACTTTTCATCTAGATTTATTGGTCAGCGATTTTATAGCTCGGTCCGACAAAGGAATAATCGCAGCCACGGAACTAGGGTAATTTAGGGAAGAGTTCTTACAGTTACAGCGGTAGGTGGAGGGAGATGGGGAAAGCATGTTCTCCGGGGGGGATTACATCACGAAACGTGCATAATCTCGCTGTTATATTCCAATTCGGTATTTCATTCGTCGTTTCAAGCGGCGTGGATGGTATATATTATCGGCTGAGGGGTAATCCCGCGGTAAGCCCGGGAGTAACTCCTTTGGAATGACTGCGCGCTGAGATCGAAGGGGGAACCGCCAAGGACATGGAGAGGCTATCCCTCTGGAATTTTCCTCACGCTTTTGGTGTATGTCAGACGGGAGGAGGGTCGATGGCGACGCTATCGCGACGACCTGCGTGATACGAACGGACCGTCGGACCGTCGAGAACACGCGAAATTGTGGGCCGAGGGGCCGCGGCCCGGTTAATTCCCGATAGACGTGGGTATCGACTGGCCGAGGAATCCCCCAGGTAACCCCGACGACGGGATATCCATCCCATAAACGAGATTCAAGGCGATTGATGGCGCCTCGGGTGACGGCAGCCCACCAAACTCCACGCAAAACTTTCCTAATGCTCTTTACGCGGGAGAACAGTACGCCGGGATCATCAATATTAAATTACAACGAAGAAACTGACCGTTCCGTAATTCATTTTACGTGAGCATAGTCCAACACCCTATGAATGTCTCATGGATTCGAGCGAACTCGGAGGACAACGTCGAGGAGCGTTTCGTTTCACTTTTTTTCCCCAACAAGTCATGAAAAAATCTTCCATTTCTCTGCTCGTTTTCGTTATTGCAAGTCCCTTCGTTACAATTATGTCCCGGCTCGTTAACTACAACTTTCGACTTTGCTTTTCCCTTCTTATTTCTCGGCGTTCCTTCTTGCAGCGTTTTTACTTGGTAAACCGCGAACATCGCAACGAAACGTCATTAATTTCCTTTCTTTTCACCACTTTCGGGTCCTTCTTCTGGACGACCCCGCGATGGAAAAAACGGAGAAAAGAATGGCCAGGCGGAAGGTTGTGACTGATATAAAAGCATTCCGGCGGGCCTTGCAAAAACGCTGAAGCAGATGTATCTCCCTCTTTACGCCCTTTTAGGCGAGATTAGCTCCGATTTTCCTCTGCTTGCCATGTTCCACTAAATTCACAACAACGTTAGCGCGGTTGTTCGAGCGAAAGAAATAGCCTGGAAAAATCACGGCGAAGAACCGCGCGGACAGTAAAAATATAATAATGGCCAGCCAAGAGACTCGCAATACGCCGCTTCCTGTAAAATGCTTTATCACTGGCCTTTCATCAGCTTTTATTCCTCCTACGTTCGAACTCCGAAAATGTGGGACATGTTTACTACTTTTAGCCTGTTATTAATGGGTCAGATTGCCGTGACGTACGAATGTACAGAGATTGCCGGGAAATATAACCCATGACGAGTCATGAAAGGACAGGGCGGAATAAAATTGCCAGACTGACGTGTACACACAACTTTGACAACGAAAGAACCGACCAGGACAGCATCGTAAATATTTTACTTCCGCCGAAATGTCCGCCTTATGTCAAGCCAAGAAAGAGCGCAGAATCAACAAAAGTCTCTTCGTAATACCTGTATGATATTGGTTTGTGAAAGGAAACGATTGGAAGAAAATATTTGTATTAATTGCGAGTTCCCTTTCCTTGTAGTTTCCTTTAACTGGCAAGGCGTAAACGAACGGGCCATTTTCCGGACAGATTCTACCGTTTGCCGGTGCTCTTACCCGCGGTATAATTTAATTCCTCAGCGACGAACGAGATTTGAAATAGCGTTACAGTCTCGCGCTTTCTCGGTGAATTATCGCGCCTCCGCCACTTCGTAGGAGGGTTTTCCGGGGAATTGCTTGTACAGTGCCGAGGTTCGTGAGCGGCGTGCACCCAAAGAGAGAAGGAGAGTCAAGTGCGAGCGAAGAATTGGAGGGGAAAAAGGGAAGGGTTAAAAAACGAGCAATGGAATAGCTTTAATGGAAACCAATAAAACGATGGCCAAGTTGCAGTTGATTAAAAGTACCGTTTCAACTTTATCTTCGTTGCAGAAAAAGGCATCGAGATTGATCGATTCGCAGCACATTGTCATCATCCTCGTGGTGTTTTCGCTGATAATGTTCGGCATGGTCTTTGCCTTCCTCTTCAACTGCATCCGCAAACTCGTTCGTGATCATCGAATCATCAGGGTAAGTATCCTGCGGACTAAAACGTCTTAACGTAGTCAGCTCAACACAATGAATTCGTGATACAGGAACACATTCGTCAGTCGAGGGAGAACAGATTGGACGAGCTTGGACGAAAATCTACGCCCTGTCCAATTTCTGCCTCGAGAACGGACATAAGGGACCGGGACAATGATTCTCCTAGCCTTGAAGTCGTTCCCAGCAAGGAACTGATTCCTCCGACGACCTTGATAGCTCACGAGTACACGAAAGACCTGGTCCTAGAGATGGCGTACAACACGCGGGACATGAATGACATTCACCAGAGTAATAACGTAAGCAACGCGACGCAGGAACGTTTGCAGGAGTCCAGCGAGGAACCTGAGATGCGAGACAATTCCTGTCAGACGAGGGAAAGTCTTTTCGAGACTCGAATCCCCGAAGCAAACGTGCAGCCGGCATTCACGACGTTCGGTTTTCGTTTACCGAACTCCCAGAACGGGACCAATCATCACCACCATCACCACCACCACCATCATCTGCAGAGCCCTCAATTGTCTCAGCAAAGCTCCCAGAAGTCCCAGGCGCCCTCACACCCGTCGCATCAAAGCTCCCATCAGACTTCCCAGGAGAGTTCCCAGTGTTCCGGCTGCAGTCCAGCCTCCAGAGGTCGAGACGGGAGTATGGGTATTTGTCCTAAGCACAATCCAATCCCAGCCCCACCAGGCTGGTCCGTGCACGAGGCAACCTTCTCACCGTCTGTTTACCCGGGAGCGCAGTACCCGGAAACCCTGGACTACCCTTCCTACCAGAGGTTCCAGAGTCCAAAGCCCAGCAGACAAGCCAGCGCGTATCAGCACTCCCCGAAGATCAGCAGACAAGCTACCGTAGGGTCCGGTGAACGATACGGAAGCTCTCTTTACGGTTCTGGCCACGAGTCGACCAATACAACGTCAGTTTCTCCTAATTCTGGATCCTCCAAGAACCAGCTGGCCCCGACGGACCCGCGGTACAGGGCTGAGGCGGTCATCGAAGTGGACCAACGACGACCCTTCAGCATAGAGAGCACAAAGAGCGCTCCCGACGTGATTGCGACGCACTGACGTCGGAGTGCTGGGGATTGGGAGCCCTACAGGAGACGCCATCCCCGTCAGACCGTTGACGAACGGCTGGGAGCCGATGGAAGTAAGGTTAAAGTCAGCGTTGCCACGCAGAGTTCTCTCGATGACGACGCCTCGACGAGCTCCACAATGGAAGCCAACTCCTCTTCCTGATCTACGTGCCCCGCCCCGACCGATCGACCTAACGACAAGGAGAACAAAGGCCTGACGATTCTCAAGTCCATCGACGAAGCTGCTGATCCTTTTGTCGCAAGCCTGCAACCTTGCAGGAAAAATGTCTCCTTGAAGAGCAACGATCTTCCGATCCTCAGACCTCCGGAAGGTTTCAGGTGTTCCTTCAATAGGTTTGCTTGTCCTGCTCTGGCCTGGCATCATTCCAGGTACCGCGAGCATCCTCATCCGCCACAGAAAAGGTCGTCCGTAGGCTGGAACCCTTTGAGACGTTGCAGCCACGACGCTCTTTACCGGACATGGCCTAATAGGACCTGTAGGAAGGCCCAGCATTGGCCTAGGAGAAATATCGGTATGCAAAGTTCCTTGGAGTGCAGGAGATCGTGTCTCGGTTCGCGCGGCTGGATCGTCGCTTCAATTGGGACGGTGAATAGGTCGAGCGATCAGGAGGTGGGTGCGTCCATAGCTTTCTAGAGTTTCATTCAGGAAATTCGAAGACGGAACGAACGCTCTGAGCCTTTTCAAATCGATAAACGTTTTAGCCATATCACTACTCGGCTGCTAATAATTCGTACAGTGTTACGTTCTCGGCAGAAACTGGGTTCACGAAATAGAACGTACCCCCCATCAACAGTACCGGACGATCATACAGGTAGAGAATTTAGAACGCGATTCGACGAAAGAAAGCACTGCCTTCTGATCTTATGGGAATTAGCAACTTGCACCAGCGACATAAGGTAGACGTCTAGAGGGTTTGCATTTTCCTTTTAACGCGATGCGAACGTATCGACAACAGGAACAAATAGAAAAACACAACCGGTAACATAAATCCGCGAGGGGCCTGGTTTCATCGTAAAAGCCGAGTTTAAGCTGTGCGAAGGGGCTAATTATTTTGATTAAGTAGATAGGCCATTGGGGGATCGTGTTACCCGATGGCCCGAGGAAAATCAGCGAGAAATCTCAGCCGAATGGTTCACGTGGCGACCAATTCGGTTTGTTAACGTAATCGCGGATATTAGACGAACTATTTTTCCACGGCGGTTTTCCATGGGAAATCGAACGAGTCTGCGCACACATGGCGACGACCTTCAAGCTGCATTTATAGTACGTAGTACCTACGCGCTCATCTTCATCCATTCACCGGCCGAATCGCATTTTCTACTGAAAGTAGGGCAAAGGGGAATCTTCCATCGAAGGTTCTATCAGGACCCTCAATTGATTTTTTCCTTCATTCTCCATGCACTCATGCCCTAAACATAAAAAAACGATGGCGATCTTTGCACGAGTATTCATACATTCTTAACAAGCTGTTGGGTTTGAATAAAAACGAATTGCTTTAAGCGTATAACTGAGTATTCTTGTATCGACTAAAAATTCTATCAAGATGATTGTTACTTGTACGAATTATAGATTCAAGGGAACAACGTTTAAAGACGGGGAGAGGTCTAAAAATAATTTGTCTGCGGAGGTCAAGAGATTCGTTGGAGAAATCGCGACCCGGAGCCGCGTGTGCACAAACTGCTCTATTCACGACCAGAGATGTAATAAAATTAGTCAATTAAAACGTCGAACGGCTGGACGAGCTAACCCACAGGAGCCAAGGCAAATTATGACGTAGCGAGGCGCCAAGTGTAGCGATTTAGTACGAAATACCGGCTTGTACGCAGGACCCGTGTTAACGTTACGGACATATAGGTGCAGACTGTACAGATTGTACACATTTGTATGTAAATTATCTATAAATATACGATGGAACGTTGGTGATCGACGAAACAATGAATATAGTACTTTTAAAATAATCTGCTTTGTCTTTCAATTACCCCGATGATCCTATTTTTCCCCGAATACCTATGATCTACAGGTAACCACGAGGTATGTAAGCTTTAATATACGAGTATTCCTGTTACAACGACGAGTAATCAGCCTTGAATCGTAAATTGTGCTAAGTGAAATCAAGCAGGGCACAGGGCGTGTTATTAAAGTTCAGGAACAATCGTAAAACTTGGTGAGAATAAACCGTGGGCGGTGCTGAGCAGGTGTTATAATTACGGCGCGCACGGGGCACAGGTTGAAATATAATATTCCCCGCGTAGTACATGCACTTCCGGCGTATTAGTTGGCCCCGTAAAAAAGCTTCTATTGCCGGGAGCTTTAAAGAAAAAATAGTGAGATTATTTGCGGCGCGGTTCGCACGTTACGGTTCGCTGCGTCCTTGGTGAAACGCAAAGAGAATCTCTTTGAGCCGCGGTTCAACTCATCCGCGTTGAATTTTATTCGTATGCGGACAAAGAAATTACTCAACCAAGGTGATAGGAAATCGTGGCCGCCGGTGTTTACCGCAAAATCGGCCGAATAGTAGTCGGTTTTGCCCGTCCTCTGGAATATTCCGCGCGGATCGTGGAATCGCGAATAACGAAGACGGATGAGCCGCGGTAAAAACGGGCCCCTACGTCCCAGAAAGCCACGACACTTCGGCCAGCTTTATCTCTTCCGCATAATTTGTAATTTATGTGCCGACACCGCGCTGCAGCGCCGTCGGGCTAAAGGGTCAGCGGATCGTTTCGTCTAACGCGGCAGCCAAAAAAATGTACCTCGTAAAATAAACATAGCGTCGGAAAAAACCGTTGGAAAAACCGACCACGATACCTTCTTTGGCCGCTCGTAGTTTGAGATATTTTCGCGAAAATTACGAATGGTCTACTGCCTGGTCACGCGTGGTGAGATGAAAAAAAAGTGTCTTCCGTCGTAAGCCAATGGTATACTTCTAATCCGAGTCGTTTTCCCCTTCGTTCTGTCGCGCCGTTTGTAAGTCTCCGAAGTTCGGGGCAGAGCACTGTTGACAAATCGCCCCGCTTTCACCCACGGAGGCGTGGTCCAGGGAGAATGAAAATCTCACGCTGAAAAATACACTGGCGAGCCTGGTAATACCCTTAATCCCCCGGAGGAATAACAATTTATCATTTTTTAACTGGTCCGATAATCTGGAGAGAGGCCAAAGCTCGCAAGACGAAGGTTCTTACCCTTTTGGAAAAAGATGTTGGTCCGAAAAAAAGCATCGACAAAGAAACGCGTAGTCTTATCGCAGTGTTATTTTGTAAAGAGTGTATCCAAGAGTGCTTTATAAAATCGTATCCCTTTATTTTTAATGTTACCCAGCATTTTGAGGAAATCTCTTTCCGCGGGAACCGCAAGCTGATTAAAAATCTTTAGCGAAGGGCGTATAAAGGACGTTGAGAATGTCTCGCGTGAATCGTTATTATCGCCATTTAGGCGAAATACCGAGAGTCCTGGCTGCTTATGAGAGGATCTAAAGGCCGGATGGAGGGGGAGGTGTGGAAGGGGAGGAAAGAAAGTGCCGCCGGTAGTAAAAACTAAATTAAAATCGCACGGAGGGAGTCGCGACGTAAATTCTAATTTTATTACGGCAGGATCGTTAAAAGGAGCCGTTGCTTCGGTATTCTCGCGGAATTACGTATTTATCTGTATACCGTCAGGTGGAAAGCACTTTTTCACGGGCCAATCACCGTCCAACGTGCTTTATGTCCGTCAATAATTGCTTCACTTCTCGCGCAGAGTGCGTTCGTGTTTTGAGCAGAATAAAAAAGCTGCCTTTTGATTGACCCACCAGCAAATGGACGAGCGCGCTCAAGGCTAAATTCTGGATTATTATTTGCCGCTATTCATATCACGATTTCCCGGCGTGTGACTGCCAAAACCGCGTAATCGGATTAGAGTACCGCCATTAAGGGCACAGCTCGCCACTGAAATTTGTCCTTTAATCCTTCCGCTTCGAGGCGCACAGTCCATGCGACGAATACGAAGAGGAAGCTTTAGGGCTTGGCTGAAAGGGGGTAGGAGGGGCAGGGTTAGCCGGGGATTAACTGGAATCATACCTTATTGGGAATATGCGCGTGCTCGCATTGAAATAGAGACAGTTCCAGCGTGAAATCAGCAGATATGTACCATCTGTACATACTTATCGCGACGATTACACGCTCGTAAAACGGAATGGGAAATTTCTTTTTCTGTTTTTCTGTTGGGCTGCATCGTCTTAATCGTGGTATCCTCGGTGGGGGATTGAAATTAAAGGAAACGTCGGGATAGAACGGTCACGTCGCGGAGGAATTACCCTCACGAGTTTCATTTCGTCTGCGGGTCCAATCGGTATTTATCGCGGGTTCGAGAGTTTTACGCTCATTGGAAGGTCGTGGCTTTATGACTGTGCGCCGTAAACTACGCATTTCCACGGCGAGGATATACTCAGGATACAACAATGGTGCTTTATGCGCCGGGGGAAGGAGAACGAACCCAGAGGAATAGGATACGAAATTTACTGCAAATACGGAGGAACTGGGCCTGCTACTCGCGAATTGTTCCCGTAAATAAACCACGAGCTACTGTCTTGCTCGCTGTACCATATTAAAAAATTATTTGCATTCAAACGGCCCATCTTACGAGTTGTACTATTTTTTCCAGCACCACAAATGATCATTAAGAGTATATTTCTTTAGAGATAGAAAGGGTGGAAATTCTATGTAGCAGCCTTCCTCGCGGGTATGTAGGTTTCTACGTTGGCCATTTATAGAGATGTATGCATGTACCGAAAAGCGGAGCAGACGCGTATTCCGGTTCGCCTATATCAGCGAGCTAGGAGGATCCCGGTTTTTCCGTGACGTGGGCTCAAATAAATTTTGCTTTCTTCCGAGCCGGCAGAAAGGATGGATGGGACCGCCCACGTCTCGATTATCGCGCGAGTCATTCGCGAGAATCGTAAATCCGTGATGCGAAAATTTCCACGCCTCCAACATCGAACGTGACAAAACGGGAAAACTCGAAACGGCATTGTTTTAGCACCGGCTGGATATTATGACCCGCGGGGAATAAAAAGTCGGACGAAGGGGCCTACGTTTCTTCAATGATAATTTGCCTGGGGAATCGCTGAGATGAAAAACGTGCCATTAGCTTTTGATCTTTGCCGCGTTACTTTTTATTTGGCTGGCAAGTCCGTCGGTTGGCGTGGAACCGGCGGACTCTTCAAAAAGCCGAGCGGTCGGTGGGGTGCGTTTGTAATTTACGATCATTGGAGGATCACGATTTCACGACGCCGCGCTGTCTGGCCTGCTAATATAGCACCGGTGAGGAGGACGGGGATCGTGCTGTTTTAGGGGCCTATTGGAGAATTGCTGTACAAGACATCTCGCAGGAAGGTTATTTCGACGGGTGAACGATATATCCTCCCGGTGGCTCGGCAGGGGCATAAATAAATGTTAATGGCTCGGCACTACGTGATCGACCTATTTACCCGCGCGTATTGTCGCCCGAGGAACTGCCTTAACGAGCGACGGAGACACGGCCCGAAAGTCCTTCATAATTCAAGCCCACTCGGGAAATAAGGGAATCGTGACAAACCTCACGGCAGAGAAGAGATATTGCCGAATTTCAAAGGGACGAGTTTGCTCCAATGAAAATCACCTTGATAATCGCGACGAGCTGTTAAAAAGAAGACAACATGAGCGGCATGTTAAAAAGCGCGCAGGGGAGAATAAATGATGGATACGAGCATGCAGAGCGGGCCTGTAAAAGCCGCCATTAAGGGGCAAGAACGGGCCGGGGGATGTACAAGTGAAAAGTTTTATGGACCGAGCGAGTTTTCGCGGGGATCGATCGTGTGTACAAGCCTTAATGGCGCCGTCGATTAAGGATTTAAAGGTAATTCGTCGAGCCATCCGATCGTCTTATATCCGCCTTAATGCTAAGAAAAGGATTTACTTGGAGGAAAACGAATAGTCCCGGGCGATTATCGCTTGTGATTGATGCTAATGTATCCGCCTAAGTCGCGCCCAACTGCCAAATCTTATCTCCCCGAGGCATTTGCTTTTAATCCCCTAAAAACTCGGCACGTTTTTAAGCGAAAAACGAGGAAATTCCTCGAGGGGAAATTATTGAAGCAGCTTTGTAAAAGCGACAAGGGGAAAGTTGATGAAGTAAGGATCGAATAGCGGGGCAAAGTTTTAGCGAGTGCTCCAAAGATTTCGTTTCCATTTTCACCTGAGTTGTCCAACGACACGCGGCAAACAAAGAAGCCCAACTCTCCTCGTCGCTTTCGATCCACCTTTATTTGCAAAGTTTCTCCGAGGAAATTCCATCTCGGTGCGTAACTGTCTCGCGAGAACTCGTCAAATTTTCCAGGAGAATTACCCAAACGGACGATGAATCGCTAAAGGAAAATGTCTTTGGCAAATTTGCCAGCTCGTCAGTGCAAAAATTCGTAAGTTTAAACCGGATGAACTCGATGAAATAGTTTGCCGAAACGGTGAGAATTTTAGGAGACGTTGAAATTGGCTTATCGAATGAGAAATTATGAGGAATATTTTGCGCCAGCGAAACGAGAGGTGCAAGCAGCACTGGCCCGTCGTCCTGCAAGATAAATCGAGGCTAGGAAAACGATTTCGCGAGCCTTCGCGTCCGCTGAAACACAGTCTCGCCATTCGCAGCCTCGTAAAACAGATCCCATGGTCGGGGCTGTAATCACGGCCGAAGCAAAGGGAACGTATCGGCTTCGCCGGGGAATTTATCGTGGCGTCGACCCCGTTGCGCGGCTTTCACTGGCGAAACAAAAAAGTCCCCGTGAAAAGAAGACCGAGCCGTTTGGTACGAGAGAGAGGGAAATTCTCGTCGCCGGGCGTAAACGAAAAATTCAGGCTACCTCCCATGCACCACGGGAGAAGACAGATCCGTGCTTTATAGCCAGATTTCCCGGGGAAAATCCAATTGAAATACGTAGAGGGATACGTTTTACGCGCATCATCATGGGCAAACTACTCGGCCGTATTCCGATTGGTCGATACTCCGCGTAAAATCCGTTATGGCGACGTTAATTTCTCTTACGTTAACAGCGAGCTAACGGCGCAACGTAAAATTTCAAGGGGTCACGGCGCAACAGGTTTCATTATAGGAGACAGCGGTGTCGCGATTTTGCGGAACACGCGTCGATAAATTCGCGTGGTTCGCCAATTTTCGACCACTTACTGAAATTGTAAGAAAAGCAGGATACCGTGAAAACATGGCCGGTGCTTTGAGATCAGCTTGAAGCCCGCGCTTTACGACGTTCTCGGGAAAAATTGTCGGAAAACAGGAATTACCGAAGGCAACAAAGAAGCAGAAGCGAGTGATGGGCTAAGGAAAGGGCCTTTGTAGGGGCTGTATAAAAGAACGCAACGTTTCTCCTCGGGGGAGAACAATAAGAAGGTCGGTTCGCGCATCTGCATCTGCGCCAGCCTGTGGTCTTCGTAATATCGGCGAATCGCTGATTTATGTCCGAACATCGCGAACGCTGCTTTTAATAAAATGTAAATAGTTCCGGAGGAAACAATTTGCCGCGGGCAATCGCTGGCTATTTACTTACCGTCCTTTAACAAATCACCAACATCTTCCTACCTTCGCCAAGTGGTTCCCGGGTAATTACGTTCCCCGAAACACGTTAGACGTTACTTAACTCACTCGATGACGTTACTTAAAAGGACGTTTTGAATGAGCCGTTTGCGAGCGCTCACGCGGCTGACAACCCTTAATTAAACGTTCGCGTGTGCAAGACTTCAAACGGTAGGTAGGCCAAACAATTCATCAACGGAATTACATTGCAATTTCACCGTGAAGTCCCACTCGCCTTGCTTAACGAGAAAACGAGCCAATCGTTTTAACAAGCCGGAAAGTGTTAGGCGTGTCACTTGCCCACCGTGTTTAATTAACGTAATTGTTGTAAAAGGAAACTGGTTTAAGCTATCGATCAAATAGTTCGGCACTCCTAGCGTTCACTTGGGTTTGCCTTATCTGCGAGAAAACGTCACGAAGCCTTCGCGTTGGCTTAATTAATCCGCAGATCCGCGGCAATCCGAATAATCGAGTTACTCGTGCCCGGTCGAGTCAGACAGCCAAGACAATGCTAGAGGCAGACAATAATGCGGATCCATTAAGTCCCGAATCTCTCCACTTCTCCTACTACATTATACGTGCACTTAGCACCGATAAGAGCCGTCTTCTCCTATCGATGTCTATAAGTCCCTGCTGCGCCGATATCAATTAGGGGCGACAGTCAAAAGCCAAAGTCGTCGAGAAAAGTCCTCTAAGTGGTACAATTATCTCTCCGTTTTCCCTGACTCGCGAAAATCCACGTTGAATCTTGCAGAAAGGTCGTCTGTTATTGTTGGGACGATGGATTGTAATAGCTTATACATTCCAAGCCTGTCACTCGGTCCGTTACTGAAGACATTTCAATGGACCCTTCCCTGTCTAAACTTTAGCCCCTTTATTAGCTCCTGGGATTTTATAAGCAGGCAACGATAGTTTCCCCACGGTGCTTTTAAATAATGTATGAACATCGTAATCCGTATTCGCGATGAGCTTATTTCATCTATCTTCCCGGGCTGGCCACAATACTTTGTGGAATACGGCGTGGATGTCGTTTTGTCGGTCAGGTCATAAAATGCAATATATACGGGCCGCGTATGTCTGCTGAGGGCAACGCGAGAGACGGTATTAAGCTACGAAGGAGAGGGCAAGGGACAAGAGGGGCTCCTAAGAATTCATGATCGATTTCCTCAAAGCATGCAATAATAGGATGTCCCGGCGATCGCGTACCCGCCGGGCCTTCTATTTCTCCACGGTTCTCACGGCATTCCCACTGCTGCAATATCTTCGAAATGCCATGAACGCGCATGCTTGCGAATCGCCGGAAAATTAGCCGTGCCTTTAAAAAGCTCATTTTTGAGAAAAAAACGGCAGGAACACGATCACCAGTCGTGCTAATTGCTCGCTCCGAAATCCCGGACAATCCGATTAAATCCCGACAAATCCGCGGTAGAACATGCAAAACTTTCTCGACTGTTCCGTGTTATCGAGTGGCAATTGCGGTGTCAATTAGGGGCGAACAGTTGTCCAAGCGAAACGGATTGCCAGAGTTTCCTATGATTCTAACCTATTGTACGATTCTTTTAGGAGTTAAAATCGCTGGTAACTGGGGCGTTAGGTCGCTATTCGTTCCGGGGCAGTGTTTTCTCATCTCCGGGGACTCGTTGACTAGCATCGTTGCCAAGCCGGAGGACTTCGTTT
This sequence comes from Hedychridium roseum, assembly GCA_963989215.1. NCBI lineage: Eukaryota > Metazoa > Arthropoda > Insecta > Hymenoptera > Chrysididae > Hedychridium > Hedychridium roseum. The sequence goes on from OZ022321.1 coordinate 373,890, forward strand.
GCCGCTTTTGCATATCAAGATTACCGTTCGACTACTCCTGTAGTTTCGTCGGCGACCCAATTAAGCTCGCGACAGTTGATAATTAACGGGATACGAGACCCACGGGGGAGGGTCGAGCTGACCGGAATTTACGTCTATGCTATTCTCCAGCTTTCGGAAAATTAAACTTTTCCTAAGAATTAGCCGGGAAAATGCGTTAAAATTCTACGTTATGCAATTTGCCAATTACGTAGCGGAAACACGTAGTTTCGGGAGAACTGTGGCACGTGCCGGACTAAGTCATTTCTAATTGTAATTCCCTGTATTACGAGGCGCTCAAAGTCTGATTCTACGGCCAATCGCCGCGGGCCAGTTCCGTTGTGGACTCTAAACTACCCCACGACACGACAAATTAGGATATCCGCTTAGATAACATCGAGCGGTCTAAAGCTTGAATACCTCTTACGACTAAATGTACGGTAAACTGTTACGCATCGTGATAAGAGATAAAGACAACGGATCATAACTTGCCCTTTCCCGTGGAAAAATTTCTCGAGGGAGAAAGGGTCGATGATTACCGCGGTGAATCGTATCTCCGGCATAATTGATGAGCGACGTTACGGTATCGCTGAAGCTTATTTTTCGAGAACGGTGGACAGGGGTTGGCCGGGGGGGTTGAACAAAGGAAAGGCGTTTAGGGGCAAGCGGGATTTGGCAAGAAAAGGCCAAGTCCGAGGGATTAACTCGCGGAGAATGAGCGAGGAAGCAAGAAAAAAATGTTAAGGCAGGCAACGATTAATGATCGGCGCGTTGCAAGTGGGAAACTGGAGAAGCCCTTGGGCGGTTCTCATGGCTAATCGCCAACTCGTTACAAATTAATTAAACCACCCTCAAGCGCCGCGGAGGAGTGGAAAAATTTGATTTATTACAGGCGCAGGATTATCGGGAAGCGTTGCGTTGGCTGGCAGGGAACTGCCAAAAGCATCGCCGGTGAAACGATAATCCATACGCGCGTTTGGTCATTAATTGAACTAATTAGAAAATACGGCAGACGCGAGCCGACGAAGAAATAAATTAATAGCGACAGTCTCTCGAATTCGCGAAAGAGACTACGAACGCCGGGGAAATCGAAGTTTTATTTTCCCCCGGCAGGCACTCGGCAGTTTATTACGAGTGCTGCAGTACGCGCGGTTCATGGTGAAGGTCCGACAGAGTCGATGTGTCGATAACGCGGCTTTAATTGACGGCTGACTGCGCCGTGGAGGGAGTGTAATTGAAAATTTCCAATAAGTGCATCGCACGGGAGAAAGGAGCGGCCATGCTGAGATTTACAACTTCATTCCAAAGGCCAAGCGTTAATCCCGGGGAATATGTTAGGGAATATGTTCCCCCTGACCGCGGGACCACATGGTATTTTTAAAACATTAACTACCCTCGTCCTTCCCCTACGATCCTCCAATATTGTACATTTTTGTACATCCAAAATAAATGCCGTTGATTTTCAACTGCGACATAATGAACTTACTCGTGGAATATCGAGTTTTCCAGTCTGTCGCTCTGCCGGCAATTTCCTTCTTCTTACCGCAGCGATGATTTCAGCCCGAGGGAAACGGCCAAGCTGAAGCTTCGTAAGCTTTTATCAACATCAAGGCGCCTCTGTTTACGATGCCGAGGCGACGCATTTCCCTTTTTCCCAGTGAAAAGTGCCAAGGAGAGCGGGAAAATCCCCGCTCCAGGCTTCCAGCGAAAGGGGTGAGACAAATAGACGAAATGTCCTCCAACACGATACGTACTCCCGTAAAAAGAATCTCGTATCCTTTCCGCGACGTTTCAACGCATCTAATGACCGGTGTCCGATGGAAACTCTCGAAAGAGAATCGTTTTCACGTGTACCATGAACTGCGACACTCGACTGCACTTATTCGGAATTCATGTTAAAGCCTCCGATTGTATTAGTGAAGACTTCTCTTAGCCAGTTCCGCCGAAAAAGTCTATTCCTCGGAACTCATTTCCCTGGTTGACAAGGTAGACGTAGCTGGAAAGTCGTAAACTGGCAGACTGCCATTTAATAATGTTCGCAGACGTCGGGTTAAAAGTTCTTCAAAGTGATACCGTGTCGACATTGATGGTTTCTCGCTTTCTTTCGCCTACTTCCACGGGGCTCGTCGTGTTTTAAGGCCGTACGTTTCGCGCCGTCGGTACCGACATAACTCCTGCCGAACGACCGGGCTTTTCCGGCGTACAGTGTTGGATTTTATTGGGTCGTTCGCGCAGCCTGATTAACGACCCCAAGGGAGCTGGCCCTTAAATGTTTCTATTATGTCCAGCTCTCGAGGTTGTCGCTCACGCGAACGGGCAGACCACGTCCCGTTGCCTCAAACATATCCATTCCTTCCCGTAAAATCTTCCTTCCTTCCGGCGGATGATCGACAACCCAGAGGGGAATAGGAAGGAAACAAAGAACCCAGTGGGCGGCAGACAGGTGAAAGTACAGAAAACGCCAAGGAAAAACTTAAGGCGGAGCTTTGAGGACCCCAAAAAGGTATGACAGACGTTTCAAGGAGTAATACGGTACGATCCTCAAAGGGTGCGGACCAGAAACGTGCAAGAGAAGCCTGCGAGGAGGAAGATAAACGGATCTAATGAAAGACAAGGTTAGGCGACGGATTAAGGCGTGGTAGCGTAATCCTCTTGGCCAGAGGGTAGCTCGATTCAGGGTCTAAATTTTACCAAGGCTTCACCGATGATTGCACGATTGTCCTCCGGGCCTGCGTCAAACTATGACTTCGTATGACAATGTCTGTTGCTCGTGAAGTCCTCTGTGTACGAAGGAAACCACGACTCGGCAAGCAGAGGGAGAACAAAGGAGGAAAAACGCGGACCTCTGTAAAACCGGACACACGTGCGGGAATTTCGGCTGTGCTTGACGTTTGACACGAATTCCCATGGGACAAGATTGACCCGTGGGAGAGAATGAGAATGGACGAGGCAAACAGTTTTTAGTCCCTCTCCGTGCCCCATCAATCTACCGTAAATTATGTAGCACCTACTGGCAAATGAAACGAATGATAATAAAAGAATCGTCCACGAGGAGCGACTTGTTCTTGAAATCTTTTTCTTTTTTAATTAAATTAAGACGTTGCTGGCAATTATTTTTTATGCTAATCCGGGGAGAATGGTGGATGAGCGCATCGACGATGAAACGTGTCGCTAAGCGTAGCGGAAAATAAATTATAATAAATTACATCGGAGTAGCGGGACCGCGGCATCGTTCCCCCGACGACAATTAGGCGTTTCTACAGTTTCTGTTAATTAGCCGGAAACCCGGCGCACGATATTTCTGCCTGTCCTTTAATAAACGGAATTTATCAGCGGCCTGGAACACGCTGTACAATAACTATTTACTTTTTAACGTATTCTATGGGGCCAATAAAGATAATGTAAGCGCTTGTTAGGACGAAAGATAATGTTATTAATGTATAAATAATGTTAATTGGCATTAACGAGCGAAGACTGTGAGGGGCGGATTACATAAACGTCGACAGGATCTCAGTTTAGGCACCGTGAAAATTTCGCAGTCAACTTCCATAGCATCGACGCCAGGTGCATTCGGTATATATGTTCCTATTATGCAACGCCGCTGCCAACTTCCGGCGGGGAAAATGCCCCGAACTTTCGCACTTCATCGAATCCGCTTTCCCCATTTACCAGAACCGTCAACGTCGTATTTCTACTTGAATTGAGCCTTTGAAATTTTATCTCATTCAAGCCGCAATTAAACGCGTAACAAACCCAAGGGCTACTTTTACACTTTTTATGAAAAAATCACCAATTGATTATTATATTTGCTGTACGGCGAGAGCTAGGAGCGGTTATTAACGTTCGGAATAATGAATTTTGTTTTTTTCTGAACGTCGCTTTGGAAAAAAGGACGAGTTTTATCGTAATTATCAACGGGCATGGTGCAGCGATGCGGGCAACTTTCATTGCCGCATGGTTGGCCAGGCGGTCATTAGGAATGCTTACGCCGCACCGTTTCCCGTTCCCGTAATTATCGCGCGAATTAGTCATCCGCCCCTCGCGACGACTCTGTTCCCGACGTACCGTGAAAAAATGGAAAACCGTCGAAAGGATTAAAAACCTGGGGAAGAAAGGACGAAGGTGGAGAAAATTCAAGGAGGTCGATTTTTCTTCTCGGCTTATTTTTCTCTTTGCATCGAGGACTGGCGAAAGCTGTGGGATAGGGTTCGCAGAATTTCTTATGATTTATACGACTATGCGGGGTGTAAATGGTTTCTTCCGCGGCTGAATTGACTCTGTACGTCCGTTTCACGACTTCCCCAGGGTCAGTGGCGAGGGTTACGTCTCGCGGGGGTAGCCTCATCTTCCTTCTGTGTCTTCGGGGTGTCCACCTCTGCCCCGCTATCCCCGGCGGTGCGCATTGTTAAGTGATTAATGGGCGAAATAATGGCTCGAGTTTAACATCGTTAGCGTGTAATCAGGCCGCGGCCTCGAACGAAATTAGCCCGCTGAGTGGGCTGGCCGCGCAAAAGTGTGATTAATCGTCCCGCGGCCTCGACGAACAATGCCCACGTTTCCGGCCCCGTTTCGTTCGCAGATTTGTTAGCACATTGTCACCGCTGTCCTTGCCACCCCTGAAAAATCAGGGCTTGGACAAACATTGCGATGAAAATCAAAGATCAAGCGGGTAAGCTTACACGATAGGTCAAAAAAGGGTTTTGGTTACGTCAAGTTCTGTTCTGTAAAAGAATGGACAGCAATGAGGATTTAAATGACAACCGTGAACATTCGATTATCCTGCTGGCGAATTATAATTGTTCCCGAAACGACAAGCGTGGCTCGGTCTCGTGACGAAGGCAATTCACGTCGCGTCTGTTCGGAGAATCGCTGGCTCATCGGCATTTGCTTCCTCGTTATCCAGCGGCGAATCGTCTGGAAACTGGCACGGTTTAATGTCGTCACGTGTACGTAATTGTCAGCTAAAACAAATACCGATAGCATGGCTTCTCTTCGTTTCGGCGGTCGAATTATCAATTACTTCGAGAGCCATAGAATTTTTAATTAACGCGAAAGAACGCAGGATTAGCCCTACTTCGTTTGACGTATGATCCACTCTTTCCCTTGTCTTCTGGTATTTTCTCAGTGGGGTTTGAGATTTCAAAGAATGCGGCACTTTTTCCCTGTGTACCGCGTGGGTGTAGAGAAGGCAATGGAGCGTATCGACGACCAACAGATTGCATTGTGTTTCACGTGGCTTCGTCGGTTCAATCTACGGGCGATGGTTGAAAAACGCGGGATAGGATATCCAGGCCGAACAACTACCCTTTCCGCGATTCGCCCATTGTCAAGGCGATGAGGAATCGGACGGTTTCACCGTCCGTTTTTCCCGTCATCGTCGAGCAAGTTGTATAACGCCAAGAATTCCCTTACAACTCTCCTCTCTCTTGTGCTTTGAAATATCGTCAATTCTGTCACTTTGAATGCCACGCTCTGCATGTCATTTATAAACAAGGCAAAGCCCTTCACGCCCAGCTCCACGATCCGCCAATCATTTATAAACTTCAGCGCGGTTTTTTAACGCCAAAAAACCGGCACGTTCTGCCCAACGAAACATCATCGTTAAAGCGTCAAATCAGGAACGACCGTTGTATTAAATAAGGGTTATTTCTGCGCGGCACAGATATTCCATCAGCCCAATTTACAAAACCATACGACGGGAATGTATTTTACAGGAACGCAGAACGCTGACGCGAGTGTGGCCTCCCGCGCGTCGGCATTTAAATATTTCCGCGTTGCGACGGGACCGACTGAATTCATATTTCACGCTTGAGCCCGGGTTTAATGCTTCGCGATAAATCATCGGCACAGCCGGAAAAAATCAACTGGGACATTCGCCGCTGTCGGTGAATTCGAAGAAACCTTTCGTTCGAGGTTCCGTGGCAATAATATTTTTTTCATCGATCATGGTCGAGGGGAATTACCAGAGGAAGGAAGTCAGTTAAGTAGGCGGACCATGTTGCAGCGTCGTGGCACGCGCTTTGCCGTCAAAGTTCCGGTGCATTGTTTGCATTCCGGAGGGGGGCCGCCAAATAATTCGGGGAACGCGCTGCAACCGCGAGGGTGGCCATACAGGGGAGAGGAGGGGCAAAATAATGAGAAGGGGAGACTATGCATCCAAGGACTGACGCGTAGGCAGTGGGCAAAGGGCTGAGCGTTATGCGCTTTCCGTGCTCGGTTGTTGAGTCTCCGCAGCGGTCACACGCCGAAAGTGCATTAACTGCACCGCCGGTGCAGCATGGAGCAGCCGCACTGACTTCGTTGCGGCCGCAGAAAAACCGAACGGGGTTCTGTCTGTCCACGAAACTGCTTCTCGTCAGCCCCTAATCGATTTAAACACGGAAACTAACAAAATAGCTCACCCTAATCGAAAAACCGTCGTTCAATCAAAAGTTTCTCACCTAATTCTACGTTCCAACGATAGCGAAAACGTTGCATTCGCTCGTAAAAAATCGTCCTTCGTGCTGGAGATAATAAAAGAATGTTCCTCGTGAAGGAGGGTGAATTGGTTTGTTAGACGTTTCATTATTTTATGGGCTCCTAGGGGGAGGATAATCGTGCGAGGGCCGATAAATAATTGAATATGGAGGCGATGGGAAACAATATAATACGGTCATAGAGAGGCAGCAGGAGCGCGGGTTAATGGTCCGCTTCAGGAACTTAGCAGACGGCCAGCATTGTGGAATTGCATGTGGGACCCTTGCATGTGGGGCATTACGGCAGGTGCATTACCACGAAAATGCCATCGTGTCCCTCTCAAAGGCGACGTATACACTTAATTTAAGCAATCCCCAAGCAGGAAATTCTCGTACAAGAGGTTCACAAGAATTTTATTATATTTTGTGCGTTCGTTTCTGTCCTTGGGACGAAGTAGAAAGTTTGAGAAAAGTAAAATCGGGAATTCCGGAGGTATCGAGGCTGATCAAAGCTTGTTGATTCGGTGGCGAGTCTTGAATCCACAAGGCTTGCATTTTGACCGGCCCCTGCGCTTGGTAAGCCGTAATATGGCCGAGCTTCCAGTGGCTTTCGCTTTGCCTACGAATCAATATGCTCGACACGCGCACGAACGTGCTTTTTTCCGACCTACACACCCGGAGGATCACGACGCAAGAAAATCGAATCTTTCTTCAAACATTAACCTTGTGAAAGAAGGACAGAAAAATTGCCGGCCCATACGCCGACAATTTTTAGAACGTACGAAACCATCGTGCATCTATACAAAATTCAGTTAACAATGGAATTTTAACAATGGAATTTTAACAAACCTATTGTAATCCGATGCTAACGCTGTGAGAACTCGAAAAGGGATCATATTTTGTGTATGGAAATAATTGTGAACTGAATATAAGTATAATTTTCAATCTTTCCTATGCTATACATAAGATTACTAATGATTATTACGTTGTAAAAAACAACGAACATGATACATTTTATCGCTGTTGGCTGCATTTAATGTGCACACGAATATCCACGCTGGTAGAAACGGAAATATCACACCGCCTGCAGCGATAGATATTTCTTTTTTTTTATTCCGAAACTACATTCGCCGGCAAAATGTTCCGATCGCTATCGAACGCGATTGTATATGACACGACAATTGCCCGGAGGGTACAGAATTTTGCATAAACAAGCGAGAAAATTCAGAGTAACAAGGAAATTTTCCTAAGTACATCGCTGCAAGCCGCAAACTCGTCGTTCTTCTGCTTCTTCCCCGACAGCCGTCAGTTCAAACTGAAATCGCCCGGGGGTACAAGTGAAAGATCCGTCGGAAAAAACTGAGAAGGCGGTTCATGCGATTAACCGTGAGGACGAGTTGAATTTAAGAAGAAATCCACGTTTCATTAATAGATTATTCTTCGGGGAAAACGGTTTCCGCTTTCCTTGAGGTGGCGGACAAACTGCGGGGGTTTACAAAAGTCGGGGAGGGGTCCTTTGGTCGAGTTGGATTGCTGCATTGGCCGATCCTTTCATCCTTTTCAAGGCGAGAAGCGCGGCTGAAAAACCCAACGAACTTTTCACCGACCGACAAGACGAAGGATGGTGTCCGTTAACTGCAGGCCTCGTCGTTCAATTAGTTTCCTTTGACTGGTCGCACATTCGATCGACGATAGATCGCACCCCGGTCTTCCGTTCACCCCTCTCCCACGCGCCGAAAATTTTCAATGGTCGACGAATCAAAAGAAGGGGAAAACGGAAAAGCAAAGGGAAAGTTGAGGTCATTTTTAACGAGAGGACTTAATTGGCCAGCGCTTCGCGGCCAACGTAAACGCAGTTCTCCCATTTTAATGCGAAATTCATTCCCCGAGAGGGCATAAAAAAAATATACGAGTAGAACGACCGACAGGGGAAATAAAACAGATATTAAAAATCGTATTTAACTGCAAAGTTTGAGCCCGGCCAGTTGAGTTCCTTTTCCACTTTCTTCGCCGTTATTTCCTCCCGATGGGCTTTTACATCTCCTCGCCGAAGATCCCCTGCCCCACCTTGCTCTCCCGCGAGATGAAAAATCACTGCACCTTAGCTCGGGATGTGTATATACATTCTCGTCCCAGGATGAGAAACCTACGAACCTGCAGACCTCAATGACCCCGGGCAAGGGTCAATCCTCCGCTCTACGTCGCTGAATATTCCCCATGTACCGAGGAAATAGATTATTGATTCCTCTCCATATTCCGGCGACTTAACGCCCCGCAGCGAACAACAGGATCACGCGTAATCAATTAAAATAATGAAAGCATTGCACGGTCGACAAAGAAAAGGAGTGTTTGACTTGATTAAAAAGCAGAACCTTCATCTCTGAAATGCAATGTTTTAAGAGACAGGGCAAGGAAAAATATTGCTTTGTAAGGATTAATGCTTTATAAAGTTGCTTCCTCGGGAGAAAAGAAACAAGTATCATCCACGCAGATAATATCCTTGCGGAGATTAGAATTGAATTATCGGCCGGAAGATTGCTCTCCACGGCTGGTATTTACCGTCACTTGCCATTTCTCATCTGCCCCTCGATTTTCCGATTCTCCATGCGCCCGGGAAAATTGGACGTGACGAATATGGTTATCAGTCGATGGAAACAATTCCCCTTCTTTCCTCGCAACGTTCATTGATTAGCGCGGGCTGCTCGTTCGCGTGTGGCTTTTATTAAGTTAATTCGTGTAAATGACAGCCGTGAAGAGCCTTTTACATAACGAGGGGAACCGGGTGTGCCTGGCTTTTGTAACGTTTCACGTTAATAACGTCCACAGGGAGATCTTTTGACAGTTGCACCGCAAGCACAGGTAATTTAGTAATGAGACAGAAAGGATAGTGTGCTTGCCATTTCGTGTAATTACATGACTCTTCGACTAATAATTAACGCGTCGCGCTTAAAGGAATCCAAAATCATAACTTTCTTGAGATTTCTCCTTAACGTTCATCGATAACCAGCTGCCAACTGCAGGAACAACGTAATTAACCGTCGTAACGTTTAATTACACTTTTAAGCGGTAAAAATGCAGGTGCAATTAATCGTGACAAGTGGAAATTTCAAAGACCTTATTCAACGGGCAGTCGAAAGTTTAATTGCTTCGGTAAGTATGCGAATCGGCGATTGGATTATGACGGACGACGAGGTATCGATGTTGTCAGTGCACGCGGTAAATTGGCCACGGTATTATAACCCTCGGTAAAGTTCCTAAATCCTCCCGCCGCCAAGTCGATAATTGCGAAAGCGCACGAAAGCAACCGGACCTGTCCAACTTCCGCTGGATATTGGAAACTCCTACACGACTGAGAAGCATGTCTACCGTTGTTTCAATACGTAGATAAAAGGATCTTTACTTCTCTCGCACAAGACTTTATTGGACATTTTTATTTTCTTCGTTTTTTTCACTTCTTCCTACCACTGTTGATCTATTGTTCAGTCTGCTCTTAATTCAGTTTGCTTGTCTCCATTTTTTGCTGGCTTCGGGTCGTTTGCGCAAAGATTTCGGCAGCTTTGGAAATAAGATGGAGCCCGTAGGAACGGTCCGAGCCCAGCGCGGATCATTCTTTCTTATCCGCAAAATTCGGCACGTCGGACAATCGATTCGGAGTTAAGCCACTCAATCTTTGTACGATCGGAAAAATCCCTGCCACGGAGGGGGGAGGGTAATCTACGCTAACGCAGGCTTGTTTAAAAGTTGGCTAAACAACGTCGCTCACAGGGAAAACTCTTTCTAGCCAGCAGTTTTCTCGACAAGCCTTATAAAAGGTCGGCCAAGTCTTTTGCATTTACCGCGACGTAATTTACTTATTCCATCGAACAAAGGGGATATCGACGAGCAGTCTGACTAGCATAAAGTAACTTACACGCCGAAATTGAGGGAAACTAAGTTAGCAAGGACATTACGTAAACGTTGAGAAAATGATTATAAATGAAGGTGAAATGCGTGGAATCAGTTTTTCCCGGGATAAATCTTATTCCTTCGTTCCCGCCTTATTTTTTTCTCGGCCCTGTGCGACAATTCGGGGCAGATAAGACACCTGTCACCCCCGTGTTTGCTTTCGAGCTGGAAATATCCCCCGAGGGTGCGAGGAAGCCGTCGGATTTCGACGGGAGCGGCTCGATCCGGTAAACGGCTTGACCATTTTTCTCGGGAAACGCGCCGAGGATATACAGTCTTATCGGATATTTCGCGGTGAGCGCCGTTCGACTGGACTACATCCCGAAAAATGTTTCACCAGTTACGGGAAACGTCGAGGGAAAAAAAAGTAGATCGACGGGGTAAAGTATTTCTGCGATACCGGGCCAAGAAAATTATGCACTTCAAATAACTTAAGAATACTCGAGGGAAAAATCTAAGACTCTCCATATACATCTGTACTGCCATTGTACGCGGCAGTAAAAGACGTTACAACTCCTGCGAAAGGATCCCTGAATATTCAGCAGCAATTTCAGACGAACAAACATAAAATCCACTTCCGTTTTATCTGACGTCGGACCTGCTACGACCTTCCTATGGGCTATGGGTACCAAAACCGTCCTTCAAGCAGGATCTTTTCAGCGAAGACCTAAAACCTATTCTATGAACCTCCCCAAAGGCTTTTATATAAGCTGTGGATTAATATAAGGGTTTCATCTCGTGGCGGAGTAATATTTTAATGAGCGCGTTAAGCGCGGCCCGGTGTCCGAAAATTCACAAGGGAATTGGCCCGGTGAGTGCATGTGGCGTTTAAGCCGAAAAGCAGGTCCTTCCGCGTCGACTGACGCGGTTCTGTGCATCCCCGTGAATATAGAACTACCGTTAAATCACGAATATTTGCATATCCTGCGCGATGCTCCGTGCAAACGTCGAACGCCGACTTTACGAGCAAAATTTGCGGCTTCGGCCTCTCCGGAGATTCGATTCCGGGCAACTGTATGATAATTTTGCGTTAGAACGTTCGACCGCAGCTGCAGGAACGCGGCTCAACCATCGACAGAGAACGGCAGTGCAGCCTACATAATTATTTCAACGAGAAAAACTTTTTTTTTCAGCAATTACGTGTACGGGAAAATTCAGCGACTCGTATGACGAGGCAAGTCCTTGCCGAGAAATTATTTTTAGGGATTATGAAGGGTCTTCCCGTCGACCATTTCGGCGCGGAAATAATTTCGCATCTTCGCCGGAAGGATCTCGCGAAAACAATTTTCTTGAGCCGCGCCCTTCTCTTTTTTTTTTGTTACAAGTCTAGAGGATATCCTCAAGCGAGTCAATTTCCTGTTCCCATGGCTATGGAAATTCGTCGATCTGCCGGGGAATAAACGTCTTCGGCCCGAGTCGATCGCCGACGAAAGTCCTTCGTTAAAGATTTCATTTCCAGCCTGTATTTGCATTTATATGGGCCGGCATTCCGGTAAAAAGCATTTTAATCGCGTCGGCCTTTGAAAAACATTCCTCGACTTTTCCTTCGCACTTTATGAATGGAATAGCGATAGAAATTTTCGTTGAGAAATCTATCTCTTACCGAACACACATTTGTTTATGTCCTCGGTGTGTTGTTAGGCAAGAAGCTCCACGACGGTGCATTATACAGTGCATTTCCGGCTGTACATTCCATATGCAATGGAGAACCTCTTTTCCGGAAACCTATTTATTCAAATTGAATGCCTGCTGGAAGTTCACCAAGGCACAATGGCACCGATGAACTCCGGGAAGTTCCGTCCTCTCTTTCTCTCCTTCTCCTTTCTATCCGTTTACCTGCCTCATTTTCTCGCTTTCCTTCTCTCTCTGGCGCTCATTGAGTGCCAAATGAATTTGCACGGCAAGTTCTAAGCAAAATGCCTCTAAAGCCTCGCGACTCCGACACCGGATTACAATAAAAGCATCGCTGCGAAGTGAGCTTTGCGTCTCGTTACGCGGCGGCCGCAATTGTTACGCTGCTGCGTCGAAAACGCAAAGACGTAAAATCATAATTAAATAACATAACAGCCATTCAACGTCGAGAGATACCAAACCGTTCCACTTAATTAATAGCCTACAACGTACTGACGAGCGTTTATCAACAAAATATTTTAGCTACTCGAGGAAAACTTTAGCTAATAGCGTAATTCTTGAAATAGCGAATTTATGTGGACGTATCGGCCAGTCCTGATAGGCGGCTTCAACTTTCGACTTCAAGATCGCGATAAGAGTTGGATCCGTTTGCAGGGGTCGAGCTATCGTGGAAGTTGCCCAAGCCACTCCAAACGGTAAACTTACGAGAGTATAACGATACTCATAGATTCGATAGAAGTTTTCGCATTAACTTAGTCGAGTGGTTACACTTAATGAAAAAATCTAAAGAGTGATCGACACTAAAGCCTTTCCGGACAGGTCCTTTGAAAGAATAAAGATCATTATTCGGGAGAAGAATGTGTGGGTTATTTAATTTCCTGCGATGGCCAATCTTCCGTGCTGTAATTAACACATCCAAACTCGTAAATCTCCTTTTCCTCCGCGAGGATTTCCTCCATGTATGGGTTTAAGTATCTGTACTCCAAATCCTCTTCGTATGTGTGCCACTGCTCCTTAGGCAGATAAATCTTGAGAAGGTCCAGTTGAGCTGCTCGTATTAACCTGCCCAAGTAAACGTATTTCCATGGTGACTAATAAACGTTATGTCCGACAGCTTGGCCATCAATTTGCCGACGTTTATCGACTTTTCACCTAAAATTCCTCGCGTCTAGAACGTCCTTCGGCAGTCGACGCAGTGCCCCGCGAACGACGTGGTTCTGCTCGTCGAGAATATCCTCGAAGAACAGTCCATACCTGTTAAATCCCGACCAGTTGAAAGCCATCCTTCGCCACTTGTGATACTTGTCCTCATCTCTTTTCCCCCTCGCAGCACACGGGTTTCGTTTAAACATTCGATGGGGAAACGTGAATTTTTCAATCAACATTTGTGGTACTTTCAATATGGATGACATTTTGACAATCACGGTCAAATGAAGGAATAAATGAAAAGAGATTTTTTACGTTCACGGATAATTTCATGTCGTTCTTACTTCGTATTAACTTTTGTATCTCTCGTGGAGTTCTGGTTTGTTTATAAATATTTAATTGCATTTAATAATACAACTGTTGTCGTACTTTCTTATTTATTCTACTTTGAGAGTCACATAATTCCTTTTCTTTCTCTACTGTTACGCTACAGCTTTATCTATTGTTGCGCAATTTAATTAAGTTTCTCGACGTGATCTTCGTCTTTCACGAAGGGGTTTTTGCCGTCCATGGGAATGACATGGACGGGAATTTTCTCGGCAACCGGAGGACGTGGTTTGCCACTTTTGTTGTTCCATTTTGCCGAGCCCTTACCGTTGACCTTCACTCCTCCGATATCCCTGGGAATTTCGTTTCCTCTATGATCAATGAAGTCGTCCTCGGGAAAGAACATTTTCTCATCGTCCCTCGGGAAGACAATTTTCGCGTCATCCTCGGGCTTCTTCTGTGCCTTTGGCCGTTTTCCCGCGTCGTTTTGCCTAGGAATCTCGGCGTCGCGAGGGGGGTAAGGTCGGCGGTTTCCTTCCTGCGGGTACCTCGGGTTTTCCTCGGGATAATGGCCGGGGTAGTGATCGTAATCTCTGTCTGGGTAGTCATGGGGGTATCGCGGGGGATACCTATGTCCCGGGTAATCGTGAGGGTAAGGGGGGTAAACGTGCGGATTTCCACGGGGGTAAGGGGGATAACCATGAGGGTTTCCATGTGGGTTTCCATGTGGGTTTCCCGGAGGAAACCGTCTGTCGTCAGGCGCCTGAATCTCGGACCAGAGATTCCGGGAATTTGGATTACGTCCGCGACGATTCCAGCCATGACCCTGCGATCCTTTTGACTCTTCCCTGTCCATGAAACTCACGAACTCGCAGACCTTCTTGAGAATATGCTTCGGCAGGTTGACAATGTTCTCCAGAATCTTCTGAAAATCTACATTTTTCTTCTGATCCTTATCGTTGTTCGCGAGAAGTTTATGAACGTCCAATTCGATGGGGAACAAGCCGGTGGGCATTGTCGGGATGTTCAAACTGTCTTGAGATTTTTCGGGGCTCAAGGGTTCCCCCGTGGTTGCCGTCTCTCTCGTGACTTCGTCCGATTCTGCATGCTTGTCATGCTTATCCTCTGGAAGAGACTCCTGGCGCAACAAATTTAGTAGGAAGTTAAGCAAAGTTCCCAACGTGGGAAGAAGAAAAATTAGATAAAAGTCATTTCAAGTCGTTCGCGAAATATTGTATTACCTTCGGAGAGTTTGCTTTTGTAACAACTACGACAGATTTTGCTTGGAGCGTGGTACAAACTACGCCGAGTAATGCGAGCACGAGAAATGCACGCATTTTTCTGGCTAAACTAAAACGACGATATCAATTATGTCTGTACGATCACGAGGAAAACTATACTCTCTATGCAGCCATGCCGTGCTTATATACAACACGATCTCCTATCGTAGGATGATATTTATGGGCTTAACTATGTACCGTGCAAATAACGATATTTTCCGAACCGTCCGGCCAAGGATAGCGGCGCTTGTAACTCCTATTTTGACATTGTCGTTCCTTTCCCGAAATTCCGCCCATAAATAGTTGGGGCTAGGCAGTTGATTAAATATGTTATTAAACGCGTGCAGCCACGTGAGCGCGTGGGACTAACAATAATTCACTCTCGTGAGTCAACCATGTCGGTCAAATACAGATGCGTACTACGAATCAACAAGATTGTGTAATCTTGCCTGCGCTCAAAGCTTATTAGGACCAACAGCTTTGGCAAACACTATAAATACACGATTTCTTCGCTCTTTAGAATCATACTATTGTCCAGGAATTTCCATTAACGTCACCAACTGTCAAATTTGTTTTGCGTTAGGATTTAATTACGGTACCATTGGGAAAAACCAGTTTTACGCAAAGATTCGTACATTTTGTGCAATATTACTTAAGATCGGCCAAGTTTTTTGAAGGAATTTCGTGGATATCAAGAAGGGCAGACGCTGTATATCGGCTTGAATGGCGCCTATAATGAACCGAAGAAAGGACGTCCATTTTTTCGAGGTCGGGGAAAAGAAGGCCCCGCGTAATCCGTATCGGTTAAATCAGCAGCCTCTTGTGCCGTGGGTTCCTTTCTCAGCGAGGGTTAGATTCGTTTGCTTTACGAGGGGCTCGGAAGGAAGGGGTGGAAAAGACGGCATTCTTCGTGCCGTATCACGTCCTGCCGATGACATCAGCTCGCTCATTGGGACGAGCTAATTGCCAAGGAATCTCACCTCGTCGGCGGAATCCTAATGTCGACAGTCCAGATTGTATTCTACCGATAAAGAGGGAAGCGAAGCACCAAACGCAAGGGGGCAAAGAATTGCGTTTATCTAAAAGTGAGTAACGTTTCAAGAAGGGCTAGTAGCAATGGGACTCGGCAATGGCGTTTTATCGAAAGGCAATCGGAAGTTCCCGATCTGTAGGGGTTTGTAGGTCAGCCTGATGACATTTCGTCCGCTTAATAGTAATTACTCCGGCAGGAAATGGAACGTCGGCCATCTTCCACCTGTCGCAGATAGAACCATCTGCTAAATCGCGCAAATTCACCGCATCGGATTTAATTCCCGTAGAAATAGACCGGTAAATCGCGCCCAGCATTTATTACTCGTATAAAAAGTCAGGCAACAGGAATTTATTACGTGGATACTGTTTAGCGAGGGAATAAGTCCTCATACATATTTCTGATAACACTTTGTGTAGTGATGAAAACGTAATTCATACAAATATAAGAAAACGTCGATCGATCTACAAATTTTTCTGCCGCGTTCACTAATATCACTTATCTTTTATACTACTATTTTAATCACCGCAATTACCATCTTATCAATTCACCTGGTATACCATTAATAATCTCGTACTTGGTCGGATAAAATTTGTAAGGTCGTAAAAAAATGATTGGCTGCTTGAATCTTTCAGTAAAATTTCCCGCATGATTACGAACGTTTTTCAGTGGTATAAAACTAACTGCCCGTTGAGTGGAAGCTGCATCTCCGGTTGCATGTAAACGTATTCCTTTCAGACCGATTCCTGAGCTTTTCGATATTCGAAAACGCTTCCCCGTTCGACGAAAGCCTGGCCGCTTTTGCTGGCAAACGGTGCTTTGCTGCCTGGCGGACCGTAGCCGCCACCACCTGGACTCTCCAAGATGAAAGTGTCCTGTCGAGGGAAAATAGAAATTCAACGGTATTCAGGCGCCCTGCCAAACAACTGCTCGAAAGAAAATATTTGCATAATAGGCTCGCGAGGTTTTTTTAAATTACCGGCGATACGCGGAATTAATGACACGTAACAAGTAATCTTAAGGGACGTGGAGAAAAGACAAATAAATATCATTGGCTTCATCAGCGACGTTAAAGGGGTTTTTCCGCGGAATCAGCAGCGTTAAATGAAAGGCCATGAAGAGAGTCGACGGAGAAAGTGGAGACGGAAGGGAATTGCCTCGAGTCTCGGTTCGCGCATTAATCACGGTTGCTCGACAACCGCGACTGCACTCGGAATACGCGTCGTCCGACGTCGGAAACCCTGCTCCGATAAATCCCAAAGAGTATCTTATAAATACACGGCCGGTACGTCTACTCGTATTCACCGAGGGGTCCCCCCTTTTTCCTCTATTTTCCCGCGATTCGTCTGAGCGGAGACCAACGCGTCCTATTAACCACGAATCTCTGTTTTCTCCTGCAATAATGACCCTGGCGAAATGTACGGTCGAAAGAGAAAACGAGGAAAATGCGTTTTACCCCTGCGCGAACAGGAACTGCAGTTTTCGGTCCTAGGTTCATCATCCTCCCGTTCGCCCTCTTCAAGGTATTTCGTCCTCGCGCACCTGGCAATCCACCTTCGAGGCCCGGAGGGCTGTTGACCCTTCTTTCCGTCAGCACAGACAGCATGAGCGGAGCCCTAGAGAAATAAAACGTTGCCTCGCCAGCTCAGCTAGATATACTCTACAATTTCGGGAAAGGGGGAATTTTTATTGCACCTGAAAGTCATTTCGCGAACCACCCCATCTCCGCCGCTATGCGCCCCGTCTCCTCCGCTGCCTGGACGAAGAGAAAACCTGTTGAGAATCACGGGATAACGCAGTTCCAGGATCTCAGGATCGGTTATCCGTGTGTTGGTCATGTGTGTGTGAACTCCAGCTCGTCCATCCCACGTTGGTCCCTTGAATAACGTTTAAGCAATTGAATCGCTGAGCAAACAACTCCCTGGAGATACAACTTACAGCTCCACTGCCACCAGCGACAGTTTCGTAGTACCCCCACTCCTCTGTACCCAGTGTCACGTTGTTCATGCAACCTTGAGAAGCTGCACAGGCGTTGAAAGCTTGCAGAACAACATCTACGACGCGTTGAGACGTGAGAACGTTGCCACCGACAACCGCTGCTTCCTCCGAAGGGTCCAGGAGACATCCCTTT
Source organism: Hedychridium roseum (assembly GCA_963989215.1). NCBI lineage: Eukaryota > Metazoa > Arthropoda > Insecta > Hymenoptera > Chrysididae > Hedychridium > Hedychridium roseum. Next base: position 391,854 of record OZ022321.1, read on the forward strand.
GGAATGATAATCTTCACTGGCTTCAGGCATCCCTGTTCAAATAAAACCTAGCATTCTCCCTGCGGCAAATCTTCGTAATCTCCATGTCCTATCCGGTCATGCTTTACCTGGTTCAGCGGAACATCACGACCGACGATGCATCTCAAGCAGTAGATCAATGCGGACAGTGTAATCGCTCTTGGAGCGTTGCAGTTGCCCCAAACTTCGTATCCAGTTCCCCTGAGAAAGAGCAGGGTTACTTCTTAACAATCCTTACCGAGCTATCTGGGAAAACCAAGGAACTTAGCTTACGAAAAATCACAGACGGCTGATCCTTGGTCCAGGTCAATGTCGAGACGCATTTTTATTGGGCTACCATCGTCAAGGTAGTCGACAGCGGTGACACAAGTCTTCCCAGTCTTCTCCAAGAGTTCACGACCCACGGATTTCAGCATGTCCCGTACAGCGACTTCAACGTTGTGTTGAATGTGTCCCATGTAGGCTTGGACGACATCGAGACCGTATATATCTATCAGTTCATTTACCAGTTGCGAACCCTGAGGGTCATTAGGCGTAAGCAATAATTATGTAATGCACTTGAAAGAGAGATAACCTTGTTAATTTGCAAACCTTGTGATTAGCTGCTATCTGCGCCTTGAGATCGCTGAGATTGTCGGAGAGATTCCTCGTTCCGGAACTGCCAGGAATTTTGCCTGGAGCCATCAGTGCTTCCGTGAGTTCCTTCTCTCGGAAGAGTCCCTTGTGTACTAACAAGAAACTCTTGAAGGCCGCCCCTTCCTGCCGAGAAGGGGATTGATTAACGTAAACAGTGGTGAAGGCCAATCGCGTAGGAGGTAGGGACAAAAACAATTTTGCATTTTCCTACCTGAAGCAAAGTCGTTGAGTGGGGGGGCATTGATCCGGGGGTAATTCCCCCTATATCGGCATGGTGTCCCCTACTAGCCACAAAAAATACTGGCCTTTCGACGTCACTATTCGGGGAAATTAAATACAATTAATCTTGACAAGACCATCGACGTTAAATGAATAATACGGTTCAATTATTAACGGTTAATTACTTGTAAAATACTGGGGTGATCACCGTAAGATCTGGCAAATGCGATCCACCAGCCGAGGGATGATTAGCGAGAACCACGTCGCCGCGATTGAATACCCCATTGAACGCTTTCATCTGATACTGAACGGTTTCCTGCATGGCTCCTAAGTGCACCGGAATGTGCGGTGCATTCGAAACAAGACCGCCGTCAGGGCCAAAAACCGCGCAGGAGAAATCCAAACGCTCTTTTATGTTGGTAGAAATTGACGTCCTCTGTAGAATCCTTTTGAAAACGAAATTATCGCACTATCAGAATTATTCTGAAGGATAATTCAAGGAATTACATCGATACTAACCGACCCATTTGCTCCGCGATACTCATGAATCGATGAGAGAAAATGCTCAGTTGAATAGCGTCAAGTTCCGTTGTGACTTTTGCCCTTTTTCCTTCGCCTATTGCGATTTTTACGTCTCCACGAGATGTAATCGACGCGGTGCAGTCTGGCTCGACGATAATCGTGCTCAGACTGTCCATGATAATCGCCGGACCGGAAATGACGTGGCCAGGTGACAGGGAATGCAACTGATAGACGTTTGTCTCTTCGTAACCCCCTTCGAAGTAAACCATCGTCGACTAAAAGAGAATAGATTTCTTTCTCTTTCTTCTACCATTTTTATTACTTTAAAAAATTAATTTTGCTGACCTTTTCTGGCTTTGCTAGCTCAGAGGAACTTGGGAGAATCGGATCTTCAGGAATTCTACTTTTGCCAACGCCACGCACTCTAATATCGCTAACCAGAATCTCTCGGTCAGGCATGGTAAATCCAAATTCTGTCTGATATCTAAACAAATCAGGACACAATCAAGTTAAATACAAAGGAACGAGTATAACTACGTCTTCAGATATTTACCTTTCCTGGAAAGTGGTTCGAAAATCTCCGTGCCTGGTAGATTCGGTCGCTAAGTAATTATATTTTGGAGTACACATTAAAGCACAATCTGTGCCACGGTAACGCAAGTGTAAGAAATGTTCGACCCTGATTTCAGGTTCAAAGAAACCTTGTTGAGCCAGTTTTTCTCTCACCTTCGTCTCCAAAGCTTCGAAACGGTCGTCCAACCGCTTAAAGGAGTCTATAGAAGTACCGTTCAAATAAACGATGTTTTTCTTTTCAAGAATACAACTGTGGTTGATTAAATTTTAAGATACCTTGACTGTAAACCTCTGCACTCGGTTCCTGAGCTTCTTCTACGACATCCGCCAAGGCCATTCCATACGCGGACAATATTCCCGCGTATTTATGAACGAAAACTGTTCCCATTCCGAGTGACCGTGCAATTGCACAGGCATGTTGTCCACCTGCACCACCGAAACAGGCCAACACGTGCCGCGAAGTGTCGTATCCTTTGGCCTATAAAACGTGTCAACTTTGGAGAAAGCAACACTCAAGGAAATTGTTAAAGAATTGAGGGAATTACCTGAGTAAGAGCTCTGATTGGCCGACACATGGATTCGTTGGCGACTTTAATGAAACCCATAGCAACGTCTTCCACTGTCATCTTAGAAGAGCTCGAACTGCTTGCCAGAAACTCGTTGATCTACAATTATTTCATTAATTTGTCATGAAATCCACGTTGCACAGTTTTATCGATGATTTAATTACCTCGCTCGTGACTTTCTCGAACGCTTCTATCGTTCTCGTACGGTCAAGCGGTTCGTTTTCGTTGGGCCCGAATATTTTTGGAAAATAATCTGGCAGCAATCTGCCGAGGGCTAAGTTCGCGTCAGTGACAGCTAAGGGCCCGTTTTTCTTGTAACAGGCGGGCCCAGGATGAGCGCCAGCGCTTTCAGGCCCCACTTCAAAGAGGCCTGACCTGAAGAACAGCATGGACCCACCTCCTGCGGCAACTGTGTTCACGTCCAACTTCAAAACATCAAGAATTATTACCAAACGACTTGAAGCAACGTTTTGAGTGAGCAGAAAGCCTCGGGTTAGGGCTTAAATGGGTACCTGAGCTGCTTGTATGGTGACTCCCGCGGTTGTACTTTCGTAGACATGTTCGTAACTTCCGCCGTATCGACTGACGTCGGTCGAAGTACCGCCCATGTCGAACCCGATGACTGGAAGGTCAGTTTCCTTGTGGTAAGTGGTCATGGCGTAACCTACGACACCACCGGCTGGTCCAGATAGAATTGCCCGGGACCCGTTGAACCTGAAAACCAATCCTCAACGCGTTACAATATTGTACTGGCAGTCTTTGACCTTGTTTCAAAATGCTTACGAATGCATGGGAGTTAATCCTCCGTCGCTCTGCATGAAAAGCACGTTCACACCTTTCAGGTTGTCTTTGAACCCGGAAGAAAACCCCTGCGAAATGATTAACGAGTTAATAAAGGTTTTAAGCTTGGGGAAAGGTTTTCTGGGTACCTCTAAGTATTGCTTGATGTGCGGGGTAAGATAGGCGTCAGCGCAGGCAGTGAACCCTCTGGGAACGATCCTAGTCATCGGCATAACTTGATGAGAAAGTGAAACTTGACGAAATCCAGCCTCTTTTGCCAATTCTCCAACTCTAACTTCGTGAGCGGTATACCTGAATTTTAAAATCGACACTTTCAGCAAAGCCCTAATCATTTAATTTTACTTTTATTTCTACTAACGTGTAGCTATGCGCTAAAACAACTGCTAGGCTTTCAATTCCCAATTGTTTGAGCTTGGCTAGATCCTCAACGAGTTTCTCTTCGTCAAGTTCCTGCGTGACGAAGAGATCCTCACCGGTTGAACCCTTCACTCTCCTCCAAGAGGTTTTCTTCAATTCGCATTTGCCCGGCAAAGCTGGCACAACTCGACACTTCACTTCTACGACTTCCGAGTACAGCACTTCCGGCGTGACGACTTCCTGCGCGCAATAAACGACCTTACCCAAGGAATTCAAAGGTTTTAGAACGACGAAGAGATTGGACTTTCACTGACCAGGTCGAAGATATTCGGTCGCGCTTGATTGCCGATGAATAGAAGATCTTTGAAACCTTCGTTAATCAATAACGCCATTTTCGCGCCTTTTCTTTCGAGTAAAGCGTTCGTTGCGACGGTGGTTCCCATCCTTATCCACGCGATCCTCGAGGTGTCTACCTCTTTATCCATCTTTACACCGGTTTCCTAAAATTAGGAAGCTTCTAATACCAGCATTCAAAAGTCTCGACTGTGGTAAAAATGATTTCCTCATTGTTACTCATTCCTTTCGGGTTTTTAACTTTGAATACCTGCTGAAGAATCCTGCGAATACCCTCGCGGGGTGCATCGTCGTAATTGGCAGGATCTACCGACAGTAACTTCATCACTCTGACTTTCCCGCCAGGACATCTTGCGTAAACGTCGGTAAATGTTCCGCCGCGGTCTATGGCGAATTCGAATTTCTCGTTCTCCATTTTCCACGCTGATAACAATCAGCAAACGTATTAGCGGCTAATCACGAGACTAACTTACGGTTACTCAATATCTACACTTTACCCTCTATAATATGAACTATTTATTATATTACACGCAGTGATTTCCGATTCTACGCGTACAATCCTCAAGATCCGAAAATTCGAAACTCTTTGAATTAGAAAAAGCCGAAGACAAACGTTGATCAAACCGAAATGATGAGATGTTTTCCCCTACGTTAAACAATCTGTGTGATAACGTATGATAAGAGTGAATCCGTTATGACGTTACATTCAAATAGTTGGCTATCTGATAAACTTCGGGGGCCTAGATTGAGACCAATTCACTGTCAATCACCGCCAAACACAACTGTAGGTTAAATTCAACGAAATTATTCTTAAATAAAACCAACACTCGTAAGAAACATCATCTGAAAATTAAAACTTGGGTTTCGGTGTTGTATGGAGAGCGGTTTTCTTTATTATGATATTACTTTTGATGTTTTCCCGTATATACAATTACACGTGCGCACACTCACGCTGGATGTTTACGTCGAAGATCGTAGGAATACATGGGATATATCTATCAGTCGTGTTTTTTTCCACACTGATGCTACGTTATGTAATGTTGAGATCGGCAGGGAACTGTCAGTACTGCGCATGTAGCAGGGAATTTACTTTGCGGCGGTTCTCAGATCTTCGGACTCGATGAAAACCTCGTCTACTGGGTGTTAGATTAAAAATAGAACAAGTCATTCCCCACCCACGCATTGGACTTTTTATATCGGTCGAGAGTGGGGGAGAAAATTGAAAAGAACAGGACGTGTACTGTAGGACATGATTCAGTAGCAATGCCAAACTGATCGTTTAAATGGCAATTAGTATAAATTTTCCTATAGAGTTTATACAGCTGCAAGCAGGAAGTTGTTTAATGAGAAGCACTGAACTATGATGGAGACTGCGCACTTCTAGCCTTCACACAATTTCGAATGTACTGGGTGACGATTATGCTGGGAACAGTATGGGGGAATGTTTAAAAGGGGTACACATTTTATTAAGCAAAAGAAATAACTAATAATTCACGGTACATTAAAACTTCAGTCGTGGCCATTTACAGCTTTTCCTGTGAGGAAATTGGAATATGCGTGTATATATATATATATATGTATATTACAACTAAAGTGTATTTATGCGCTTGTTACGTCGTCGTTTAAGGCGGTCGAATGATCTCCATTCATCGACGCAGCTTCGTTTTTAATAACTGATCAATTAAAGCTAAAAGGCTATACACTCATTAAATTGCAAATCTTTAACCGCGTATCAACAGTTTCATTTTCTTCATAAGTTACACTGGATACTCTTCTCTTTTTTCATTGGGCGTACAAAAAATTTCCTTTCAGCTGAATGTAATATCTAAAAAAGTGACTCATTAAAAATTATACCCTAACTTTTTCTTCGAGGATGTCGTTGTACAGCGTTTCGGTGAGTCTCACGTAGTCGCCCGACCGGTCAAGGAAATAAATCGGATCCTTTATCTATACAAAGATATATAAATGAAACTATTCAAGAATTTATTAAAATATTAGTCCTACGATTTACTTACGTTCCTAACATTGAAACCCTCTTCCTGGAGGTCTTTCTTCTTGAGTTTGAACGTGCCTAGAGGGAAATATTCAAGTAATTAGAACTCTTCCCGGTAATTACCTCATTGAGGAGGGAAGAGGATTGATTAGATTACCAGTCATCGGCAATTCCGAGAGAACTCGGACAAAAAGTGGCCTAGCATAGGTGGGCAAAGCTTTCTTCACGCCTTCCGCCAATTCCTTCAGGCTCAACGTGTGTTCCGGATCGTAAATAGCTGCCATTCCAGCCTTCCCTTCGCTCCCCGGCACCTGTTCAATTACAGCCAATTACGGTCAATTATCCGAGGCTTTCTTCGACGCTGGCTGCCGGGAGAATCTCACCTCAACTCCGTACACAGCAGCATCTTTCAAACCTATCACGTTACTCACGACTCCCTCCACCTCCGAAGTGGCCACGTTTTCTCCGCGCCACCTGTTGATTCGTTAACGCTCATGTATAATAGTTAAGAAAATTACTACGAGCCTGTAAAATTACTTACCTAAACGTATCGCCAGTTCTGTCTTTGAAGTAGAAGTACCCGAATTCATCCATTACCAAAATGTCACCTGTTCAAAAAATTAGGCTTTCAAAACGAATTATTCTTTGGTATTTGACTGTACGACATTCGAGGGTGTGTGTTTATTTATTTCGCTTTGATAATGATATAAAACCGACCGGTGTTGAAGACGCGGTCGCCTTTCTTGAAGACATCACGAATGACCTTTTTCTCCGAGGCTTTTTTGTCTGCATAGCCGCTGAAATCGTTGATTGGTTTCTTGGGATTAATCTTCCCGACGAAAACTCCAGGTTCCCCTAAAAATTGCTCGATTAAATCAAGAGCTGTATTTTTTAATTAGGTCTGCGAATTCTTACCAGGTTTGCAGGGTACGCAATAACCGTCCGGCCCTCTGATCGGTTCCCCAGTTTCTTCGTCAACTTTTAAAAGAGCAACAGGGTAAAAAGCCCCTGCGAATCGCGGAACAAAACCCACTGCGCCTACTCTGTTGTCAATATTGACTGTAAAACAGTAAACGTTATTCATTTCATTGCCGTGACTGGTTGATTGATTTGCTTGTAACTCGAACGATGAGTCACCTAGATTGGAATTTCCTTCTGTAGCGCCGTAGAACTCGCCGATCTGTTTGACGTGGAACCTCTCGACGAAGGGTTTCCAAATCTGCGGCCTAAGCCCGTTGCCGAACATTAGACGAATTTTGTGCGCAGTGTCGAATTCGCTGGGTGGTACAGTCAAAAGATAGCGGCAAATTTCACCGATGTACTGCGCCACCTAAGATCAGAACGATCGCCAGGCTGGTTAAAGAACACTATTCAAATGTTCAATTATATGGTTATAATGTGAGTCGCTGGAATAAGTTTAACTGAGTGAAGCGTGTATGGCAAGCAAAATTGACCTTACAGTGCACTCGTAACGGACGCAGTCTGACCAGAACTTTGAGGCGCTGAACTTTCTACGCAGGACCACTGTGATTCCTCTTAAAAGAGATTGCCCGACTCCAATGACACCACCTGCGGTGTGGTAGAGCGGCAAAGAATCGTAAATTCGATCCGTTGATCGTAATCTGAGCATAGCGTGGACCCCACAGGATATTAGCATATACCTGGAAATCAAGGACAAATCGTTTAACAATGACGGTTTGTTGTTGGCTTCAACGAGTGGGGGGAATCTTCACCTGAGATTACTGATAACTGCGGCCTTGGGCATACCAGTAGTGCCCGACGTGTAGATGTAGATCAACTTATCCCTCGGTTTACCGAGGCTGAGTTGTTCCAAAGGCTGAGGATCGACGTGGACGATCGCCGAGTGCAAATCTATCGCTCCTTCGAGCACAGGAGTGTCTTTCTTCTCCGACCATTCGTACAGTACAAGGTCGGGGATTTTGTGCTTGATGTCTCGTATGGCTGAACAAAACAACTTTCAGCACAACTGGGGAAGCTTTAATCGTCCTAGCAATAGAGACCAAATGCTAATCTCACCATCTTTGAGTTCTGAACCGAATATGACAGCTTTGCAGCCCGCCGCGCGAATGCTGTGGACAAGTACGTCTTGTCGAAGGTTCGTGTTGACGAGAGCAGTGACGAAACCGGCTTTACTTAGGCCCAGCCAAGTGCCGATGTACTCCGGTCGTCCTTCCATGGCCAGGGCAACGCTGTCGCCTTTGGATAAGGATTTTGACGCGAAGTACCGACCCATTCGGTTGCTGTACTCCTCCAACTAATCGGACCAAGACAATTAACACCTGAACCAAGGAAAAATCCTTCTTCGTCAATTACCTGCTGGTACGTCCATTCTTGGTCCTCGAAGATGTAAGCAATTTTATCGGGATGACTCTCGACCAATTTCGTGAAGATCTTGGCGACGGTGTATCCGCGCATCTCCCACCACCATAGCAGCACGCTCACGTGGAAAAATCTTATGGAACCGCTGAAAACAGAAACGAGTCGCTAGGGGTTTGTTCCTCTGGCAAGCGGCTGATGCACGACATCCTTCTTCCCGCTGATAAATTACTTAATGTCAATGGAGCATTGCGCGTGACTCCAATCATGCGACGCGGACAAAAGGGAGCGTCAAGACAGGAAAGATCGGAATTTCGTGTTACTCTCAACCAAGCGACATAACACGACAACAGTTTTTCTTCCCTAAACCGGTTTTCTTTTCAAAATCCACCGATGGTAAAGCTATCGCAGTGTCCCTTTATTTTCTCACTGTAATGTCGTATGTGTGTAAAGCTTTAGAATGTTCGTGCAAGGTCCCTGAAATGTTACGCCTTTGGCACAGCACTCGCTTCGTCATTTGACACCAGCGGTCGACCTCCTCCAGCGCTTCGGCAATGATTGAATGAAATCGAATAAAATGACTGTACCGCGTGACAGGTAGGAACGGACCTGTAGTCTCCCAGCTTCACTGTGCCATTTAGAAAATTGTGCATTGCGCAAAGGAAAATTACATCTAACGAGTTGTATGCGGACTCTTCCGACAGCTCGATCATTTCAACGATTCTCGATTCATGCGCTGTTCAGAGATTTTAATTAACTTGCTAATTAGCTAAACACGTTCCAGTGATATCGGTTGTTCGTGAATTCCTCGGTAAGGCTTATCGCACTTATCGCTCCGACTAATTGCCAATGACATTTCTCAGCTAAGTCATGTATAACCAGTGGATTCATTGACCGAGTTGCATAAGAATGCAGGACCGATGAATTATTCAAAGAACCGCGGGGAATACGAGCGACAGGTGCTGCGGAACCAAGTTTGTCCCGTCGAATAGAGTCTTGTATATATGTAGCTACACTCCTTCCCTCGATCAAACAACCTGTTGCGGGATCTGCGTCCTCTAACGATCGTCATCGCCTTCAATTTGAACGGAAACGACCGGCTCAAGAATTTACACGGTAAATAATCCATCAACGGTAAACATTTGACGTTCGTTCACGGGCAAATGTTCCAACAAACCATTTTGGACTGTAGAAGAACAATATTTCTCACGTATTTGTCTGTTTCAAGTAAAATTGGAAATTGTAGACGAAGCATTTTGAACCTTTGACCCTTGTGAGTCATGCTTGAATACCAACGATACAACGGTTGTAAGATATATCCGCGCCATTCAACGATCAAAACAATGTAATTGAGGAAGCCATTTAAATAACGTAACCCACAAAGGCCGCACCTCAACGTCAATGAATCTTCATACGTAAGCCTGCAATCACGCTTGCATATGATATGACGAATTATACTAATCGCATACGTCAATAAACCTGTCTCACGGTTTACTGCATTTTAAAAGACATACGTGATGGTACAAAAATAACATTCCATGTGTTTAACGACGCGTGAAATCAACGAAGGAAAAAGTTCGAGTTTTATCACCTACGATAATATTACACGCTTGAGTAAAACGTTATTAAATCCTAGCCAAGTATTCGTGTGGAATTTCAAAGGAATAGTACTATACTCACAGTAAATCTCTGGGCAGTGTCTTGTAGAAAACGTAGATAAACCTACGACGACTCCCAGTAAGGAGATAAGCCCCGATCGTGAGACCGACGGCGGTGATGAGAACCTGGTGGAATTCCGTCATGGCAATCGGTTGCATGAGACACCAGCAACCGCCGACTCGTAGGATGTTTAAGACATCAGCAACGGTGTACGCGGTAGTCGCTAGACCGAGCACCGACGGTCAATCTACAAATTGTCAGAGCAGTAGTAACGGCCAGTGCGCGTATCCGCCGGGGCTGACAATTGGATCTGTCTCTACTGGTGTCCCAAGTCGATTTGGCTGATAAGCCTTTCCCCCGGTCTTCAAGGCATCGGCAATGAGGAATACTCGTCCCTCCCCGTTGCCTGATAATCTTCTACAAAGTTGCCTATCTAGGGAAGGGTCACCGCGAGATACGACCGTTTAAAAAGCCCTAAAAAAAACCGAGCAACGGGCCTAAAGATAGCCGGGTCCGGACGAACTCGGCTCACGCCTAAGAAAAATCCTTCTCGCGACACCGGGGCTACGAGGAATGCGTTCCTAGAGCCAAGACCACGCGTTGATACTGCAACGTGAGCGGTTTACAGCGATCTAGAATCTCCGAGGATCTAGAGCGTGCGCCGTGAAATCATGGACGCCGGCAGGCAACCATTGGCGGACCGTATGAACGTCGAACGCTGACTAAATTCTGCTGGAAACGCGCAGCACAGCCAGCCTGCTCGTCTGTCTACACGTTCTTACGCATACCGACGTATTGTGAGACTCTTATTGCCCATCATTGGCGTAGAAAGCAACTCCCAAAGCTTTGTGTAACCGCCAGTCTTACTGCCAACCAAAGGTTCAAGCAACAAGCTAATAATAACAATTTTTTTACTGCGTATTCTATCTTTAACGAACATCTAAGAAATTCCCAGAAATAATCGCGAGCGCTTTCTGATAAGCAGGAAGGGAAATGACCTTTATACAGCGATAAAATCAATAAAATACACACGGTAAACTTGGGTATGAGTAAATTGATCGTTGCTACAAGTCCCGTTTTTTCGAATAAAGCTGATCCCCGAGGAAGAGTTCCTTAGTGGTAAAACAGCGACCCAATTCCTAACAATCTACGGGACAAGGTCGGCGGAAATAGCGCGCCGTGAGATGTTAATAAAGTTCAGGCGGGTAGATTGATCCTCGTGCGCGTGGGGACGTTCGTGCGTCTACAGGAAGATGCTGTGCTAGTCATTCCAATACTCCTACGAACGATCGTGCGGGAAAAATACAAATACCAAAATACCAAGCCGTAGAAACATAGAGTACGTATATTTAACAAGTTACAAAAGATTTATAAAGGCTTTTCCATCGTGCGCAGCTCCGATGGTATCGATCACAGAATTCCAGCCGGGTCTAAAGCTGCGTAAAATCGGGTTAACTTGAGGATACTGAGGGGACGTATATTTTTTTGTACAGACTTATAGTTAAATAGTCGCGAATACGATGTACAGTTGAACCGCGAACGATGAATTACATTCGAGAATCTCGTGACACCGGTGCCTCACGTCCGTCCTCGACGACTGGGTCATGAATATTTAACGACAAGGGACACTGAAAAAGAAAATAAATGCGTGAGGGTAGAGGGAGTCCTACGGCGGCGGGTGTCGAAGAAAACGAAGACGTATCGAAACAACGATAGGACAAAGCATGCTGGGAGGGAAATTTCGTCTTGACAATGGCAAGGGTGGAGTTAGTGTACCTGGACCGTGATCGAACGAAGGTCGGTAGATCGCGTTCGCTATCTCAACACCAGGTAAAGCACCAACACGTCCAGAACTGAAAATCACACGCGTATCGCTCTCAGACTTGGCCTAAATTCTTTCTCGAGTTTCTTATCTTTCCCGCGTGACCTTTCTACGTTGCGCAAAAGAAAAGCGGTGCTTAGCATCACTTACCGTCAGTAGTTTCCGGGTACAGTGAGAAAAGAATCGACGCGATTGAGGAACGAGTGTTGTGCAAATGGTAAAAAAAAGAAGAGATTTGGAAAGATCACATCAAGAAATTCATCGCAGGGAAACGAATGACGTGCAGACCATGCTTATCTAATTGCGCTCGGCCTTACCGATGATAAAAACGACGACAGTCAACGTTAATGCGACGATGATGATCCGCGATCTTACACTCTGCATCCAGGCTTTCCGTTGAGCTTTCTTAGCGGCGTTTCGAAATTCGATTCCCACCATGGACAAGCGATCGCTCGCTTCCTGCAGATCGTCCAGCCTTTCCCCTCGTTCCATCACCTTCTGCACGTTTTCCCGCATCACACCCGTCACTTCCTCGATCTGCAGTCTTACGCTTCAAGTGCGTCAGACGCGTTATTAAGGAATTTAACAAAAAAAAAATCGAGGGATGATTATCCGCCCAACTTAATCCCGCTTTTCAACGACTAATTAACATACTTGTCCATTTTTCCGTCCACTCTGCAGTCGCCGTTCGATGTGCTGGGACGGCTGCAATTATAGGAAATGTGTGCTCAAAGTGGCAAACAAAAGGATTAAATATTTTTTCGTAAAGTTTATTAATTTACTTAAACAATAAGTCTTCGTCCGGGTCGCTGTCATGGTCCAGCAAGGATTCCTAGAGGAAAGAATCGTGCAGCGTTAAAGTCACTTCGTATTTCCCGCTGAAAGCGGAAACTCCGCCATTATCGGTTGCTGCGATGCACATCAATGTGATAATACTCACTTTTTCGTCTGTTCCGGCGGTTTTTAAGTCTTCCCTGGAGACACTGCGCTTACCTGCCGACAACATGGTTGCCTAATTTCCACTGGATCCTCGAGAACTACCTGAATTTCTGAGAAATTCTACGAATTAACACAAAATATAGCACATTCCACGGTAGAACCCAGTGGCGTACAGCCATATTCCTGAGGACATGCTGTTTTATCGATTTATTCACAACATTTGCCGCGTGGCCACGATTTAAGTTCTCTGATGACCACAAGATGGCGACCAATTCGCCATTACCTTCGTCCTTTCGTCCTTCAAATTTTACCATTTCCTACATCCTTAAGCGACAATAAGTAATCAAAACTCTATGGATCGTGTACAATAATATTTATAAGACCTTGTAAGACCGAAAAAATAATAAACTTTTTTCGAAACCAATCGTTTTTACATCATTATTGATTCTTCATTACATAGTCCTTCAATCCCTATCAGACATATTGCTTTTATTTTCACATAAACATGAAGATATCGTTACAGACAGTTGATATACTGCGCGAATATTTAAAAAAATAAGTTGATTGTCAAACGGATGTGCAAGGAAACCACAACCATTTCATTTACTTAACTAGAGAAGATTCAGATCCACGACGTCGGCGAATACTGATCACGAAAGTTTACATTAACCGTACGGCGATTGTTGCTCGATTAGCAACGTTTACAAGAGGAAATGGCCAACGAGGCCACGGTTTGGTACATTAATTTTCTTCTGCCACAGTTTGGCCATTTTTTCGACCTTAAAAAAGTACGTATCGCATTTGAGGAAGATCGTGTAGCTGTAGATATAAAAATAGACCATCGTCTTGAGCATACAGAGATAGACAAATGTTTATAAACCTTTGGATGCTAGTAATCGAAAGTTGCAAAGGAATATTCGTAAAGTGGAAGGGTTCTTCATACGTCATGATGAATATTTCTTCCTACGATTTTTCCTATTCACAGAAAATCAGTTTCTGGTAAACGTCACTCCTCGGGCCGATATGTATTTGATAAACTACTAAATCCTCTCGAAAACGCAGAAGAATATGCGTATATACAGCACCAATATTCTTATGGTGATCTTTTAACAGTTATATATATATATATGTTTACAAAGGGAAAGGAAGAGGGGAAGAGAGGAGATAGGGAGACTCGTTTGTTCTCCTGATTAAATATGTCTTTTTAGGCCGCGTCTACTCGTTCGCATTTCTCCGCTGAAAATCGTAATACCATTATTAAACGCAGGGATATGTCGTACATTGGCAAGGATTTACCGTCCAATCAATCACTCGGTCCAACAAAATGTCCTACGAAAAATAAAAAAACTATCTTCGTAATTGACCTTACGTCTTAAGAAACATCCTATCGGTTCGGTAAACTATATTGATTTTCACCACTTGAGACTCAGTTACACTTCCGCAGGGGGGTGGAGGAGTGGAGAGAAGGGATAGAAATTTTCAATTACACATACTATTAATTAAGGACCTATCGATCGGAGTTTGAGACCGAATTTCTTCTCTGACAAACTCCCCTTACTAGATAAACTACGGTTAAACTAGTTACGTAGGGTTTCTTCACAAGTTTCCTCTTCCTGCCGTTCTCTAAGGAAACACATCCCCTTATGGGCCTTTTAAATGCCTTAACTATAATGTATATATTTACTTTACGACGTAATACAAAGTGGAAAGACGACCAGCGTCGTTGAAGGACGAATCCTGCGTCCAATCGGAATGATATAGAATGCCGTTTCGCTCGTGGCAGTTTGGGAAACACGATCGCCTAAATACCTATGTTATTTCAAGCACAGGAATATTGCTGATTGACGACGTCAGCGTCGGGATTATACCGGGAGATTGTAATGTACAGGAGAGAAAGGCCGACGAGAAAAAGTATCATGTAAAACATTTTCCACGTATTTCAAGCTCCGGTTACCTCGATAAACATTATTGAATGGTCTTTTCCCTCGGCATTATTCTTTCTATAATCCATGGAACGTTTAACATGTCGAGAAATTCAATGAACAGCAAGGACGTACCGATAAAAAGTTTTGCAAGGTCGCGAAAAACAGGGTGACAGCGTTGTACACCGAGAACAACTAGTATCGACTCGCTAGCTATATCATTTTTTTTTACTCGTTAAATCCTAAGGGATAATCAAATCACTGCATTGCAGACAGCAGCAGACAGACTTTACGCGTCGACTGGTCTTAAGCTCAAGCTTCGCACTTTCCTAAATCCCGTCGGAGGGACGAGAACATTCTTTGGCCTCTAAGCGCATTTTCCGAACGAAAGATTTACGACGAACCTTCGAGTATTAGAAGGCCCTAATTAACATCGGGAGGGAATATTCAGGGAATTTATCTACCGGCTGGGACGTTGAAGAATTTCGGAGAAAAAGGGCTCATCCTCCGAGCACACGAGGAATGAAGTTTTTTCTTGTCTCGGACGAGAGAAAACCTCGTTGTTCCATTTGGCGTGGAATTGCGGAAAAAAAGTCCTCGACAGGGGATAAATGGGATAGGTCTTTAGAGGACGTGGAGGTTTTCGCAGCTCTTGCTCTTGCTGTCGTTCAAGCACATCTTGTTCAGTATTTCCCTCGCGAGGTTTAGGCTGAGGGCGGTTTTGCTGCCGTGCAACTTGGACAGCATTTTGCCCTTGCTGCCCCGCCGACGCAACTTCCGGTCCCGCATTTCCCTCAGACGGATTTGCTTGAGAACGCCGACAAGAAGCTCATCGACGTTGTGCTGAATGCCACTCGACGTTTCGATGAATTTGCACTCCCGTGAGGTCGCCAATTGTTTGCCCTCTTCAAAAGGAAACAGAGAAACCGTTGGAAAAATTCTGCCACTCGGTAAGGTGTTTCGTGGGGAAATCGATCGTGCCGTGCGCACGTACGGCTGAAAAGAGTGTTAGTGAAAAGGTGGGGAAGGGGGCGGGGATTCGGTTACCATTAGCGGAAATGGTCCTGCTCCTGGCGAGGTCCGACTTGTTGCCGACGACGATGACGGACCGTTCCTGCGTGTAGTGTTCCCGCCAGAGATAATTCAGTATTTCCTCGGCAACCTGAAAACTCGCGCGCGAAACTATGGAGTAGACGACGACACAGGCGTGGGGCTCGTAGGTCGACAATGAATTCTCCACCTGTAAGAAATCGTACGACGTTCCTTCGTAAACCCTGAAATTGCACGGTGTGAAAGAGGAGGAAACTCGTTTCCTACAAGATTCCACTCACGCTCATCTCGACATGCGGATGATCGATGAAGATCATTTCCGATTCCTCGCCGTCCAGCAGGATGGAAACGGTTTTCTCGCCGAACTCGTCGTCTGAAAGGAGAAAGGGAACCGTTGGGTTAACCGTCGTTGGATTCCTGCGGACATTAAACGACCGGCCTGTTGGCACGCTTTACTTTTACGCCACGTCATATCCGCCAGCTGCTTTCTCCCCTTCCTCCCCCGCCAGTACCATTTTACCCTTGACGGTCGAGCGAATACTCGAGGCGAGCTAATCGTCTTGGGAATATGACAAATGACCCGCGGGCTAAATAATATCTCGGTAATGCTGAGCCGATCGATCGGGGAAAACCTTCATCTCGCGGGACATTACCGTACGAGATGAAATCCTATCGCTTATGATTATTACTTCCCCGGGATATGAACGAATGCATTTAGCTTTATCGAGTGCCGGCCTGGTAATTTAGCAAACGAGGTCTACGGTGTCATCCAATTACCAGCACTCGTCATTTCGATCTTCCTCGTCCTCCACGTGCATCCATCACGCCAATTAACAGCTGTCAAGCTGATATGCAAAAACGTCTTTGCCGGGAGAAAATTAAGCTCTTCCCAACGAGTGTGAAATCAACGAAACGAAAGAGAATTCGTGGGACATCAGCGTCGCGCGGTTAAAGCTTTGTGCTTTCGATCGGTCAGGTTTTAGCCTGGAATTTGGAAATTTCAACGCCCACTGTGACGTCACAGCACGTCCTCTGAACCAGCGTGAACACCTTTCCAACGATACACGGTATTCCCATTATCGCACGCTCAGCGGATTCTGTTTGTCCAACGACATTGCCGGCTGGGGCAGGAGTTTCTGCTGTGAAGGTTGTTTATGGGCCGACGTTTAATTCAACCGGGTTATTGACGCAGGGATTTAAATGGTCACGCGAAAAATGTGCCAACCATTGTAAATTCCCTCTGGATTAACGACCAATCCATATTCGAAAGAATGTAGTATATCGGTACTCTAAAAACAACGAAACTTGTAAAGTAATATAGCAATTTGCCGTAGAATTCATTGTGCGACATATTTAATATGAACTATGGCTGTTCGAGCGGTCTGGCTTTAATTTCAAGGCTTTCTCCAGGCCGACAAAGTGCCTGTGCGTAACGAGCTTCGTTGTTAATCGAGTCCAATTAGGGTTCCCGCTCGGCAAGGAGCTCGGGTTTGACGATATCTTCGTATGTCGAGAGCATTGCATTATCAAGACGTTGACAATGGAGCTCAAGACTTTAGGAATTGTCCCCGGTCTTTCAAACGACCATAAAAATTCACCTGATGAACCGACGCGTTAATGATGTCATCGGAATAATCATGTGTTCGAGATATTCCAATTAAACGAGTCACGTGGAGACGTATAATCGATACACGACAGCGACACGTAATAGACTTATGGCGATTACGAGGATAAGAATAAATAAACGACTTTCGAATGGAAAGGACGATGTAATTTCGTTGTGTCATCTAGAAAGCTTGGCCCCTCGGTTGACCCTCTTAAGGGAGATAAAGTGGACCGGCGGTAATATTTCGCGATAACAATTTGCCGGGACAAATTTCCTCCCCTCGAGTGGATACTGGCCGCGCCGGGCGTTACGAGGAGAAATCTATCATTGGCCGTCAGCTCTTCCTCCAGCTGACGATGAATGGAAGCCATTCGCGGCAGGATATCGGCCGCGGGGCATTGCCAATGCAGGATGCCAGATAAATGAAGTGCGCCACCAAAGAAGACAGTTTCTTCCCCTAGCCGCTGCATCGTCCGACGATATTTTATTGATTTCATAAGGCGTTAATGCCATTTTCCCGGGAATTCGGGCGAACCACGCTACCGGCCATATAATTATCTTAATGAAATCGTTTTATCGAGGCCGTTCGGTCGTTTTTATCCAATCAACGACATTTCCCCTGTACTCACACACACACACACACGTACGTACGTGTGCGACTGACAAACGCACATACGTGCCGTTGGTCGACGAACGTTTTCAAGTCGCGTTCTAACTGCGCCCGTAAAGCTCCGTCCACTTTATGAAGAGCTCGTTTCAAAGCGGCACTGGCTCGATGAAAATGCAAAATGAGTAAAGCAAACTCCTCCTAGCTACGTATCCCCTTCGCGAAACTCCCTCTTTTTTCCTCGCCGTGAACCTATTCCCACGGGCACAGGCAGATTCACGTCATTTGCCTGGATTTCAACTACATTAGAAAGTTAATACCCCGAGAAATGAAGCAACTTTTTGCCGCGGCAATTGATAGGTTCATTAGTCTTCAAAGCTAGTGGGAAATCGATATCGTACGTAAAGTAATCAACGAATAATGAGTTCCAACCACTTCAATTCGGCCAACTCTTGCCAATTCTACGGGAATCCATTGAAAAGTAAAAAGGCTCAAATGGAATTTCCACGATGACAGATATTACCTAGGCTCGCGTCGTAGGTGTTCATGTATTCGCTGGTCATGAATTGCGAAACCAGTGCTGTTTTTCCAACTCCTGAATCGCCTAGAAGTACCACTCTGTACTTGGGAATCTCTTCAGCTTCGCTCTCGCTGCTGTCGACCGTCATTCCCTGCCCACTGCAGCAGGATCCTTCGAACGGCGATCTCTCGCCAGAGACATTGCTGTTCCTGGAAAAGAAGGATAATCCTTAAGAAGTACCTGCTCGAGAAAAGTTTGACAGAAGCACAGGAATCACGAGGAAATGGAAAAGAAATTTCTATCGCTTTTGGCAAACGAGGCAATCCGATCTGTCCGCGGGGAAAATTTGAAGAAATCTCCGGTTTCTCGTGCGAGGAAATCTTGATTCAATCAAAGGGTTTCGGGCGGATCGAAGCGATCCATTTGGCCCGTGTTGCCCGGGTTTCGTGGAATCACGGGAAAAACTTCGAATCCGACTTAATTCTTCCCTGGACAGGAGGGGAAAGGTCCTTGAGTTTCTGCTGGCTCGGCGTTCGACCATCGCCGGCACCTGCTGTGGCAATTTTTCCCACGATTGAATTTTAAGTAAAGCGCGAGGAACGGTTTGCGAGACGTCGTAAAATTCCAAGGAACCGGCAGAGGGGCGGGGAAAGCGTCCCCCGTGGGAGATTTTTACGAGGGCGCAGATTCGGCCACGAAAAGACATTTCCAACTCGAGTGTTTATCGAATTACTCGTCGGGGATGTTGCGGGGGTTGGGAAAGCCTTTCAGAGGGTCCTTCCCCGACGTGCCGAGAGCAAATATTGTTGCATCAGGCCGATTTTTATGGTCTGTATCGGCCGGTCTAGTGGTCCTTCCTCGGCTCAGCGGCTCTTAACACTTGTCTCAACACACCACGTTACGAGAACACCGAGGACATGGAAAACATTTCAGTAAATGCCAGCGGGACGGCACTAAATAACGCTGGAACAAAGGAGGGTCGCGGAGAAAATGGCCATTCGGCCAATGGAAAAATCGGAGATACGACTGAATAGGAAATATCCTTCTCTGCGGGAAAAAAACCTCCCGGCGGATTGATTTCCGGCTTTCAAAGTGCAACGGGAGTTGATACTCGTTTTCTCGTTGGGCTTAGGCGAGCGTCCAATGACGGATAAGCGATATCTTTCTCGCTTTGTCCTCCGAATAGGAATACGACTCTTCGTAACCGGTCAGTCACCCTTAAAACCAATTAAAACCGACCAGCCGCGTCCGTCAAACTCGTTTTACGGGCAAACAATGACAAGACTGCAGAAAGAACACGTCGATAACTTCTCGCCAAGGTCCCGCGGGGAGTTGCAATGTCGTCGCCGATAACTTTCCACGCGTAGTTTTCGACCCCGGCAAAGCAAACGTCATTTGAAGCCGGGCAAAAACAGTCGACAAGGTATTTTCGTGTAATTGTTTGCCGAGTTTTCCGGTGGATACAATTAAGCAGGAATCTTCTGGTTGTTGAAAGGATAGCATTGACGTAGGTGGAAAGGCGGAATCGTCGTTAACGTCGATACTACTGTCTCGAAAGCGGAAGCTTTGTCATTGATCTGTCGCTTTTGGTGGGTGAAACGGTCGACAATGGCGAGTACCGTTAGAGTGCGTTACGGCGAGCGGGTAAACAGTCTGTAATTGCTTTCCCGTAGGATTCCGCTCGTTATCGTTGGCTGCAGGAAGGGAGCTTAAGCTCCCCCACCACGGCTCATCCTGCGGGATAGGATTAATTATCGCTCGAGACTACGGAGGTCGGGGGAGGTTCTTCGCCGGCGAAACATTCGTTTATTTGTTACGCTTGGCACGCGCGGCCAGACTGACAGCTGCCGCGACGTGTACGCGTTTTCTACAGATAAATATTGCGTCGGCGAAAGAAGGGAATCCGGGGCAAATATTTATCCCCGCTATTCCTGGCCAGAGCGGCGAATTACCGCGTGGAATTCGGCCAGGCTTTTGCATCTCGGGGACAAAAAAGAAAGGGATAGGATCGACGGGTTCTCGACGATTTAACAATTTGTTTCGGCCATGTAAACGAAATCCACGCGCAGCTTTTCAGCCGTGAACTCCTTCCCCCCTCCCTCCCTGAGGGGTCGTTTTCGGGAAATATACCATTCGTCATCGTGCTCGATAAATCATAATTCGCGCACAATGAAGGCCTGGGACAAAAGGCGGAGGCGCCGGGATTTTCGGGGCCGTTTGGAAATAAATACAGGTACGGCGTAAGGCACGTACAAAGGCGACGGGGTCGGATCGATGGTGAAACGAAAGGAAAGGAAAGGAAACTCGCTGAGAAACGCCGAGTGGGTGCCCGTTCTCAACGTTTCCTCAAAAGCACCGGCCAAAGAAATCCCGGGGCTCCGGGAGGTACACTTAAATGGAAATTTCCCGCCATTTCGCGTCTCTTCTCCATTTATCTTCGAGCCATTACCAGCCCGATAGTATTTCACTCGGCGATATTTATTACTCCCCTTAATTAGGGAAAACTCCGTGATTTTGCCGGGATCGATCGTTAAGGAGGAAATGATGAAGACAAACGACAGGTATCGCCGCGAGGTTTTTCGGGGAAAAGCTCGACTTTTTCCTCTGCAGAGCCGCGCATCGTTTCGACGTAATAAACTAGCGTCGCGAGGAGAAGTGGGAAAGCAGCAGAGACGTGACTATTTCGGGATCGGTTTGTACGGAAACGGGGCAGAGGGCATAAGAATGCGTGAAACTGTCGCTCGTCGCGGAGAGAAAGAGTTTGCTTGAAAAAAAAAAGAAAAGGATAAGACAGCTGACACTGACGAGACGAACCTGTACAACCCGACGACGTGAGAAAAAATATTCCTCGTTAAATTACGAAAGTCTAGGAGGAAAAAATGGGGACACAGAAAATACAGTTTTACCTGAGTTTCTGCGTTGGCAAAGGGCAGAAGAATTTTGTAAGACGTCTCAGATAGTTCGCGGAATTCGGAAAGCTCGTAGCATCAGTGGAATTACTCAGCCATGCGAAATAAACGGCTGACGAAGTGTTTCCCCGTTTCGCTAAACGCCAACGAGTCATATCCCAACGATTAACGAAACGGTCGTTTATTACAGCGAACGAAATGATCTCGACGATGATTTACGGGCTCATTAGCCGACGATTGTTGGGTCCGTGGCGTGCGTGTGTTCGCTAATTTACGCTTTGGCCCCCGAAATAGACGATAGTGACGGCCGAGAGCCTTATAAATCGCGGCAACAGACGGAGGATTTTGGACGAAATCCACGTGAAAAATGCGACGATGAGGATGAATCATCGATGACGACGCCCCGCATCGTCTACGACGACGTTCGTTGGTTTACGAAAAATCTCGTCGGATAGAAATGTCCGATGACCTCAGACTCGAAATCCCAGGAGCGTGAGTGTCTGAGCAATCGGCGAAATATTTCATTGACTTCCCAAGCCATCCGTTTCCAACTTCGTCACGTTTCGTCTTTTATTAGATGCACATTTTTGTTTACGCCTTGGGCGTCTCTAAAGAGAAATTAAGCGAGGACTTCCTCGAGAGACTCACTCCCTATGAATAAAGATTGCCGCTAATGCCACTCTCTGAAGAACTTCCTCCAGAGAAATCTGATAGCTCCGTGATTCTCCGGAATTGGATCCCCGGCGCTTTAACTTCCTTCAAGTCCACCGAAAAACTTCCCCGGCGAATTAAGGGACTTTCTCGGCGTTAAATGAACCGGCTTACTGACCCCGATGATCGCGAAAATTGGATCCCCGATCCTCTCGTCATCCTGTTAGAAGACACCGTAAAAACCAAGCGAAAAATTCCCTTTCATCGGATGAAAAGAGGACATTTTCTCGCTGATACGGTAAAACCTCTATTATCCCATTTTCCTCTGTATTATGTGTATTCCTATAGTCTAAGTCCCACTGTGGTATAAATAGCTCTGCGAGGAATTTCTTCGGAACTTCAGGATCCTCATGATAAATTTCGAAAAACTGAGGGGGTGGAAAGAAAATACGATAACGGTGATTGGAGGGATGGAAAGACCATTGACTCAGTCGTCGTTCCACGCGAAATTCCGCGAATACTTTTCGCGTAGTCGCTAGACTCTGACGTTTCCCCTCGTCTCCCGTCCCCGCATCCCCCGGGACTTCGGCACGTGACCGCCAATGTCTGCCCCTCCCCCGTTGCCTCTACGGGTTTAGAATAAGCCGAAGCTCCGCTGTTCCTACCATTCGCCAGTTCGATTTCGAGTTGTTCGCGGCCTGCATAGTTTCCGGCGCTTTTACAAAAAGCTCAGCCCTCACTCTCTAGCGAGGA
The DNA here is from genome assembly GCA_963989215.1 of Hedychridium roseum. NCBI lineage: Eukaryota > Metazoa > Arthropoda > Insecta > Hymenoptera > Chrysididae > Hedychridium > Hedychridium roseum. The sequence continues at coordinate 414,668 of OZ022321.1, forward strand.
AAGAATTCGCTATTAGCCATGGAAGTTGTCAAAGGTGAGTTTTCACGTGGAAAATCGATGCAATAACGTCAAAACTCTTTAAGCAATCGACTAAAACCTCTGCAAGTTTTCTGAAATCATTCGCTTTGTTATTAAGAAAATTGCATTGTTCTCGAGTCGAAGACATTTGGCAAAATGTCCGAAGGACTTCCACCCTCGCCGGTCCAACTTTTTCCGAGAATAACTAACGAGCTCGCGGGGGGAAGCCTACGAAAATTGTCACGGCATAAAAAGCTTACAATTAAATAATTAGCGACAAGTTCGGCGGGAATGAAGGGAGCGTGAAACTTTGTCGAACGTTGTCGGCATAATTTTCCTCGGCTTTTGTCGCGTTAAACTTTCAAGGGGAGGAAAATAAATTATACGATTAACGACTCGCGCAAAAGTATTCATTGATGACATAAATTATAGAATCTTGGCTGCAGTTTGTCCTAATGAGAAAACGTCGCTGTAATTTTCGCAGTTAACGACACGGCCAACAGCCTAGTCGAGCAGTCGGCCAACGTGACGTCTGCCGTGAAAACTGTGAAAACATCGGAATCCGTGGAAAGTGTGCAGAAGAAATCTGTCATGGAATCGTCGACGGTCTTCAAGTCAGTGACGTCGTCGTCGATGAAATCCCACCAGTCTATGGAATACGAGGAGGAGATCGAGTACACCGAGTAATCCTGCCTTCCCCGAAGACCCTTGAAATCAGCGAAAAATCGGCCCCGGCTCGATATCCCCGGCGAAAAGCAAATTCGAGCCGGGAAAAGACTGGGCTCTCAAAGTCACTGGACTTTTCACCCAAAACCCAACCTTTTCCACGTGTAAATATTTCTACGTTCTTGTTTATAGCGAAAACAATGGAAGAACCTCATCCTCACGAAATGTATGCGATCCCACCAAGCTTATTACGATTAAGTAATATTTTGCGTAAAATATAACTAAGTTATTTGACAAGCGAGTTATTTTTCACCAATCGTCGACGAGTGGAAAGATCGTGCGTGCGGGTCAAGTCCTCTAAAAATACTTGAAAAAGGAAAAACCAAGGGGCAGACGACGATGGGTCGAAAACGGCGTGGAATTTTCTTTTAGAAAAGTTTGGCTGATCTCCAAGTCTTGCGGTACGCCTTAACGGCAGACAGGCGCGTGTCTTCTTTTCCTTGTCCGCCCATCGCTTTGGTCTCGTACCTTCACGGATGATCGCACAATAAAGTTCCTACCATACAGCAAGTCTTCGTTCATTTCTTGACCCCCTCAAAAATAGAAATTTAGTTACGCCAAGAATAAAAGCAGACTTTCGGCGAGCAGAGAACGTCTTTTCCCCGACGAAATTCTCAAGGACTTCTGAAATAACAGATGGAAGAAAAACGAGAATACCGGCAAGACATGAAATGCAAAAATCCGAGAAAACTTGCGCCGACAACTGGCAACCGTCCAATCAGCGTGTTTAACGGGATAGAAAGCTGACTTGAGCCCCGCGAAAACGTCTGACCAGTTCGCGCCGTCACTACTGCGGCCCAGCCCTACTTTCCCGACAAATTATAAACCACCGGTCGTAACGAGTTTACACAAATCTGCTTACTCCGTTCCTAATTGCCACGTAAAATACTTAAAACATTAGACGGATTTCCCTAAAACTCTACGGTTTTATTGGCTTTTCGGCCAACACTGTGTTCATCGAATCACTTCCCTGGCGTGCACTAAAGCCTCTGTTACATCGTTAAACCTTTACTCGAGTGATGGTACATCTGCGGGCCGCAATGCAATTACGTGGATTACCTCGACGACCTCGACGACCCCGATGACTCGATGACTGGTAAAAAAGAGCGTTGCTGGCGCGTCGTAGAAAATGGAGGAAGGGGTAAAAGAATGTTGAAAGATGATGTATGGATGCTGAAGGCGTCTGACTTGTCGGACTTCGTAAAACTTGCTCGCCGGGGGAATAGGATAGAACTGTCGTCGTTCGATATCGATCCCCCGCGAGATCCGACGTCGGCTTTGATATCCAATTAGAGCGGCGCGCACGGAAGCCGTAAAAAGATTCATCGGGCACTTGGCGATCGCGACGAGCCTGCTAAACTAATAATCCCGGCGTGTCGTTGGCATAAATTTCAGATGGCCGTCTTTCATTACGCTGATAATTCCGCGAGGCCAACGGCGAGAGACGTGGGGTGGAGGGAGGCGATCAAAGGGAAGGAAAAATCCAAAGTCCAATGGGTTTTTCAAATTCCACGATGCGTGGGAAAAAGTCTGAGGCCCGGAGGACCTTCTTTCTCGCGCGAGCTTTATTAAATGCGGAAGGGAAGAAAGGTGTGCCGAGTTTTTTCTCAGCGCTAATGGGAAGCAGGGGCCGTGAGGGGAAATTTTTCTCTTAGACGGTCGTATAAATCGCGACGGCAAGGGGATTCAACCGAGTTTATTTTAAAGAGGAACGGTCCGGGTCCGTGACGCGCGTGCCGTCCCTTCTTGTCTTCTTTTATCGTTCCTCCGGATGAAGACCCGAGTGCCAAAGGAATGAAATTCGAGAATGAAGAAAGCATGATGGAGAGAGACGAATGGTTGGCACAGTTGTGTCATAATAAAACCTACGGTTCGACGACATAGCTTCCCCTGTGTTTTTCGTGCTCGAGGAACGAGCTTTAATTGTGTCCGCGTAGTTGTTGACGAAACAGAGGGAGAAGTTAGGTTTGCCGTAGACTCGTGTTATCTGTCAATTCGATCCACGCAAGATCCTCGCGATAAAAGGCGGCTAGGAAGAAGAAATTCTCTGATTACGTGTGGCCGGAAGGAGAAGTGGCTACGTCGATAAGCCGCAGACGGTTGACGGGCGATAAAAGTTCCTCGATAAATGGCCCTTAAATGGCCCTGCGAATAAGGCCAGTGGGTTATACGCGTGCCTAAGCCCCCTCCTCCTCCTCCTACTCCTCCTTCTCCTTCTCACGTCGATTCCGCCAAGTTCGCGGCAAACTTGTCACTCCCAGCGAGAAATAATCGACCCGGATGTTCAAACTACACCCCTTCCGGCTGGAAACAGCTGACAGTTTGCCCAAGAATCGTCGGAAATGAAAACAAGGAGGCAGGCTCATGCAAACATTAGGCGACAAGTGGATCAATCATTTGTTCATTGCAAAAACAGAGTACGTTTCTATTATCGCGAGGATCCCCCATGGGGTTGCTCCTGCTGATTTCCCGGCTAATCCCTCGGGAAGTTCTTCGAGGAACTCCCCGGTAACTTCCGTCAGAGTCCCGGGTAAAAGGATTGCCCGAGAAGAGAAGGACGGCTAGTTTATCCCGCAGCTAAATCTCGGATATTAACTAGCGGCTCCAATCACACGTACGGCCGGGCAAACCCCCCGGCAGGACCTTCCCCTTTCCCTTCATCCTGGGGGACCGCAAGGCCAGGGGATTGTTCGTGACGACAAAACGTCTGCACCGACGGTGGTTTGCCACCGGTTGCCTCGACGACGATTAAACGCGTTCCATTGTATCCCGCCTCATGTTCCCCTACAATCCTCGGTATTGTTCCTGACAGTTGGATTTCACGAAGAATACCAGCGAATCCCGGCGTTGCGTAATGCATACATTACGAATTTTACATTGATGGAATTGTTTCGCGGGGACAAAACTTTCCTCTCTTACGACTGGCTTTTCGCATCTTACCTAATTCCTGTCAAAGCCCGGGAAAACTTTATCTCTACCGAATTGACGGTCCTGAAGACTACGTAGGTTGAATTTTTTCACAAGGACAAGAATTGATCGACCGTATCATTGCATTGTCCACCCTCGATAACTTCACGAAATCCTGCGTTATATCATTGGAAATATTCCACTGTAATTCATTCATCTATATTGTTTCGATCCAGGAAATTACCGATGATATAACGCAACGGATACAAAGCAATTGTCTCAGCGATGAATTTAAAAAAAAATTTAATTAACAATTCAATTTTGCCGACGTCCCTGTAATTACGTAGCCCATTGTTTTTCGAAGCAAAAAGGCAGAGGTAAAGGAAAAATAAATCTCCGGAAAAGAAGACATTTGTACGTCCGGTCGTCGAAGATTACTGGCCTCTCCTTTCGGGAGAGACGGCAAAGCGGGATAAAGGAACCTTCCTTCTACAAATCCGACTCCCTTATTTTCCGGGAATAACGAGAAATCGAAGATAGAGAGAAAAATACATTTCCTCAAACACGGGACAAATCGTCACGTATCAGCGATTACCGCAACTCCCTGTCTGCCAATTGTCAAGCCCTTTCTCCCCTCCGTTCAGCTCCTGGGATTCATCTGCCAGGAGAAGAAGGTTCTCGCCGACTTGGAGAATCAATATTGACTTCTTCGGGGCACCAGTCGATTTCTGCTATAAATATTTGACTTGCAGCGGACACCCCCCAGAGCCAATAAACCAAATCCACCTAGTAACTCCTGCCTCCTTTCTTCCTTTCACGTTGTTCGGCAGCGGACAAATAACCCGCATGGAAAACTCCGCGGGAATATTTCTCCGGAGACACGGGACGTAAATAAATATGATTCAACTACCTCTCTCGATGGATGATTAATTACGTTGGTGGTTGTAATTTGACGGTGGGGTTTACCTGCTGCTGTTGACGGACGTGTTGCTCCTGCTGCGTCGCGAAATGATTGAATCCCCGCGGTTCACGACGCCCTTGTGCGTGATGCTGAAGGCCCTCAGCCTGTAAAGGTCGTCGCCGGCCCGCGGATTGTAGGCCTTCTCGGGCAGACTGTGCACGCGAGGCCTGATATGATCTGGCACTGAAAAGGTATTAGAGAAATCTCGTTAATCGAATCCGGGCCGGACAAAACGGTCTATAGAAATACGGGAGATGGATTTTCCTTGAGGAAGGCGGCACTGGCACGAAGCCAGTTGGTTCGATGCACGTCAGTTTCAGAGGCAGTCAAAGACGAGGGACAGTGTTCTCCTGGTGGGATAATATCGGCCCTGCATCGATCGGGCCCTCGGATCGAGGGCGAGCAGCAGGCCGGAAACTTTGCTCTCTGTGGAAATTGCCTGGCGAGAGAGAGTCGGGCAAACGTTGCCGAGCAGCTTCTCTCTCCGTGTCCTCTAATGCGATTACACTCGACGGGCTCATACTCCGCGAGTTCGATCTCGCCGGAAGTTGGCCGAGCCTCGAAAATTATTCCGTCGGCGCCAGCCGCCCACGACTTCCGTTTTCTTTGTCTCCGCGACAGGTCGAAACCTTTTCACTACACAACTCTCCGACCGCACGGAAAGCTTAATCGCTTTCCCACTTTTTAATCGACCTGCCCAAGCAAAATCCGCGGCAATTATCGCAATCCATTCATGTGCTAAACTCGCTACGTTTCCTATAATTGCATCTCCAAACTCGGATTTTCGCGGTGAATTCGCGTTCGTCAATTTACCCTCTTTATCGATAATATTCCCCCGGGGGGTCCTTGGCCATTACGGGTTTTCTCCGTTTCCCCGACTAAGCTCGTTCCGGCTTCGATAAAATTATGCAAGGAAATACGGGACACGTCCTATCGGAATTAAAATTCAATTGCGCAGCTAAGTCGCTTCTGCAAGATTCAGGTGGAAAAGATTGCCGATCCGCGCGAGGAAAGATTTATCAGCTGATTCGCCAAGTGCGTCGAGGGTTGCTGAATAATCGAGCGATTTCGACAGGTGGAGGGCGTTAAAAGATAAAGAGGCAACCCTGCAAGGGAAGAATTCAGATGTCTTGTCGGATGGAATACCCTACGCACCTTATCTGCGAGGGAAAAAAAATCGCCGAATCGCAAGATTAATGCGGATGGAGAGTAGTCCCTGAAAAATTCTCGTCATTCCCAAGGCCCGAGATCTTCGAAACTTTCCCGAAATTATTCTCTCGCTTAGATAAATAAGACGTTCGGATGATTCCCGCGAGTATAACTCGTTGAGACGTGGGTTCCCGCGGGAATATTTGCCGAGGTGGACGTCAGTCAGGAGGAATCCTGATTAACCGTGGAGACGGTACTCTTCTGCCGGTCGTCGGGCCTGAGTGGCAGTTCCCTGCTCTGTTTGCACAAACTATTTACCCGACAGAGCGGGAACGTGTAATTAATTTCCGGCCTGGGGAACGGAATCGGCCTAGTCGGCTGATCCCGCCGGTTTTATCCTCCTACGGTTAGTATTCCGTGCGCGCCACTAACAAACTGACCACCCGTTTCAACTCCCCCTCCCCTCTCCAGCTTCTCATTTTCCTGCGGGGAAGCTCGGCGGGGAGATAACACAGGACTTATATCGCCGTCGGCGAGGATCATCGTAAACTTCGGACGCTGATCGATGGTACTCCAATCATACACGTCGTTTCGCGGCATCGCCGGGCTAGATTATCCCCCGGAAAAACGTTAATCCATAGCCCTCAGCGTGGTCGGCCGAGATACCACGAGGACAACTGAGATTCCAAGGCAACGATGCTTTCAATGATCGGAGACAAGGAAAAATTCATGAAAAACTCTGCGTCACGGGTTCGTTCGATGCGTAGCTTTTGTTTCGAGTTCATCCAATGGCCGATTCCACGGGGCTCACGCTCTCCTTTTTCCCGCGCCGAAGGGGAAAGGGAATACGTTGCGTGTTGCGGGAAAACCGGGCAAAAAGTTCTTCCGACTGTGAAAAATCGTCGGCGTTCGATGCATTATTAATGCAAACTCAGAACGTTTCTTTTAGAGAGATTCCCGAGTAAATGATTCAAGCCACAAGGAAAGCCATGGGGGAAATAAAAAGAAAAGCTATAGTTTCGGTGGAAATTGCTAAGTTTCCCCGTTCCTTGGATACCGTGAATTTCCCGTAAGAAATGTATGCTAACCGCGTATTCGCGTGGACGCTTTCGAGGGAATTATAGCGACGAGTTAATATTGCTGCTCGTGTTTCGTGCCTGACGAACAATCCGGTCATTAAAGGCATTCCTCGCCAGCACGAATTGACCTTCCTGCAAGCCGCACGGCGGACCTACTTTTCAGCCTGGCCATTTCCACGGGTATCCCCCTTACCGGCTCGAAAGATCGATCAAATTTGCATTTTGCCCTAGCAGGAGGACACGTTGTTCCCCGGGGAAAATCCTCCGCTTTTCCGCCAACGAAAACGAGGCAAAGTCCATCCCCGCGAGCTCGTTAAACGCTTCGCGGGACTAACGAGTCATAATTATCGCGATTCTGGCTTGTCAAATAAATCTCCGACTTTTCCCTGGCGAAAAGCGGGAGGACGATAATTTCGTGGCCGCTGGGAGCGACTGGAAGAGTACTTTACCGGGTAGTTCGAGGAAGTTGGAGGTCCTTCGTTGCCGTACGCGCGGGTGAGCGCTGAAATTCAAGGGCCCGACATCCTCGTTGCTGACATTCGAGATATTCGAGCACTGGCTGTCCCGCGATCCCCGTCGAGACGCGAGGTAGGCTGGAAACAAAGGTCGGGGGGTTAAGCCCCGATTCATTATCGAGCGTCGAATTAAACGAATCCTATCGATCCCCATTGTGTTCGCCTCGGTGCGCATATCGTTACGGCGGGAAAGTCCTTGCCAAACGAATGCCCGGCACGTAGGCCAGGGGACCCTGTCGTTACCGTCTGGCCAGCTCTGCTCCCCTCTTTCCCCGGCAAATTGAAATGACGCGGAACAAAGGGCCAACGCCAGCGGGAAGAAGCATTGAAAAATTTAATGAGGCGCAAAGCATTGCAATTGAAACCTACACGCACTGTCCTTTGTTCCGTGCCTTGTGCGAAATCCCGCCCGTAACCCGGCATTAACGTTAGCTGCGCGGAAAGTTCCCGGAAAAATAACAGCTTCGAATCAAAGGAATATAAAGCTCGCTTGGCTAAGTACGTGATTAACCGTGAAAAAGAGGAAATGACCCTTGCGCGCAATGTTTTGTAAAATAAGCCCCGAAATTCGTTTGCTAAATTGAGCGTGTGTGGCAAATGCCCGTCGGCTTGAGCTCGCTTTCCCGCGATATCACGTTCTTATCGTGCCGATTAATCTCGTTTATTGGATTAACGTCGTTTGCGCGGTAGTCGCCGTCGATGAAATTAAATTTTCAGCTCAAAACGCTTGCCTACATATTCCAAAGTAGGAAAGTTCCAAGTTAATAAAGATCCTCGTCTGCTTCGTGCTTTCATCAAAAACTCGAGTACTTTGAAAATTTCAAGAACGCAAAAGCTCGGTTTACCAGCGGCCAAAGCAATCGGCCGAGAGCAGCGCTTGTAAATAAACGTAGAAAAAAGATTCTAATTGGGCGGGAATGGAAAGAAGCCGTGGACCCTTGCCGTGGAGAAATATTGACGTCGTTAAAAAAGAGAATAATCGTGGCTTCTTCGGTGGTTAGTTATTGAGGCTCGTGGGAGGAGAAGAAAAGAGAATAGCGCGGTTGGGTAAAATAGGGGCTAGGCGATTAAGGGCAAATAGCTCACCAAGGCCGCCCTTCATGGATCCTCGTCTCCGCGGGCTGGACAGCAAGGTCACCTCGGTTTCGGCATCTCCGATCTCCGTGAGGTCACTCGTCGACCGTCTGGCCATATTCCGGTCGTTTCTACTGCGAACAGAACCGTCTTCGGAGGCTCTGCCGCGATTACGGCCGGCCTCGTTCAAGCATCCTTGACTTCTGTTGAAGTGGCCGCCCATCTTCGTCGACCTACGTCACGAAAAACCAAACGTCTTCTCGAGGAAACAATCCCGCCACTCGTCCATTAATCGGGGACACGTCAAATTATTCGGCTCATGAATGAGCGATGCAATTCCGGAAGGAGGGACGATCGATCATGCTCATTACTGACCTGTTCTTCTCACTGGCACTGTCCCTCTCGTTATTCCCCGACAATTTGATGGATCCGTCAAGGGACGGCACTTTCCCGGGTCCGTTGACGACGTTGTACTTGCCGGGATCTCTGCAGGGACTTTTCTGCTGCTGCTGTTGTTGCGAATCTGTGACGTTCATGGCCAGAATCGTCGGAGACATGGGACTTTTCGCTCCGAACGACGAGTTCCTGCGCCTGTCAAAAGGTTTCGGACTCTTCTGTCCAAAATTCAGTGAACTGGGTGACCTAGAGGCGACCATAGACGTCGCGGAAATAGGATTCTTCGGTGGATAACTCATCGTCTTGCCGAGACACTTGCGGGGATCGCAAAACTGGAAAATCGGTGACCTGTGACCCGGCGAATGTGACAAATCCGCCTTTGGACTCTTCGAACCTGACATCCCGTAGAAATTTGGACTCCTCGCCGGTCTTTGCTCGTTCTCGTTGGTCCTCGCGAACTCCTCGAAGTCGAAGTTCATGTTCGGCGTTTCCGGGTAAAACTCCGGCGGAAATTCGAAGACCCGCGGAGTGGACGGTGACTTGGTTGACATCTGACTGGGACTTCTCTGTCCGGAGATTGGAAGCTGTGGAAGCTGTGGAAGCTGTCGGGGACTCCTTGGGGACTTGACGTGAATTGATTGTCCTGGGCTGTTAGTCGCCATATCGCCGGCTGCATGCAAAGTACCCTTTTTTTCAACTTCTTCGAAAACTTCGATATTAACTCTACGCGTGAAGGTGTACGTCTGGCCGGTACAAAAGTTTCTCCTTCCAATCGTGTTATTATTCGGCCTCTCTAATAAAAGCTCTCCAGGTAAAAGGTCGATAGAATCATTACATCGAAAACAGAAAAGTTATCTACACACGCGTGACAGGATGACCTGTAATAAAAACTTGGAAGATAAGCCAACGACTGAATTGGAAATAAACATCCAAGTCGAGCCACATCTGCCGCACGCATACAGACGCCATATGCTGGATAGATAAAAAGAGCTTTTAATTAATTTTAGGAGCAAAACAAGATCTTGCCAGAGGTGCGTTAGCGATTTAAACCAATGGAAGAAGAACAAACGATTGAAACCTTGGCTAGAAGTCGTTGAATAATTTCTCTTGGAGCACGAGTGTAAGGAGAGTGGTGATTAAAAACTTGCCTAATGCATGGGTTCAGTGGAGAGTTAACCTGTTGATCACGGGAACGTGCCAAAGTGAGGTGCTGGCCGTCACGCGGCCATCGGCCAGGTTCACTGCTCCACCGAGCGTCTCTTCCTTGCCATCATTCAAGTCCTGCCGGCAGGATACGCAGCTGCTGAACGTTGAGATGACGAGTTTCCGGCGTTGATCATGCAGCTGTGACTGTTGTGTCGTGATCAAAGGACACGCGGGAAAGCCGACTAACCGAAACGATATCGGCTCGACGATGGTCGGCGCGGTACTGAGGGGGTAAACACGCATAAGTCACCCTCCTCGCACCCTTCTGCCGTGCTGCCCCTTCCAGTCGGCACCCCCTCCTGACCCTTCGAGTTTCGGGCCTGCCCCCTTCTCCCCACCGTAGCGCGTGCCACTCTTCAAGCCCCATCCCCCACCATGCTCTCGCCCCAAACGAGCGGCAGGACCTCCGAAACGGGTTCCCCGACACCCCGACACCCCAACCTGCTTCCTTCGCACCCCCCAACGGCGGCTCCACCGCTGGGAAAGGTTTTTACCCAGCGGCCACCAATGCGCATCTTCGGGAGTAAACGCTAGAGGATTCCAGGAATGTCCTCCACGTGAGAAATGAACGTACATGCCCCGCGCTTCGTGTCGGGGAAGACGTTTTTGATATTTCTCTGGGGTTCCTTTTGTTTCCTCGAATGATGCTCGAAAAAATCATTCGAGATAAGGCACGTCTCTATTGCTGGCTTGAGGGTACCATTCTCGACACGTGGAAACCCTCGCGAGCGGACAAAAAGGAGTCATCTTGGGCGATAAGGGAAATTTCAGATTGTTGCGAGGAAAAGTATTAGCAACAATGCGACGGTGATAAGGCTTGACGTTTCCCCGTTTCGTTAGTCGGCCTGGGCTTTTCAGAGTTTCAACGGGAAGTGGGTGGAGGAACAATCAGTGGTCTACAGGTGACACGAATCCACTGACTGTGCTTTGCGATCGAGGTCAACCGTTCTAAAGGTCGAGGAATATTGCGCTTGCGTCTACATCGGAGAAGCTGCCGCTGATAATTTGCCAGGGCACTACGAGATTGTGGTTTCGCAGCGTCCAACAGGTAACCGTCATATATAGATGGCGTTACATATCGTCCTACGTGTCTATTACAATGGCCCATAATGCCGCTATACCCTTGACAATCTTTCCGATAAAAGAAAATTCACGAGGACACGGTCCTTCGTCTATGAAAGCGGTCGACCATTTTGCCACGAGTAATAAACCGTTAAAAATTCCAAAGAAAACCTTCTAACGACACTGATGGATTATTATATGGAGTCTATGGATACTTCTTGACACAGTGACACGAGCTGAGTCAAGTCAAACTCGTAAACACTATGAGGCGGGACAGTTCATTCAAGTCTACATCAAATATTCACCCTTCATCATTCACTGTCCAGCTACTCGCCGAAAAAACAGATGAAGCCCTCGTGTTGCTGCATAATCTTGTTTGAAACGTGAAATTTCGTTGTAAAATGAGTTGTGCTTTTTTTTCACCGTTTACAAGAGGAGAATTGACTGTTCCGCTGTTTGTTTTATTTCCTCCGAAACAGATTTGAAAAGATAAACCGTTGTAAATTGCCCTCTAGCGTGCAGGAAAGCGACGGCAACGATTCTCCTCCCACCGTTGCTTTTCGCGCTGATAACGATGTTTATTATTATTTTAAAGCGCTGTCAATTTCGAGAAAATCTGCGACGTAAACCCTAATAAAAGAATCACACGTAGGTACATTGGTGATATGAGATAGATAACTTCTTATCTCTGAATACCCTGAGAATCTGGTCATCATCCTTGGATGACGCATGGATTCTAAATTAGCGGCCACACGAGAGCTCAAGGGTCAATCAAGGCTCGTCACGGAGGTATTAGAAACCTCGTGAATGAAACGTATATTAGCAGGGACGAAACTGTCAAACGAAATGCATCGAAATTTCCACGTGCACGCGTCCTGTCACAGAAACTATCCGTCATTGAGTACCGTACTGCTGTTATCGAGCAGCAGTCATGGTCATCGTGGTGATTCAGAGTGATTTCCGGACAGTTTCGTGTGGAGTAGGCGGTAAAAAGATAGCGGATTGATTGGTCGTAGGTTCCGTATGAGCATTGCGAACCGTAGTGGCAGGCATTGATGGTGAAACTGAGCCGAAACGTTGTACGAGAAGCGCGTTTGCGGAGCGCGGCTACATCCACCTCCCGCCTCCTCCACCACCAGCGTTCCTCCGCGTCGATTTGCCGTGGCGCGGCTCGCTCGATAAGTAGGATTTTGTGTGTTGCGGACGTTCCCAGCGGGAGTGCCGGCAGTGCGCGATGCCGTCGTTGAGGATCTTTCGCATCGAATTCGACCGGCCGAACGGGACCTACGTGCCGGGGGATTTGCTCACCGGACGCATCAGGATCGACCTCACCGAGGCCAAGAAAGTCCGAGGTAAAAGCCCTCGTTTGCCCTGTTTCCTTTCACCGACCTTTTCCTGCGGCAATTTATCGATCCCCGCACAATTGTTGACGGACGGAAGCGTCTTGGCGCCAGCATCTCGGTTTTAGCGCTAGCTCACGACGTCGACGGAGTTTCTGCGCACGTGTTAACCGTGCGCGACGGCCCGTACACGCGTGTAAAACGCTTAGCAAGCGCGCTCGTTTCGCACAGGAAAGCGCTTACGAAATAGCGCTCGACTTACGTAAAACCATTTGTTCGTACGAGCCCCCGAGTAGAGCCTAACGCAAAGCACTTGAATCCTTCAATAATGAGTATGCCTTATCGAGGAAGATTAATCACGTATTTCTTATCGGACTGGGATATCCGTTCCACGCATGACATTTCTGTCTCGCATCGGCTACGAGAATAATGCGTCACTTGTGCGATCGCACTGGCTCTCTTCTAAATCGGTATGCTAACGGAATACATTTACATACTAGCTGTCATTTACGTAAGAATTCACACATAGACGCGCGAGATGGACTGCATAGCAGAGAAACTTGTCAAGGTCCGCAGCCGGCATTGACCTTTAACCGTCCACCCATAATTCCTCTCGTTAGCGGATTAATACTAGCAAAATTACCAATGAATTAGGGCCCAAAGCTTGGGCAATTAACAATTAAAATTATCCGGGTGTTTTAATGCGGAAATCGGTTGACCTTGGGACGTAATTCATCGTAGGTCTCAAAGTAACGGCAAAAGGTGAATGCAAAACTCATTGGACGCGACAGAGGACAGAAAAGGACCGCGATGGACGCACACATACTCGTACGGACCATTATTACGGGTCTGAGGAGTACTTCCACTCGAGTTATAACATCTTGCTATCGAGCACCGGTAAGCGAATGTTCCATTTATAGCCGTGCATCGGTTTTGCGAGCGTCTCGAAGGAAACCGTTCTTCCGTTCTGTGTTGTATTCTCGAATTTCCTGATCCGTCAGGTGACGGGGATGTGCATCTTCCCGCGGGACAGAATGTCTATCAGTTCAACTTCCAGCTACCGCAAAACATACCGTGTAGCTTTGAACACCATTACGGCTACATTAGATACACGGTAAAAGCGGTGATAGACCGACCGTGGAAATTTGATCACGAGTGTAAAGCTGCATTCACAGTCGTCACGCCGCTCGACTTGAATACCCACTTGATCCAATGCGTGAGTTTACGGAATGAAAAATCACTCGTCCAAATGGTCAGACTTTTAGCAATCGCGTTGTGCAGGTGGGAGTCAACGAAGAAATCGACAAGAACTTCACCTGCTTCTGCTGCTTCAACATCGGGGCTATGAAGCTAAACATTTCCTTCCCTTCCGGTGGGTACGTTCCGGGACAAACTATAGAAACCAAAGTGGCCTTCGAAAATGGTTCATCAAGTGTCGACGTAACGCGAGTATGCGTCGCCTTAGCACAGGTGATTAACGCTAATGAGTAATTCTTCAAAACCTACTGGTCCTTATGAAAATAAGTATACACCCGTAGAACCTAAAATTCCGTACGTCGATGCCGCCCGACTCGAGGACCTCCAATTCGGACGTGAAGAAAGTATCGAAAACGGGACCTTTTGAGAAGAAGGAACAACTAGAACTACGATTCCCAGTACCGCCAATTCCACCGTCAAGGCTAGAGTACTGTGGACTGATAGATCTCAATTACAGTTTAGACGTTTCCATACACGTTTCTGGATGGTAAGCAGAAAAATCTTTCGCTCGGTGCCGTATCTCTTCATCCGTATTATTTTCCATGGAAATAGGCACTGTAGTACCCAGAGGAGTTATCCCATTGTAATTGGGACGATTCCCTTGCGACCCGTGCCATCAGCTCCGGGCATGTTCGTCGTTGACCAATCGTCCACGAACGTCGTAGAGAAAACAACTCCGGGCATGGGAATGCCGATGCCTATGCCAACTGCGCCTTACTTGGACCAAGCTGGTCAATCGTCAGCCAATAATCCTCCGTTGGTAGCGCCCATTGGTTTTAACATTTCGAATCCACCGAACGTCGATTGGGACATGCGTGCGTATCATTCCCGTGCTTTCTTAACGACTTCTAAATGCGATATTACTAATTGTCTGTTGCCTTGTTAACGCGCTAATTGCATTTGTCCCTGCAGCGCCGCCATCTTACGAAGAATGCATGACTCGGGCGGACTCCATTAAAGAAAAAGACGAGACGACTTACGTGTACGGTGCGAGTCAACCTTTCGCGCCGAGGTATCCCGTTTTCAATTTTCCACAACCACGTAAGTTTCCAGGAATGGCAAATTGATAACCCACCTACGTTAATTAAAGCTAATGGAAATCTTCTTCGCAGAACTACCACCGAAATGAGGCCGACGCTGTCGCCAATACTTATAGAACAATTTTCTGCACATTCGATTTAGTACAAGAAGGAAGCTTAAGATGCCATATTTTTATACTTAATGTTTTGGTTTTTCGAGTAAACCTCTGCTGGGATGTCTTGTTAGCGAAGGAATGTGCAAATTTTAAGTGTTATATTTTTATACTTATACTTTTTGTTGAGCCGTATACGAATATTTTTTTGGAACGCTTTACACACACATAGAAAGCTACTGTGATGTTAATCCTTAATAAAACCGACGAATGTGTGTAACATGATTTCTTCATTCCCTGCACAAAGCTTATCGAAGATTTGGATATGCGATATGCACTTACCATCAATTCTATGGCATGTGTACTCTGTTTATCTCTGCTTCTTATCTCCTGATAAAAAAACCCATCGACGAAGGAGAATCGAAAGAAATATCAAGAACCACCGTGAGAATAGTACAATAAAAATGTTGTATATTTACACAATTTATTGTTTTATATCTCAACATCGTCATATCATTATCATAATCATCATCGAGTCGTATCGACAGTAAAAATTAACGACAGAGGGGAAAAGGATGGAAACTTCGTCGAGCGGGAATAGTAAAAAGGGGGGCGGGGAGGAGGAGGAATCGAACGTGAACGTCAGTGTTGATGATTGTGCAAAGGGATGAAGGAAAGTCAGAAGGAAGATCGTTCGATTCTCGCTTTCTCTGTTTCTCTTTTTCAACATCTCTGAAAGGTAAAGTTCATCGCCGGAAAAAACGAACGGAATACAGGGCAGTACGCGGGTAATGAGATAACATGAAACAAACAAGTCGACAGGTCGGCCTCGTTTGCGAGCTCTTCTATTCTAACGAAATTGCGTACTTCGGCCTGGCGGAAGTAGCAAATGTACGCGGTAGCAACGATTGAAACCGCCGAATGCCCGATTAACGTAGGTTTTCGTAGGAACTGAACCCAACCATCTTACACTGCACGGAACGCTGACTTAAATACCATCGTTTAAAAGGCATCGAGCGCGTTTTGGGAAAAGTCGGCGTGTCTCTGCATTCCTACAACATTTACGTGAAGAGAAAAGAAAACAGAAGGAAATCGCCCGTTGTCCGAACGAATTTTCACATCACGTCGATTTTTCCGAACATCGTGTGTACGTCTCGGTTTGCCAAAGCAAGTAAAAAAGTCAGGAAAGTCAAATCTGCCCATTTTAAAGTGCTACCAAATCAAAGGAGAAGGATCGTCGAAAATGAAAACACAAACGAAAAAGTAAATTATCATCTTTAAATGTCCGACGAAAATGATGCAAAATAACATATTTCTTTTTCGGATTCTTCCTCGATACAAACTTAAATATCACAGCGAAGCAACGCTTAAAATCGCAGGTTTATGATCGATGATCCACGAGATCTAATAATCAATGCTTCCAACGGCTACTGAAACGTGTGCAAATCAAATGAACCCCCAAGTTCAGTTTTTTGTCCCTGACTCGATAATGTTTCCTGACTTTCTTTCTAAACGTCTCTAATTTTATTCCGATTCTTTTTTTCTTATCCGGAGAGGAAAGGAACTGTGCACTCCGACTTTACAAAAATTTGCCTCGCTTATATTACAATAACCTTCCCTCGGTTTAAGACGATCAACCCTTAATATATTATTATCATAAATAAATTTGGTCTATCGGTAATATTGTGAATACGCCGGTACAAATACTGGCAGTATTTGGTTAAGTGAGTGATCAGGATCGCTGGAAGTTGCAACGGCGCGTGGGAAAATTCCGAGGAATTTTCCTTCGCCATTAATTGGCTAAAACAATGACACGCGTTATAGCTTCCGAGTGAACCTGATTCGACATTCCTTCGCTGAATGGATGGCCGGGGTTTTTGCAAATCTATCGGCGACACGCGGCAATGTTTCTCGATGGAACCGGATTCATTGGGAGGTCTATAGTTTTAACGTCAATGCCAGGAAAGTAATGATAAATGAAAGGAAACGACAGAACGATGGCTTCCCTGTATCAAAGTTTCAAGGCAGTATCGAAAGTAGACCCCCCTTAATCGTATGATTCAAAGAGTAAGAAATTTCGAAAAAAATAAAAATGAAATTCAGAAGGCAATTGACCTAACTGTGCTTTTCGACAAAAGAGATTTCGATGCCTCGTGTATGCGGCTCTCAACGGAACTGACTGGAAAGTACTGTGAGTCAACAGAGAAGACTTAAAGTAGCCGATCACCTCGAGAAGAGTTCGACATTCTGTACCTTTACATTTCCGCTCGATCCACAAAACTGCCCCGGTCAGCGCGTATTGCAGCCTATCGCGAGCCCGCTTTATTTATTTTTCTTTCTTTTTCGCAGCAATCTGTTTTAAAAAAATAATCAATGTTGTCGCAGCACTGTAGCGCATTTGGGTTCAAGACAAACATCAACATTTACGCCCTACGGTACTCTGCATATGTATACGATTATTTCGATACAACGTCAACGTTAACTGAGGTGTCAAGAAAAGGCAAAATTTACATTGTCTTCGTGTTGATCTGAGTCATGAACCAGAGAACACTCAATCGTGCACGCGTAGTGTGCCTTCTTAAAATATCGCATGCGTGTGTGTGTGTATGTGTGTGTAGTGTATCTGTTCGCGCATTTACTTTACATTATTACAATCTTTCGTCAGTCCACACACGTCCCAAACACCTGAAAAGTAAGGAGAAAAATTACTTTTTCGAAGCGAAGAGTCAGAGATTTTCGTCCGTTCGATCCTCGTCTATGAGGATCAAATCGATTCCTAGCTTGGTCCTTGCATCCGAAAGTTTCAAATCTTACCGTAACTATCCGCTCGGGGATTAACCTTCTCTTTTAATGGCACCTGGAGCTTCGGCCAGGCCTTTCACTTTGAGTCGATCGGCGGTTTTGAGGAAAGCTGGTAGCTGGTCTTGAGATACGTTCACCTCTCCTGCATACATGAATTCTAAAATCGCCTGTAAATGACTGTACGCAACGTCCTTGAGAATGATAATTGGATGTTTGGACGGATTTTCCTGGAAGATATCGTTCGATTAACTTTCGAGGCCCGGCGCGTAATGGCGGGTTATCCGTTTGTTGCTCAAGTACCTCTAATAAGGCTTTGAAATATGGACTACAAGCCGACAAAACCATTTTGTGAGCTTTACACGTTTGCCCGTCGCAGGCTAATGTCACATCTGTAAAACTTTTTTCGTCTCGTAGATGTTTAAAAGACGATACCATATTGGATTGGAAGTCGTTCCATTTGAGAAAAAACTGTTGCTGCTCTCCAGCCATTGTCGTGTGTTTTTCGATAGTCTACTTTTTGCTCTGAAACAGACATCACCCTGGCATGAATCCATTCTTAACACGAAGACTAATTATTAAACTTAATTAGCACCATTCGTGTTAAACAACATTACCTACTGTATCAGCTGTAAATTGGGTTTGGTTAACAAATTACATTTATTAAATTATATACAAAACTGGGTTTATTTGTGGGGTGATGAATGTTACAAGCTTAAATCATTGCAACTCAATCTACCGCAAATTTTTCCGAGTATTGTTACATCAACAAACAAACAGAAGACGTGAACCATATGAACAATTGGGTGGGGGAAGGTAAAACACGCATGCAGACAAACAGAAAATGATATATTTGAGAAATGTTAGGTCTCTCGTGGGTCAAGAGCTTAAAATAATCCGTGTAGCTGGTTAGATCCTGTCCTGTTCTTCACTGTGTTAGTAAACCCTTTCAAGGATAACACCTTAGATCAAAAATACATTTACATAAAACACACTAGACATAGTCTGGACTTAAAACCATGCCCAACAGCTTGAACATAACTGAATTAAATATCCCGATAAACTTGTTAGCTATTGAGATGCCTATCCAATGATGAGATGAAAGATCAGATCGATGACGTCGAATTCCGCGACAATTTCACTGTTGTGCCATTAGACGAAACTGCCCAAGTTGTCACAGTTCTACCTGATCGGCCATTCACGTATTTACACAAGGAAATGGAATGTTTCAATGGTAATTCTTCAAACCAGAACCACAATCGTCGCCAGACCGATAGTTAGGGCTAAATAGCAACAAAGTTTTCGCGCGGGAGTCTGATCACACGGATTTTATAGGTTAGCCCAAATAATATTAGAACAGTCTGCGATCCAGGTGAACATCAACCTGACCGTGGACCTAGTACCACGGTTGAGGACCAGTAGATCGTTTCAACGGGTCAACTCAACAATTTGACGCATCTGACGGTGGACGTTGGCTCGTGTTTTTCAGATTTCTCCATAACAATACGCGTGCGTCCTTCCGTCCCGTCAAAAACGCTCAGAAACGGACAGCTCAGCTGCATGAAATGCGCGTAAAGTCAGTTTAACAATATTTTATCTTACCTCAAATTCACACAGCGATGGAGCCCACGCGATCCACCACGAAACCGCTAAACAAACGCTAATACTGTATTTGGGCGAAAAGTTTAGGCAGGAGCGCTACCAATTTTTTGTTGTGGCTAATATCACGACGAGAAATTCGGCTGGTCTCGGTAATATTCGGCAGATTTCAGTCGGGAATAATCCTACCGACTGAAGTTGGCTTCTCACTGTTCAACAGATGGCGCTAGGGAAGCCATTTTAAGGACGGTAACGAAACACGACTTGAATGGGCAGTAAGTAATTATTACTCTTCTAATCAAATTAGCTAGCTTCTTAGGTGATATAGACACTACTGTTAACTAGGATTAAGTGAACTGTAAACTAGTGTGAAAGATCTAAAGTCTGGAAGCCATGCATCTAAGACTGACAAAGTCTAAGACTGACTGACAAAGTCAGCAGAGGACTCCGTAAGGAATAAAGAAGATTCATCCCTTTAGTGTTTTCTTCAACTTATTTTAACGAACCAGCATTCTTTAGCGGTGCATTCAAGTGTAACTATTCACGAGTTGTTTATAACAACGATTAAACCGAAGACAACATGCAACAAGTAATTGCATAACCTACCAACAGGACATTAATTATGACGAATAACTCTTAACAGAAATGCATGCAAAGTTTTAATAGCATTAAGGCCTCCAGTATAGAAAACGTTGTAGCAACGATACACTCGAAAAATGGATGAGTGAACATGAAATGATAACTGCTAATAAATCAACCAGTGTTCTGGTCCCCTAATGTTCCCGCATTTGGATTTATCGTAACGACACTGTCCTCCCTCGAACGATTGCTTTAGATTGCGCAATCTCGCGTAAGCAATTGAACGACACACTTTTGCCCTTTCTACCTGACGAATCGAACTCTCGACATTACCTGGAAATCGGTTCCGACCGAACGGTCCCCATAATGATGACGGCGGTACCACCTTTGCTAAGCATTACAAGAATTCACAGCAAAATGCTTGAACTCGTTGACTAAGTTCTACTAAGGACGGTACAGTTTCAATACCCTAACGAAAGTTTGCAGTAACGTAACCAAGAGGTTTTCCGGGATCAGGTTGTTCGCCTGAGTACCAACCCCTATTAGTCGCCTCGTACGACAAGCAGGGGATACTGTGGGCACATTCTACCCCCGACCCACAGGGGGAAGTGAAAGCTACATGCTGAAGGAATGTAATCAGCGGTTATAACATAGTTGACAAGAGAGAGGGGGATGCGTTGCCACGCCGACTGGAAAATCCGGCGATGAGTCGGAAGGACGTCGGTCGGCGTACACGTTTTTATAAATAGCGCATCGGAGGAAAGCAAGAACTGGAATACTTTTCCTGTCGCACTGTGTGCCAGGAGACCGTCATGCCGTGTATCCGGGGCGGATAAAAAATGGAGAAGCCAAGAAATGACCGAAAGAAGAAGGTGAGATGATGAGACGAAGGAGCGAAAGCGCAAGGAAAGGAAGGAGCGCAAGCGAGTCAGCAGAGCGGAGGAAAGAGAGAGCGGGCAACTGTTTGAGGTGGAGGGAAGAGCCTGGTGGACGGTCCGTGCTTGCACACCATGAGGAACGAGCAGCGAGAAGAAGTGGAGGAACCCTGAGTCGAGTAGCGGGGAGGTGAACATCAACGGGCGCAAGCGCAAATGAGCCACGGAGCTGCCTTCGGAGCACGCTACATTGAAAGCTTGCGACATGCCGCCAAGCGGTTCAGTCGCGCGCCAACTCTCGTGCGGGTGGTATCGCTTCCTCGTCTAGCCGGGTTTTTAAAGTACCCGCGCCCTGTGTGCACGACAATCCCGCGTGTAAACCTAAGTCGGGCATAAGAGCGCGCGATCGTCCGCTGCGCCGTTTCGCGAAGGAAGGAATTACGTGAGAACACGAAGAAGAAGAAGAAGAAGACGTGGCCGTCGAAGACGGCAAGGAAAATCACGCACATTCATCGTCCTCGAAATTGGAATTAGTACTTGGACGAGCTTCAGGCACCTCGTGTCGCCAATTCGAGGGGCACTCGAGCGCTCGCCCTCTTCAGGGGAATTCACCGCGCTGCGGTTCGACGTGATCTCGTCCGCGGCCAGGATTAAATTACTTTAAGCGTATCGCAAGCAAGAGGACGAACGATAGTGCAACGCAGATAAAGTAAAAGGACAGTTAAGAGATAGTGGTGAAAGAGTCATTAGCTAGACATTTGCGTTTTGTGATGTGCGAGTGAACTATGGAGTCACCAGTCATGTACGATTCAGCGGCCCACCAGGCCCAGGCCCAGGGTGCAGCGGATCTTAAAAAATCCCAGGTGCTCAACAACAACAACACGACAAGCCAGAACAACAATAACCCAGCGAACAACAACAACTCGGCCCTGCAAGTGAATCACAATCACAACCACGGCCAGCAACAGAACAGCGCTGTGGTGAGCAAGGTTTCAGCCAGCAAGGCAACTTTGCATCAGCAATACGCCGAGCACTGTGCCGCTGCTGGCGAGTTGACGGACCTAAACACCCCTGAGATCTCGCTGGATCTGCAGCATCTCATCGACGACAGTCACTTCAACGACGGCCTTCTAGACATGCTAGGCGCCAATAACAATGGTGTGAAACATGTCAGAACGCCTGGTTACCCGCGCACGACGCTGGCGTACATGCCACAACCAGTACACAGTGGTGCGAACTACCACCAAGGCAGCAACAGCTGCAGCGATAGCAACAGTTCGAGTTCAGAGTCTCTGAGCATCAAGGAAGAACCTCTGGACCCGGCTGATTACCGTCGCCACTGTCCGCAATATGCGCCCAGTGGATACAGTCCCGCTGCGAACGGACCCTTCACCAACGGTGGTCCAACCTTTACCACCTTGACACCTTCGACGGTTCCCGGTGGGCATCCGGGTGGTCCTGTTCATCAGCCACCGCCCAGGGGTGGTCCGATGAAACCCGTGATGGCTCATCAACAGCACGCCGCCGCAGCGGTCGCCAGGAAGCAAACCAAGGCTATCGATAAGGCGAGCGACGAGTACAGAAGGCGACGGGAGAGGAACAACATTGCCGTGAGGAAGAGCCGAGAGAAGGCGAAAGTGCGATCCCGGGAGACCGAGGAGAAGGTGAAGCTCCTGGTCAAAGACAACGATCTCCTCAAGAAGAGGATCGAACTCCTCACGGAGGAACTCAACGTCCTGAGGTCCCTCTTCAGCAGCGTCGGCGTCGTCCCGGAACAATTGCACCGCGAGATCTCGAGGCACCTCGACCAGTTCCAGCAACACGCGGTGGGACCCATGTAGCGAACGAGACAAGAGCCAGTGGCTGCTGCCAGCGCAGACTGCTGCGCCTCCTCCTTCTCCCCCCTTTCCTCCTCCGACGTCGTCGTCGTCGTCGCCGTCGACCTTCGCACGTTGCCTTTCAGGCCGCTAAGGCTGTGAACGTACCGGAGCACGCTCCGCTTCCGCTTTCGCGCCTCCTCCTAACTCGAGGCTTCTTCCCCCTCCGCGTTGCACGCGCTACGACGCTCGTTAGAGCAGCATCTTCTCAACTGCGTCTTTGTTCATAGTCTCCTTGCCTTCGACTTCGTCTTGGCGACACGTGCGCGTCAGCCCGGCCGAGGCAAAAGGAAAGAAACGCGAGGATAAAGCTGACGGATGTTAGAAACGGGCCTCTCAGAGCTTTCACACCCTCGCAGAAACGTCAGGGAAACGTTGCTCCACGCGCGCACGTTTCACCACGGCGGGGTCGTGCCCTTACTATTCGTCCTAACACTCCTCACATTTCAAATTATTTCACTTCGTCCCTTTGCCCTCGCTAACTTTGAAAAATCCTCCGTTTCTTAAAGTCTAGCAGCTTAAGCTTTTTGAAAGATGAACAGAGACGGAGTAGAGCGCAGCCTGTGGAAGGAGGAGACGTGTAGGCTGATGTTTTCTCGAGGTTGTCAAGTATCCTGCGGATCTGTCGCATAACGCGACGTAAAGATACGTTGCCGAGTGAAAACTGACGTGTGGCTCCTTTTAACGACAAACGACGACAACGACGACGACGACAACGACGACGACGACGACGTAAACTCTTGGCAAGTGCACGGGACGTTTCTACGTACTACCTTCGACCCGCGTCTGTACAGAAAATACGCGGATATTAATATATATCTTCCCGGGGGAGGGGGAGGTTAATAAAAGAGATTCCTCGAGGCCTGCGCGCCGCCATCTTGCGATGTCCACGAGGGGCCTCAGAAAAATGCACCTATTAAGAGGGATTTCATCTATAGACGAATCTGACGAGTGGCCAAATTTACTTACCAATTCGTCCGAGTAACCTCGACGACCGAAGGCCTCGCGGGGTTCGTCCTGCCTCGTTGAAAACTCGACGAATTTCTTGTATAAAACTTATCTCTTATTAATCGGGGAGCCCTAAATCGGGACCAGAGAGGACCACGCGCGCAGGTCCTCGACTTGACGAGATTTCTAACGAAGTGCATGCTTTCTGGACGCGCGAAACGGTGGCTACTTCCGGCGTTCATTAGCTTCGTAATCTTTCTACCTACATACCTTCTAATACAACGTAAGACTGGGCTGGCAGGTCACGCGAAACGCGTGGGCCCGGCGCCTCGATCGTAAAACACTCACAGACTCCATTGCTGCCAGGCTCGAATTTTTTCTAATCGTCTATCGTTTTCTCCGGCTCCCAGGAAAGTCGGAGGACTTGGTAAGGACCCTTCTACCGTCCTTCCGGGATCCTTCGACTTTCCGTGGACAAGGAGAAGAATTCTCAATTTGTACAGACAAGCCACACGTGCGTGAATGTGCCTTCGACACACGGATTCTCACCTTTAGTTGTACAAAAATCGCTCGCACGCGGCGTTGTGATTAGATAGAGTCCTCGAGACGCCGGTAAATTAAGCGATTAATTTAGCATAATGCTCTTGTTACCAATTGTACCTATCTGGCACGTCGAGAAGCCGCGAGCGCAGGAACATCGACGTCGAAAAAAGATTCGCAAAATCTCCATTCCGAGCGCAGTTGTCTGACTTCGAAGAACCATTACCACTTGTCGTTAGAATATCCATAACTTTGCTTCCGGGCGTTAATGGCGCGGGCTTGGGACGTTCTCACGAGCATAAAAGCCACCTTTCGCATTGACTCGTGCTCGTCGTTAACGTCCTGGAAACGTCATTAATCTCCCGGCAAGTAAGAAAAATCGATTTTTACCGAGGCGTCGATCTTTCTCCCTTCCGGTATTTCTCGGCGTGCGCAGCGGAGAAGAAAGGAGTAAGCAAACATCCCGAACACGCCCTTGTATTATAGCTCTTATTAATTTTATTATACTTGAGATGTATGTACATAAAAGCTAATATATTTTGTTAGAGGCGAGACGAGCGAATGGTAAATGGAATGACCGATTTATGCCTGGCTGTGCGTGAGTGTATCAATCTATACATATATACATTATGCGTCGAAAGACGTTTGTTATAGCTGCATATTTGACGTGTACGAGAGGATAAGAGAGACGAGATCGACGTTACCGGGTTTCGCTCCGTAGCGGACCCTTTTTACCTTAAGTTACCACGTGAACACGTCAAGAAGCGGGCTTCATTCTTCGTTCGCGGACGAGATCCCCACTTCGCCGCGAGTTCCATCGTTTATATGCGCCTAGACACGTTATACAATGTTACTGAGCCTCTCGATGTAATCGAGCCGCGCGCGTGAGCGAGTGAATGTGCATCGCGATGCACTCGGCGTATGACTGACGAATGTACGTATGACGTATGTTACCTGTCACGGTTGTCTTCTTGTCTATGCACAAATATATTTTGATATAAAACATACAAGAGTCTGTTGCTTCGTGACGAAACCCTTTCCCCAAAGAGAACCAATGACTTTAGACCAAAGGTTTGGCCTGACTTTCTTGCCCAGCAGCCAAGTGCAAACGATATTTCGTATTGCCAAGGCAACGACGCTTGCCTTGCCCAACATTAACAGTGTCAATAACCATATAAATTGTATACTATGCGAAAACAAAGTCATCGATCAATGTTTTTCCTCTTTTTTCTCTCTTGCTGATAAGCTTCGCGTGGTGCCAGGTGAAGTCCCAGCGGCGTGTATACAAAGCGTCGACCGTCTAAAAATTCTCTCAGAGAATAAAAGCCCATTGGTGTATTTAAGTAAACGCAATATCTGACAAAAGAATTGCACGGAGGCTTTTATCGAATGGCTTTCCAGCGAATGACACAAAGACCGTAATCCCCGGCGGAACGTTAATCTACCGGGAAACCTCGTCCATCCCCCGCGACGCAGGTTTGCTCGTGTCTTTGAAATACATGTAGTTGCTGGCTTGCAGCGAACAACTCTCAGGCGCGAAGTGAGTCACGAGATAAGTTTGTTGTTAGTCAGATAAATAGATTAACGCCATTGAGAAGACCGTGCCAACAGGATATGGAGAATGCTCGCACAGGAGTTGGCCATATTCCGCAAACGCGCAATTTTCAACGTGTAAAAGGAAAACAGCGGGAGAACGGCTTGCCTTTGGTGATTGCCGAAGACGAGAATGCCATTCAATTCAAATTCGCGTCGAGTCCCTTCAATTTCATCGTCCGGCAAAATGCCTAGGATCGCGGAGATTGTGGAAACCATGACTCCGGGAAATGATTTAACTGAAAATGGGAAAGTACCTGTGATTCCGCGCACGTCCGCGACTCGTACGATCTCTTTGCGAGAAAATTTATCGCGCCAGTCGCTATGGACATAGGCAAATGCAAAATGGGTTAACGTTTGTGAAACTTTCGAGAGCGACAGTGTAATTTGTCAGTGACAGATGAAGCGGATGACATTCCTAAATGGGGGCTACTGTTTGCAGTTTCATAATTGCCAGGCGAGTAACTCTTTGCGAGCCATCTTCTTGCAATCGGACATGCAGAAATGCAACGCTGAATAATTACCCGGCCCAGATGATCGAGTGCATGGTCATTTTGAAAACAGACTCGATTCGCGAGCGACCTAATAATTTCATATTCGACGTCATCGAATACCTCGTTATTAATTTTCGAAAGTCATTTCATTTTGCCTCGGGGTCGAAGAGCGTCTCGAATTTGCCAGTCGATCTTATCGATCGAGTGAAAGTGACGAGCCGCCTCGAAAATCTGGCAGTGATATATTAGCCAGGTCCAAAAGTCTGGCAATGCGGTTTTCCATAACTTTCATCGACGCAAATATGCCTTTGCGTTGACTGCAAGGTGAAAAATTCTCCCCTCTAAACTTCTAAAACTAGTCTCTGGGAATATAAGACTGGCAGTGATAAATCTGACCAATCGCTCGCAATATTATTCAACGTCTCCACCTCGAAAAATTGCTACGAACCACTGGAAACCGGCCAAACGACGAGGAGTAAATTTTTACGTCGCTCGCCATTCACCGTGTCGGTTTACACTTGGCTAGAGGGATTTCAAAAATGCCATCTCCTTACTACGAAGCGTAGAAACGCCGCCCGGTTGTTGTGCTTGGCTCGCCGTCGTATTTTCGGATGACATAATTAGTCATTAGCTTACGTCAACTTGTCCCAGGGTTAAAGGCAGCCGCGAACGTTATAAATAAAGCTTCCGTCGCGAAAATTCCGCCAACGAGATCTTCAGAGTTTCCGCCGGACCGACTTCCTAATTTTCAGGACAAACTATCTCACGGACGAAATAAATTTTTCATGCCTAAACTCTTCTAGAAAAATCGACCGGCTAATTCATTCGATCGTGACGTCTTCCACGTGCCGATATCCCAAGTTTTCCGATTGTTTGACGGAACCCAAAAGTCTGCTAGAACCAAACTCTATTGACACATGTGCTAGCGCCCCTTCCCTTCAGCCTAATTATCCTGCTATTAACTGCGTGCTATACCGTTGCTTGCTTAACGACGTGCGAGTAGGTACGGAATCGACTGTAAAAGTAGACTCGGAAGTGTCACCCATGGTTAGTGAAACAAATACGTGATTAAACATACGTTCGACTCGTTCAAGTCCAACACGCACACAGACTTTCCTCACGTCGGTGTTCACGTGAATTTATTTCGACGACGAAGGTGCGATGAATTATGCGTAGAGGAAAACGACGTTGCAGACGACGTTGGGCGGACGTTCACTATAAGTCGCCATCATCCTTGAAGCTAAGAAAGCTCGGTCTCGTTACGTCTCTTATCATAAACTGGATCGTCGAGGCCTTGATTCAAATACTGGTCTTTTGTCGTCGACCATCGTACCGTCCGATTAATATAAGATTTCGTCCTTCCTTTCATTGCCCTAACAGCCGACAGGAACTCAGTGGTCTGACGGTCCACACGGACCGGACGGACGATCTAATCGATGGCCGATTTTCTTTGCAAAGAATTCGGTCGACCAGACGGGGGGTGGAAGAGGGGTGAGAACGACGAGGAGTGGATGCAGCTGCACCGCGATGCAACGCAAAGCCATGACATAATGCGCCAAGTTTTGACGCCGAGGTGTCTGCGTGCACGTGTCGCGGTCGACTCTAGTTTTAGACCGAAGCTCTGCCAAAGGAAAAGCGATTTTCGAGGGCCCCTACGATTAGAAAAGACGAGGAAATCTTCAATTCTTTCGAGGATTAGTCGGCTTTTACGACAAACGGGGAATACTGTGAGTGTATTCTACCCTCGACCCACAGGAGGAACGAAAACTGAGTAAAAACCAATGAAATTAACCCTAGGAATCTAGCTGATGGATTTTGCTTAAGAATATCTTTTCTTCCTGAGATTCTCGCGGATGCATTTTTCCTCTTATTGTTAGACCGAATCTCCTGTCATCCGGCTGATCTCTATTCTGGCTCACGCGATATATGGGTTAGGGCCAGCTCTGCCAACATAGTGTCGCACCCACGCGCTCTGCTTCTTCCCCGACACGAAACCAACGCTCGTGTGTCTGTGTGTGCGGCCAACACTTACGCACGTGAAGAACACGCGACGAGACGTCGGGAGAATTCTAAAGCATTCCAGCGTGCCACTGTGCATCGTGATTATCGAATTTGTCGATAGACGCAGTCAGGATTAGAGAAGCGAAGTAGAAGAAAATCTGTGCTGAGGAAAACCGTGCAAATCAAATCACTGAGATCATCCTTCCTCGGGCTGTCTTGACGATTTGAAATACGAAACCGTGGAAACCGAGGTTGTTAGGATTGAAAAAAGGTAGAGGAGGGGATTGTCTATCCGAATCGAAAGAGTATCTAGCGCGGAGCGAACGGGGCAAGCACTGGCGGATCGCGATGTGGGTGTGACCTGGTTTCCGAGAGTTTCACTTTCCTGTAACATCGGCGCGCAGCACGGAGGAGGCAAGGAGGATTCGACCCCAGAGTCGTTACATCATGCATTGTTATGCCGGCCGTAACGACGGGTCGCAAGCCGTACGTGCGGAACTCCGCGGGAATTAGAATAACTGAGGGCCAATCATTTCGCTTTCTTTCAACGGGGAGTCAACGGTCCTCACCTTTCCCCCGGAAACTCATCTCCTACGATTTTACCGGTCATTTCGCGGCTTTAACGAACGAAACATTGGGGAAAGGACGGGCGGGAATAGCAATTTACGCGCGGTGCGTAAAAAGAAAACGGTCGACGGTGAGCAATTACACACGGTAACTGGCCGATCAAGTGAGCAGTCGATGCATAATTAACGCGCGTTTCTTGCGATTCACGGCAGTTTTTCGACACTGCGTTTTTTCTCTAGGCATGGAAAGCGAGAGCGAAGCCGTTACAAGTGCGTGCGAGCAGCGTCGTACAATGTACGGCGACGGCATATATAAAAGAGCGGTCTAGCGTGCGACCTATATTCCACGCCTGCATCGTCGTATTACTAGACTGTCGACCAGAAGGTAGATCCAGGAAGGCTCCTTTCAAAGCCACCCCTATCGTCATTTCACCCCTCGTATCATCTTCCTTCTTCCGAGCGGCCCTTTCCCTTCCTCTTCCTATTTTAAGCCTCAATCGACCACTCAACCCCCAGAAGGCGAGCGAAAGAAAGACGCTAATTCGAAAGAAAAATACTGCCAATTGCCGTCCGTAATTAAGTGTATTGGTCCGGAGGAAGTGGATTATGTAAAAATGATTCTGAGGCAGGAATAGAGATCATAAAGGCCGCGACGTCTTCGACTAGGCGTATTTATTTACACGGATAAATAACGACAAGGGTCCCTGAAAAGTCCGCTTTCTCAGCAGAGCTCTGATGCAACGGCGATTCTCCATTCTCACGCGTCGCCCGTGTCGCGCGCGAGTTAACCAAATTTTTTCCCGTTTTTTCGAGGACCCGTGCACACGCGCGCGCGCGCGCGCGTTACATAAACCGAAGGTTTTCTAAACTCGCGGATTACATAAAAACAAAAATGACGCTGTAGTTTTTCTTGGTCGACCGGTCGTTAATGACTCGGCCGGGAAAGAAACGCGCGACTATTCCAGCTCGCCATGTGGTCAACCTAAATTGTAAGAGACCTTCGTAACTAGCCTAACCAGCGCCTACCCTACATACGAACGCATCATGGCTCATGGAAGTACGAAGCGGCCAAGGAAAACCGAGCACTCTACCCGTATGTTCCATGGGGACCATTAAAAAATTCCTATTCGTAGCAGCGAAAAAGGGCCAATAAACTCGTGTAAATCGTGAAATTTGTCAAAGGTAATTCGCTTCGTTGAAACTGAGAATCCCACGATCTGTTGGCTTACTTTACACGTGTATGTGTATGTGTGTGTGTAGAAACGCGATATTCCCATGCATGTAACGTTATTACGGTAGGTTGCAGTTTCTCTCTGGAGTTCGACAGTCGCCGCGGAGAGTTTCCACCTCCTTCGAACGGCTCCTCTCCTTCTCTCCTATTAAATCACAAATGAATGACATTAGCGGTGCTATAATATCGTAGCGCTATTATCGTGCCGGGTATTACGTGTCTCGAGGCGCACGTCCCCCGCCCTTCTACAACCGAGTCCCTCCCACTTCTCCTCCATTTTCCCTCTCGTTGAATTTTCCCCAAGAAAAGAGGAAGGCCGAAATCTTCCGGCGGTTCTGTTTAATTGGCGGGTAATAAGGGACGAGTTTAACATACCTAAGGGTGGATTTTATCGCTTTGTTTTATTGTACGTTTTTAAGTTGCTGTATTGAGGAATATTAATTATGGTTCTCTGTTTGTATTAGATTCATTTTATTGATATTACTCTGATCTTTGCTTCCTTTTCAATTTCTCTTTCCATCCTGTCCACCTGTCTCTGTCTATTCCTCTGCCCTACCTTCACTCCACCCTATCTCTTTTTCTCTTCGTACCCTCGAGTTTTTCCTCTCCTTGTCTTCCTTTCTTACGTTCACTTCCTCCCCTTGCGTCGCTTCCCCTGCGTTTCTTTCCATCCGTCTCCGTCTTCCTCTCCCCTTTGGCAGCCTCTCTCTTTCCCCCTCGCCGCGGTGGAAACACTCTTACTGTTGCACGCGCGGAATCAGGTCACTGCGCTGCAAGAAAGCAAGCCTCGCACGGATTAGAATTATCGAATACGCGCGCACGTACGTACGCCGATATCCTCCGGAAAGGGACGATGACTAAGGCGCGGAATTTCGACAGAACTTTCGCGGGAACGCACGTGCGGCCGGATATGAAACCGGCCATTGCAGCGGGCAAAAGAAACCACGAAGCAAACTGTACGTTCAAACTCGAGGAATCCATTTCTCGTGGAATCGTTTTATTTCTACGCACAACGACTCAATCATCGGGCCCTTCATTTCTTTTCGGCCAGTCCACACGTGTCCGCGGGAAATACGGGGCGACGACTGACAAAAGTTAGGTCTGCCGTTGGCACGGGTCATGGTTCAATCGTTGCGTGACGCACGAGGCTCGTACGATTATCCGCTATCGCTTTTCCCTGCTCCTTCCCTGCTCCTTCCCTGCTCCTTCCATCCTCGTAACGCGCCTGTATTACCTCACTTATTGTTCTCGCGCGTCCAGCGATATCTCGAAATGCTTGTATAGCCGCGCGTTCATTCATTATTACGGGACTGGCGTAATTTCCCTGAGCGACCGTTGCCTCGTCGTTAAGGAAACATTTCCTCGGGTTAGGATTGGCCGCAGCGAACAAAGGGGATCGAGGGGTATAGGAAGGAAATGTACTCATTAAAATGGCTCGATGATACTGACCGCGCGGAAGAGAATTTCCGAGCGGCGAAACGACGGTTCGTCTCTTCTCGCTGAGTGTGCATCGTGCTGCGCATTTTAATTAAGCCGCGCAATTAAAGTAATTACGCGCTAGCTAGTCGCGCGACGCTTTTCCATTGTCCGGGAAACATAGGCGCGTGTATTCGTAAAACCGAGAGACACGTGCACAGGCTCGCGATACTCTCTTTTGTTCGTAATTTAAAACTCCTTCGGTCCAAAAACCATGGACGAACAATGCACCGAGCTCTCAATTATATTTCAATGGACTTCTCCGTAAAAGCTGGACTCTTGAATGAAGCGAAATTCGTGCATTGGCCTGCATCGTGCAAGTGCATAACGTTGCATGCGAGTGGCACGAATCGATCATTCGACTTTTTTGGATTTCCGCTCGGGAGGCATTAGTCGCAGATAAGCCTCGGTTCGCGGAATCGATGAATTACGTTCTTCGTTGGCCGTATACCGCGCGCGCATACACATGCATCATAATTCCGCGTTCGCGATTCCGCGGACAGGACAAAGGAATAATATTCGTCGACTCTGCGGAACGGCAAAGTGCATTCACCGAACTGCATCGACGCGCAGGGAAATTCCCACAACACTGTCCTAGCTGGTTCCACAAAGAAACAAACTATACGTGGTACGCAACAAAGTCGAATAATTGTTTGGCCAAATTAAATTCCTAGAAGCACAAGATTATTGCTGGCTCTCGTTTTCCAGCTGAGAACGAGCGGAGAACGTTCGACGGTTCTTCCTGAATTCCACGAGCAAGGACGAGCCAATTTCTCGTCCTTCATCGTTTCCAGGGATGATCTTTTCCCACTTGCGCACATCGCGAGCGTCGAGTCAGCGCGATGGCACGAGGATTTCCTTCGTTTCCGCCCGGAGAAAGGTCATCTCGTATTTTTTCCCCTCTGACAAATACCACCGGTATCGTTCTCCATTGCTTCCAAGCAGAGGAGCAATAAATACGTCGTCTTCTTGTGTGCTAATTAAAAATCCATTTCTCCGTGAACCGCGTCATTTCGGGCGCTTCCGCGTGCGATAATTCGGACAATTATTCGTAATCGAAAGGAGCGCGATAATGAAGCTCGCCGAGGAGGAGGACTGACGACGGGCGATCAAGCGATCATAATAATCATTGCATAATGACGACCGGAGGAGTCGTCCTACCTACGGCGAGACGCGCGGTAGTCACTTTCCTTTTTCAGTGGCCTGGATCATTCTCTCGCCACCTCGGCGGAATATTACGACACTGGCAAACCAGAAAATACGGAAAATACGAATGGCGGATCATGCAAATAAACGGACAATTCCGCAGGACTTTGAAAGACCAGTTCCCAACGAGGCATACTTTAATTATGTGTAGTTACCGTCTTAGTTGACGATCAAGACTCACTTATCACTCGTTTATCGATGATGCCTGTTAATTTCGATCTCTTATTAATTCGCTCGATAACGAACAATTCCTCGGTTTTATCTACGATCGACGATTATCCCTGATTGTAGTAGACGTGACCCGCACACGCCAGGGTGTCGAGGTTTTCCTGTTCAAATGTATATGCATCGACGTGCATCATCGACTCTTTACGTTAAAGGAAGCTACGAATGTGCATTTGAGGACTTCCGGTATTTCCTGTTTGGCGCACGCTTTAGTCAAATTATTATACTGTGCTGTGAACAAGCATTTGCCACTTTGTAAACATTTTATATGGGTCAGTAAAGTTTTGACGTTCTTCTGCTGAGAGGGCAGTCCTCGTCAACAAGGAGAAAATTCGTTGCACACGGAACCGTTTCGTTTTGTCAGGACAGAGGCAAATCTAGTAGGCTTCTGGAAGGCTTTTATAGGCAGGGATTATCGAAGCAAGAACTCTGTCTTCGTGGATTTCGTAAATCGATAGGAAATTTGCCGGTCTTACGTGGCTCAGCGACAAAACGTTGCGGTCAACGTTTTGTCGGTGGCTTGACGACGGCATGAGCCGTGGAAATCGGCAGAAACGTTAGCTGATCGACGAATGCTGGCGCAGCTAAACGTTGCATTCAAATAACGGGGACGTTTTAAAAACACGCGGCTCGGCCTTGGGCCTCAGCAGAGCCGGGCCTTATTTAGGTTACTCGTCTTGTTTGAACAGCAAACATGCCGGTGTCTATCGCACGGCAGACCTCGGCAACTTTAGTAAACCATAGCAATGTTTTCAGGAAACCAAGCCGAAGTAATCGACAATTAATAACCCCTCTTGGAGTTAATGGAATTAACGAGAATGGGGGGACATTGTTGCTTAATCCGTACTGATTGGATTTCGATGGAGGCAGGATCCTTTTGTTCGGTCCAAGCTAAACTCCTCGGCGCTCATAGGAAGAAGACCGTCGATAATTTCGAAGAGGGCCTGGCCTTTCTCCGGCGTCGTTCCTCCTCGTCTCTCTCTCTGGCTACGGTGCTAAGTGGGTCAGCTAGATACGAGGGAGAGGAGCGTAGGAGAGCAGAGCCAGCTCTACACGTCGGCCGGGGCCAACCTTCGAGGTTCCTCCATAAAACAACGGCACGTTCCCGTTCTGTTTATCTGTCAGATAAGGGCTCCGCGCGTTTTCCGTACACGCGCGAGACCTCAGCCCACGAGAATATACCGTCATCTTCCTCTCCTATCGTTCCTCGCACTTTCTACGACTACACCGACACCCCTCAAGTCACAGGAAATTAATACACAATAAAATAATCCACCAACTACCTGTTGTTTCTCGTTCTCGATTCGATAAATTCGTTGGCAAATTTAGAAGTGATTTTTAGGAGATACTCGCGGTTCATCGTCGAGACTCGTGCACGCGACGTTCGACCTCGTGATCGGTCCGCGTTCTTCCGCGAAGGCAGAGGAAAAAAAAGAGCGACAAGAACCGATAACGCGGAAGCTGGGTCGGTTTACGTCGGATTCAAAGACAAGATCGATCGTTCACGCAGAAAAGATTGTCCGCGAAAGGAAAACATATTTTCCAACGTCCGTCAGTCTCGTAAAATTCGTAGACCTATCGATTTCTGCCTGAGTTTCAGACGGATCGTTTTTTCCATGGAATTCTTTCCCCTGGGCCGATAAGACCAATGCTTGCCGATACTTGCAGTTCGATCGAGGTACGTGCTTGGCCGGAGACGCATCGAATGAGATCATCCCGATGATATGCGACGATACGACATGCCGCAGTTCCTTTCCCGACGCTCGCATAACCCGCTGACTTGTCGGTCGGCGGAACGCCATAGCGCAATTATTTTCGTGCATTGCGTCACGTGGACGAAAAGTACGAGACGTGGAAAATGTTGGTCCGACGACAGCAAAAATTTTCTGCACGATTAGCGCCTGCACCGCAGAAAAAAGTGGGTTGTTTCGTGACTGCTCGAGGGGAGGGGGAGAGGGTGGAAGGGTTTCGTGGTTACTTTGAATCGGATACGATTCTACAGATCCATGTCCGTCTTATCTCCCGGCTTATCTGCCTGTACCCGGGACTTTTCCCCCCACTCGAAAAACGTGGGATTCGTCCGATCGGGAAAAGACAGTCGATGTTTCGCGGCGTTTCTTTCTCGCAATAGGAATTTCAACTGCGCAGATCGTGGCAGAGATTAAAGCTCTCGGCGGCCCGGGGAAAGAGACAAGCAGCGCGATCCATTTGGCCACCGGGGGGGCAGAGGGGGAGGCGAGGGAATAAAAATGATAAGAACTCGCGTGCTCGCTGACTTATCGTACAAGTGGCGCGATCACATACGACGTGAGGAACACGCGATATCCGCAAAACTATTTAGAGGCTGTTTTGTGTTTTCATTATTTTCGAAATATCGTCATTCGTCACCCCGCGCTCAACGGGTTAGCACGATAAAAAGTGCCGATTTAGCGGTACGTGATTGGCCGGGTCGCACACAATGAAATGCGAGGGGCAAATCGGCGATACACTTTTAACCCCCCTCACCCCAGCCCTCTTCCCCTCAGTCCGATTCGATGCCCAATTTCGAGCTCTAATCCGAGTAAATTACAATGACATTTATCGGGGGGAAATCGAAGCAAAGAAGCACCGAGTATCAGGTCGAAATAAAAAAGAATTAAACTGAAAGAATCGGTAAATTCCGCAGTGTTCTTTGTAGTTTGAAGAGACTGTTTAACGTGGCATTTTTTTCTGAGGGAAATCTGCGTCGTTCTTGGCGAAACGAGAGTTTCCTTAGGTTCGTGAGAGATACTTTATCGGGACGATAAAAATGTCCATCTCCCGGCGCGGCGGACGTGCGTTGGCTTATCGTTAATTAAGAACTCGCCTTACTGCCATTGCCAGCTGCAAAATTCTCGGAAGGACCGATAAATTCGCACCTACTGACGTTTCTCTGGCGGTACCGATCGAAACGTTTGACCACGAGCAGTTAAAACTAAATTAAATCCTCGCACAGTTCTGTTAACGATAATACATAATTAATTTTGAAATTACAGCTACTTTCCCGCGCTTGTTTTATTCGTGCCTTTCCCCTAGACAATTCGCTGTGTATCTCCCCTTTCCCATGGCAATTAATGCTGATCATTAGCTTATGAAAACGGCTGACGCAATTCCTAATCGTATTTCTGGCATAGTCAATTAAACTGTACACGAGCGGATTAATTTATCAAAGTACGAACGACAGAAAAAACGAAGTGTATATGAATGGAGCAGCGCGCCCACGAATCAGAATGTCCGATCGGTTCCGAATGAACTTTTATTAAACCAAATGCGGAGTATAATATCTTCCGTTAACCTCCGGGCACGATTATAATTATCATCCGTAGATTACTCATCAGCGTAGAAGCGCGCGTGCGGGGAATATCAGATTTGTCCCCGAAATAGAGGAAGGCGGCGACGATAACCATCGATAACCCCTGGACATGAACCGGCGTTAAATATCGTCGTCGAAACGTTTGCCGTCCTTAATTTACTGCCTCGCGCCGGATTTTGGGGAAAGTAATCTCCGTGGACGGATGATTCGCAGCAAAAAAATAGCACTATCGTAAAATCTTCGAAGCGCAATAATACGGTAATTAAGGAGAATACGGGAAACGGTCAACTATCGTATTGCCGATAAACGGTTAACCCTAACCGAGGAGGGAGATAAATCACGGAATACCGTGGTAATTGGCAGGACCCGGCATTAGCGGAGATAACGGTGCTTTTTCTAACGGCTATCTCTGCCTTCAATTTCGTCTCGTCTCGTCTCGTCTCGTCGCTTCGCATTTTCCGCCTTCGCGTGTTGCGGATGCACGCGTGTGAGTGCATGTGCATGGGTCGGCGCGTGCGGAAGGCAAGGTCGTGCAATGTGCATCGCGCGAGAACTGCGAGCGTGTAATCCAATGCGTCTGGCCCTCGCCGGACAGTTTCTACTTTAGCGAGAAAACGAAAACGCAGTTGAAACGAGGCTGAAAGGCCCGCTCGATGGCGATATCCCAAAGGAACACCGGACACTGGTCATTTGTCGGGGAACAGCGGAACCTGCTCATCGATTTCCGGGAATCTTAAAGTCTTTTATCGGTGGATTTGGAGTCAGTGACCCTGGAGGGATCGTCTACCTCGCGGTAATTCGATGACTCGAGTCATCGAGAGGGGAGGACTTGCACTTTTTCGTTGTTTGGCCGAGCTGACGTCAGTCTGCGGAGACGAGTGAGCTATCGGCTTTCCGCGTCGGACGGACAGGCCGGCTAATTGTCTCATCTTGCGTGGAATTACGCGCGTCGGCCTGGAAATGCCCGGGACGCGGGTAAGTCCGTGATCTGCCCTCGTGATCCACGTACTCCTTTTTCCTCATGTAGCAAATCGAATTAAAATAACAACGATCGGCCCGATAAGAGTGTCGATATCGGCGGCTCGGGTCGATACTAAACGATAAACAGCTATGTATGTCGATGCAACCATCTAAAAAGATCCTAACAATTGCTGCGGACGTTATGACACATTATCGGATAGTGATAAGCTCGTAACGGTATTCGGCAGTTACCTGACCGTTCTGGAAAGGCCGGGCTGCGTAACTGCCGCGTCACTTTCCATCGTTTAATGTTTATTTCGAAAAGTGACGAATCAGCCGGATGCACCGCACGCATGATGCAATCGACCAGAGCGTTTTGAGACGCACAAGGCAATTTTTCCGAAAGGAAACGCATTACCGATTTCCTCGCCAGAGCAAGCGCTGATAATCTAATCGACGGGCAATTATTTCCACTTTCGATCCAAGATGCAGGCTCTTGGCGTTGCGAAAAGAACGCTCGTTTTCCGCGTTTATCTTGTCAGACTTGCAGTCCGACAAGAGCCTTTAATACCGCCGCTTATCGCTGACCGAAAATATAATGCACTCCGTTGCAGTTGCTTCGGGGAAACGAGTGACTCGCCCGACGAAGGTTAATCTCTCCATTTCGATATTGAACGCAGAATCGAAGGCGCAGATATCGTTCTTCTTCTTCGTGATAAACTCTCAATCTTAATTCATGACTTGCGTCTATGCCGAAATTTTATCACATTGCTGTAATAAACTGTTGCTTTTACGGTTAACGTTGGAGATTCTCCGCTCGACTCGCGGATTACTGTCGACCACGTGTGTCGTCGATCTATGAATGAATTCGTTCGTTTTATTCGACGACATTTTTAAGTGGAACGACAACGATTATCGCAGATTCGCCGAGAGATAAGGGGCGGGAGTTCCTTATCGGCCCTGCCGTGCACGTTCCACGTAAATACGTGACTAACTGAGAAAAACAAAGGCGCTACATATTTTCAGCAGGAGCAACAAGTGTACAGGTACTCATAGAAAAAATGTTGTACGAAAACAGTATATGTCAGGCTCGAGTTATCGCATCATCTACCTGACTTAATCGTGGAAACGAAAACCGCGTATTACCCTTGACGATCTTTTGATAAAATCTGCATGGCAATTTCGTTCAACCTGCTAACCCGTTGGCCAAAAACCTTGGACAATCTCGTTTGTTTACACGAACCGACCGACGCATCGTCGTGGGTCTAATTAAAGACGATCGTTGATCAAGATTTCGGCGGATAAGAATTACCTAATTCCTTTATCCGTTGGCCAATCGTTGCATAATGATAAGTCGCGTGGCCCGCGACTCGGCCAGCAGAACGGTGAAACTTGGTGAAACTGTCGTCTAATGGTCGACCAACCGGCGGAAAAGCCCAAACTTCCAAGCAGTTGCGTATTATGCGGTGAGATAGGAAAAAACTTGGAAAAAAGTGCCTAACTTTCACCGAAGCTGGTCCATCCAATTCTTGGGCATTTACCCCCTTTACATTATTCAGCGAGAATCTCACTGACGTGGCTTCCTTAGGGACTTTATTAACCTCGGCAAAGGTAAATTTGGCTTGGAAACGCCGTTGCTAACCTGTTATTCCGCGGAATCGGTAGGACCCTTTATGACACGAATGCATGGTGAGCCAGGTGTTTTTGTTACCGCAGAACCGCCTCTCCGGAGAGGTAAATCCACGTTTCGGAAAGACGAATCGAGGGTTAATCCCCCTTCCCTTCGCCTCGGAGAAGAAACCGCCAATTACACGACAGCTGCGAATTCTTCTTCTTGTTCCTCCAACGGAAACGACGTGCTTCTACAAAGCGCGATAAGAGGCGCTGTTTATTCTTTGTTGACTCTCAAGGTGTATCGTCTTCCCAGGAAGACAAAATGGTAGACAATCTTTGGATTCCTTCAGTTCTTTCCTTCAGGATTCGCGGCTGGTTTTCCCGCCAGATTTTTTCCATGACTCGC
The DNA here is from genome assembly GCA_963989215.1 of Hedychridium roseum. Classification (NCBI taxonomy): domain Eukaryota; kingdom Metazoa; phylum Arthropoda; class Insecta; order Hymenoptera; family Chrysididae; genus Hedychridium; species Hedychridium roseum. The sequence goes on from OZ022321.1 coordinate 453,810, forward strand.
GTGTGAATGGAACCGAGTCGTGGCGGGAAAAGTAAAAAGAGCGGCGCGAAGAAGAAGACGGCGGGAAGACTTTTGCCTGGGCGATTATGTAACCAAGCGATTCTCGGAGCCAGCAGCGAGCGAGAGTGCGGTTAATTTGTGCGCAGCTCGTACATGCACACGTCCCATTACGATTATTCCAGCCGTGTCTACTCCAACACACTTACACAACCGTGAAAATAATCCGTCGAGGCAAAAAACAACAATCATTTTGCCCTTTCGTCTTCTTCGAACGCCTCTTACAATTGCCTTACGTTCGTCCAAGGTGTCTATAATTTTGACGGAAAAGGAGATTAATTGGCCGAGCCTATCTAGGGCCTGTAGGAAAGGAGATCGAGATAAAGCACACACGCACGCATACTCTGACGCGTGTCAGGCTTGTCTGAAGATTTTTGCGGCAACGAGCAAGCGAGAGTGAGTCGGCAACGAATCCGCGTGAAATCGTATCGAAAATTCTATGCTGGTATAAAGTGGCGTAGGTTTGACGCGCTAGACAAAGACGTAAATCGAGAACTGAGTGTGTAAAGGGGAATAAAGGACAAACCAGGAAGCGCAGAAGAAGCGATAGGGAGTCGTCGAGTATACGGAAATATTAGAGACGTGTACAAGACGTATTCCTAGAAACGTAAGACAAAAGGATTCAGGAATAACGGGATGAAAAGGGCCGCTAGAGAAATCATGAAAAAATGTACAAGGTAAGTGCAAAGGAGACAGAATGCAGGGAGAGAGCAGAATGGCCCACGTGCGAGAAGGACGACGAGTCAACTCGAAAGAGGGAGACGTTGGGAGGAAAAGAGAGAAAGCACCGACGTGACGGAAAGCGGAGCGAGTGAGTAATCCTGTGAGAAGTGAGCGCGAGAAGGCAGAAAGCCAAGGGGAAAGGGAGGCAAGCACAAAGGGCACGACTAATAGAATTAAAGAGCAGAAGGGTTCTCAGAGGGCCGAAAGAAATGAATGAGAATGAAGGCAGGAGCGGACGCTCGCGCGTGAGAGAGACGGAGGCGGGAAAAGGGAACGACTGAGGAAGGAGAAAGGGCAGGGATCTTGGAGAGAGAGGTCCTACGAGGAAGCAGAGAAAGAGAGAGTGAGAAGCTATCCCGTGGGAGGCGAATGAATGACAAGGAGAAACTCGTTTTCTAGAGGAAGAGAGAGAAAGAGTACGAGAGTCGAGAGGTGAATCGGCGCGCGTTATGTTCGCTCCGAACAGAGAGCGAATGGGACGCGGCGAGGGACGGGGTGGAGAATTGAGCGGCAAGGGACGGAGGGGAGGGGTGTAGCACGCGGCGTGGGGTTGCGGCGGTAAGTGTGCCAAGGTGCACTTCTCGAGAAAGCCGAACCGGCCGGACGAGTAGCGCCGTGAGTCTCGCTCTGAGCATGCGAGAGAGACTCGCTTTATCCCTCCGAGGAGCCTCGGATTCGCTCCTATTCCATCCCGTCCTGCCCCGATTCGACCGGATATCGCATCAAGAGGCGTGGGCCGAGAGGCGGCCGCGAAAAACGCCGCTAGACAATCATCATCGATCGCCTCGAGCTTCCTCCCCACCGTTTAACTACAACAACGAAAACTAAGCAGACTCGAAAAGTCAGCGAAATAATGAAGGAAATACTTCTTAGAGCTGGCCCTCTCCGGGATATTTTCCAGCTAGATTAATCGGCGCTTCCGGTGTTGCCATTAATTATGCATTCCCCCCGCGATCTCATTGTTATAATCTTAATTCAGCCTAACAATGGGGAAGCCTGGTAAAAAGTCGCGAGGGGCATTGTTGCGCCGCCAAGAGAGATACTCGTTCTCCGACTTCGGCCGAGAAACGCCGCTTGCGCAATCTAACGCGCCGCGGATTTATCGATCGCCGGACTTGGCGATCGCAGACGGGAACGTCGCTCGTAAATTTCGAACATTACAGTTGCGCTTCCCCGCCGGGGGAAAACGAAACGATCGTACGGTGAATCGGTGTTCTTTGTAGTTGAAAGCCAACTATTGCCTCTGCGAATCGAGCTGAGCAATCCTAAAAGAAAACCCTTTGGTCCTCGAGTAATTGTTAAACCGGAAGTATCCCAGGCACTGTATCAGGAAGTAAGTAGTAGGAAGAAGAACTAAATACAATAATCCTCCAGGTACCTGTAAAAAATTCTCAAGATTCCTAATTAATTAAACTGTTGCAACAAACTCCAAATCCATCAGCTACTGTGCTTGTGAGCTTCCTGTCGATTTTCCTGATCCTTCTGACCACGTTGCATCCTTCCCAGTTTGACAACGCTATAGATAGGCGTCTGTATGCGCGGCTGCACACGCTTACCTACGCACGTGCGTACACGCCCGATATAGACGCAGTGGATTGAGGGCAGCCACCCTAATAATAGAAGCCGGGTGGATTTTTAGCCCTTGATGCCGGACCCGCGGCCATGCCCGATAGAATCCGATCTATCTGGGTCTCCCGCGAAGTGGAGGACCTCCAATCCCGTCCGTCAGTCTGGAAAACAAACTGAGAAAAACGTTAGAAAGAAAACAACGTCAGGGCAAAGAGCTAAGGGACCGTAGGAATCAAATGACAGCACGATAAATCCCTGACGGAGTTTCATAGGAGTTTCATAGAGAGTTCTTGAGAATCGAGTGAGTACCGTGCAATGGAAACGACGGCGCCAGATATTCTTCATTTTATCGCATCGGGCCGATAAGGTGGCCCGAAAAAAATTCAATGATCTCGTACTATCTTGGTCCGCGCGCGACCACCACGTGCGCGACGAGGAGATTCTCCGTTGGATCCTCGGAGGACAATCGTCAGGACTTCCTCGATCGGGACGCGAGGCCTGTCATCAAACCGTCTTCGCCGTTTGTCTTGAGACTCGCGAGGGAGATAGCCGCGTGCGATAAGATAAAGATAGCCGTGTGAAAATAAGATAAGACAGCCGTGTCCGACTGCAGAGTCACCGTCGGAGAGCATTTCTCCGGGCTTCCGTTCTTTTCTTCTCCGCCGAACGGACGTGAAGAAAGATTCGCACGGCTAAGCCAGTGAACTGTCGACCGTAATTATCCGTCGGATGGAAATAAAAGGAAATGAGGGGCAATGGGAGACACCGTGGACGTTTTGCATGGCATAATTCGTACGGGCAGAGACGCTTAATCGGAATAGGATTGGCCCTCGCGTGGGTTTGGGCCAAGAAGGCCTCGTCGTCTATTCATAGTCGTACTAGAACTAGATTCGCGATGTCGCGACTTTGATCCAAAGCCTCGTTCGGTTGTTCCTCATCTTCCTGCGGGACCCGCACTCGTCCTGTTGGCCAATTTTTAGTGGTACGCCCGACGTCTTTTCAATTACCGTTTGAATTATTGAATCGTTCGTCCCAAGTGTCGAGATTTAACGACTCTCTTCGCAAATTGTTGACGCTTCTCCAACACGAGACGAGACAAGTACGACGTTTGCCCGACAGCTTTGTTTTCCCGCCCCTCGCCAATTCTTGGCCACCGCGTCCTTCGACACGAATGGAAACTAGATCGTCCTGCGTTCGAAAAAATGTCCAAATTCTCTCGGTGGAACGACTGGAAGTTCTGGTTTTCTAAGAAATTCGTGAAACGTGAGTGGATTGACGCGGACCCTTTAGCGTATCTTACTCATCGCTGGCGCGTGTAAAAGCGAGCGGGCGGACGACACCGGCAGTCCACTTTCCCGTCCTTGATCGTCCAGAGTCGGGCACAAAAGGCGATTGAGTTCCGGTTGCGCGGATTTCGTGAGTCCCAGGAACAGTCGAGGAAGTGGGTCGACGGCAGGCGAGTCTTCAAGAATTACCTATACCGGATAAACCAGTGTCCAGGAACTTCCGCGTCTTTATGAAACTTCAAGTCGGTCGCTAAATTTAGCGAGCATCGCATAGAAGCATTTCGACCTATCCGGGGATGCCATTCAAGTATTTTCAATTAAGGACTTTCACCGCTGGCGAAGCCATCGGCAACCGAAATACACTCGTCGGGGTTGCGCGGTAAATTAAAAGAAACCCGGCCAGGAAGAAGGAAAGGCGGAAGTCGAGCAAGTGTTTCCTCGTAGGAGAATCTTAGGATCCTCGAAAAGTCACGTCTAAATTCCAATTGCCATTTTTCTTGGCTACCTCCGCCGGGAGCAAGGAAAGCTGTACACTCGAACAATGGCTCTGACATTTGCGGGTAATCGCGTTGGGGGGCAGGTGGGCGGAAATCCGTCATTTTCACGAGGGAGTGGAAAATGTTGGACGGGGGTATTCGCGTTGCATTTCCATAATCCGCCATTAGTAAGCGACGTTTGCCTTTTCGCGTTGCCTTCACCTCATCGCAGGACTATTGCTTACGCGTTGCTCACGCACGTAGTAGACGCGTAGTTGACGTTACTAAGGGGGATTGGCGTGTGGGTGAAACAACGATGGTGGCGGCAGCCCATGCCTGACCAGTGTGCCACTTTCACTGCCTCGTATTTGGGTCATCGCATCCACTCCGGCGACCGTTTCCTTCAGTACTCTTGCTCCTCTCCCCCTGCGTAGGGGGTTAAAGCCGATTACCACGTAAACGTGTCCTGGAAGTGCAAAGAAACCCAACGCTTCCTTGTGCGCTCGCTTCAGAAACTCTCCCCAGCGGTATTCCTGCTGGCAATATTTATCGTTTAGCCTAGACACGGTAGACCTATGGCCAAGAACAAAAAGCCTGTTTTTCGCTTTCACAATTCCCTCGGCAATATCGTAAAAAAGTGGCTGGCTTTGCGAACAAAACGGTTGGCGAAGAAAGGAAACTTTTTATCTCCGCGATCTCTCGGCGCTTTTTAACAAACTACTCCAAAGTTTTCGTTGCGACAGCCGCGAGCACCGTCCACCCCTGTGTTTTCCGCGAGGATCTGCGGGTTAAATAGTTAAATTACAATTAATGGAGATTAGTTTGCGAGCGGCGGGCACGTCGGCGGTGCAGGCGCAGATTGTAGTTCTCCCATTTACCCAGTTCCCCTCGTGCGCACGAACGCGCTGGTTATGTAACCAAGTGAAAGTGGCACAAGCGGCGAGCACACGGAGAGCACCGGCGTCGACTTCGCGAACCACCGTCGTCGTCGTCGTTGTCGTCGTCGTCGTCGTCGTTGTGGATCCGATCCCGTTCCATCCTTCGAGGAAACAGGACTGATCGTCCACTTCCGTCAATATTCTTTGACGATCCCTTCGCGACATTTGCCGAACGCGATGCTTCATTCCTACGACGGACAAATATTCTTTCCGATAGGCCAAACACGTCTTCAAGGTCTTCCGCGTGAGGTCTTTGTAAAAAAAATTCCATCAGCCTCGAGAACCTGACAGTCGGAGCCAAGAAAACCTGGCGTTGACGTCAACGACGTTCGAGAATGATTTCGAGGACTCGGGGACGAGGTCGGAAGACCTTCCGCCCTTCGAGGAAAAAAAGAAACGGCATTGCCGGTGAGAGCCCTGTTGGCGGATGAGCGATTTCTTCGGCGAAGTTCTCCGTGGAAAAGCGAATGGTCCGCGTGTGCACTCGACTTCCAGTGTAAACAGACGATGTCGTAAGAGATTTCTCAGCCGGTCTGGCTCGATCGGCTATCGAGGTGGGCATATCCACGCGTTGCTACCGTGCGCGTTCGGCTGACCGCCGAGCGAAAGGAATTCGCTGTTTTGTCGCTGGAACGCAAGAAAAAGGGAAAGGGCGATTACGCGATTAGATATTCATCTGCGCGGCAGTTGGTCATTCGTTTCGAGAGAATTCTAAGAGAAATGAATAAAGTAAAACTCCTCGGTGTCTGTCTAAGACGTTTCGGCCGACGAACCACCACCACCACCACCACCACCTTTCGGTCCATTATATAACGACTTAATTACTCTGCCCTATTTCCACGAGGCATTGTCTCGATGGGGTACTTACTTTCAAAGGTGCGCTCGCGCGCGAGCTAACGTTAGATTTCAGAGCAAGCGTCGTGTTCAACAAGTGTCTTGCGCAACGTCACTTTTCTTCCTTTCTAAGCTTTTGTCCGGCTGACCAACGTCAGGATCCTCGCTGATCCGCGAGTTCTGCGGTTGATTCGCGACGTGGGTGAAGGCGGGTCAAGCGTCTTGACTCACGCCATTTACCAAGCGGGAAGTCCTTCCTTCCCGGCGGAAATGCCGGCCACAGCATCCTCAACGATGCATCACTTCCTTCCATAAAACTGTCCTTCCCGGCGTCGAATCATCGCGGCGAAGGTTTTAGCGCGAACCTAACGGTCCGACGGCGTCATAGCAATTCCTACGGTGAAAATCCAATTCCTATTTCCAACATCCTGCCGCCGCTCGATGGTCGCTCAAGGACGCCGATAAAAAGTGCGCATTGGCGAACCAACGGCAACGATACTTCTCTTAATTCCCTGTCCGATTGGAATTTCAGGCCACGGAGTTTTACGACCGCCGGGTGTATACCTGGCTGATTGCACGTTTGCCACGGGAGGGGAGGGGTAATATTTAATTGAATGCGCCGCGTGCGTAATTAGCATGAATATTGACCGGGATAGCGCGTAGGCCTGATCCGCACATGTTCGCGCGCGGATTGGCAATGAGCGTAATTGCGGAATTGCTCAAGCGCTACTTGTTCCTTTGGCCTATCTCAATCTCGCGGCCCGTACCCTCGGCACTGGCGTCGTTCTTTCGAGTCAATCAGCCGACGAGAAACCTCCGAGATGTAGGGCAGATCGTTAGCGAGACATCCGTCCTGGGCAGGAACAGTTTGCGACAAGTTTCTCGTATATTAATCGTCTTCGCCGAGGGTTGGGCTCGGCCCCGAGCCGTTTCTGCCTTTTCATTCTAGCAACGGCGCGGATTAATACGGCTAATCACTCCGGATGACATTTCCAGCCATTTGGGCCTGCGGTCGTGAAAGGCCGCTCCGTCGGCCTAACTCGCTCCTAATCGTCCAGTTCTTATTGCCGGACAGGCCTGTTCTTGGACCATCGCTTTTCGCCCGATTCCAATCACCGGCTTCCCCGGGGAAAAGTGAAAATTCCAAGACGATCGCGGGGGCACCGAGTGGCGGGGCGGGGGGGGGGGAGGGTTCGTACGATGACTAAGGCGAATGCTCGACGGCTTCGCAGCCGGCCAAAGTAGGCTGTTATTTAACGATTTTAGTGAAACGTTCGCGGCATTATACAATCGGCCTAGATCCCGAGTCACGGAGCGTCACGGATCGTGAACGCTGCCGAGAGCCAGTCACAGTGATTGCCTTCACCGCAACGCGGAGCAGACACTTCGCCTCAGCTTCTCGAGCGTACGATATACACGGTGTCTCAGGAGCGGCACATCGACACGTGCAACTCCGCTCCCGAGACTCTTAGAAAAGGCCCCCTTTTCACCAGAAAAACAGGCAGTTCGAAAAAAGGAGCATTACACACAGCTCGCTATTACCATTCAACGGGCAATCAATTTCTCAGAGATTCCTAATCCTTCTTAATTATTCCTGTGATATGAGCTATCTCCTTTTTCGTCGAGATTCACCGTTTTCCTAGCAATACTTATTGTGCGTTGGTCATCTTTTCGACTTTCTTTTTCGGTCTTCCTCGACGCGCCTAATGGGGAAAGACGATGGTGGGCCCGCGGGAGAAAGACGAGGTCAAACGAGCCGGCAGTGAAAAGTATTTGGAAAGTGACACGGCGCGCCACTTCCGGCCCTTAAAGAGTTCTCCAGCGAGCTAGCAGCTCTTAAACCAGTCCTTCGCGTTAACTCGTTTCGCGGTTTGCCCTGTTTCACCGTTTCGAAACGCCAAGAAAAATCGATTCGACGCGAAGGAAGATAAAAAATGCCTTCTCGGAGGTTTTTCGCCGTTAATTACGTACAATTTTCTTTCATCGCGTATAATTAGCCGATCGTTATTCATCTCGACACCTTTCCCTTTCTTTTAAGTGGCCTATTATATTTCTCCGTAGGAAAGATACGATCTGCGCGAGCTTAGTATTTTCACGGCGACGTATCGACGCACGGCTGGAATTCTACACCGTTCGAATTTCGTGGCTTACGTAAAAATCGATTCCCGAGGAGCGAGCAACGCGCTCTTTTTCAACGGTCGTGTCTCCGCGAAACCGACACTGCCTGCTAGTCGACCCACTTACCCGAAATTTCCTATCCCCTCCGTCCCGCAAAGTCAACCGTAGGCAGTGGATATTACGCAATGCAATGACAACGAAAACGACTGTCGAAGACGAGCTGGCCGTTCTTTTATTTGCACCGAACCATCATTTTCGGGAGAACCGGAAGACGTGAAAATCTGAACACCAGGTTGACAAGTCTGGTTCTAGGGCTTGGAAAGGGATTTCTCAAAGCCACAGGGCTGGCTAGATCTTGCTTGGAAATCTTCCGAAAAATCCAAAAATCTTCCTCGCAGAAATCGGATCCGAGTGAGAGGGCCGAACGGCTTTTGGAGCCGGTTTTCTTCTCCCTCGCTCCTGGTCTGTGTGTTATGCTAGGTAACGCGAAGAAAGCGAACGCGGCATTACGATTAATTCGCAGCCGACAGACCTGGTGACACACTTAGCAGCCTCGGAACGGGGAAAGTGACGAGTCCGGCCGATCGTAACCAAGTTACGTCGCGATGATGCGCGCGTATGAGTCTTAAGGCCGGGACGACATTCCGCGGTACGCGCTTGGTATTTAAACGACGCACCGACGTCACCCAACAAGGCGATTTTTCACGCCGACCGTTAAAGCCCATGACAAAAGGAATAACAAGGCTGCGTAAAGCAGGAAATTCAATCAGCCGGATACAGCGTAGTCCTCAAAAACTTTGAAACTTCAAACGAAAATCGTCCAAGCAAAGAGAAGCCTGCCAAAGATTTCGGAGTATCGAATTTCCTGTCTTCGCACGGAGATTAATCACTGTTACTTTCGTGGAAATCCAGTGACCTCCCTGTCCGCAAAGTTAGCTACGTTCTCCGTACGTCGCGAGGCGTAAAATCGAAAGCCTGCCTCTCTCTTTCCTTCGCGGTTTCTGCAGATAGAAGTTCTCTCGGTGGATGCATGTCAGTGGGTCTCGCGAGCGTTACATCAGCTCTCGGTACTATCGCTTCCGTTGTCTTCGACGTTATTATTCGTCCCCTCGAGCGGTCGCTCGGGATTTGCAAACAGAAATTTTCCAGCTACAGCGAAGCCACGGGCCCTCGGGGGCAAAGGATCGCTACGAGAATTTTCCTTCGTTTCAACGGCTAAACGCGTCGAGAGGGAATCGTTCCGTTATTCGCAGAGTTCCTATGTAGATTTTTCAGAGTTTGAAGATTTGCTCGGCTGATTCCCGAGACGGTTCGCGACGGCGTCGTGCGCAATTAAGGCGGCTTACGCGGTCCAGGTACTTGCTGAGAATTTCACTTTCCTTCTCGTTGGCTCACTTCCGACGCGGTTATTTTCGTACGGCTACGGCGTTCGTGTGCCATCGGCATAATACACCTCCGGCCCTCTCTCCCGCTCGCGAGAAAGTCCAAAATTTCGAGGGCCACGAGGCAGCCAACCGCGTCGTCGTCGGTTGCCATGAAAGGAACTCTCACGCCGCTAGACAAGCCACCGCGCCTTCGTGTCAATGCACAAACGTCTTAGGAATTTGTTAGACAAAGATTTGCCGAAAAGAAATCATCTCCGGAAAGTGAAAAATTTCGTGAAAGTTACTGTTCTTTATCGCTCTTCTTTATACCGAACCTCGTATCCACTCTACGGACGAGCGTTTCAAGTAGAAACCCGAAATTCCAAGGATCCCTAATGCCAATATAATTTCTTCTTGGCCGGTGGGAAAGGAATAGAAGACTGAACGTAAATGCATAGCGATGAATAGATCATCGGTGACGCGGCAGATTTAATCTGTTTAGTCGGCTTCAAATATTCGAGCAATTAGGGGCTCGAGTCCGAGCATTAAGCGAGCGATACGATCGGGGACGCGTGCTCTACGCGCTGACTCTTTCAAAAACGAAAGTCCTGGCCTCTTGTTCACGTATTCCGTGCTCGTGTCACCCCGCGAGTTTCACCCAACATTCGCTACGTGCTGCGTGTCATGGACGACCATGGAGAATCCAAAACTCGCGGGGCGAGGAGCGAGAGACGGATTTGCCACGGTGAGTGTGAAAACCGTTTAAGCAGGACCCACGTAAAAAGCACGGCGGAACCGCTCGTTTACACTCTAAAATTCCGGCTCATAAGTTTTACTCTCAACAGCTACTCGCGTGACGTCAGACCCTAAGTCTTTCTGTTTCTCTCTCTATCCTCTATCTCTCTTCAAGTCGATAAGAGTCATTAATGAAATCGTTATTCCGTCTGTTCCCGTGGAATAATCATTGTTTAAATGACGTCAAAGGTTTCTGCTGGCGGAGAAAACCAGTGGGTCGTTAAAAGATGTCCAATTCAAATGTGGGAGTACTGGAATCAGGCTTCCAAGGGGAGAAGGGGTACTTGGATGCTCACGTAGGAATGAAAGAAACGATTATGGTGAGGTGTATCATCGAAAATTTACGATCGGAGCGATGTTGGTAACTCCCGCGTGCGTTTAGAACGCCAACGCTAGACGAGTCGGCCAACATCCTCTCCCGATGGTCGTGGTGCGTGGCGTCCAACGCTGAAAAAGTGAAACTCGGCGCGCTGCGCGTGTAACCTAGAAACGAGAAAGTGGTGCTCAACTCTGCGGGCACCCGTACCGTTTCTCGCCGTCGCTAAAGTCTCTCGCGTACCCTCATGACGAGGAAAATGCCAACGAGATTATCGTATCGCCAGCAAACTGGAGCAGGTTCTAGAGTTCGCCTAAGACAGTCAAAGTTTTCGACGATCTCTGCAGTCCTCAATTGTCCTACACTGTATCCTAAGGACTTTCGTCTTGAAAATCTTCAACCGTATCAGCAGTTACTAACAAAATAAAATGCAATAGAGCCTCGATTCTCTCATCTTCCTGTATTCACTTAATTTGGATAACAATCAAGGCTGTATTGCATTGATGAGCTGAAAAGGTTTTAGAGGATTCCTCTGGGCACGTAAATCCCTTTACTTCGTCGCGCCGGTTGACTTCATCTTCTTGCGCGCGGATGGAGAACGGTTCGAAGGGACCTGTTGAGCACCGCTTCTAAGCTCGGCTGGCTAAGCGGGCATAATGCGCGCGGTAGATACGAATGTATGTACGTACGTACTAGCTCCGGGGATAGGACGGGACAGGACAAGGCAGGATGGAGTACTTAGTGAAAGTAGCGAGCAACGGCAGCGAACCGCTCGGCTCCGGGCGACTGCAGCGCTAAGGATCAAGGCCGGCAACTTGGACGTGCGCGCTGACTCTGGAACGCACCATCGTTTCTGCGTTTTCAATGCAGTCACCGCCTCCTGTCCGATCTAGGAAGCACAAGCCCACCGCCGAGTAAATTGCATAATGCAGTCGTAGCGATGACCGCCACGACGACCTCATTATCGTCCCAATCCCTTGGGAAGTCCATCCAGAAAACCCTTATCATTCAAGAAAAATGTCCAAAGCTCGGATCTACGATTTAGCTTAAAGATATTTCAACTTTTCTTGAAGAACATTCCGTCTGGCAGATGCGTACTACGAGAAAATGTGGAGCACCGTTTAATCTTTCCACCGGTAGATATCAGCGGCGGCATCTCTCCACCGTTCGTTCCTTTCTACTTTTTCCATTCTTCCCATTAGGTAGAGATAGCACTGGGACGATACCAAAGCGTTGCTCGGTGTCGCAACTCTATCTCCATCCCCACCGTTCGACGGTCCGCTCGCATTATTTTCCTCCTATCTGCGAGTATATCGCGAAGCGGATGAAAAAGAGAAATCGGAATAAGCCTACACCGGGGCAGGGAATTACACGAGCAAAAATGCCAGATTAGGATCTAATTAGGTCCAGTCACCGTGGGTCCGGATCAAGGGGCTATGAAAAATGGCCATTGTCTTGCAGAAACAACGAGTTTTTAAGGACTCCATCATTTTCTCGTGGCCGGCCGAGAGTCGGCGAGGGCTCGGGAGGACGTTGCTGGCCAGACAAAATCTCGCGTCACGAGTCGACGATCCTCGTGGAAAGTGCGTCGAGGTGGCTGAAGGCCTTCGCGCCTCCGCTACGACGCACACCTTCAACCGTCCACGTGCTTCACTTCTTCGCGCGTACGTAGGTGCGTGTCTCTAGCAGACGGGTTTCGTGAGAATTCAGCGCGCGATCTGCGCGTCAACCACGCCTCGTTTTCCTACGCGCGCTTTCGGAGCCGCGTGGGACTCAATAAAATACTTAGCCGCGCTACACAAAGCAAAATTGTACGAATTCAGGTCACTGGCGGAATGGTAAATCATTTTCCACGTCTTCAGGAAATCGGTGAATACATTATGCGTAAGCCGCGAGAAATATTCGTCGTGTAGAAATAACCTTGGGGCCGAATCCCCCCGCGAAAAATGCGGTAAATCGAACGACCGAGACGATCTTGTCAGCCGACTCGTCCGTGAAAAACATTGCAATCGCATTTGCATCGTCTGCAGGCTCAACAAGATGCACCGCTATATTGATACGTACGTCCTAACCTACGGGATATTCGATCGAGCACGGAATCGTTTGCATTACCAATTCCTTCGAAATATGGGTTCGTAAAACGTGTCAACAGCGGCAACGCAGGAATACACGGCTAAACACGTACTTCTTCGCCTCGGGACTGGAGATAAAGATATTTCGATGCTTACGCAAAGGAATCGTCGTATTCTTACGTCTCGTCCGTCGTGGCGATCGACGACCGTCCTGGAACTTGTATGTCCTCCTCAGGCAACGTCCAGGAGTTGTCTTTTCCCGCGGCGGTGCCGGCGACATAACTCGGCTCTCGTAATACGTTACACAACCGAATTTACTCCGCGACACGCAATGCACTCGCGGAACAGACGGGGAACGAGTATACGCGATTGCATGCGTGCACTTACGTTCGACGTTAACAACTCGCGCGCGCCAAAGGTCACGATCAAGCGCACTTTTTCTCCCAAGAGTCACCAAGGCCGTGCATGAACGTTCGCGCACGTCGCCAACTCGTGAGAGGAACGATCCCGAGCGACCCGTGCGAAAAGGTAACGAGATGTAGGAAATTCGCCAACAAGGGTAAAACAATTTCACGATAAGACACCGTCCAACGTAGACTCACTAAACACTCTTGTGCAAACATATTTTTGTTTACCTATCAAGGAATAAATAAAATCTATGACAATTACAGGCTAACCAGTGACTCTGGAGTAAAGGTTCTATGTTATCTATTTTCGGTAGGATTGGCAAGTCAATCGCTCGATTATAAAGTACACTCGTATCTAGGCTAATCTTCCTATGAGACTAGGTCTATTCTGCGAGGTTCCTCGGCTTGGAGAAACCCCGCGAAGAGGACCAGACGCGAAGAACAGACGGGGAAGACACGAGAGCAAGAGACTCGCGAATGCCGTACGCAATGTTCCAAGGCTCGTACATGTGGGTTGGGTTAGGCTTTAACAGCTGTTTCGCATAGCCTTGACCTTGGCTGGCTGACGAACAGTGCACAGCCTACGCCAAGCAAGTGGGCCAGTCAGTTAGTCAGTTACTCAGTTAGTCAGTCAGTCAGTTGGACAAGCGTACGAGCGAACGACTTTTCGCAATCGACGTCACTGACCTATACGACTGAGACTTACGAAGGCTTCTCATACGCGACGGCTTAATTATGATCTCGTATAGCGGTGCTTTTAGATTGGCCGGCTGGTTAGCAGAAATAAGCTTGCTGTGTAATCCAACCTGCGGGTAGTCTTCCTCCTAATCCTGTCCACTTACATTTCCTAAGAAAATAGATTGCACGGTCCGCACTGACAGGTTGTTACGTGCAAGACTGGGCTCATTAAATCAAAAGATGATCGTAAGGAGGAAAGAACGGCAAACAGAAAAACAATCTGCCTGAGTGGCAGCTAACAATTACGAATGACTCGGGCTCGAGATGATTTTTCGCTCTCGCGCGCTGGATATATTTAGACGAGGAAACAACGGAGCTGGTAAGCATCGGCCGCTGTTTTATTTGCCCCCATACGAGCGAGAGAACGGGCGTTCTCGTTTAAGACCGTTGCCGTAGGTCGGGAGACAGTGCGAAAATAACCGATGTCAAAGGATTTGTGCGAAAAAAAGATAGGCTGTCGGCTGGATTCTTTCGCGATGAAACGTCGACGGGATATTCCTGTTTTTGCCCGACTGCACGCCACGTTAGTTTGTTATTCGTTATTCCAATGCCATTACCGTGTCGTCGTAATGAGTTACTGATGCGGATTTCGCGTCTTCAACGGCACACACTTATTATAGACACGGCTCTTCTGCGCGGTTGCATCCTATGGGCGTTAAACGAGTTCTAAAGAAGACGAGGAGGACAACAACTCCGTGCTATCGCGCTGCGTAAGCGCAAATACGAGTCTTCCGTCACGTTAACCCGACCCCTCCGTGTCGTTCCATCGATTTTTTCGTTTGCCGGTTCGCGCGTTAAAGCACTGCTCATCCTTTATCTCGTTTATCGAAGCTAAGTCGAAAAATAAGACACGCTATCAGCGCAAATTGTGCCTTCTCTCTAGGCTGATAAAAGATCTTGAGGAAACAAAAACCCGGGGAAGGAACGTCACGTAATCTGTCGGTCTGCGTCAAACGGTTATCTGCAAATGCCTCGCAATGCGCTCCGATCGCGTCTCTTTCCGCGTAAACCCCGGCTTATTCGACGTACCGGTTTTCCGTTTTATCGGCCGTTGAATTCTAAAAAGCCAACGTGCAAGAGTAGTTCCGTTACGTGTTCGTTGCTGAGGAAAACCTAAGCCCGATACTTCGATGTTTCCTGCCGAGAAAAGGAAATGCAGACTGTGTATTTAAGGACCCTAACGAAAATATCTCCGAGGGAGGCATCAGATGCGTAGTATCTATAAGTGCTAATATTCTCGCGGGAAGCTCGCTCCAACACATCGCCGGCACTTATTTACGTGCGAGCGAAACTGGCGAGGATCCAAGTCGCTGAAGAAGAGCCAATTCGTGGCAGCTGCCAGCTTCAGGTGTGCCTGTAACCCATTTACTTTTTCGCGGGTCACAGGCGTCATGTAATGACAGGTCGGCGAGGGTGAATCGATTCCTACGTAGGTCCCAAAAGCCCTGCTGTAACCCAGAAACTTTGTGATTCGGCCGGAGGCTATATCCGGTCGTCGACCTTCTTCCACGGAGCCGGACTTTTCGGTTAATTCCTTCACGAGGGTATTCCGTGAATCTCCAGTGGTGGGAAGAACAAAGGAATCAACAAGAAAAAGTAGACCAGCATTCAAGAAATCAAGGAATCCCGAAGAAACGCTATCTGTGGTTATTGACAAGGGAAATGCCTTGTTACTGATCCTCTACGATTATTTTTCATTCGTTCATACGGCAATACTCAGTTGTAAAGTACGAGCGGGCGAATGCAACGAGCGGTAAACCGTATTACCACGTGCAGTGTGTCGATGACTCATGCCGATCGAACATCAGCGAAAATTACGTGCGACGATATTTCGGGAATGCGTGAGGAAGGAACTAAAGCAACGTGGAAGCGATTTTGGCGATGCACAAAGGCGATCGACCTCTCGGCCTGTCCCCCGTTCCCCGTCTGGCCAGCCGAGTAACGGAGGAAGGGACTATTTCGGATGGAAGGTGTACGACAGTGATGCGTGTGCACCGGCGGGTCGTTGCCCTGTAAGAGAAGACAACGGGGCCGGGCAAACAGGCAGAGTCACAGTCCCCTGCAGCTCCGACAGGTAGAACGAGAGACGAAGAGGGGCGGCGATTCCCTATTGGGCCTCACCTGCACCAAATTCCTAGATGGCCAGCCGCGGTCAATGACCCCCCGTGCCTAGAAGCACGAGGTACTCGTTCTGGACATGACTCCGATGATTGACTCGAGGAATTATCTCAGGGGACAGTGTTTAAAGGGTACTTCGTTAGCCACTTTCCCGACACCTCGACGTTATCTGGGAAAGCCGATTAAACCGAAGGAAAAGCCTTCTTCCGATGGGAAACAGTCCCGGAAAGAACGGTGAACGACATTCATGGAATTCGTAGATGGCAGCAGCGGGTTAAAACCTCTTGACGAACCGTTTCATTTTTACGTTGACCCACGTGTCGTTTAATATTTTCGTCTTTATTGCGAGCGGCGTGACAAAAGGCCGCGGGCCTCGTGATTTCAGGGAAACCGTGAAACGGTCGGCGAGATATATCAGGCCGCGGGTAAGCGCGGTGCGTCGTTGCACAGATTAGAAGAGCGATATGGAAGGCGAAGACGAGCTGTCCTCTCGTAGGTCGAGTCGTTACCCGTGACCTCCGGCGAGCCGGTATCTCTCCACGTGCGTACGAAACGTCAGACGATCCAAGGATTCTCGGCCTTATCGTCTATCGTAGCCCGGCCGATATCGTTCATTTAATAACATCCAATAGGATTCTTGCAACGTCCTTACGAGTTACACGAGCGGTACACTACCTGGCCGAGCGTTATTCAAAATCCGGCCGCGTGAAGACGCTCTTTCCTCTTCTTGTAACAATGTGAAGATGAATCAGGTGGGCTGGGGTTCTATTTTCAGACGGCTCGTTTAAAACCGGTCGGAAGGACGTCATCGGGAGGAGGGCCTGCAGAAAACCAAGACGGACCGTACGAGTGCTCGCGGAAATCGTCGAGGAAAATTAACAGGAATCCCCCGGTGAATTGCTCCCCGTTGGCTGATGTCATGCGAACGCTCCGTTGCATAATTAAACGACAATGGACCTGGCTGAAGGTCGCCAACGAGTTACGTTCGGAGGAAATCCCACGATTACAAGAAAGTAACCAACGTCGTAGATTCCTATTTCATAAGGCCGACGATTAAATCTCAGCCGATAGGAATAACACTGCGCTCCTATTTTCGTTCGTTTATGCTCAACGGCAAATACAAACGATACCCCGCGGTGTGCATTTGCCGTGAGAATTCAGCTCGGCTTTCGAAATGGACGATGATAGAAAAAGTCGGCTTTAAAGTGGCAAATCGAGGCGACGTCTCGTGAGGGATGACTGCCTACCCCGGCAAGCTGGTCTCTATCTTTCCTTCTCCCTCCCTCTGTGAGAGGAAAGTTGTCTGGCCGAGAGCGAATCTCACCGTGAATCTGGGAATCCAATCGTTACGGGTTACGTAAGAGCGATTCGTTGCCGGTTAGACACGCCGATATACCGGCTCGGGGTAATGCCGATCGCAGCGATCGAAATGCCACATCCTCGCGTGCGTCTGCCGGGTCCTGGGAAAAACACAGACTACCAGCACATTCTACACGCCTGCTGCGTATTTCGTTTAAGCACCCGTGTCTTCCTGCTCAACGAATAAAAACAGTAAGCCGGCCCGTGGATAAAAAATTCCAAAGAAAAATCAATGAATACCGAAGCGAGACATTAATCGATATATCAGTGATTTGTGGCTTTGATGAATTCGAAGGCACTGCAGGAACCATAATGCTCATCAAAATATCGCAAAAACTAGTGGCTTTATTGAGAATCACTGGTCCGACGAGGCTTCCTAAACAATGCTCGACTCACTTTCACTTCGTCCCCCACTGCATTGCAGAAGCTAAACCACCGGCGCGGTCAACGTCATCGACGTCGTCACGATCCCCGCCGTCGTCGTCGTCGTCGTCGTTGTCGTCCAAGCTCGATGCACAAGCGACGTTTATTAATGACGAAAATTTACAATCGATCGATTTAATTATGCACGCGCAATGGTCCGCTGGTCAGCGTACTTTTGCAATCGACGGATATTCTATGATGCGATAAAAAACGTCAAGACTTTCGTAGGAAATTTCAAATACAATGCACGGCCCATTCGTTAGTTTTTCACGACTCCCGAGCCAGAGTTCCGAGTAATGCGCAATTAACGGCAATACCATTAACCTTTTGCAGCTAAATATTCATCGGGCATTATGGAGTACAATGAAGAAGGTACGGCGATATTGGAACAAACGGATGCAAAGTAAAGCCGAAGAAGAACGCTAGCAAAATGATCATCGTAATACACGCAAATGTTATGATAATAAATACAGTTATAAATACATAAATACAGAAAATAAATACAGTTATTTTCCAAGATGCATCGATCTATTACTTTCTCCCTCATTTCGTATACCATTTCCTGGATTTAGTTTTGTCCTTGCGGAAGGGTAGGAAGAACCTAAAAACTGTCAGCTCCATTAGAACGGGATTATAAAAATATGTAGATCCGTTTCGCAAGGTCCCCGAGCGGATTTGCACTGAGGCCCATTGTTGCGCGAACTTTTGTCAGTCGCCTCTCCCTCCGACGACGAACTCTAACTGGGAAGATTGCAAAAGCGGAATTCTTATCGTCGACTACAATGGAGCGGACGGCAATCGAATCCGCTCTAGATTCGCGTAATTGCCGCAATTTGTTTTGCGTTAAGCATCGCCCATATTGTCGGCCGTGGTGTTTCTATAAGTCCCATGTGGAAGCGTCGGTCTTTAGCATTCTTAATTCCATTCTATTCATTCATCGATTCCGTTTCCTCGGGGTTCTTCGATTTCGCATGGCACAGTTCCAACTCATGGCGATTCGTTCCCTTCTATCCTTTCGTTACATTTTAATTTTACTAGCTTTTTGCTCCATCTCGGTAAAGCCAGTGTTTTGTCCCGGTTACTCTAGCGGAATGGTGTCAGTTACATAAGGACCCCTGCTGGGCCCGGTGGTGCCGGGGGGTTGTTCTAGCTCCGAAGAAGGGGATACTCCAGGATATTGGAGGGGAAGAATAGAGAAGAAAGAGAAGACTCCAACGACCGACAGGAAGGACAAGAGGGTCCAACGGAGCGTGGGAGCGAGAGAGAGAAAGACTAGAAGAGTCGACGAAGCGGGGGAAAAGCCAATGGGCGCTAAGACCCCGACGAAAACCAACCAATCGCGACCTGGTACCGGCCATGTATCTTTTCAGGAAGCAGGACGAGGAGGGTAAAGGGGTGAAAAAAGTGAAAGTTTGCGCCAACGCTGCCAACGACTATTATACCTCACCATTCCTCTTGCCCCTCGATTATTGCTACTGCCATCTCTGTCCCTCTTTCCGCTAAACTCCTCTGCACTAAAACCACCGATTCCTCCCTGTCCTGACAAATCACCTATTGACTGAATTAATCCGCGAGATAAATCCTTGTCAGTGGAGATTTAATTGAAAGGACTTGAGCCAAGGATTCTCGTTTAAAAACGCAGACAGGTGTTTCGAGGACTTTCCAGGAGAATTTAGCGGATCTTAAGGGATCCGTACGTGCGAATTGCCCGTTACTATCGACGGCGATTCTCTCTGGGGGCAGAGCGACCGGCCGGTGAAGCACACTACTCCGGCGCCCTCGATTTCACTTTCATTACGAGGCCGGCCGAGCGCTTCGCTCATTCACTCTCGTTCCTACGTGCAACGAGCTATGCACCGTGATGCCGTATAAATAAGTGCGAGAGTGCACTTAAGAGCCACTTTTATCGCCGGCTCGTTATCGCCCGTAAAAATAGAAACGGTCTTGCCGGTCGAGGAACAAAGAGGGAGAGAGAGAGAGAGAGAGAGAGAGAGAGAGAGAGAGAGAGAGAGAGAGGAACGAGATTTCCTGTGCGCTTCGAAATGTCGAGGAAGACGGGGTCGTGACAGGAGTCCCGGTCATTAGCGGTTATTAAGGGCAGCAGTACTCGTTTCTTCTCTTTTTCCGCTGGATTGGCTCGCGGGCGATTGCGTAAGTCCCTTCCTAGCCGTAGGACAGAAGGGTAATTACGTCTGCCCGTGTAACTCAGTCTATAAATATTTCGATTCGTCACATTGATTCTTAATGTCCTGTGCGTTCATTGAACAAACAATTTGTTCGCTGGAAAAATGTATGCACTCCAATACGTCCATTGCTTTTCCCGCTGAGAGTCATTAAAAACCGATTAA
Source organism: Hedychridium roseum (assembly GCA_963989215.1). NCBI lineage: Eukaryota > Metazoa > Arthropoda > Insecta > Hymenoptera > Chrysididae > Hedychridium > Hedychridium roseum. Next base: position 473,751 of record OZ022321.1, read on the forward strand.
GGAAGTTAAATGTCCACCCAAGAATGCGCATATCGATGGCAGATCTTTGACGGTTAATGAAACAAATACTTTGTACAGCCGAGGAAAAATGGAATTTCCTTGAGAAAACATTGCTATCGGCATAGGAGTTTCAACGACGATAGTTGAGCAGTTTCGCTTGCACTTTTTTGCAGCTTGCATTCCTCGGTCGCGATAACGGATCGTTGGTGGTCATCCGTGCTTTTTTTCTACCCTTTGCACCGCGTTTAATACTCCCGAAAGATTGCATCAGTCCGATGCGGTCAACGCGATAGTAAAAAGAGTTCGTTCCCGCCGTCGGTCGTTGCGCAAGAAGTTTCGTGCGATTCGTTTACCTCTTGGGCTTCGTAGATCTAGTGTGATAATCACGGGCTAATTCCTCGCGCTCGATTCATCTGAATTGCATTACGACGTAATAGCCGTAATGAGAGAGTAACCGCTTTTACTCTCGGCTGATCTACTTGTGGCCGTTCGCTTTTCCAGCCTTCTTCTCCTGCGATGTTCGCGCGTTCGATCGCACGACCCCGCGGCGAATTTGCACGAGGATTGTGAGAACCCGATGTTATCTATCGGCTTGCAATCGTCCATCATAAAGCATTCGCCTTGGTCAAACAATTCCTACCCCTTCGTCCATTCCCATTTCTCGTTGATTATCATCAAGGTGGAAGCTCCGGGCAAAGGTCGCTTTCGCAACTCCACACAACGAGGCTAGGAATGCATTAAGGACCCCGAGATAATCGGTGAAAGTACGCACACGTCGGTCGCCTTGGCCTTAGGGTGACAACGCTTAGGATAAGCGAGACATACCACGCACGGCTCGGTCATACCGTCGACATAATAGCACGTAATCAGTTCGCTGCACCGACGGACCGTTGTACCGAGGCTCAGCAGTTCGTTTCAACTTCTCCCGTCGAGTATTCATTCAGGGAATTTACCGTAGAGGCAGCTGATGGCATTCCAATAAGGTTTTATTAACATCTCCTTGCGCGGCTGTCAGCGGCACGTCCAACCTGTTTGTGCGTTCGATAAGACCTTCCAAGTCCGGGTCGAATGATATATGGGACCTTCTGGCGAGGCCTTGGACCCTTTCTTGACCATGTCGCCTTTTTTGCCTAGGTTCCCTATTTTAATAGTCATGACCAGCGTGGCCGTGGTCCCTTTTTTCCGTACAGTCCCTTTCAAATCGAGGATTAGCCAGTTGGTGAGCTCGTAAGAACCTCGGACACCGAGATTCTCGCAGATTCCCACGTATTACGACTTGTCTTCGGATTAAGAGGGTAGCTTCGCGAGCTTCGCAAGCTCCGCGAAAGCCTTGGCCTTCGGATAAGCGTGGCATAAGACGCAAGCGTGCAATCCGGCTTTGCTCCGTGTGTCACTTTTACCGTGCTCCACATACGCGGCTCGACCAAAGTGGGTTGGCTCGCGCAACCGACGTTCGCACATACGCGATTCGCTTTGGGCGACGCGTGCATGCATGCACCGACGCCAAGGCCAAGGTCGGCATCAGGAAATGCAACGGTGCATCGAGCTTTTTATGCCCCCTCCCCCTTCTCCTCCTCCTTGGCGTCTCTGTCGTCTTCACGTTAAGCTATTCGCCCGTTTCCGGGGTAGCTGTATCTCCGCGTTGAAAAGCTTCGTACCGTTTCTCCTTTCATCGTCTTCGCTAAAGGAGCAACAAAATTCGTTCGACGACTCGCCGAAAAAATCTGTCTGATACGGTAATAGCCTTATTGTTTTGTACGATACAGCATTATCGTTGGTACAGGAATGACATTGTCCCGCCATGCACCAATTGTGAAATGAAGATATAAACTTTCGTTAAACTTATGTCACGTGCCTCTGTTTATCGTTAATTAAGTTTTCATTACTCGCCGAGTCACTGTGTCCCGGAGTATCTCTGCTCTTCTCTTATCGCGGATAGCTCGCAAATAATTGCCCCGAGGTTGAAGTTTATTCTCCCCCGTTTCGCGTCACATGCTTTCGGATAAAGTACACCGCAGCGATATAGTTAAGACGTTCGACAGTGACAATCTTAATCGGATCATCGAGATTCCTCGGGGGTCGTCGAAAAAATCCTCTTTCGGCCAGGAAGTTCGAGGAAGGAGAACGGAAATGATGCTTGTGCATGCAACTCGATGCAAGCAGCGGTACCACCGACGACGTGTCGATCCCGTAATGCCGTGACCTTGACTCTGGCTAGCCTAGCAGCTGGCTGCACGGCCAGGAATAAGCTCGAAGCGCGGTTACCATGTTGCGTCGCTAATATTAGCGTAGAAAACGGCGAGCGCACGTACGCGCTAATCCCGTCGGCTCTGACCGTTGCAGATGCACTCTTGTCCCGCGCTTCCCGTTATGCATCTTTGGGATGCAGCGAGCATAATCTCGGTAACCCGGCCAAATATTCGCGCCTCAGTCAAGCGAGCAAAAGGGAAAAGAAATGAGGAAATCTCCACGCTGAGCTTCGTCAAACTTTTCCGACGCTTTGTCTACAAGAAAACTGGTACCGTAGGCCTGCTCGTTTTCCTGGTATAATCGTGAGGAGTGTGCCGCGGGTAGATCGACTCAGTGGAATATAACACGAGAGAGTGCATATAACAGGGTCGGTGTGTCACGTACACGCCAGTGGAATCGTTCGGGAGGTCGAAGGGCAGAGTCTGCTATTCGATAGATTACATCTCCGCTAATTATATTGTTTCCCCTTCTGCGCAGAGTCGACCGATTGCCACGGAGGAGTCGGCCAAAGTCGTTTATCCGCCGACTAGACTTTCTTTATCTCTAGGTACCTGAACGTACGCGTGATAGGACAAATTTCAAGGGATACCACGAGAGAAGTAGGGGTTCTTAAGAGGGATACGATTCGGTGGTTGGCCTCTTGAGCAATTTGTTTGGGCCTGCTTTTTTTTGCGGGCAGTCGTTCAACGGCTGAATCGGGTGAATCCCCTTAAACCGGAACCCGCGAGGCTCTGGGTACAAAAGTGAAGGTCAAGCCGAAGCCGTCGAAATCACGAGGGCACGCGCTTACGCCGACTATCAGTCGGAGTTATCGTTCGACCGACTCACCGAGAGGGAGGAAACGGGAAAGGGGAGAGTTGCCAGTGAAAAAAGCAGGCGGGGAGGAACATCAGCGATAACCCCGCGATACCGTCGATCGGGGGTCACGTTGTCGCGGGGGGTACTGACGCAATTGCTCCGGCGATAGTCCTCGCAGGGGGTCCGTTATTATTGTTGATTTCCACTTGCGTCTCCACCTCGGAACCCGCTGATGAAATCCCGACACGCGGTTACTCCAAGAAGTTCGTTACTCCGTCGCGTAGGAAACGTCGTTACGATAAGCGGAAGAGGAAGGATTCAACGTGACATGGAAAAATGGCGCCGGGAAAAACGATAAGCAGATCAGCTGAATTCGTCGTGAACAGGAACTGCGTAGCACGTGAAGAAAGGATGGAACGTATTCGCCTATTAGCCTAATGCCCGATAACGGCTTTAAGATCCGCCCAAGTGAACCTACGTAGCCTAATTTATATTCCTCGAGATTTAAAGGGTTTATCAATTACGCAGGGTCGAGCGTAGATACCTTCTTATCTGGCTCGAGCGTAATTTTCCGGAAGGGGATTCGCATTCCTGGAAAACTTTCGCTGTATCTCTTTGAGGCGCATAAAAAAAATGACCAACACTGGGACGTACGATGACACGTATAGACGTAAGAAACGACTAGCGCGAAGATAGCCCTATAACGGGCGATAACCCTTTTGGCGGTCGCACGATAAAGACGGAGAACTTCAATGATGAATGTAATCGTCTACCGCATTATTCTCCTGTATCGAGACTTCGTTTTAATGGCTCGTTATATTATATCCTCTGCTCCTGCCTTGACCCAAACGCCGGTATCTGCTCGACCCGACGACTCGATCGAGACGAAAGGAAAACCTATTTACGATAAACTCTACACCTAGTATTTTTTGCGTTTCTCCGCGGAGCGAGCTAATCTACGCGTCAGCAATTTTTCTCGCACCTTACGTGTCGTCGTAATAAAGCTAACAATTTAGCATCGTCCAAATGAGTTCGCGCGTGCCGTTGAATTTTGACAGCGGCGAATTCCGCGAAGACATGCGACGATTTGCATCCATATGCAGCTGTGGCCGATGGCCCAAGTAGGTTACGGTTCTCGGCGATTCCTCGTAAAACCCCTACGTGCCGTTGGGCTCGCACCTACTTCGGCAAAGCCCACTCTCTCGGTGTTGCCCACACGCGTTTTCCCTGTGTGGGCAACCGAGCGTTAAACGACTGACGAGTCAGCAGTGCACGGCGTTTCGACACTACGCTACGCCGAGGTATTCCCTGATGCAGCTAGAAACATAGCGCGGTCGTAGAACCTGGACGAAACCGTCCTCGCGCTTTTCACCAAATGGCCGGTCGTTTGTGAAAATGGCGGGCGAACGGTGCTTCTTCTCCTGCGATCCTTGGCGGGAGTTTAGCAGCCGGTGGTTCCGGTCGTTGGTCTCTCTCCCTTCCACCCACGTCGGGCAACGATCAGCTGCAGTTTACGTCGCCGCGGAGCGGCTACTCTCGGCTCACCTTCACCTCCTCTATTACTCAACCATCGAGTCGCCTCTCTTTTTCCCTCTTTCTCCGTTTCTCCGCGACTGCTCGCCCCCCGTTGCGTAATGGCCTCCGCACGATCATTACCGAGTCGAATCGTCACTCGAGCGGAATAAGTGCGTGTACGGGTGAAAGACATTTACCTACATTACCTGCAATTGCCACTCGCGGTTGCCTTGAGTGCAAAGTTCGGGGATTCCAAGTACCGCGGAACGACGTTCATCATTATCTCCGTGCACACTTTAGTCTTTCGGTAAAAGAAACAACATTAGCCCTAATACGTACGACGGGGACTAAAGAGCATAGAACATTGTCCGATCGAAAACACTGAGGAAAAGTCGAAAGATACCTATTGACAAAAAAAATATTAAAGTAAACGCCTCTTGACTGGTGTTTGCCATAATGGATTGTGTTCTTGTCGATGGTACAACGTCGTAGTAGCGTCATAACGGGTGAAACGGTATCGTCCGGGCACGTGTGGGTGCCAAGGACCCGGCCTCACAATTTTTCCCAACATCTCATCTCATTAACGCTTGGCGCATTAGATTCCTGATAAACATCGGCAAGTTTTTCACGTCCTTGCGCGCTTTGAACGTTGAACCTTTCCGACAGTCTACGTTGACGTGAATCACGCTCGACTCAAGTCATCGATTAATCCCCGCAAAAAAAATTGAACCACGCAGCAAATATCAGCTATCATCGAGTACAGTAACGTAAACACACAGTTCAACGCAGGAGGGTGAATTTTCACCAATTTGAAAAAAAGCGAAACATCAAAACATGTTTTGGACATATGGTGATCGCGATTAAACGGTCAACAGATAATTCCGCTTAGCCATATAATTGTAATTCAACTCTGTATCACTTGAAACGTTGCACTTGTTAAAAAAGCAAATACGAGTAAAGTAATTTTGAGCCACTGATTTTGGTGATTCGGCAACGAATGATTTAACAATATCGAGGATTTCTCGCGTGACTACCGACCTGGCTGACCCTCTGGACCTGATAAACCACCACAGCATCCAGTGGCACGTCAAATACCTTTCCATGGCACAGTACCCTAAGAAAGTTTCTGAGTGAAGAAGGTAGGAATACGAGTACGATTGAATCCGTTCTCGTGAGATTTGTCGGAAAGTTTACGGCCGATAACCGCGTCAACTAGGATAACCGGGGCTATCGTTGTCGTCTCCGAAGCTCTCTAAAAAAAATATTTAGGAGTTCGCGCCGAGGGAAAGGTCGCAGTAACTCATTATTCGCGTGACATGTGCGGAGAACCGGGCAAAAAATACAAGAGGAAACCGACCTCACCGGACTGGAATTTTTTAAATTACTTATCTTAGGCTAGCCGGATAATTGGACCGAGCGGTCATTCGAGTTTTATCGTCGCGTAAAACCGACTGGCTACGATTAACTATGCTAAGCCGATAATCCTGGGAGGAAGGATGAAAGATATGAATTTCTAGCGGCCGGGGAAATCGTCGCCAAAATGGAATCCCTAAAGAAGAATGGCACGGAGGAGGATAGCAGTCTCTGACGTTATCGTTATCACGGTTCGCCGGCGGGCAAACAGCAACCGCCCTGCCGGCGAATCACAAAGAAAACAGAGAGAATTATTATCGAAAGCGAGTGTGCCGCGTGTTTATGGGTAGCGCGCGATCGGGGAAGCAGCCAATGGCAGGATCCGCAAAGAGCCTTACCCCCGTACACGTGACCCTCGTAAGACGTCATATCGCTGACCCCGTGCGGAGAATAATAAGCGATATTTAGTAACGTGTTTTACCGAAACCCAACATATTTTGTATTTGCATTATCGATGTGTCAAACGTTAAATGCTCCGCTGAAATAATAACAGATAAAACGACGACAAGACAACGAAAATAGTCCAATGACTTAATACGTCCAAACTGGCCAACGTCTTATCGTGCTCGGAGAGTAAACTTTCGCCAATCTCCAGTGGCTAATAAATAATGTTTCTACTATTAATCTCGGCGATATGCAATCGATGCTAACAGTCGTAGCTACAAATATTGTCCCTCGTGTTAGTTATTAATAACCGAGCTCAGTGACGACGGATTTTCCCGCATTTTTTCGGGAGTTTTAAATTCTCTGGAACTTATCTCAACGAGAGGCGGTCCAGTGGATATGACACGTACACTGCCCACCCCCGTTCGCATGACCCGTCCAATAACGACGTCATATCGTTGACCCGACGAAATGAATAATACGCGATAATTAATAACGCGTCTTTGATTATCTAGTCTGCTATAAATCAACGGACCGTTGAGATTCGTTTCCACGTGGCTACGAGATCATTTCTCAATTTTCCTTATTCTACCTAACAGGCAAATACTTGAATCTCTTCAAGGAACTCTAAAGACTTCGACCCACTTCCAGAGATCCAAAGGATGTTTACATCTTCCCTAAACTTTGGTACTTCTTTTTGCGGTAGTTTATTATAAGCGCGAAAGAACGTCCTCCAAGAAGATGGCGGTACCTTCCGGCAAGCCGCTGCAAGGACTCCACTGGTAAAGAAGAACCAATAGCAACGATGTAAAACTTACTAGATTCCTAAGAATTCGATTCCTCCTTGAAAATTAACCAACGTACAGTTACTATAAGCTTCATGATAATATTACACGATTAGCTGAAGGATCAACAGTCCAATTTTTCGTGGGATGATGAACAAACTTTTGGTAAGGCTCTATGGCCTAAGAATGGTTGGATTCCCTGTCATGACAAGCAGCATTGAGTCGTCTAGTTACAAACATGGCGCTTGCCGAGGTGTGTGGAATCAAGTCGTACGTTGACTTTAATAAATCGCAGAAGAAAGAAGGCTTCAATAATGAAATTGAGGAGTACAGCAAGAATTTCCTTTACAACACCCAGCTGGCCGTACCACCGTACATCAACGTAAGTACTTTATTCTAATTTTCATCTTGATATCCCGGAGCTGATGACCAGGAGATTTTCAACGAACAATTTACACTTAAGTCTCTTGTAATTAACTTATGAGCCGCTCAACAAATTCCGGCTTACAATAAACGCATTTACTTCCACTGGTTGTGGAAAAACTACCTATTTCTTATTCCCCCATATCAAATGACGCTGCAATTTTGAGGTTAGCACAATGTACGTCTGTGTGATGTAAACCCCAACTTGTAACAACCCCGTACTGGTTGGAGGAACTTTTTCCAAGTGTGTTAATTAAATACACTTGGTTTTTTTTTAAAGCCAGCACAGACCCTGGGAAGACTGATGACTACTGACGAAAGTGGGAAGCATCTAAAGATCAAATTTGATCATGGAACAACCACACTGGGGTTCCAGTATAAAGGGGGAATTATCCTCGCGGTCGATTCTCGAGCGACCGGGGGAAAATACATCGGTAAAATATACACAACTCAAGACTTTTCAGCGACTATTTACGGACATTCTTTATAACGGACTGTACATCACAGGTTCTCAAACTATGAAGAAGATAGTGGAGATCAACAACTATCTTCTGGGGACACTGGCAGGGGGTGCCGCTGATTGTGTCTATTGGGATCGCGTTTTAGCGAAACAATGCCGAATGTACGAACTGAGAAATAGAGAGAGGATCTCTTTGGCTGCTGCCAGCAAGCTTCTCTCAAATATGGTCTATAATTATAAGGGGATGGGGCTGAGTATGGGTAAGGGTTCATCTTCAAGTGTTGCTTGTACAAATATTTTCCTAAGTTCCTGTGGAATTACAAGCCTTACTTTACACTGGGTGGACTTTCCTTGAAGGTATGATGCTTGCTGGCTGGGACAAACGGGGACCTGGCCTATACTATGTTGACTCCGATGGTACCCGTATACCCGGAAAAATATTCAGTGTAGGTTCAGGTTCCGTCTTTGCCTTTGGACCACTTGACTCTGGTTATCATTGGGATTTAACAGACGAGGAAGCTTATGAACTGGGCAGAAGGGCAATTTACCATGCCACGCACAGAGATGCTTATTCCGGTGGTATCGTTAGAGGTAGGTGTAGCGAAACAACCAACAATCATTTACTGCACGTATTATTTTTATGCGGGAAATATGGCTCGACAATTTTCATTGTCGGCAAAATGACTGAGGTCCGCGGGGTCGTCACACCCGTCGTCCATAGCAAAGCTATGAAGACGCCTCTGCGGTAAAAATATTTCCACCAACTTAAAAAACCCAGTTTCACAATTAAAATCGTTTAAACCCTTCGTTACTCGTGATATATTTTGTTATTTCACAATTTTTTCAGTCTATCACATGAAAGAAACTGGTTGGGTTCGTGTTTCGGAACAAGATTGCAAGGACCTCCATTATATGTATCAGGAACAGAAGGAGAAGGAAGCCAACAAATAATCCCGTTCCATTGGTTAATATTTAAGATAACGTTTCTGTCAGTTTCCTTTGTATAATAAAATTAAATCCTCATCGAAAAGAAGTGACAACGAACCTATTCAATCTTTACTCCCTACATCCGAATCCCCTGAACAATTTTAGGCTACTTAGAGACCCAACAACTTCGCACAACACTTCTGGATCAATAAAAATTCGTGAGTAAAGGATATTATGGATTTATTACCTTCGATGTTAAAATATGTATACAAATTGAATGAAATACACATTAGCGTGGGACTTACATGCTGCAAATTGATACTGAGTGGTAATCATTACTGCGCATCCACAAGAGATGAGACACCGTTAGAGTTCTTACGAATAAGGCGGATGCATATGCAGACAGCAGCGCCTCTCTTCTTGCATTGTCGACAACACGCGACGTGGTCGGTGTCACAATAGCTCAGCACAGTGTAGAAAACGCATCGAACATATTGACTCGTTGAGCGCGGGTACTTTGGTGAGATTTATCGGCCTATTCAACCGGATAGAAATGTCCAGCCCGGAGGACGAATGTAAACTCAAGGGTGGACATCCTCCTGCAGGTTCGTAAAAGGTTACAATCCTTATGATTGTTTGCCGGATATCTCAGGATGTCTGCACACACCTGCCTGGAACTCTCAAGGTTGTCGATAAAAATCATTTCATCGTCGTCATCTGTGCTTTTCTTTTATCGTGTTCCAGTCAAAGCTGGTGGCATGAGGATCACTCAACATAAAACACCCAAGGATGATCGTGAGGTGAAACCCAGCAAGGATGCCGAGGAGAGCAAACCTTCCAGCAGGTAAACACGCTTCAATCCAAAGTTTAGAATCAAAGGTGCGTTCAATTTATGGACGCGCAATAGCATTACCAACCGTGACGTCACCTTTCCACTACATTATTGCCTGTTCTGATGTATACGTGTAAACCTGCGCAGTAAATTCATCGTGCAAACCTTGTATTTTCTTGACCATGGCTGATGCAGTTCGAGTTTACTTTGTTCCTCACCAATTCCGCGATTCGATTTGCAATAGTACGATGGGTCATAGGTCAGTCTTGATCGTGTTAAAAGAGTGCGAATGCGTCAAAGAATTTGCCGAATAACACCGCGATAAGAGAGGCGTGAGCAATGTTTGTTGTGCATTGTATACACAGATGGGCCGGCCTCAACGTTGCCAGATTACGATAATTTTGTGATGCACAAAGGGTTGGAAAGTTATAAAAAAACATGTCCTTCGCAATATTTTTTGTGAAATTTCCTAACATTCTCGAAAGAAAAGGCAACGTTGATAATCTTCGGCATAGATAGAGCATGTCTGATAATTAACAAACCACCCGTCAATTATAATATCATTCATAATCAAGGCAGGAATGTTTGCGCTGAAAAATTAACGTAGCAGTCGTAACCAGAACGTGACAAACAATTTAAAACTTCTTATCTAATGTGTCATCTTCTGTGTACCGTTATCATTTAGCCCGTTGCCTTGCGCTATCTTGTTTTTGCACGATTTAACAAAATAGCGTTTGATTTGCGATAACAGCCCGCCGAAGACGATGCTGATTAGCGGTGTTCCGGTCAAGGGGAACGCTGATTTCCCACCGGAAGCCGTGCAACACTTCCACGAGAAACCGGTACCGACGCACGATGCACGTCCGGTCCACAGTTCTCGTCCAATCATCATCCAACAGCCCAGGAAGTGAACGCCACGCGCGTCATCGGTGCCTCTAAGCAGGTCCTCAGAACGCAATCGTTGCGCAATGTTAATCGCCATGTTTCCCGAGGGACAACTACAATTTTCCCGAATCGGGAAACTCGGACGGTTGGCCTTGCGCAACGAACGACTGGAGGCACAGCAATGCGACCTGCTGCTCAAGAAAAAAAAATTATATACATTGGTTTCTAAGAGGGAGGCGTGAGAAACTGGCCCCCGAGAGTTTATCACTTGTTAAGAAAAGAAGAAAGTTTATTTTTATCGTGACTTCATGAGATTCCTACGTCGGCATTTAAGCGTGGCACCCCACGTTCTACGTTGGCATTTTCATCGAGTCGTTTCAACTATCCTTAGTTTGCCATTTCCTTTGTCTTTCCTCGTACGCGATCAACCATCATTCTGGGACCATATTGCATTTCAAAATTCGGACGACTCGGGGTCTTCCGAATTTCAAATTACGCGTGGTAAGCTTGGAAACGAATGTCTGCGATTTTTTAGTTACACCGCGATACTCGCGATTTGTACACGTAAGGGGGACGAAAGTATCTGAGTATGTAATTCGTAGATCAGTCTTTGCGATCATAATTTCTTGATATCTCAAGTCTAATTGTAAGAAGGAGCTCTACGTTTGTCCAAGCGTAAGCTTTCTGTAACTACGGATCAATAAATAAATTCCTACTATGAAACGTTTACGTTATTTCCTCAGTCCTACCCGCCCAATTCTGACCTCTGCGACTCCTCCTCCAATGAGATATACATGATTGAATAATCGATACTCCACCGACAAATCGTACAATCGAGGGAGACTGATCGCGTGGTTCTGTCGTGGATATCCTAAGCGAGGACTAACAGGTAGTACCACTGACACGAGACAGTCACGCGACAGACGGTTTGTTGGTAGCCGTGGTTGGCGGTGGACCCAGTCGTCCTGGCAACCGTCATGAATTCGACAAACACAATAGCATCGTTGCCGTGGCGGTTGGAATGGAAAAAAATCGCTCTTCGACCGGATCTTCCTTCCTGATGTGTAAAGATGTGAATGCGCCGCGATCATCGTCCAAGAGTCTCGTCGCTGGGCACCGGTCCAACCTGCGATTCCCTCCTCAGCGATGTCCGGCAAGAACGGGGCCGAGAAAGTCTCGGAAATTGACTTGCACGTCGGCAAACAGTATGACATCATACGACGTCTCGGCAAGGGGGTAATTCCTATTAATTCGAAATTAAATAAACTTTTCTTCGCCATTTACTTCTTCACTTTCTTCACCCTGCACCCCTGTTTTTCACGGCATGGTTGTCTTTACGCTCTGTCAACTTTCACATTTCTCTGCTCCAATGTTTTGCCTCTCTGCGGCTTTTTCAAACTTTTCACTCAGCTGCACTTAGTGTAAATGAACTCGTTCCAGAGAGTATGACCCTTCGAGTTATTATCCTACGAGTGCTTTAGTGCCAATATTTATATTTTTATGCGTCCATTCACGATGTCATCGCAACTACCGGCGACGGAATTTTAATAAGCGTCGCGAAGTACATATTTTCAAAAGCGCTACGTCATATTAAATGGATGTGTATAAAGGTCGGCCTTTGCTCCTTGCTCGAGTATAGCGGTAGGGTATAATGGAAAAACCAATTAAGGCCGCTATCACGGAAACCAAAAACTTCATCCCTCCGTTCTATCGGCGCGTCGTTTATATTACGCTGATATTCCGCAGGTTTGACAAGGCTCGTAGGTGGATATAAAAAAAAGTTGGCCCACGCGGTAATCGCGCTAATCGACTTACATCGGGGTAAAAGCTCATAGTTGGAGAGCAATCAATAACAATGCGGTTAGAGACTCGTCGCCGTCGCAACGACACAAGCCCAGTTGCGGCCGTAAACGCACGATTGTATTCGTTTGCCGTACATTTTTCCCGGATATAATCACCGGGGTCCATTGGAAATTTCCAGGCCAACATGAGCGCACATGCACACACGGGCAGCACACGTTTATCTAATTTCCGATAGCCTTGATCCCATCGCAATTTGCTAAATTAATCGCTGGACGTGAAGTGTTTTATCTGCAGCCAGCATCGCCGGGGCATTATATCGCACGTTTACAAAATTCCTCGAAATAGCTGATGAGGAAAAACTAGGAGTCGTGTTGCATGATTTTTTAGGCTTACGGGATAGTATGGAAGGCGGTAGAGAAGCGAACAAAGGAGACTGTGGCGGTGAAGAAGATCTTCGATGCCTTCAGGAATCAAACCGACGCTCAGCGGACCTTCCGCGAGATAATGTTCCTTCTGTCCTTCGCCAATCACGAAAACATCATACGTTTGATAGGACTCCACAGGGCGAATAACGATCGCGACATTTACCTCGTTTTCGAGTACATGGGTAAGACTTCAGGGGATGCTGGTAAACACGAAAAAGGGTGATAAACTGTTGGTCCGTTTTCTCAGAGACCGACCTGCACAACGTCATCAAGCAGGGCAATATCCTCAAGGACATTCACAAGGTTTTCATCATGTACCAGCTTTTCAAAGCGATCAAGTACATACACTCAGGGAACGTGATACACAGGGACCTCAAGGTGAGTAATTTCCTTTTTCCGGATTGCCCCTTTCCCACTGGCTGCAGGATGTTTTTCGTGTTGATGACAGTAGCCGTCGAACGTGCTGCTCAACGCCCGATGCCACTGCAAAATCGCTGACTTTGGGTTGGCGCGTTCCGTCACGCAGATTGGCGAAGGGGATGGGGAAACGGGAAGTGATCCGACGTTGACCGATTACGTCGCTACGAGATGGTATCGGGCGCCAGAAATTCTCATAGCCTCGAAAAGGTACTGATTCCAGGCGATTAGACGCTCTTACACGTTTCTACAATTACCCAGCCGTCGTGCAAATCTACTTATTAGCAGAACGATTATTCAAGTAGCAAAAAGTTTCATGGAAAAAAGGCCGTACGCTTGGTTGCGCCTGCATGCGATTATTCTGCAAGGCAGGATTGTCGATTGCCATCAATCTTGTCGAGTATTATAAATTACGCGCGAGTTGCTGAGCGTAGATCGTCGAGGGGGTGTAGATCCCCCGGTTTGCCTTCATTCATCTTCCGCGAGCCAGCGGCCTGCCATTCAAAAGCGAATCTCTTCAGGTACACCAAAGGCATTGATATGTGGTCCTTAGGCTGCATTCTCGGTGAGATGTTGCTCGGCAAACCCCTCTTCCCCGGCTCCTCAACGATAAACCAAGTCGAGAGGATAATGGCGACTCTGCCGCAGCCCACGGAGGAAGGTAATCAACGTTCCGAATTATCCCCTAACTATGAGCATCCGTGCAGAAATGTCCTACTCGCTACTGTACGTCGGCAAAATTCCCTCTGCTTTCGCTGAAAGCTAATGAACGTTGTAAAGCTAATGATATGACGGCAAATTTAATTCCGTGGTACTTCAGTTCTGAGAATCAGCTGAAATTGCCGCTCAGATGAACAATATCCAGGCTCCAATAACTCGGCGTGTTATTCTCCTCGATATTAAATCGCGTCTATAATTCTGCACCGTGAGGAATAACGTGTCGGCTTGCGCAGACTTGATATCAGTGAGCGCCGGTTACGGAACGAATTTACTGGAGAAGACCCCATCGGGTCCCAGAAGATCCCTGAAGGATCTTCTCCCGGATGTTCCGGAGAAGGCGCTCAACCTTATTAGCAGCCTGATAGTCTTCAACCCTGCGCGCAGATTGACGGCTGTCCAAGCTCTTGAACACCCTTACGTCGCCGAGTGAGTAAATTTCTCAGCTCCAAGCTTACGTTCCTCGTCCATTCCCACTCATACCTATCTCACTGACACGAGGATCAACTTCGTTTGGCGGGGCAAGTTTTCACAGACGGGGAAATGAACCGGAGAGGGGATCTAGCGTGGTTCCTTTGCTTCGAGACGACGTGCAGCTCTCCGTGGATGAATACAGAAATAAGCTTTATTCGATGATGGAGGAAAAACAACGGAGGCACAAGTACATGTGAGTGAATCGAGGGAAGAGCTTGGCAAACCTTCGTATCAAAGACAATCAACTAAAAAGGATCATCTCAACGATTCCCTAGGTCTAAACCCAGGGTTCGTCGAGTCCCCGAGCACATCAGGAAGGAAATAATACCGCGAAGCAGCGTCGTTGGCCAGGGTGACGTGGTTATTAACAAAAACCTACGCTCATCATGCAGCGATTTGCACAAAGAAAAAAGCAGGAACGAATCGCACGATTCCATCCTTACTGACGGTAACTGCTCAATCAATAACGCATTCGCGAGACGGATTTGTGATAAAAATTTCTTGGATTTAAGCTCGCGTGTCCATATCGAAAAAGACGATGAGACCATCCTTCAGCGACGGAAGTGGGCCAGCGCTCAAGCCGAGGGCGATTCATACTTCCGGCGAAATCCAAAGCAACGTGAAATACTCGCGACAGAACGGTAAAGCTCTACGTGGCAAATTTACCTCCGGAAAAAGAACTTTATTCCTCTTCCGAGCTTGGCGATTATCGACTAAAGACGTTCGAGGGATTACAGAACTGTCGGAAACTCCGTGTTGTTGCAGGGAAAAACGTTGCAGCCGCGCAGTACCGGTACAATCTATCAAACGGGAGTCTGAGCAATTTGCCATCTACGGCGGCCAAGAGCTGCCTGTATCTCAGCCAGCAACATCAGCAGCAACTGTCAAAGTCCCAGCGGTCTATACAGTCCGATCAAGTGACGGCGGTAAGCTCCATTGGCCTCCCTTCTTCTCCTTTGATCGATACCCCGCGATTCTACCGCGCCGTTTGTCCGCCCTTCTCTCTCGTCGGCCTCCCCGCAGAAAAGTAAACCAACGATTCTGTCGTTACAGGCCACTTGTCGCGTGGGATTCGTTTAGGTACAGTAAAAACGTCCGCACCGACTCGTTTAACGCGCACGCTTTTTCGGTTCATCGTGTAAAAGACTCAATCAAACGCTTAAAAGTCTCACCTCTCACCCTCGCTGTAAAATACAGAATTTCGTCTACCTCGTTCCACTTGGAAGGATGAGCAAATGTTGTTTCTCAAAAGAACCTCTTCGATTGCGTTTCTCTGGACGAGGAAATTCTTAAAAATTGACTTAACTGCCAGGTGGAATGGAAGCAGACAATACTACCTCTTACGCTTTTCACAATTTCACATCGTACCGCATTTTTTCGTCAACTGGAAGATTAAAAGACTGTCGACATCGTCAACGTTTGTGCATATTGACGCGGGAGTTAGAGTAACATTTACGAGCCTGGCGATTTCAGAGCGGTACAGCTGGAAAATCGAGTGAGACGTTGGCCGGTCGTACGAAGCTTCGTCGGGGATGCAAGCAACCACGTGTCTCGAGTCAACGGCTCGTCGAGACGACCAACTTGAGCCCGGCCAAGAATTCTCGCCGGAAGCTGGCTTACCAGAGCCACGAGGAGATCTACCATCTCAAGAACCCGCGTGCCAAGTGCCCCGGAAGACCGTCCGAGAACGTGACGAGGCACTTCGTTTCGACGACCAACAGCAGCAGCGACAGCAGTCTCGACAGATCGTTCAACCGAGCCATTCGAAATTACCTCAACCAGACTGTGCCGACTGTGCTGAGAACGTCGCCCTATCGCACGAGGAGTCAAACGAAAAATACCTTCGTTAGGCACTCCGTCGGTTGCGTCGCCGAGAAACTCGACAATCTCGCCCACGCGACCCCTGCGGAAAATTATCGACTGAAAAGCGCAGTGGGGAGTTTCCCACAAGTGGCCAAACTTCCCAATAAACGATGCGGAAGCGCGACGCATTTGCCCGGAACTGCCGCTGCTCCCCAGAGGAAATTACATGACAGCAGTTCGAGAATTCTCAACAGTTATGGGCAAAGTCATGGCGTGATCGCCGCTTCGGTGTACAAGGATCTCCGCAACGGGACTATTAGGTGGTAGATCCTTGCTCGACCGAGGCTTCCAGGAAGGAAAACGGCGCCGAAACGTCGCACAGATTGAAATACGCCTCTCCGGTATCTTGCACCGTACGTTATTGAACGGGGAGAGATAAAGGATCCTTTTGAAAATAAAGAAATCCACGGAAAAATAGTCTCAAAAGTGCCAGGAAAAATACTCGATAGTTTTTATTAATTTTTCTGTCATTCTTGAGCTACTTTTTCCTATCGCGATATTCGATTTTCAGATACCGTTTTTCTGCTTGGAAGTCGCTTTACCATTAGGCGGTTCTTAATGAATTAAATTCTACACGATCTAAAGATAAAAGTAATTGTATTGGCGTGGTTTGCTCTCGCTTCGAATGTCTGCAAAAGGAATTAAGGGTAGGCTTCATTCGACTGATTTAGATTATCGATTTTAACCGACGTTCCACGTTGAAATTCGAAGAACCCTCGGGGGAGAGAGAGAGCGATAAAAAAAGCCAACTGAAACGGGGCCAAAGGCAATTGCCACGCGTTTGTCGGGCGATTGTCTCGAATTTCCGAAAAAAAGGAATGACACAAAAGTTCGGCCCCTTGTGGACTGTACAAATTCGATTGTAAGATAAACTCGTCTGTCTGTCCGTGCACGGTGTGTAAGTTTGTGAGAAAAACTTTTCGTAAAACGACTCTAAGTCGGCATTTTATAATCGGAAGTGACGTTGCTGGATGTTAATAAAGAACTGCGATACGAAGCACGCTGGCGTATGTCTATTTCCGGGGGAAATCCTATTTTCCCGACCAACTTTCCCTCTTCGAATTTCCATGAAAGCTCGAATTCCCATTTGCCATCGAGCGAAAAGATGCTAATCTCGACTTTTGGTAAGTACAAGGATTACTGCTTGTACCTCTTTCATCGAATGAGGAAAAAACTGGGATTTATAAACTTTGCTTCTTAAAGTTTATCGTCGCTCGGCCAAGAGTGCACGCAATATAAACCCTTTCGTTCCTGTGCTTCTTTTTATTGAAAATACATGAAGATATACTTTACAACGTCGTTTACATTTCGCAGACAGTCCAATCTGTTCAACAATTCTCCATTTTTATAATTCCTCTCTGATAAGCAACTGTCCCTGTCACCTAATTTACACGAGAATTTTCAACTAGTTCAACAAAAATGATCTCAACAACAAGACCTCTTACGCGGGTACCTCATTTCGTTGGTGAAAATTTGGATCGGCTGGGGGGAGAACTATTTTACTAACGGCGATGTCAACGATTATTGACACAACGGGTGCGTCCTGACAGAAAGGTCTATAACCACCAACGCCAGTTATTATCCACGCTTCTAATTCGGACATGTCACTGTGACTGAGTTAATCAACTTTTCCCTCGGTTTTTCCGGATTAGTATACCTTTTTCTTGCATCGTCGGTGTCTTAATTGACCTTCATGTTTCGGAAGGAAGTATGACATCTGGAAATCCGGTTTGCTGGACGCGAAGAAGATTCGGGCGGTTCATGACGTTCGTCTCGATATTGATTGGCAAAGCAGGGAAAGGGGTGTGAGGGGGCAACGGGGAGCTGACACTCTCGTGAATAACAATGCCAGAGATCTGGAAATAGTTTCACCTTCCGGTGGTACGCCTTTAAAAGCGGTTCACGTGCACCGTCCATCTTAAATTCTGCATCTTGCAAGGTCGTCACGAGGAACGGGAGATAAAATCGCGTCATTCCCTCGAGGGGGCCGTGTACGCAAAAAACAGGCCCCAAGTGTAAAAACGTGAAAGCTTTCCCTCCTGCAGGAAAAATGAAGATCCAAGGAAATGACTCGCTTTTTCACGCAAATCAGGGTACGTATCTAAAAGTGTCTCAATTACGGAAGGATCCGAAACTCCTTAGGAAACCCTCCGCTACTTTCCCGGAGCTGCAGCGGAACTTTACTCGGATTTCCGCGATGACGAATGAAAAAGATTTATCAGATTTATGGTTCGAGTCTGAGTGGAACGCTGACAACCGACCAAAGTGCCAGAGGACGCACCTATTGTTCCCGAACCCCGAGCTTTTTATCCTTCGACGTTCGCGATACACCCCTCCGCGAATCTGGAAATTCCAGTGAAACCCCTGGTGTTATCGGTTTGCGCGAAATCGTTCCAACTTTGAAAATTTCCACAAACTTCCGTCGGGACTTTAATGACCGACGATGAAAAATTCGTTAAAGTTAGCTCCCTTTTAAGGATTTCGTTGCATCGATCAGCGGAATTGCGCAAGTTTTATTCCCGTTGGTATTCGTTTCCCTAGGGTCACCCTCTTCGTCGGCTCCTAAATCAGTCGAGATCGTTCGTTCGGGTCATTAAGTTCAATTTCGGGCATCTGTCGTGAGCAGATTGCTCGGAGTATGGATCCGAGCTTTATTCTGCCGGGGGTCCTCGCGATTTATGCGACATAGATCCTGAAATTCTATCTTAATCGCGAGATTCATCAGGGAATTAGGGTCCGGAAGATCTCCTTCAACTCGTTGACCTGTGGACCCGGAGGAATTCACAGCTGAGCTGAATTTTGGCCATCGGTGATGAGAACCGTGCTCGCCCGAGGCTGGCTCATGGGATTCTCCATTTTCCTTTCGTTCTGCTGCTCCTTCGAATTTGCCTGTTGTTCCGCGGGGGCGGGGGCTGCGCCCCGAAGGTTCCTCAGCATGTAGCACCTACGGTGGGGGCTGTGTCGGCTGTAAAAGCTGTCGTAACCGCTGCTCGACGTGGCTGTACGTCGTAGGGCCAGGACAGCGTGGTGCTGGCTCATGGGCATTCCACAGCCACATCCGGCGAGCATCTTTCGCTGTCGCAGCAAACCCCGACGGGTTCCACCGGTCCCCCCTGCGCTGCAAATCTCGCAAACTTCCTCCGCTATCGCCGTCCCCTGAATGCTCTGCAACAGGAACTGCGCTTGGGAACATCTTGCGCAATCAGTCACAAAAAACAGCAAAAAAAAGACAAACGAGCAAAGCCACAGCAAACACAAACCCACGAAACAATTATTGAGTGCGAACAAAAGCCACATCAAACACGGGTCAATGGAAATCCATTGTCAAACGTTCACTTGTAAATCCTGAAAATACGAGCCCTATTAAACACTCATCCGCTGGAAAACTCGCTGCCGAAAATATTCTATTTGTCTATCCGGTGTAATTCATCCCCGGGCTAACTATAACGTCATCGAGATCAATAGGAACGTTGGAACCGCACGGGCAGGCATAACCATCAATTTTTACGAGGCTGAGTAACATCATTGGTGTTTTCTTTAAACGTCGGGAATAAATCGTGAGCGATAGCTCCTCCCTCGGTCGCTCTACAAGACTGTACAGAATGAAACCAATTGCAAGTGTAAATTATTGCCGTGTCAAGGTGCACGGGGGTAGCCAAGTGCAACGTTTAAGTACTGCGATGCTTCAACGTAACTGCAGACCGTTTGCTTAAGCAACTGGAATCCCTTCGGTTTAAGGTAACGTATTAAAATTCTAGCAACTTGTCGAGTAATCGCTAATACAGGAATTAAAAAGCTAACTGAAAGGTTGATGAATCGCGATAAATTAGATCAATTCATATTTTCCCTGAACCGGTTAATTCAACCCTTCTTTGCGTTTACGACGATGCAGTGTCGCAATATCCTGGCGTTATTTACTATAGAAACGAACGGTGGTTTGATGCAATATTCCTCGACGTTCATCGGTCAGATCGTTATTTACGACGCGTCAATTTCGCGGGGGATCGACGCCAAGAAGCCGGCATAAAAGTCACGACACGTATATGTTCGTCACGCACGCGCTATAATTTCATGGGCTTATGCCGGGAATTCATATTGGGGCGTCGTTTGATGAAATCGCGATACTCTCTTTCCCCTGGCCTGCATTTCATCCATACTTCCGTTTCACGCTCGTTTCTGCCATATTCGCCTTGTATCTCCCGCGGAGCCTTGGCCGTTTTCACCAAGAATTACTTTGCCCGCGGATAAGTGCTCGATATCAGAGAAGATCCTATTTGCTTTGTCGTCCGACGTTTTCTTCGGCGTCAGACGGCGATATTGATGTAGCCTGCTTCCTGCGTGGACCAACAAATCCCCTCAATACATCCCCAAGAAGATGACAGTATCGATTACAAGGCTAACGCAATCAGCGATCGATTTGAAATGGCTCGAAAGAAAGGAATTTTCCTCAATTCCTTCCTCAGCTTGCACTTTCGCTCGTAAACAGCGTAAATAGATGACATAAGACACGGAGGCTTTGAATTGACTCCTTTCCTCCGAGTCTGTCAGAGACGAACTGGCGAAAGGTAATCTTCTGCATCGACCAGAGTAGAGAAAAAGGAAGTTGCCGGCCGATCCAGTTTGTCGTAGGGCGAGCACGTAATCGATAAGTAGCCGCTCAAAGAGACTGATGTATCTTTCATCGAATCTTCCGCTTCTATTTCCAGCATCCGCCGGCCCTGTCCGCGGAGTAAATCGAAGCGCGAAAGATCGATGATTCCCCGCGAGGGACCACTGCCTACGTTTCCTCGGATCAATAAATCCAGTGGAATTCGTTGCAACGGGGGGTTTCACCCTCGTCCTCCACTTTTGTTCCTGCGGGCCGCTTTTACGTCTCTCCTATCTTAGCCCTCATCATCGTCTATCATCGTTGTCCTTTTTTTTTAGGGTTTCTCGCACCCTACTGCCCACAGGATTGTCGATCGCTATCCTCTCCGCTATCCACCGTGTTTCCCGCTGTCCTTCAACCCTTTTTTAACCCCGCTCAAAGATCGTCAATACGTCTTTGTAAATCTTCGGGATCTCAGATTTATTTATTGCAGGCTCCCAAAGTTTCTTCATTCTCATATAAAAAACCTTATACGTTAAGGGAAAGCCGTGTGTCGCTCTCGACGTCGGCGACATTCTAACGCGCGAGTCCGTAAGAGCAATAAAGGCAGTTACTGTCACCCCCCTACTGTGAGGAATGAGACAGGGGGGGAGAAAAGCAGAATAAGCAGGTTGCTCGTCGCGTGGCGACGTTTTCAAAGATACGCAGACGGAAGAGCTATAAAAGGGAAATTGAAAAAAAAAGCTAATTAACGCTAGCGCAAAAGATGCTAGAAAATTGTTTCCCTGTGCTACTCTCTCTGTTGGAAATAAATTTATTAACCCAACAACGCCGTAAACCCGTTAATTTTATTGTCTTATTTCGCCGGGGGTCCCAGCAGAATAATACGACGAATAATGGGCGCAGCCAAGAAAAAGCCTTTCCATTCCGGTTTGATGTTCAAGCACACACAGCGGGCCTGTCGCTCGTAATTCACGTCTCCGACGCACTTACACACGAGACAGGGGGTGGAATGGCATGCGGTGAGAGGGGGGAAAGACAGCGATACACGTGCGGGATAATCGACACGTACCTTACGACGTGGTTTACGACGCGCCAGTCCGCGAAGTGCTCGGCGCAGGATCTTCGAGACGCTCTGCCGAAAATTCCGTGTCATGAAGCAGTAGACAACGGGGTTGAGAGCGCTGTTCGCGTGTCCGAGGAACAGGCAGTACGAGAGAACGTCGGTTATGGATCCCCCTTCTTCTGCGAACAATTCCAATCCTTCGTTCCCTGCACTCCTCGGCGCGATAAAATAATTCCCCGGGGGAATAGCCCTTTTAATCATCCTAATAAATTCAGCGTCGAGCTAGACTAAACTTAGGCGTTATTACATTCTACCCTTCCGGCGTTTAAGCGTACTTTAACACTATTCCCTACGGGTTTACCGGATTAATCGACCAACGACAGTGAATCGAGGACTTCTCGTGGAAAACTGGACTCGTGTTCCCTAAATTCAACGTTCCGTAGCGCACAACTGACTAAACACGAGATCCTGTATTCCCGGGTATACAGTTCGTTTATCGAATCCCCGTTAATTTATTCGCGGCACGTGCCGTGCCGAACCAGTCGGGGGTTTCGTTTGCAGGGATCCTAATCGTTACAATTGGTCATCATCGGGGGATGAGAGTGACGCTACTCACCGATAGCGCCAACGTCGACCAACAACCTGATGACGTTGTATGGCAACCAGCAGAGAGCGAAGAGGACAGCGAGCAGTAGGAGAATCCAGGCGATTCGTCGCCTCTCTCGCACCAGCTTGAAACTCTTCGTAAATAAAAAATAAAAGCATTAATCAACTACGCAAGGCAAATATATTTTTCTCTGTCCTTCTGACCTGTGAGGACGGCGGGGGTGGAATAAAATGTCAGCGGGAAGATCAAAGCGCTTAGGATGGATCGGATCGAGGGATCGTGAGGTGATCTATTCTCACTTCTAAAACTCCAATTATTCATCCCTTGTTCGGCGAAAAAAAGGGTCGCCGGTTAATGAGTTTCACCGGCGATAGGCGTTATCATGCGCCAACTTTTTATTCCCTCTACGCAACGGTGTTGATGAAAACGCGAGACGAACACACAAAAAAAGCAAGAATCGATTAGATACAAGCGAAAAATAACTTTTACTCCACCAAGGAAAAATCGGCTAGACTTCGCCCAAGCTTTTGTTGGCCACTGATTTGCAAAAAAAAACGTAAACTCGCGATAGAGCGACGAAGAAATTGATAAGGTCTCGATCTGATTGAAGGTGGTATTGATTGCGACTTGTTGATCGGCCGAAAACTCCAAGAACAGGCTTACACGTGGCTGCCGTTGTCGAATTCCAGTTATTCTGTTGGGCATCGACGAATGCGCGACTGAATGGGCACTAACGAACCGAAGGCAAACTATAACTAGCCTTTGTGAAAGCCTCGCTTTAATAGGACTAAAATTAACGGCATCACTTCTACCGCGACTCCAAGAAAAAGCACATTGAGAATAATACTTCTGAAAAGTCACGTTCGGCGAGCACGTGGGTGAGGGTTTATCTCTGTTACTCACGTCAAAGGAAACAGCCTTCTAGGACAAACCTGTTGCGAACTGGCACTTCCCTCGACGCTGTCGCAGTCAAAAGGTGGTTTCCGCGCGCACAGGGTCCGACCCATCATGGAATAGGCCAGGATCACAACGAAACCTTCAGCAAAACAGCCGCAGGAAACAAATTCATTGACAAAAACTTCGATAAACCAACAAAAACATCTAGAAAAGGTGTTTCGAAACAATTTAACCTTGTACCATGCAGTAAATCGAAGTTTTAAACAATAATTTAAGGTTCCTAACATTTTTCATGCCAATTTCTCACGAAGCTCACCAGGTATGGCGTAGACGAGGATAAAGCAAGCGACCCCGAAGAGATGTGCACGAATTCCGAGTGGCCGGAAGTCCTCCGAGCAAATGTAGAAAGCCGGTGGCATCTCGGAATGTCGCAGAATGCTCCGTGTTGAGTTCCCGGGGAACCCACGGAAGGTGATGTTGATGAGCTCCAGTCCAGGGCTTTGGATGGTCATCTACGACCCAATCATCATTCCCCAATTTGAAATCGTCAAACGCGGTCAAAAATACTTCTCATTTCGTATCACGAACATTTTCATGTTCCACGAACACGAGCAAACTCTTCGTCTCCTGCAAGTTTTTCTAACGAGACGTAGAAACTGCGTATATTGGTGGAACATCAAAGGTAAAAGTACTGTCGATAGGAGACTTATGCGAGGAAAGCGAGACTATTGCAGTGGAGACTACAATCAAGTGGCAAGGACTGACGAGACTTTTACCGCGGCTTAGGAGGGGGTTGCTGTCAGGGTTTTGTCGTACTCACCCCCCTGAGAACGGGCGCGAAGATGGCGAGAGCGACGATCCACAAAGCGACGATCACGAGGACCGTGCTGCGACGATTAAAGACGCGACGGAAGGCAATGGGGCTGCTTATGGCGAGGTACCTGTCGATGCTCATCGCCGTGATGGTGAAAACCGAAGCGGCCACGGCCACCCCTTGTCGCGTCGAGAAAAAAAAACGGAAAGTCCAATAGCAGGGCGAAAATGGTCGACCTCGACGACGGAATTACAAGTCGCCGAGGTCTTTACATTTAAACGAGCTCTTTGACATCGACATTTTCAAACCCCTCTCCCTCTGGCACAGCAGAGACTCGTTATTCGTGGAACAGGCGGATGGGGAGAAAAGTTTACACGGACGTTATAAAGCCCAGGGAAATTACGTCACGCACATCCTTGCTAATATGCACGTAAAATTATTCCTGCGACATTCTCAGCGAGTTTTAAGCAACTTTCCAATGGCTCTGAACCGGTGTTTTGTTACATAAATTTTCGCGAGAACATGGTAGTTGGAATTGCAGAGACCATTCAAGCCATTACCGGAAACACGTTTCGCGCATAATCTTCGTGCTACGTTGTACAGGTAAAATGGCTTGATATTCAACGATGTTGTTCAACGATTTTGTTGAACATCGTTACTCGAACTACTGTTTTTTACCCCCGTCGCCGGGATATCATAGAATATTTCACGGACGATAAACCCCGGCGGTTAAGTTTAATCAAGTGCCCTCGGGGCAATGATAATTCTATACAACATTCAAAAATTTCCATACACCCGGAATTTCTTTCGTGAAAAACCGAGGATTTCACGCAGGGCAATTCCCATGATCGTTTAAATCGTATTTGCATAGACATCGCGTGAACGACCCTGAGTGAGTAAAGTAACGTTACCGTTAGGTTTGCCTGAAAAATTCTCGGCCCAGAGTCCTTACACTCTGTTATATCTTTTTATTATTCCACGCACTTAACGACACTGATCGTAAAGTTCGGGTAGCCGGTCGTCTAACGAGAAACGAGCTGTTGGGCCGTAAAACTTGTCGGGTAGAAACCGAGGGATAAGTTTGATAAGTCTGGGAAACGTGTCGAATGGAATCCACGTCGTCTAAGGTAGTGAATTATCCGCCGGGCAAAAGTAGCGAAGAACTCACCCTGCAGGTACGAGGAAAGTTTGCACATGACTTCCCCGTGGATCCAAACGATCGAAACTGCCTGACTCACGGCGACAGGCATGCAGATCGTTGTCACCAGCAAATCCGCCACCGACAGATTCACCACGAAATAATTCGTCACGCTGAAACAGAGGCCACTCGTTCAACAGAAACACCATTCTACACGTTGAATTTCGCAAAATTTTTCATTAATTCCGGCCTCTAATAAAAAATTCCACGGATATCACGACAGAATTTCTATTTCAGCGCTAAGGAAGGGACAACATTGGTACTTTTTTCTTGTTGACTCCCTTTATTCTCCGTTTTACGAGCGACGATTTTGAAAGGGCTCGCTAAAAGGTTTCTCGTCAAAGATTGATTAAGCCTGAGAGATAGTTGCACGTTCGGCCAGAACATTGTTCCTACATTACCAAGCATTACTCTGTCGAAATTTTCAAACTGCCATTAAACGGGTAAACTTGTTTAGTGTTCCGCTTTCCGCCCGATTTCCGACATTTTTCCGGCCGTCTATTCCTTATTTAATTACGGATACTTTGTGAAGAATGGCAAAAGTACTTTCATTAGCGGGAAAAGCTTTTCCTTGCGTCATCAAAGACCGCTTGCACTTCCGCCGTTCCGCTAAATACACCGTTCGTACATTCTTTACGATCAATGGGACTATGTAAGGCTACTCTTTTCCCTTCGTTTCCGTTCCAAGAGCGCAATACGTCGGGTCAACAGGGAGAAACAGTTCGTTCGTCTAATCAGAGATTCGTTTGTCCTCCTTGCCCTCCAATGACAGGGAAACTTCCGAAGTGTGCTTTTTCATTTTCCTCGTCTTTTCATTTGCGTCCTTTTTCCCGATGCTCGGAATTTTCGCGGATTTTGCGTGTCGCGAGGAGCCCTTTGTAATCAGTTTCCATCAGGACCTGCGAATCCGAAGACGATTTTTCTTCTGTCCCGGCGAAACACAGGATCCTCACTTTTATGGTCGGTCGGTGTTTATATTTATGTGGACCGATAAATTAGGTAGCTTGATTAATGCCTCGACGCCCTTTCTTGACCTTGCCTAGCTTTTTCATGACTCACGTCCATGCCCAAAATAGTATTTAAAGCAAACTCATACTTGTACGTTTGGCAATCAAATTAATCGAAAGCAGGAATACTGCTTCCCCCGAGAAATTAGCTAACCTCTATTCTCCTATAAGTAGAACCGTTGCTCATGCATTTCCTATTTTCCTAACTTTTGAGACTCGCCAATTTCCGCGAACGCAATCCCCCTTGTCCGAGGGCGGGGAATCGCGTGGTTAATGTCAGCGTCGTTCAGCCTCCAGCGTCGAGCGCATAATTTTTACTCGGCAAATAAACACTCGCGCGCATTATCAACGCGAGACAATCGTTTATTTGAACGATGCCGCGGTGCCGAGCTATCGGAAACAACCAACCGCCGGAAGTGTGTGCTTCTCGTCGGCATAACTCAGCCATGAAATTCACCTCCTTAAAGCTGCATTCCACGACCTTACGATTTCACAGAAATGTCACGGGGGAGGCAATTAAAGTCAGGAATAAAAGTGCGTGCATTTTTAATGTTCGACAGGGAGGATGGGGTGCACGAGGCTGGTCAAAGGTCGTAGGATCAAACGTATCGAGGAATCGATCAGCTATTCTAAAGACGACAGGCAAGCGGGAGAATCGAGAGACAACGTCATCGTCGTCGTAGTCGTGCATTAGCGAGTCGCGAGGCTAATTTGCCGGAGGGTGGCTGCCTAGGAGGCCTCGCCCAAGCTTATAATTAACCCCTACCTCTTGTCTCGAGAGCCAATATTCCCGTTCACTCAAGAGGGGACGAAGACGACCGGCCCGATCGTCCACGACATCCGCAAACGACGACTAATCGAACTCGATTACCGGAATTTCGTCGACCGATAGATCGACGTCAAACGTGTCCATCATTTCTTTCCCTCCCAGAAATGACACAAGTTTCCAACCATTAGCGACATATACGTTTCGCGAAACATTAACGTACGAGTTTGAATTTAATTACGCGCTTAATACGCAGTCTTTACATGCACGTGTGCAGTCGAAAACGAGGTACATCGAGCGGAAAGAAAAAATGTACCCATAAATTCACGAGGGGATGTCGTTAGGGAACAATATTATACATTCTCCCTGAACCTCAGACTTTTTCTC
The DNA here is from genome assembly GCA_963989215.1 of Hedychridium roseum. NCBI lineage: Eukaryota > Metazoa > Arthropoda > Insecta > Hymenoptera > Chrysididae > Hedychridium > Hedychridium roseum. The sequence goes on from OZ022321.1 coordinate 501,452, forward strand.
TCTACATCCACATTTCATTGCGCTGATTATCTCCAAGTGTCCGGTCGTTCGGTAAAGAGAAACCGAAGCTGCCTATTAGCCAGCGGTTTAATTAGGAACCTGATACACACCTTCTCATGGAGCGGTACTTGAAAACCACAGCAATGACGAGAATGTTTGCCGTGACGGCAAGGGCCATCATCGGCACATAGAGAACGATCAGCAGGTAATTCGTGTCCCCATTAAATCTGTTGTAAAAGTCCCATAGAATGTCGGTCATGAGGTCCATCTGTTCGGTTTCGTTGTAGACGTAGGCAGGGGTGGACGCAGAGCTGACGTTGTAAGGATCATCGTTTCTCCTGGAAGTCGACGACTCGAGATCCCACAAAAACCCGTCCCCCGCCATTCTCTTCTTCCCTCGAGGTTCCCCTGGCTGTACAAATTCGCGTTGCAACCACTGGACGTGCGGAAATGACGATCAGTTCCCGTGGGCATGCGAAATACTGCCTTCCAGATGCGTAGTGAATAAAGTAATACTCAACTCCTCCCCCCTCCCACACTCTCTCCCTTCCCCTCGCGGCTTTCACTTCATCAACGGCCGACACGTGCTACATTTTTCGTGCGGGGATGAAAAATTTGACCCTCTTGTTTTTCGAATATTAACGCTTCAATGGTAATCCCGCTAAATAAAAGCACGCCTCACTAAACCGTGTTTTCAAACTTCCACATCACGAAAAACTCGTCGTTCACAAACTGACCTCAGCGTATTTAATGTTCCATTAAACACGAGAAATCGGCGCTTTTTTGCGACACTCTCTCGTGATTAATTTCTTCGCACCATTGGGGAAGTGTAACTAGTCCGGAAATGTTCCCCGCGGGACATTCATCGAGCTAATTAAGTTGTCAAACGATAGACAGCTGTCTGCGAATTGAATCGACCGTGCGCGCACCAAAATTGAACGATATTCTTTTTCAGCGATCTCCCGAGAATAAAATTACAATCCCCCGCTGTATTATGCAACATTCATCAGGTCGAGGAGAAAATGATACCTCGGAGAAGACGTTCCTGCGCTAGGATTAAAAGAATAATGAATTTCAAGCTGGCTGTCGTTTTTTTTCCCCGAGTTTCCAAAGTAGTTTGCATTCAAAGCACCGAAAAATCTGACGGTTTCGACAGAATCCAGCGGGAAAAGTTCAACCAAAGTCTTCGAGACTCACGTCGAAGACTACCACGAGTTTCACGGGTGAAATACAAAGTTTCCCGTCATGAAAAACTCATTTCCGAAACACGACTGTACTCGGGTTTATCAATTCCTTCACTAATTTTCAGCACGGAGAAAGGCGAGAGTAATTCTTCGGAAATCTTGCGTTCCGTTTGTTCCGGGGTTAAAGCGAACCGGAAGTTCCGTTCGAGGTCCCATATCGTGGTCGGGGAAGTCAGTGATCCGCGGTTGTAGTTTCGTCAGCGGGTTTTGCCGGCAAACTGCTGGCTAAATCGTGGCTCCCGCCCAAGCCTGCCGACAGAACTGACAATTCGAGTTTGCGCGTTGCTCGACATTTATCACGTCCTTTCCCGCGTCCTTTCTCCAACAATCTTAAAAAGCTGCACTCGAAATAACCGGCGCAGGTTACAAAAATACCGGCCAACAACGTCAATAAAGTAATAAAACGACGATAAAATAATCAGGCGGGAAAAATTCAGGTTCCCCGAAGTGTCTCATACTTTTCATCGTCCTTCACGGACCACTGTCTTTTTAAATCCCATTGTTTTTCACATTTTTTCGTTGGCTAATTTTTCCTATTGTCAGCGGGGCTAGGCCTTCGTAGTTGGGGGGAAACGAAGGACGGGGGATCGCGTTGCTCGTCGACGGGGCGGGGTGCTCTGACAAAGGCGGGAGAGGATTTCACGCATATTCCATTACAGACGGTGAGACACGTGGACAGATAACGCGCGTGCAGGATTCATCGTTTGACGTGAAAAGCCAATCGTAAACCGCACTGCTGTCCTCGTGTTCCTATCCTGGATCCCTTGCCGCTTTATTATTCTCCCATTTTGCTGACGAATGCTCGGCCACGCGAATCGTCCGATTGGCCCGGAATTTCCGACAATTAATTATCCAGGGGCGCAGTAAAATCCGTGAGGACTCCGATTGTTCCGACGGTCCGTGCAACTTTCGACCGTCCGTCTCTGTCGGTCCGAACCAATGGAATTCGTATTCATCGATCTTCATTTCCCGTCTGTCTGGGGCGCTCGCGAGGAATCAAAGTTCCTTCGATACACCTCCCTTCTTCTTTCTTTGTCGCAGGAGAGAAGCCATCCCTCGGGGCGATTCCTGTGGATCTTGAAAATTCGGATAATCATCCCCGAAGCAATTCCCAAAAGTTTCCCCCTTTAAAACCCAGCGGCGGCAATAAATAAAAAATGCGAGCACGGCAGTGGCTTTATTGAGTGAATTTTAATGACGTTTCGTTATCCTGTTAGGGGGCTTTTTCATCTTTCGACTTTGATCATGCCGGCCTACATGTAATTAACCATTCAATTAACGTACAAAAATTACAAAGCAAAGGGAATACTTCAGGCGGCGAAATTTGTAAAAATGGCCAAAGTCCTCGATTGATGCTAAAAAATAAATGGCTGATGGGTGGGTTTAATTAGTGATATTCCCGTTGTTGGGCGTCGTAATTCTCCCGGTTGGCAGCGTGCAGCATCACCAGGTACGTCGTGATACCCGAGGCGATCTGCGAAAGGATCGATCGTCATGTTCACGGGAAAACTGTGCTTCCTCGTTCTCGCTATGCCGGTCGTTGGAAATTCCTCGCACGACTTACCGAGAGGAGGAGCGGAAGGTCGATGCGAATCAAGCCGGCACCGGCGTAGAAGTGTAGCTTCCGGAGCTGGAAATAAGTGGCCGCCTCGATGTTGTTCTGTAATTACAGGCAAAATGGAAATGGATCGATATCGGCCACTCTTACTTCACCGCAGAGAACCAAGAAAATCCGAGAGAATCGACAGACGAAGCAATTATCTCGAACATAATTAAATATTCAACGTCATTGGATGTAGGAGCAACTTGTGTTCCGTGTTACAAAAGCAGAGAGAAAGATCATCGCTGGCTTCAATTGACCTAATTAAAACGAATCAGTGGTGGCACGTGAGTGAAATTGAAAGTCTGAATTAGTGCAAATTTAAAAAAATCTGCTTAACAAAAAAATAAGTGTTTACCTCGCCGATGTTACGTCTTCCTATTATGTGCGAAAGCGGCGAAAATGCAATTTTCCCAATCTGGTTAGCCTTGAAATACGATAAACCTCGTCGTGAGAAGCGTGAATTATAGGTCCGGCAATTAACTAATTGAAGTTCCTCATTAGATTGAACACTGCATTTACCTGATCGGCCGTCACGTGACAGACAGTTGCGATAAGCAACAGACAAACAATGTAGGCCGAGACGAGAAGAGATTCGCGCGTTTTGAAGAGGGTAGAAATATTGTCGTTCTCGCTGATGGTGTAAATTCGCGAGAGGCTGTTGAGGGAAAAGTTCGCCACCCAGATGATCAGTTGAGCGGCGTAGACGAAATTTATGAGCTCGAAGGCGTTCGCAAGGCAGGAATGCAACCACCAGACTTCCTGTAGTCGCAACTGTCGCTGCGTTACGTCGAGAATCATCATTTTCCCGTCTGTCACGAGAAAATTCGTCAAGAGAAACGTAGGGTGTGCCGGACGACAAAGGCGAGAAAACAAATATTAATTCTAGGTACTCTATTAAAAAGTCTACAGAGTTAACGACAATGCAAGTGGGAGTTTCACGTTTCCCAATATGTCCGAGTCTGGAAATGTATTATTGCTCTCGTGTTTTATTTCCCGTGAAATAGTCTAGTGGGTCGTTTGCGCGGAAAAGAATCCTACGTGACGTCTCCGGAGATTGCGAGGTATAAATGTTTAAGCGTAGCAACAAAAGATCGCCAACGACAAGTGCGATATTTCGATGGGAAAATAAAGCACCTTGGAGCTCGCGATTCAGTGGAAAACGTACAACAAATAAACGGAAATACCGAGCTAACTAAGCGTGGAAGCCAGCTAAAAAGTCGAGAAAGTTCGTACCTTCGGGCAATAAGAGCAGTTTACCCAGTTGTCGAAATCTCTCGCAAACGAGAAACGTCAGTCCAACGAATTTCAAGAGTTGCATCGAAAGTGCAGCGTTCACCAACCCGTACGTCAGGCCGTTAAACAACGCTGCGTGGATTTCACAGCTAGCGAAATTCATGCAGAAAAAACACATTGTACATGTCGCTACAGAGAGGAAAACCGATAACGGAAAGCCTTAATTCCTTGGACCTAACGCTAATTCCTCTTACCAGTAAGTCATGTATCCTACAACGAACCAGAAAACCATGACGATCGCGACGATCACGTAACAGGAGATGCGTATTTTCTTGTTGGTGCAGTTGACATTAAAATTCGTCGCACGGTCGAAAATGCGAAGTTGTGCGACGGCAGATTGGAGTTTACAATTCCAGAGGAGCGTGAGTATAGCGTCGACGAAGAGACAAACGTAGGCTAGGACAGTCCTGATACCGGTGAGAAGGAGTAATTTCGCCTCGAGCTCCGTTTCTATGGCGATCAGGTAGACGCCGTAGGTACAGACGGAGAAGAAAAACAAGAGGAAGAGTATCGAGTAAACCGTTCCGCGTTTCGTTACGAGGAGATCGTTGTCCGCCGTTATCGCGTGGGGTGCACAACCGAAAATCATCGCCGCGTAAAAAAGCGGCTTAATGTCCGCCGGAAGGACCATTTTAACGTTTCCCCTCAGGACATAATTAACCGTTAAACCCTTTCATCGGGATCTAAAGACCTTTTACCGAGGATTCTCAGGACGAGAACACGTTCGTCCAAACTTGTCTGGCCGAGGACTAAAGAACCTTACGAAAGGGATGTCTTGAGCAATGTCTTGTCGGACCAAATAGATTTCACGCACTCGCACTAGGACAATAGCAATCCTCCCTTATAACTTGCGCAAACTCCGACAACTTTCTAATGGCTAGGTTTCCGTAAACGACCGATTGCCAAACGTTCGCGGGAATTCCTTTGAGTTCCCTTTAAGTGGTCCGCTTTATTGCGACGTGCCGGGGAAACGTGCGACGAATGGAAAGACGGACAAGTAAAGTCATAACGCTTATCCCCGTTTTGCTATGATTAATCGGCCCTCGCGGCGACAGGGGGATGATTGCAACTTCCGCCGGAACATCGATGCACCTTGAAATGCACATTGCAGCCACGTGGATGACAATTTTCCCACAACGTAGCTTTGCCACTGATACGTATCATCCGACTGCACGCTATTCAATTCTCACCCTCTTCACCTTCCAACTTTGCAGCCCATGAATGCAATATTAATAGTCGTCGATAAGGAATGGATTTACGCTACGTATTCTATCCTTTCTGTGTTCCACGAAGTATCAAATTCACAGGAGGAATGCAATTATACTTCTTTGCTAATAAATTCAATCCGAGAATCAAGGTTATCACGCTTCAGCAAATTTCATTTAATTTATCCGTATCTACGGAAAGCAAGAAAATCTCGCGTCTGGCTTTGAGCGTAGAGAAATGTTCACTACTGGCCGACCAACCCTCTCAACGGGCTTTTTACCAGCAGCAAAACTCACAACCCTATTAAGGCTTACACATGTCAGCACCGTCCCGCCGGGCAGAACCTTGTAATAAGTTCTGTGTGTACAAAACGAGGGAACGCAGATCAAACAGAACATCACTGTCATGTGACTTCGTTTTCAAACCAAGTAGAGCTCGATAAAACGTTCGATAAAGCGAAGCAAACACGGATTATTCACCCGCGGGGAAAGCGTTGGGAAAATTCGAGGGGCAATCCGATACCAGCGAGGAATTAATCGAGCATTTTTAGATCACATTTAACGATAAAACCGACCAAGATATCAAACTGGGCGTGTCGTCGCCAACAAGTGTAGAGAAGTAAGTTTTTACTAATGTGACTTTACGTAAACCATTAATCATCAAAACACGTACCATTTACGCAAGACATCGTAAATAGTAGTATACAATTTAGACAGTCATTAATGAGTTTCTAGTTTGTAAGAAAAAAACTATGGGGTTTTTTGATAGAACATTACTATCCATTGCTTACATTTGCTTCGAATTTGTAGGGATGTGAAAAAACATTCCCTTTTCGCGATTGCGCAGCCTTAGCTCGATTTTACATTTCAATGTGTCACGTAAAAACTAAGGTCAGGAAGAGTGATAGATTTGTGAGACGAATAAAAACGAAAGGGTAGGCGTGGGGAGACGACATGGAATTTAAAGAGAAGATACGAACTAATACGCAGAGGAAATTGAAACGAGATTTCTTTGAAAGGTAATTGGAATAAGATAAGAATTGGAAAGTAAGCATGATATGTAAAATCGATTGCCCGGGTCTCACCACGTGGAGGTGCTGCGAATGGAGACCCCCGCGCGCGTTTTCTTTACACGGAATTTTGAAAAAAATAACCGTTTAACCAGAGCTGAATATTTTTCCACGAGAAAAACAAGAAAATTTACACTGCAAATGACCGACTCCAAGTTATAATTTAATTTGCAAAATTAAAGTCTTGTCCAGGACTTAAAAGGAATGAAGGTTTTAAATTCTGAAACATTAATCATATTAAAACTTAAAATTCTGAGTTTTAATATGAATTTTTTTGGAACTTACTGCGCATAATTTAATACTAAAAGGCTTTATTTAACGGAACGATCGCAATGCGGGCCCTCATTGAGACCGTAGTGCTAAATATTGCCAATTAACTGCATGACTTACAGTTCTCGATCAAAAATCATATATGACAGATGGAATTTTTATTCAATGTGGACTTCTAAAAGTTTTAATCATGTGAAATGTATCCTGCTCTGTATTAAACGTTTGAAACTTTGCATTAATTCGAAAAGTAACCCAAACGGAATAAATAGAACAAACTATTTCATTTAAAAATAAATTTTTCTATGAAGCAAACAGAATTCGAAACAAACGTAATTTTCAGAATTCTACCACCTAAACAAAATTTAATTACTTAAAAAACCTGTAAAGAGAAAATATATCAAAAGACGTATAAAGTTTATAAAAGTTACCATTTCGTATATTACATTCCTAGAACAGAAAAATTTAATTAAAACGTAACGTAAAGAAACAAAATTCACAAATTCTAAATTCCTGCAACAGACCAAATTTTTTATTAAAGGGGTATGAAATATTTCTTGCAATGGCAAAAGAAAAATTAATTGGAATCGAAAAGAATTTCGTATGTTCTGTCACATGAAAATACTGAATATGAAAGTCCTTGCGTTAACAATAATTTATACAATTGGAGTAAAATGACAAGTACCTGTAGGATAAAATGACACAAAAACAGTTGTTCAAACATTTACAGAATTATATTCACGGGTGCTGATTTGCACCAAACATTATCAAGGGTGCATATTATTATAATAACGTAGAATATCGTATTTTAAAGTGTTCTATGTATGTTTAACGGATCGAACAATGCTCTGAACTTTAAGTCGCGACCGAGCAATCATTGAAATCTCTGATTTTATTACTTTACTTATCGGCGTTTCGGACAAGGCTCAAAAAATGAATTAGCGACGCGAGCAGCCATAAAGGGCGCTAATTTTGTCCATTTTTTCGGACTTTAAATCGCGTCGCGTGCAGCCATTCAAGGCGCTAATTTTTATGACGGAACATCGATAAACTAATTCGCGATGCAACTGAGCCTTTTTAATAAAAATCTCAAGCAGCCTTGCAAGGCGCTATATTTTTTAAACCACGCGTTTCGCGATACGAAGAAAGAGCCGTTTTAATTAACGCGACATCGCGGTTAAAATGAAGAGGAGTTAAACCATTGTGCATAGTGAAAAGTACGTGCATAAGATAACCGTGCATTTATTAAAATAAATGGCCGGCTATAGTAGTTGCCCTTCTGGGCCTCTTCGGCGGATTGCCTCTTCGGCAAAAGCCTCTTCTTTCTTCGGGCACAAATTGCCCAGCTACTTAATACTAACGAACCAGAGACAACAGACTCTACAGACTACTGACACATGTTTGAATAAAAATAAGTAATCAAACAAATGCAATAGCTGAGCAAATAAGACAAATGCGAGAAGGTATATGTCAATATACCTTCGTAGAAGAATTTAATACTACTTGAATTTTTATCATCCCTGGTTGTAACTTAAAGAAAATAATACATGGGATTATTTGGTCCCAGATGCAGAGAACATACGCTGACGATTTTCCTACCCCCGCGAGAAAGAGAAAAGCGATGCTCTGCTCTGGCCCTTCCTACTTATAACTAATTTTCCACAGTCACACACAGAGAAATAATGACCTGCCTTGGCCCTGCCTATTGCCTGTATTTAACTGGGAGGTTTGCAAAGTGCAACAATCACACCAACATACTCTCTCCACGGTTCTCTCACATACCACCCGGGTGCAAAGCCTAAACTAGAGAGTAACGTCCCGGGACGCCTCCGACACCCGAGTTCAGCATCCATCACGAGCATACTTTTACATTACGTACCATTTTTCACTGAAATCGACTGCCAAGAGTGGTGACCATTGCGTACAATCTACACGCGACGCGAACTAATTATATTTGTTACAAGATGCATTAGAAGAATGCATCCATGTGCACTTCATGCGTGTAAATCTAGGGGGATTATAAATTAGAGAACTGTTTTGCCTTATGGCAAACACTTTTTAGTTTATATCCTTTTAAGAAGAATAGTGCAAAAATAAAAGAACTAGTTATCGCGAGAAGCAACAATTCCAACGATACACAATCCGCAGTTTTCTACTACACAAACATACAGTGCGAAAAGTGCATCGTGCACGATGCACCTGGTTCTTGGCAGTCGCGATAAAATTGATTAGTTCTTAAATCTAAAGCGTGCCCATCGGCCCCGACGCATTCTAAACACATCTAAGTGTTAGAATACATCGCTGCGAACAAATGAACACGACGGAAATAGGGTATACTCATCTGTTTGTTTTGCTGAAAATCCTGAATTAAAAAGGGATTAGAAATTCATTTCTCTAAGCGGTCTAATGGCCTTTGTATTTATTATGCAAACGTTACTTAGCAATCAATTAATTTATTACATTATTTATTACATTATTACATTATTCATTATTATTCAAGTTCATTTTGAAAGTAAAAAAGATTAATATTAATAATTGACTCAGCATTTTTATAAAAAAGAATGACTCTATAAAGTGGCCAGTATTTTCTCATCATTAAAAAAATATCAGGCGATCCTTTCGTCAAAATAAAATAATGAAAGAAATAATTAGAATTTTGTTGGTATTATTTTGATTTCAGGATCTACCCGTCGCGATGTGTCTTCTTGCTCATTATGAAATCCTATGCAAAAGTTGCAATTCGTTGCAAAATATTACAATTACGAATTTATAATATCAAGTTTGAAGATAAATGGGGTACAAGTTCGTAATTACTTAAAACGTACAAAATGTACAAATCGTAATTACTCGCTTGTATTTTTGAAAGTAAGTATTTGACTTGCAAATATTCGCGTATCACGGGCGGGCAAGAAAATGCATGAATATTATCTTTGTGAAATCGGAGGGTTATCCGACTTCTAAACTAAGTCAATCGCAAACACGGAACTCTACTTAAGACAAGAAGACCTAGCCTGAACTAAGAAATCCACAATATACATAGAAATACAATGGAAAAAAAAATAAAAATGCAGTATTATTCCCAAGCAAGCTTGATCATTGATCAGAGCTTCCTCGAGTTCACTATGCACGTGGTTTCGAGATAGGAAAGAAATACAACCAGACACCCCGTGCCGATTTGGACCTTTTGTCCTCGACATGATTGGGGAGCTGGAGGGACTTTAAAAATTCACTCACCGATGCTGGGACGATCGAAGCAACTTGCTCATCCTGTAACAAAAAAGGGAACACGCGTGATTAGTTAACTGACAATTTAACAGAGCAGTTGAGATTGAAACATTCTTCAAATTAATGTGAGAAGTTTTGAAAGGAAATGAACTTACGTCCTTTGCCGCCACCACCATGCCAATCCCTCGCCGTTGCTCCCCCAGCAGCGAGCCTCTTCCAAGTCCTCATCTCGTAATTTGACGTCCAGGGTATTGGTAAAAACATGTGATCACCAGGACATAAGTCCTTGGTACCACCTGAACAGATAAAGGAACAAGAATGGTCAGCAACTGGGCAACATTGTTTGCTATTTTATTACGGAAATATGGATAGAAATACTTACATAATTGCCTCCACGGCCGTGCTTAAATCCTTTTGTAATCTGCCGCGATACACTGATTCTAATTACGCGGTTGACGCGGGTTAAAATAGTTACGAAGCGAACAAACACTGACTCTACTACTGCGAACTGTAGAGAAAACGCGAACGCGAATACGGGCACAGTCGCAACCGCGAAACTGACTCTAATTTATACTGCTATAAAAGTAACTTCAATGACCGCATTGCTCGCGGTATCTAAATGCTGAAAATGAAGGGTCAGGTGCACAAAATACTCAAGGTATAGAAATATATTCTGTTTTTTATACGTAAGGACTTGTTCATATCAGCATTCTAGTTATAGCAAAGAGATTATCTAAAACGAATTGCCATTACAAGTATAAGTTATACGTTTGAATAATAATTTTGAAAAGCTACTGCTTTAAAGAACTTTATTTCCAAAATGATTCTACTATTCGCGAAAATGCAGCCTTTGCTCGATTGTATATACGCATACTCAAGTAAGAATAGTATGATAGGGATAAAGGATGTTAAAAGAAAGGATATGTGCACCTGAAAGAAACAAATATAAACGAGGAGTTTATCGAGTATGCGATATATAAAATCGATTGCCCGGGTCTCACCACGTGGAGGTGCTGCTTACGGAGACCCTTTTCAAACGACAATGTTAAACTCAAATGCGATTAGAACAAGTATGTGCAGCAGTTTGCCCGACTATGTTAACACAAAAGAAAAGCGCAGTACGTTTCAATAACCGGACACTGATCTTTGAATTCCAAGGGTGTAGATGTAAACAATTGCGAACGAACTAAGGCCCACCCTGCCGAAGGCCTAGTCCGGTATGCGTACAAGTGCACCGCAAAGAAAAACAAGGACGAATGGACTAGGACACTTGTTCGCTTGCATAAACTCTTTTCGAAAAGTAATGTAATATTATCGACACCCGTATAAACCGTCTATTTGAAAAAGAATTAGTTTTATGAACGTTCAAGGAATTTAAGTAAAAAGTAGATTAAAGAAAACGATACCCCAGGTGATTGAAATGTAAGCGAGGATTGCCCAAGATCCTTCTATCGGACTGTTGCTTCGATTGCACTGCTTGTACCGATGTTCTTAATTAATACACTGCACTACACTGCACTTGAAGACTTGTTAATATGTTAGAATAAAGCGTTGAATGTAATTGCACAATAGTTAACGATTAAAAGAATCGCGGAAGACGGACCGACGCGAGCACATGTTATCACCTCGAAGGTCGAAGTAGGTAATAATCGTTTGGCTCTAAGGGTGTTACGATCGGCAATCAAAAAAAAGTCCGGCCGACTGCGAATCTTGCCGAACTTTGGTGCTCGACCAATTATCGTAATTCGCATTTTTCAAAATGTGTCCGCCCATCCCGGTACACGTGTACTCGCTTACCTATGTATTACCGATAGGCAGGACTATTTCTAAAGGTTTCAATCTTATTGGCTGAAGGATATTCCACCCCATCCGCTTAAATTAAAGCGTTCTAATTTCCCTTCCTTCGTTGTAAAAGCAGGAGAAGGGTTTCTAATTTGCGATGTACAATTTATTGTACCGCTTATCAAACTGAAAGCTTCAAGCGTGCTTGTAGCAACGTTGCGCTTATAAATTCATAATGAAAGAAGGGTTCAGACGTTTTGTTTCTCTGTTAGGTGGTGGAATTCTTTTAAATCTGGCTGATGTTCTCTTGAGGGTGCGTTAAGATTAGACCGATTTAAATGCAGTTTCCCGCACTTTCTTTTGAAAAGGTGCATTTCGAAGCACGTCAGGTGAGGTGCAGGTCAGGTGTAAAGGGACGTCATAGGAAGATGCAACCAATAATGAAGGAGGAAGCTAGCTTAAATGCACCTGCTGAAGGTAGCATTCACCTTGTGTTCTTCAAGGTGGATATGATTTCTCATGAAGCTTGCGGTGCCGTGCACAAGCCAATCAGAAACGGAGAACCCACTGACGTTTTGCGTATCGACAATCTAGCTGTATGAGGGCGCTAGGTGTTGGCCATTGCTCTCCACAGCTGGACAATTCTCATGTCCAGCGTCGCAAAGTGGGATACCAAGTGGGTTTGGAGTCGGTGCGAAAGGACGAGGGCATCAACGCGAACCTTCGGCTAAAATGACGTCCCGTCAAGAGAAGGAACGTGCTAAGCAGATTCAAGAAAAATGTCAGAATCTCCTGACGCAGATGTTACGGGATGAGGACAATAAGTACTGCGTCGACTGCGATGCGAAAGGTTCGTGTACACAGATTCCACCGTTCTAAGCCGATAATTCCTTCCCCTTCGTCAGGAAATTCTCTGTAATTGTCGCATTCTACCGGATAAACTTAGCAGCATTGTTTGACATTTGTCAAGACCACGTTGGCTCATCGATTCTAACTCTCAAGCGACCTAGTTTCGCGCAAAGACGAACGCCTATAGATTTTTTCATACCCTCGTGACAAATTGCTAGTGACAGACAGCGATACAGACGTTAACGTCATCAGTGTTTCATTGACGATTGTTTCTTGTCACAACTGCGACGATTCAGCACATATTTCACTGATTCGTAGCGTTTGACAGTAAATATTATCATGTTTTATATGACATTAGGGTATGATAAAAATATCAATGACTACTACGAAATTTCTGAGCCCTAGACGCTACTCCAATTAAAACTTAATGTTATGTGGCTAATTGTGTTCATAGCTAATTGCATGCCTTTTTAAACACTGTTCAGAGCTTATCACAATGTGCTGCAATTATTTTAATAATCTATTATCAGATAACATTGAAAGCATTTAGTATTTCTTAACATTTTCTTAGAATAAACAATATAGTTCAGCATATAAATATCCTAAAAACTATTCCATATATATGCCTATACTAATTGGCATAGTAGCATAAGTATCAATACAGTTAGATTTCATTTTCCTATCATCTATAGGACCAAGATGGGCCAGTTGGAATCTTGGGATATTTTTATGTATCCGCTGTGCTGGAATACACAGAAACCTTGGAGTTCATATAAGCAAAGTAAAGTCTGTGAACTTAGATACTTGGACACCTGAACAAGTAGTGGTATGTTATGTTCTTATCTTGTTAGGGGCAATGTACTTCATAATGTATTATCTCCATAATTAAAGAATATTTTTTCCTGTCTTTTATCAGAGCTTGCAACAGATGGGTAATTCAAGAGCAAGAGCAGTCTATGAAGCTAATCTCCCAGACAGCTTTCGCAGGCCACAAACAGACTGCAGTCTGGAAAGTTTCATACGTGCAAAGTATGAACATAAGAAATACATAGCCAGAGAATGGGTGCCACCACCTTTGCCAAAGGTACAAGTCACAGGAAGAAATGCTGCTGAGTCAACCTGCTTGATGACAACTAATGTGTACACCTTCTACACCTGTTTAGGTAAATTGGGACAAGGAATTAGATGAAGAAGCAGAGAGGCAACGCAGGCGGAAGAAAGAGAGTGCAAAGACTACTACTAATCAAAATGCACTTCCTCCCGTGAAGAAACCGGAAGTGGTACCACAGTTGCCAAAACCTCTGAAGTCTTCCAGTCCCAATTATAACTCTTATCGACCTGGTAGACCCAACAATTCACCGACGTTAGATCTTCTAACTCTAGGTATATTTCCTCTGTGTACATTTGTATTAAAACGAGGGATTGAGCAGAAGGGACTCGGTCAATGAGATCTTGGTTTGCTGTTTGTCATAAATAGATACACCGACCACAAATCGATCGACCGTTAATGATGCCGGCGATGACATATTCTCATCTTTCTTGTCGGCAACGCCCACCTCTACGACTCAAACGACTAGCAGTAGCACAAATGGAACGACGAATACCACCGGCATTGCGAGTGACTCGGACGAAAAGAGTTTCTTCGACCAACCAGCCCCATCGGCGCAGGAAAAAAGTAAAATGACGAAAGATAGTATTTTAGCCTTGTACGGCACACCGAGTCAACAATCTGCTGTTTTCGGAGTTCCTGGTAATTTATCGGATTCTCTCGATCGACTAATGAGTTTACTGAACTTCTGTACCAAGTATTCTATTTTCTCAGGTGGAATGTATCCGCAACAATCTGCGGTACAGTTTAAACAACAAATCCCGAACATGCCTGCGTTCCCCCAGCAAAATACCTTCCCCAATCAACAAAGTTCCTTAAGCCAGTTGAATCACATGCCAGCGCAAATGGCTGTTCCCAATCAAATGGCCGTCAGCCAAAACCAGATTATCACCAATCCGAATCCTATGCCGGCTAATACTTTGGGAGGCTGTCTACAGCTCAACGGAGCACAGAATTCTGGGATTCCAATGCAATCTCAAATGATGGTCAATGTCGGAAGCAATAATGGGTGGAGCGGGATGTTGACGAATCAAAACCTTCAACCTGCTCCTGGGAACAACCCTTTCTTCAACTTGGCCACTCAACAGCCTCAGCACCCTACTCCTTACGCTGTTCAGGTACAAATCAAATAGGATCGTTATCCCATTTGTTGGATTGAGGAACTGAAGCTACTAAAGAATTCTTGTCTAATAGCAATTGCCACAACAAATGACACAACTGTCGCTGGGTGGAATGGGCTTTGCTGCTACGACTGGTCAACCAACTGCGGCGACACTGCCTGGTCAAACTCTCTCTACGAATTTATGGCAGTAAAAACTGCCTCGAAAAGACTTTGCCAATTGGCTCAAGCAATGTAACGTGACGTTATCTCTGGCGCTATTCGATTTTGTCGCTGGATATTTCTACACGAATAGCAAAAGGGCTCACTGTGAAGGCTAACTTGAGATGTATTCTGAGTTTGCCAGCTTGGGATTGCCTTAGAGAAACTTCTGTGTTTCTTTTCTTCCTTGGAAACGTTGGAACTTCCTGGGGAAAATCGCGGACCCTTTAAAAGATTCTCTTCACGTTCTGCAGGGTTTTCCAACGTCTCCAAGGGACGGAAGACATTCCTGGGAATTCAGAGGAATCCCATTCTGGCAATATTCGCGCGTATAGCTTCGTCATCGTGTTTCACTGAATAATTCGATGTGCTTCGATGACGTTAATTTTATTGGAAAAGTTAAAAAGATACGAATAAAACTGAAACTTTCGACTGATAATGCGAAGGATTAATCACAAAAATTGCAATCCAACCTGACAGTACAACGACGAATAAATGTGTAAGTACGAGTGTATTTGCTGGTAGTATCTGCTGACAATTCTTTACAGTTTATTTTTGGAAAACGTATGAATGATCGGATCATCGGCAAGGTATTCGCGAGAATTCTAAAATATATTGGAAAGAATAGTCCGCTAAGTAAAATTTGTCCGTTTGAGTCTCGTTTTACATTGAAGTTTGTCCTTGGTATCACAATAAAAGTATTCAATTGTATACATGTAAAAACTACGTGTACCACAAATATATTGTACGATCTAATTAAACCTTACTCGTGGCTGTTTTACGAAGAATGTGTTCAGTCCAGATTAAATGTTCGTTCCCTACGACATGTTTTTTCTCGTTTACCCGTAGTTGCAACTACCCATAGGTTGTAAGTAAAATGATATTTTTCGAGAATAAAGGGTATTGCCTCTTATTCTACGATAATCCGAGGTTCCGTAAAGTCTGATAATCTGTTTTTTACTTACATTACCGGTGAATTCTCCTTATTTTTGGCACAAATTAACTCGTCTTCGGCGGGAAGGTGTTCGGGTTTAAACTAGCCACTACTACGTGAGTCTTCAGTTTGTTCCGTGTTCTTCTTCCTTGAACTACTTAAATATCAAATTATACGCTTGGAAAATATAAAAAAATGGCTCAAAATGAATGAAAACTCTTCAGTATTTAATAACATTAAATGTTTCATAAACATTAGCGTATATTAGGAAGTATTGAAGTGTGTATAAGGTACTTCAACACTTTTTAGTCATTATTTTGACTAATTTCCGGTTTAGGGTATACAGCGCCACAGCGGAAACGCTTGGTCTTTCACTTCCTGTCTGTCTTATTCTCTGTCTGTTGCTTTCGAGCCACGTGTGAAAAAACATGGATAAACCAGTAGTTTTGGCGCGTGTAAGCAAAGTCCTTGGCCGTACAGGCTCACAAGGCCAGTGTACGCAAGTCAAAGTCGAGTTCCTGGGTGAACAAAATCGACAGATCATCAGGAACGTAAAAGGACCTGTCCGAGAAGGCGACGTGTTGACCTTGCTCGAGTCTGAACGTGAAGCAAGAAGACTTCGTTAAACAGGCCTACACTTTTCTAAATATCCCGAAAACGGTAGCCAGCTAGGCTTTACGAGTAGAAGAGGATCCAGGAACGTCTACCAGGAGTTTGGCTGGACTCAAGGACCTTATGGAGGGAAAACGCCACCATCAGCATCCTATCAGAGGCAAGCGGACCATCTTCCTCGAGAACTAGATATGTCAGGACTGTACATTGTAAACTAATACCTGATACAAGAATGTTCAACAAGGATTCTCTCCTGTCTGGAATAAAGTTTAGTTGGTAACCACAAGCCCTGTGTTATTATTTTTCTTACTACTGTTGTGTAATACTTGGACCAAGGAAAAATATTGATGAAGACAATGAATTGCAGGGAATATGAAAATTAATGTATTGTTTACTCATTCTCACAGTTACATATACATACTTAAACCTAAAATTATCAGTAACGTCCTGACCCATTTCTGGAAGACTCCTAACTACCTATATATTTACAGTATATAATACAATTATACATTCTTTATAAGGTACAAATGATGAATGTATGTATGTGTATAGTCTTAAGGTCTGGGAAAATTATTATATCCCACATTATGATTGCCACTGTTATATTCTTCTACGTTTTGGAGGTGGTGTGTTGCGTGGGCTGGATGTGGCTTTGGATGAACTGTCCACACTTTGCCTGGTGGGCCTTTTTGGGGCCCTTTTGAGGCTTTCACGGCTCGATTCCGAGTCTTTGCGTTCCTTCTTGCCATTTGCTATAAAAAATAGCAGAAAGAAAATATTCAATAATGCTTGAAACCCTGAAAATGCTTAAGGATATTTTGTAGCAGAATTGCAATCAAAGTCTTAAAATACCAGTTTCCTCAACAACATCTTTTCCTTTTGATCTGCTTTTAGACAACTTTTGCTCCTTCCTCTCATCCTTACTCTCCTTTAACTTATCTTTCTTTATATCAACCTCCTTGACACTCTTTTTCACCTCTTCCTTCTTTCTCTCTATGTCTTTACCTCCTTTAACTTCACGGAGTGCTATTTCTTTCTTCGGGGTTTCCTTGATGTCCTTTTCTTTCCTAATGTCCTTGTGCTTCTCTCTTTGCTCTTTAGCCTTGGTCTCTGGTTCCTCTTTCTTCCTAAATCTCATAGTCTCTGTAAATTCTTGATCCGGAAGGGAGAATTCTGATTCATTGCTGGGAAAGGGCAAGTCTTCCATCTCGTCCTGGGTAGTGCAAGAATGACAGTACTACATAGAATAAAGCCCTTATTCTTAATTTGTAAACAATATCTACTTACCAAAGCTATGAGATCATACATGGATTCCAAGTGGTCCCAAATTGTTTTTAACGATATATCTTTGCGTATCGCCGTCCGAAATTTCTCCCATATACACACCATGTGAAAATATTTGTTGACACCTTGAAAAATGATTTATTAAATATTCTTCTACGGAGCAATAGACATATAACGTACTAAATATCTTACCGACTGGTTTGTGGCCATTCATAGCAAAGAAAAGTTGAATTTCGTTCTCCACGTTCCATTCTATTTCAGATTCGGTGGAGGATTCGTTCCCTTTTTCTTTGACAGCCATTTTTCGCGAAAACAGACAACACAACAGAAGTCCTATGTCAAAACATAACCGAAGAGGTTATAAGTCTGATTATCAACCTACACTGGCTTTGGAAGCCTGTTTTCCTCTGTATGCGTCACTAAAATTCGTCCAACTTTATACCGGAAGTCAAGCAGAGAGCTTGCCCACGCTTGCACGTGATTGGTAATACAAAGTCCCGTTAGTGTTTTGAGCCAGTCAGAAATGCTCGATAAAAAGTGTTAGTGAGCTGAATTTCGAGTCAATTCAGCTTTCCAAACTTCATTTTTCTTTAATTGTTAAATTTTACGTGCAACTTTAGATTTAGCAGATAAGGGAAGTAATTTATCGCATACGTATTCGGTGTATGTCAAGAGCAGCCGAAATTCTGGGTTTGCGAAATTTGCAGATGGCTTTAGTAGTTACCAGGTCTTTCCGTACTGTTCCCTGAAGTTTGAGTACTGCATGGTGCTTTCCTTGGCTTTGTTAGGCGAGATATTTATATACGTGCAGTCTGGTTAAAATTCATTAGGTCACCATGCCAAAGAATAAGGGTAAGCAATCAGATACTTATGATAACAATTCCGTAAACGTATTCGAGTAGGTCGTTAGTGGATTAAGAAATTAACGTTGCAATGCGGTTAGTTTGTCCTAACCTGTTAGTGTCAACCTTGATGTAGAAATATTTGGCAAAAAATAATATCGTAGTCATTTACCCGTTGTCGTCATTAAACGCCTTTGCTCCTAGGAAAGGGAGGTAAAAATAGGAGAAGAGGAAAGAACGAGAACGAGACGGAGAAGAGGGAACTTGTTTTTAAAGAAGATGGACAAGGTAAGGTGTTAACTCACCCTTATAATTAGTACAGCTTACTGAACATAGGTTTCATTCCGTGAGTCACATTCATTTATTATCAGGTTGTAGGGAAAAATTGTTTAAAAAAATCATTGGCAAGACCTGCATATTTTTAATAATAATGACAAAAATTTATTGTAATTAGAATATGCACAAGTAACAAAAATGCTGGGGAATGGCAGACTAGAGGCAATGTGCTTTGATGGGGTCAAGCGATTATGCCACATTAGGGGCAAGCTTCGTAAAAAAGTATGGATCAATCAGGGAGACATTATTCTAATTGGTTTGCGAGATTATCAAGATGCAAAGGCTGATGTGATACTCAAGTACACAGCTGATGAAGCTCGTAATCTCAAGACCTATGGAGAGTTCCCAGAAACTGGTAAGTGCTTAAAAAAGGAGAGGAAACCCCAAGGAAAACCAACTGTAATAGGTTTACTAAAAAATTTGTATTATTTCAGTTCGCATCAATGACACAGTAACCTTTGTGGAAGATGGATTTGATGAGGATATCGAGTTCGGTGACGAAATCAGTGACGACGACGAGGATGATGTCGACAACGTACGTATCGGTGTATTGGAAACTCCGTTATTCAATATTCATGGCTTGGTAATTTGAAAAAATCCTTGTGTTTCTCGTGTTACAGATCTGATGACCTGCAGCGTAATGATACACGACGGTACTGCGTCAGAGAGCACGAAGATGGTTCTTTATTTCGTCAGTTGCTGTTGCACGACGCATGGTCGAGAACTCATTGTTTTCTTTTGGAGTAACCAATCTCAGTGTACCTCTGAATAAATTGCCATCTTTGCGGTTATCATTGTGTTCTGATCTTCAGATCCGTGTCAGCAGCGATTAATATTCGTTTAATATGATTATTTAGGCGCAATTTGTGTGTTTGATAGGTGTAATTATATTATACTAATGATCCGTTGAAAGTTATACTAAAACATAGGCCTATGGCCGTGTGCAAATATTCCCCTGTACATTTTTTTTATATACGAATTATATTGTTTTAAAGGAAATTAGTACATTGTTTTGAATAGAACAGAAACAGCACCGTGTAATACAGCGAAAGCCTTCGTATGTATTGAAATGAATCATTAAACTATTATCAAAGTAACAACAGCCCTTATTTCCTACCTTGGATGACATTGAAATTATTATTTACGGTAAAAATAATCGAAACGTGTAACCTACCTGTTCATCATCGTAAGCCGTTGTCAAAACGTGACAAAATTACGCTGGGTTTATCGGTTTTCTTATATTCTCGAGGATAATATTTGTTTTCAAGGCGTAGTACTTTGAACGTTCGTGAATATTTACATTAATTGTTACAACAACGAGTTGGAGCATAATTACTTTATTTTGATGCGCGTGTGATTGTGCCTTTGGTCCTTAGGTCATTTAGGCTCTAGGCAAAGTCTATTTAAACTTAGCGTAGTAAATATTACAGATAGTAATTTATAAACTTTAGCTGTGTAATAATCGTATCTTTCAGTATATATGTATATCGTACATTGAATATACCTTATTTAAATTCCTCTTAAATACATCATTATATTCTCTCTGTGCTCGTTTAAGCTGTGTCGTACACTGAAAGCTAACACTGCTCGTTTAGGTATTTAGACGAATTCGATCAACATTCTTTCTACAATCATTAACGCTGGGCGTTGTTTCGTCGCTGGATAAAGATCCAAACAATCGATCGTTGAAATCTCCTTTCAAGTCGGACATATTTTCGCTGTATACAAACAAAATTTGCCCGCATGGCAATCCCGCAATTATAATTACGGCGTCTATAAGTTACGCTAAGAAATTATATATGTACATACAATGAAAGATTGTTAGGAAGGATTCCATTAAATAAGTTATAATTCGTAAGAACAATCGTCTCTCGCTGCTAATCCTGCGGAAAAGAGATAGAAAGTCCGAAATATGCAATCCTCCTTCATCGGTGGGGCAGCGATAGATTTGAATATTTCTTTTCGTTAATTCGTCACGACGTTGACGAACTGATGAAGCAAACTTAGGTGCGCGCAGTCGTCCTAAAGCTAAAGCAAATGCGTTTCGCTATTATCCGAAGCAGAAATGAGCACAATTGATCACTTTCCCAGTTCCTAACGGCTCGTTCTAGTAGAAAAATCATGACTCCTTTACCAAGGATAAGTGAAATCGTAACTAAAAGTATTGTGCTGAAAAAATCTCTCGAGGCAACTTTTGCGCATACAAAAAGGGAGGAACGAAGGTTGTTTCGACGAATGTAGAGAAATACCCGAGAGATTTTTTCATGCTAGGTTCAGCTATACCGAAATACATAAAGGACGTTTATAACGTGATAAAAATCCAGGAGGAATCGGAGAGACAATAAAAATTCGGCGACGATACTCATTCCTGACGAGAAGAGTTTCTTCATTAGCACACACCATTCACTCGGGACAGTGGTTGCTCTTTATTCTTCGCACTCCTCTCTATTTTCGCATGCACACAGAAAACAAGCCACAAGAGAGTGGTTCGAGCTTTTTTTGCGCTTTGAACGACGCGAGAAAGGCGTTGCACATGGACGGGTTGGCGTAGTGAGGACTAGCCGTGGCTAGTCGGACTAGCAACGGTATTTAACATTTATTAGTCGACAAAATTTTCGGGAGGGTCGGAAACGTAAAGGCAAGAGGTCCAAATCGAAGCGTAGGCCATCAGCGTGGAGATAATAAGACCGTCGCGCATGCTAAGGCTTTTGAGAGGAGCACCGAGGCTTTACAGAAATAGGTTCCTCAGCAAACAAAGTACAAAGATTTTCTCGACGAAACGAATTACGTCGGTTTCCGTCGTTTTCGTCTAACAGATTTAACACACGTTTTCGTCAGGCCGAAAGCTGGCAACATTTCCGCAATATATATATATATATCTGTTTTTTCAACCTATATAAGATTCATATTTCTCTGAATAATTTAAGTAAAAAGCTTCGACTTCTTTTACTGCGTCCTCCGTTCCTCCTGCATGAATTGGTCGACGATTTTCTGCATGGAATCCCGCAGGTCTTCCGGTCCTCCGACTGCGCTACCCGTCGTCGTCGTCGTCGTTGTAATCGTTTGTATCGTTCTCGTTATTCTGCAAGAAAGCAAAGGAAACTCTGAAACTCTTTGACAACGTTAGGAAAAGATAAGTAGACCTACTTAAAATCCTACAACGATCGCTTGATAAAGAAATAACGATTGTTAGAGCTAAACGGTCAAGGATTGTAGCACTTTTGAGTGTTGATTCAACGCAGAGTATGGTAGAAATAATTAGGAGTTAGGCAAAATAATTCGTGGATTATATCTACCTTTCCTGGGTCTCAGGATCAATTTCCGTCGTGACAGTCTCCGTGAAGGATGGCTCGCTGTGTTGCAAAAAGTCAGATTCTGCGCAACAAACAAGAACGAATAAAACAAAGGCCCTGGTAGGAAACATTACATCGGCAATTTGCACTATCTTGGCTGTTCACATGGAAACAAATATCAATCTTAATACCTCTCAATGTTACATCATGCCCAAAACAAGGGATAAGACTAGACACATATAAAAAAAAATCACAACATTACTAAACATCCGACGATACATAGTGGATAATAGACGCACTTTCGCTCAAATTAGCAGACAAATGCAATTGCTTTACTCGGCGCCTATGGTACTTTACGTGATCGACATTATTCTTCGAGTTTGACGTGTGTGTACAACGTATTCTCACGTTCCATGACGTTTCCAGGCCGCGAAGAATAATCCTAATAGTCTCTTAACATCGACGTACGTTCTATGCCAATTAACAGCGCTCAAAAATACGCATACAACGTCATTTACTCTGACGGTTTTTCCCAGTAAAATTGTGCTGTACGCAGCGAGTTTGTGTAAAGCGCTGGTTTAAGCTGCTGAACAAAGCATGTAGCGTAAGACGTACATACGTAATATTCGTGTTCAAACCAACTGAATTTCAAAATACCTACGTCACGAGTACAAACGAAAATATTCAACCCCAACAGGTAGATTCACTGAAATTAATGAGCAAACGTTTTTCCTTGTTCATCCAGTTTCGATCGTACATTTTCGTCGTATTGTGTAGAAAATTCTGAACAGCGCGTTCTAGCTACTTCGGTTAGTGTTGTTAGACGAACGATCAGGTAATACTAAATTTGAACCGAATGCAGGAAGTACTACCTGTCCTCGTGTTTCATGTAACTCGTAAAATATCTAAACGATACAATAAATGCTCGCATTACAGTCATGTTAATCGAACTATCGGAACTACGTACGTCTAGCGAAGCTGTGTTAGTTGTTAAACGAGAGTCACTGTTGCAAAGGCACGTAATTCGATCTAATCTAACATCCCCTAAACATGGAGAAGGGGTCGATCGCATACTCATCTTGTGTCACAGATCCCGTAGGTCATTTCCGTCATTCCCGCATACTCCTTGGGGTATGCGTTAATTTACTTACATGACGATTCGCCTAACAATCCTAACGGATCACCTAAAACGAGTAGTTGGCCCCTCTACACTTTAGCTTTATCTTGAAATGCTTATTTTCAGAATAGCTAGAAGGATAAAAGTGAACTTGAAAGAGGCTAAGAAACATAACAGAGACGGACTGATTTTCATTTGAGCTAAGTACGTGCACTCTAATTAGCGTCTGATTATTGCCAGTCCAGATCTACTGCGCAGTGTCATACTTTGCGAGAGTGTGGCAAGTTATACCGTAAATCAAAATACACAGTCATGCGTGGGCTATATAAACTAGAACCATGCAGAGTATTCGCAAATTCAATAAGGTTTGGGTAAGTTGTCAGAAAAAGAAAGCTTGCACTTATCCTAATATTTCCTCTCAGCTGTAAAACTGGGCATTTACAGTGGTTTTTATTCAATAATACGAGCCTTTCCCGACAGTGTACTGATTGTTCGACGAACCTCCGCGATCACTAGATCTCCCTTGTCTCTGTTGCTCGTGTGTTAAGTACGAATTAATTAAATTGAAGGGGAAATCGTACCCGGCTTGCCTCGGTACATGGTCAGAGGGGGTGTAGATGGCAGGTTGGAAAGTACGTGGCTCCAGGCTAAGAATAATTGCTAGTAGAATCGCCAACGCAAGGGCCATCAGGCTCATCCAACAAACGCAGCTCGTTCTGCCGGTCTTCGTCCTAGAGTTCTCCCCTATCAGACTGTTCTGCACGGTCGAGCAAACCAATCGCACTGAACTCTGTTCTTCTGTCACTTAAAGATTATTCCCACCGTCAGTCCTCTGGGTTTAAATTGAATTTCGATTGCAACACCCCCGAGTTGCGATTAGCATGAAGAAACAGCCGAAGAAGGAGCGTTTAATATTTTTCACTGATTTTCAAATTCAAAAGTACTCTATGAAGGAATAATTTTTGTTCGCTGTTTCCTTATACTAAGGCAACACGACACAAAGTGAGTCCGACCGCCAGGTGATCGCTGATGAGGATTAACTAGTACCAGAAGCCCCTGAAGAACAGATTCATCCATCCTGCAGCCATGAACAACAATAAGGAACAAAGTGATCCTCGCGGAAGACCATCTCGAGTGAAGCACATATTAATTAACTCGACCAGCGTACCGTATGACAAGTATCGTCTTTTCACGAAGGAATGAGGGTTCGTAATTTCCAAAAATCGCGGCTTACTCTTACAAGCTTTGTTTTTCCTCGTTGCTGAAACGTCAGTCTGTAACGTGTGTTGTTATTTGCAAGCGTGAGCGGGAGTTAGCAAGCCTTGAAGAATTTGCGTTACCGCAACGACATTCTCAACGTCCCAACGATTATCATTTTGAATTTCCGATTAATTTTGGTTGGTCAGATCGCCGAGAACATCATTGGCCGTTGATGAAGGATGGGGAGCAGAGAGTAGGGATTGTCCCATGCGAACGTGCGGGGATGGAATTACGTTCTTCCAGTATTCGTCAGACATCCAAGGACGTTAGACCTGGGAGACACTGTTGAAGCCTGGACTCATCGTAATTCCTCGGCTGGGTACGACAAAAGCAGGGCGTTCGATCTACACGCGGGCCTGAGGTTTCGCACGCCAAAGGTAATCTGTTTAGCGGAATATGTACATTGCTTACTTAGAAGGTTAGCTGTGAGTGCGGTACCTTGGTCGTCCTCCAACGGGGACAGCTCCGCACCTTCGTGCAATGCTACGTCCGAACCGCTGGAACTGCCGAGCGTTCGCCTCTTGCTCGGTGACCTCCGCCTCAAATGGGGTGACCCATCGCTATCAGTGTCGCTGTTCAATTCGTTCTTCGAGCTACCGTTCTTCGCATAAATATCGCCATTCCCCGAGCCCGGCGAGGTGTCCTGGGAGAACTGTCTCTCCCAATCCTCAGGCTGTTCCTCGGGACAGCTAGTCACCGTCTCCCAAGCCTCTAATCTCTCCTCAGCAGGACGACTTATCTGCGTCCTCGTTCGCGTAGGACTCTTTTGCACGTTGATCGACAGGGTGTTGCGATCGTGCGACTTGAAAGGACCCAACAGATCATCGAACCCGCTTTCCACCGTCATCGTTCTTATTATTTCGTCCTTGAACTCCGTTCGATCAGGGTCCTGGGATTCTACGCTACTGTGTCTCACCGTCGTCACGGCTTTCACGATATATTCACCTTCTTTTATTAGTCTTTCCAGCTCGCTCGATAAACCTGGCATACCGGCAATATTTATCAACTCATCTGCTTTTTTCGTCGTTTCTTCAGAACATAAATTCTCTTTCCTTTCTACAGATTGGCTCTTCACCGGGCTAACATTCTTCGTTGTGTCGTCTGTATTCCTGTCAGTACCTTCTGACCTACTTTGAGACTCTGTCTGGACTTGGCTCGATAATTGTTTGGAAACATTTAATTCATTTGTCTCGTTTTTGAGTTTGTTTTCATCCAGCTTAGGTTCATGTGAAGCTTGACCTTCCGGGCTGGCAGACGTTGTGGATTGATTGATTTGCGATTGCGAGGTAGCTTCGAAGTCTAGACGAGAGTCGGGTTTAGCGGATGGCTTGACAGAGAGGCGCGGGGCGGGAACAGGTGGCTTTGTTGGAGCAGAAGTAGCATGCCTCTCTACAGTCCCATCAATCTCAGCCGAATCATGCCCTGACCCATCCAAAAGGACATGGACAAGAACAGGTACAAGGACATAAAGCACATTGATACACACTAAGAATTTCCAACTCTAGCCCAGTTGCGTAAGTCGTACCGTATTCCCCAGCGTGTCTCATGTTAATCGCATGACGTGTGTGTGTGTGTGTGTACGCGCATACACACTAACATAGCCATGTGCGAGCACACTGGTACACGCACCCCCCTGCCTCACCCCATCTCCGTTTATGCATATACAAGGTACACGTGTGTGCGTCGCACGTCTACGTCCCAGTTTCCGTTAGCATCGATATTGCAACAGGATTAGTACGGTTATAAGAACACAGTCATTAAACGGTGTCTAAACGTAGCGCCAGAATCTTACTAAAAGATACCACACGAAACGAAAGGGAGAAATTGGCATTCGCAGAACTCTAGTATCCATAATTCGAAATACTTTTGGCTACCAACAGAAACCAATACTTTACGCAAAACAGAACAATGAGTATAGTACAATGAGAGATTTCGTAATAGACGTAAATGTCGAATAATTCGATCGAAATGATAAGTTTTGACTTGATGAAAGGGTCGAGTAACTAGGTCTCCTACTTGGGAAATCTTTTGGATGATACTTGATATGTTTTTTGGTATCTAGTTAGTAAGACACGTGCGTACAGTCTTAGTTAGTGTGGAAGCGTCGGCAAGTGCTAACTATGGAAGATAAAGCTAAATATCAATGAGGGCACCAAAATAGAACCCGCTAATATAAATATCGACCCTCGACCTGTGATCTGTGTTTCATGAGTCTTATTCCTTCATCGTCCTGGGTACTTTACCTGGTTTCTGTTGAGCAGTTGTCGTCTGTGCTTGATCGGCCAGGGTTTGCGCTCGTCTCACGGCCTCTTCCGTTATGTCTGTAAAAGCAAAACAGGTCCTTTTAATCATCGCGAATCGGCAAGCTGGACATTGAAAGCAATGATGTAACAAAGATTAGATGAATGATGTTTCCCTGCATGGCATACCTCGGTTCATGCTTCGCTAGTTGTGGTTTCCTGTTAACTTAATGATACATATTACCCACTGCATATCGTAATAAATACGTGACGTCTAGATATCGCTAGAACGAAAGGAATATACAGCGAAAAGTAAAAGTATTTTCGTGAGGAGTAAAAACGTTTAAACACCGTTGTTCGGGCTCGTGTACGCAAAAACGGCATAAAAAACCTGAAAAACCATGCACTAAACCAAAGGACAAAGAAATGAAAAGAACGTCGGTTAAGGAGATATCAAAAGGCAATAACTGAAAATAATCGTACGAATAAATACGTGTAGGTGTAGTGTATGTAATTACGTCGAGCATTATCTTTTCGGTCCAGGTTTTTCTAATAAATTTCATACTATAAAGTGGCCTTCTTCAATGCAAATGGTTTGTCTTTCTTAGAATTTTACAACGCTATGCCCCAGTAAACTTTCACAATTTTGTCAACAGTTGTCCACAATTTTCGAAAAATTAGTATGGCCTATTAGTTCCTAAAACCAATGGTTATTCGAATGGTACTTACTCACTTTTTAGTATGAAGACGGAATGTTCTTAGCTTAGGATCTCGATATTGGGATTACGAATGACTGATAATTAGAATGTTAGGATTGATTATAGATGACAAAATAGTGCATGACTGTATCCGTCGTCCGGATGTACAACTATAGTATAAACTTAGGTTACAGAGAAGCATCAAAATAATTAATCATGTTACACACAGCTGGTATGTAATATGAATAGCGCAATTGTTGCAAGATACCTTCGATTCTACTGTCTGTGAACTCGGCGAGATTGAGTGGTGGGCCCGTTGTCGTCCGCACGGACTTTGTTACAACTGTAACGGCCGATTGTTGTGCGCGAGGCTCGAGGTGCTCTAGCCTGCTAGTTACTTCAATTACGCTACCTGACCCATCTACCATTTCGCTCTGAGTTACCCTAACGTCCTTCGAAGGACTGATTCTCTGAGGAATTCGAGAAACCTTCTTCGTCACGACCACTCTAGAAACCTGTTCCCCCTTTTGCCCTTTACTCTCAGATTTTGTCACTTCCGTTACTGTGCTAGAACCGTTCAACCCTGAATCCTTTGCCCGCAGTTCTTCCTCCATTGCTTCCTGTTTCGTTTCCTCGAGGAATTCTTTCACGTCATCGCTCACGTCTTCCACGGCGTGTTTCGCTCCTTTAATAATTCCAGAGAGGAAACCACCGCCCTTTTCTTTGCCCTTCTCCGCTGGTTTAGAAGATTTTCCTTTAACGGGTGGTGAACTGTCGGAGGAAGTAGCTTTTTTTCGCAATTTCTCATCCTGCGCTGATGTTGGAGTTGACTTTGTTCCATTCTTTGGCTTATCTTTCTTAGAATCCTTCCTCGACTGCTCCTGTACAGGTATTGAACTCGTCGATTCGGTAGTTTTTCGTGGCGAGATTTTGTCTCTAACAGTTTTCACCCCTAAGATCGTTTTGCTTTTCGCGTCTTTTACTTCCGAAGTAACTGTGTCTTTGCCATCTTTCGAACTCTGCGCAGCTTCTTTCTTCGCGCGTTCTTCTTCCAAAGCTGCTTCCTGTTTGGTTTCCTCTATGAATTCCTTGACGTCATCCGCCGCTTCTTCGACAACGTGTTTGGCTTCTTTCAAAATTCCAGAGAAGAAACCACCGCTCTTTTCTTTGGCCTCTTTTACTTCTTCAACAGCTTTGACTTTTCCAGTTTCTACTTTGTCTTTTACAGTCTTTTCCCCAGCTGCTATCTTGTCTTTCACAGCTTGCGCATCGTCCTTTAGTTCCTTCGTGACAGCCTCCTTGGATTCCTTGACGCTTTGCGCAAAACCTTCTGCGGTGTCCTTAACTTTCTCTCCAGCCTTCTGAGCAGTAGCTACAGTTTGTTCTTTCACTACTTTCGTTGTGTCTGCGACTTTTTGCACACCTTCGGAAACCTTTTCCGCTGTTTTGTCCTTAGTATCCTTGACTGCTGTCAGAGTTTTATCAGCTAAGTCCTGGACTTCAGAAGCTGCTGAGTCTTTTGCCTTTTTCGCATCTTGCAAGGCTTTCTCAGCAGCAGCTTTAGCCCTTGCTTCTTCTTCAGCAGCTTCCCTTTTCGTTTCGTCAAGGAATTCCTTAACGTCGTCAGCAGCTTCCTCAGCAGCGTGTTTAGCACCCTTAAATATTCCTGACAGGAACCCACTGCCCTTTTCTTTAGCTTTCTTAGCTTCCTTCGCAGCTTTGTCTTTGGTCGCAGTTGCAGTTTCTGCGACAGCTTCAGCACCTGCAGCTACTTTCTCCTTCGCTGCCTTTGCATCCTCTTTAATTTCCTTAGAAACTGCATCCTTCGTATCTTTAACACCCTTGGCCAGGTCTTCTGCAGTGTCTTTCACTTTTTCCCCAGCCTTCTGAGCAGTGGTTACGGTTTGATCTTTAACAGTTTTCGATACATCTGCGACTTTTTGTGCACCTTCAGAAACTTTTTCTGCTGCTTTATCCTTCGCGTCTTTAGCAGCAGTCACAGTTTTATCCTTAGCATCTTCCACAGCTGCGACAGTTTTCTCTGTCGCGTCCTTGATTTTCTCTCCTGCTTTCTGAGCATCAGCAACAGCTTTGTCCTTGATTGCTTTAGAATCTTCAGCAACTTTGTGGGCACCTTCAGTGATCTTTTCCGCTGCTTTATCCTTCGTATCTTTAACTACCGTTACAGTTTTATCTGCTGTGTCCTTTACAGCAGTAGCAGTTTTATCAGCAACGTCCTTGATTTCGGAAACTGCTGAATCCTTTGCCTTTTTCGCGTCTTGCACAGCTTTCTCAGCAGCTGCTTTCGCTTTGGCTTCTTCCTCAGCAGCTTCCTTCTTCGTGTCATCAAGGAATTCCTTAACGTCGTCAGCAGCTTCTTCAGCAGCGTGTTTAACGCCCTTGAAAATTCCTGAGAAGAAACCGCTGCTCTTTTCCTTGGCTTTCTTCGCTTCCTTCGCAGCTTTATCCTTCGCTGCTTCCGCTGTATCAGCGACAGCTTCCGCTCCAGCAGTTACTTTCTCTTTCACTGCTTTCGCATCGTCCTTAATTTCCTTCGCAACAGCATCCTTGCCTTCCTTTACTCCTTTCGCCAAGTCTTGGGCCTTGTCCTTAGCCGACTGCGCTGCCTTTTCAGCATCAGCAACAGCTTTGTCTTTAACTGCTTTGGATTCCTCAGCAACTTTCTGGGCACCTTCGGAGATCTTTTCCGCTGCTTTGTCCTTCGTATCCTTGACTGCTGTCGCTGTCTTGTCTTTTGCATCTTTCACAGCAGAGACGGTTTTATCAGCTGCGTCTTTCACACCGGAAACCGTATCGTCCTTCACCTTCTTCGCATCCTTCCAAGCTTCGTCTGCTGCGGCTTTTGCTCGAGCTTGTTCTTCAGCGGCTTCTTCCCTAGTTTTCTCCAAAAATTCCTTCACATCGTCCGTGGCTTCATCCGCAGAGTGTTTCACACCCTTGAAAATCCCTGAGAGAAATCCACTGCCCTTTTCCTTAGCTTTCTTGGCTTCTTTCGAAGCTTTATCTTTGGTCGCAGCTGCTGTTTCTGCGACAGCTTCAGCGCCTGCAGTTACTTTCTCCTTCACAGCTTTTGCATCGTCTTCAATTTCCTTAGCAACTGCTTCCTTTCCATCTTTAACGCCCTTCGCTACATCCTCTGCCGTATCCTTCATTTTTTCGCCAGCCTTTTGTGCAGTGGCTACTGTTTGGTCCTTAACTGCTTTGGTCGTGTCTACCACTTTTTGCACACCTTCAGAAACTTTGTCTGCTGCTTTATCCTTGGTATCCTTCACTACTGTGACTGTTTTGTCAGCAACGTCCTTCACTTCGGAAACAGCAGAATCCTTCGCCTTTTTCGCATCTTGCAAGGCTTTCTCAGCAGCTGCTTTCGCCTTCGCTTCTTCCTCCGCAGCTTCTTTCTTCGTATTGTCAAGGAATTCTTTGACATCATCGGTGGCTTCCTCAGCAGCATGTTTGGCGCCCTTGAAAATTCCTGAGAGGAACCCACTGCCCTTTTCTTTGGCTTTTTTAGCTTCCTTCGCAGCTTTGTCTTTGGTCGCAGATGCAGTTTCTGCGACAGCTTCAGCACCTGCAGCTACTTTTTCTTTCGCTGCTTTAGCGTCGTCCTTGATTTCTTTTACGACAGCGTCCTTGCCGTCTTTCATTCCTTTTCCAAAATCCTCTGCCGTGTCCTTGATTTTTTCACCCGCTTTCTGGGCATCAGCAACAGCTTTGTCCTTAACTGCCTTGGATTCCTCAGCAACTTTGTGGGCACCTTCAGTGATCTTTTCCGCTGCTTTATCCTTCGTATCTTTGACTGCAGCCACTGTCTTGTCTTTAGCATCTTTCACAGCTGAAACAGTTTTATCAGCTGCGTCCTTAACGCCAGAAACAACCGAGTCCTTCGCATCCTTAGTATCCTTCAACGCTTGCTCTGCGGCTGCCTTTGCTTTTGCTTCTTCCTCTTCAGCTTCCTTCTTGGTTTCGTCCAGGAATTCTTTCACATCATCAGTAGCTTCCTCAGCGGCATGTTTAACGCTCTTGAATATTCCGGAGAAGAAACCACTGCTCTTTTCCTTTGCTTTCTTTGCTTCTTTAGCTGCCTTGTCTTTCGCAGATTCAGCTGCGTCGGTCACTGCTTCCGCTCCTGCTGTTACCTTTTCTTTCACCGCTTTAGCATCATCCTTTATTTCTTTGCTAACTGCGTCCTTACCATCCTTCACACCCTGGCTAATGCCTTCAACCGTTTCCTTGATTTTTTCTCCTGCTTTCTGAGCGTCGGCTGTAGCTTGTTCCTTCGCAGCTTTCGACGTGTCTGCAATTTTCTGCACTCCTTCTAAAACTTTGTCTGCAGCTTTATCCTTTGCGTCCTTAACGGCAGTTACAGTTTTGTCTTTAGCATCTACCACAGTTGCGACAGTTTTATCAGTTGCATCCTTGACTTTTTCTGCTGCCTTCTGAGCATCAGTAGCAATTTTATCTTTTGCGGCTTTTGAAGCATCCGCGACTTTCTGTGCTTCTTCGGCTATTTTTTCTGCAGTTTTGTCCTTGGCATCCTTCACAGCAGATGCAGTTTTGTCAGCTGCATCCTTGACTTCCGATACAGCAGAATCTTTCGCCTTCTTTGCATCTTCGAGGGCTTTCTCAGCGGCAGCTTTGGCTCTAGCTTCTTCCTCAGCAGCTTCCTTCTTCGTTTCCTCGAGGAATTCTTTCGTATCGTCCGCGATATCTTCCGCAGTATGCTTAACGCCTTTAAATATTCCTGAGAGGAACCCACTGCCCTTTTCTTTAGCTTTCTTAGCTTCTTTCGCAGCTTTGTCTTTGGTCGCAACTGCTGTTTCTGCGACAGCTTCAGCACCTGCAGCTACTTTCTCCTTAACTGCTTTAGCATCATCCTTGATTTCTTTTACGACTGCGTCCTTGCCACCTTTCACTCCTTTTCCGACATCTTCTGCCGTATCCTTTACTTTCTCCCCAGCCTTCTGAGCGGTGGCTACAGTTTGATCTTTGACCGATTTTGATACGTCTGCGACTTTTTGCGAACCTTCGGATACTTTTTCTGCTACTTTATCCTTAGCATCCTTAACTGCGGTGGTTGTCTTGTCCGTTGCGTCCTTCACAGCAGTGACAGTTTTATCAGCAACGTCCTTAACTTCAGAAACAGCTGAATCCTTCGCTTTTTTTGCATCTTCCAAGGCTTTCTCAGCGGCAGCTTTGGCTTTAGCCTCTTCCTCAACAGCTTCCTTCTTAGTTTCGTCAAGGAATTCCTTCACATCGTCAGTAGCTTCCTCGGCAGCGTGTTTGGCGCCCTTGAAGATTCCAGAAAGGAATCCACTGCCCTTTTCTTTAGCTTTCTTAGCTTCCTTCGCAGCTTTGTCTTTGGTCGCAGCTGCTGTTTCTGCGACAGCTTCAGCACCTGCGGCTACTTTCTCCTTCGCTGCTTTAGCATCGTCCTTAATTTCTTTAGCGACTGCGTCCTTGGTGTCTTTAACACCCTTCGCCAGGTCTTCTGCGGTGTCCTTTACCTTTTCTCCTGCCTTTTGGGCACCGGAAACGGCTTGGTCTTTAGCTTCTTTCGACACATCTACAATTTTCTGGGTTTCTTCGGTAATTTTTTCCGCTGTTTTATCCTTAGCGTCCTTCACAGCCGTGATGGTTTTGTCAGCTGCATCCTTGGCGCTAGAAACTGCTGAATCCTTGACCTTTTTCGCGTCCTGCAAAGCTTTCTCAGCAGCCGATTTTGCTTTGGCTTCTTCCTCTTCAGCTTCCTTCTTTGTCTCGTCAAGGAATTCTTTGACGTCATCGGTAGCTTCTTCAGCGGCGTGTTTCGCACTCTTGAAAATTCCTGAGAAGAAACCGCTGCTCTTTTCCTTGGCTTTCTTCGCTTCCTTTGCAGCTTTATCCTTCGCTGCTTCCGCTGTATCAGCGACAGCTTCCGCTCCAGCTGTTACTTTCTCTTTCACTGCTTTCGCATCGTCCTTAATTTCCTTTGCGACAGCATCTTTGCCTTCCTTTACTCCTTTAGCCAAGTCTTGGGCCTTGTCCTTCGCTGATTGCGTTGTCTTTTCAGCATCAGCAACAGCTTTGTCCTTGATTGCTTTAGAATCTTCAGCAATTTTTTGTGCACCTTCAGAGATCTTTTCCGCTGCTTTGTCCTTCGTATCCTTGACTGCTGTCACTGTCTTGTCTTTTGCATCTTTCACAGCTGAGACGGTTTTATCAGCTGCGTCTTTCACACCGGAAACTGTTTCGTCCTTGGCCTTTTTCGCGTCTTTCAACGCTTGCTCAGCAGCAGCTTTCGCTCTGGCTTCTTCCTCAGCAGCTTCCTTCTTCGTTTCCTCGAGGAATTCTTTCGTATCGTCCGCGATATCTTCCGCGGTATGCTTAACGCCTTTAAATATTCCTGAGAGGAATCCACTGCCCTTTTCTTTAGCCTTCTTAGCTTCTTTCGCAGCTTTGTCTTTGGTTGCAGCTGCTGTTTCGGCGACAGCTTCAGCACCTGCAGCTACTTTCTCCTTCGCTGCTTTAGCATCTTCCTTGATTTCCTTTGCAACTGCGTCCTTCGTATCCCTGGCACCCTTCGACAAATCTTCTGCTGTGTCCTTGATTTTTTCTCCTGCCTTTTGGGCAGTGGATACAGTCTCGTCTTTAACTGTTTTCGTTGTGTCTGCGACTTTTTGCACACCTTCGGATACTTTTTCTGCTGCTTTGTCCTTCGTATCCTTGACAGCTGTTACTGTCTTGTCTTTGGCATCTTTCACAGCTGACACCGTTTTATCAGCTGCATCTTTCACACCAGAAACTGCAGAATCTTTCGCTTTCTTCGCATCTTCCAAGGCTTTCTCAGCAGCTGCTTTGGCTTTTGCTTCTTCCTCCTCAGCTTCCTTCTTGGTTTCGTCAAGGAATTCTTTGACGTCATCGGTGGCTTCCTCAGCAGCATGTTTGGCGCTCTTGAATATTCCTGAGAAGAATCCACCAGTTTTCTCTTTAGCTTTCTTGGCTTCCTTCGCAGCTTTGTCCTTCGTCGCAGCTGCAGCATCAGCAACAGCTTCAGCACCGGCTGCAACTTTTTCCTTTACTACTTTCGCGTCATCCTTAATTTCCTTGGCGACTGCGTCCTTTCCATCCTTAACTCCTTGAGCTAAATCTTCAGCCGCGTCTTTAACCTTTTCCCCTGCCTTCTGAGCACCTGCAACTGCTTCATCTTTCGCCACTTTCGATGCATCTGTCACTTTTTGGATACCTTCAGAAACTTTCTCCGCAGCTTTGTCCTTCGTGTCCTTCACCGCAGTTACCGTTTTATCCTTTGCATCTTCCACAGCAGCGACGGTTTTGTCAGTTGCGTCCTTGATTTTTTCTCCTGCCTTTTGAGCATCAACGACAGCTTTGTCCTTAACAGCTTTAGATGCGTCTGCGATTTTTTCTGCGTCCTCAGAAACTTTTTCTACAACTTTATCCTTAGCATCCTTGACCCCAGTTACTGTCTTGTCTTTAGCGTCCTTTACTACTGTTGCAGTTTTTTCAGCTAAGTCCTTGACTTCAGACACTGCTGAGTCTTTTGTCTTTTTCGCGTCTTGCAAGGCTTTCTCAGCGGCAGCTTTGGCTCTAGCTTCTTCCTCAGCAGCTTCCTTCTTCGTTTCGTCAAGGAATTCCTTCACGTCCTCAGCAGTTTCCTCGGCAGCGTGTTTTGCACTCTTGAAAATTCCCGAGAGGAATCCACTTCCCTTTTCCTTAGCTTTCTTAGCTTCCTTCGCAGCTTTGTCTTTTGTTGCAGCTGCGGTTTCTGCGACAGCTTCAGCACCTGCAGCTACTTTCTCTTTCGCTGCCTTAGCATCTTCCTTGACTTCCTTAGCAACGGCATCCTTCGCATCCTTAACACCCTTGGCCAGGTCTTCTGCAGTGTCCTTTACTTTTTCTCCAGCTTTCTCAGCAGTGGCTACAGTTTCTTCTTTAACGGTTTTCGTTGTGTCTGCGACTTTTTGCACACCTTCGGATACTTTTTCTGCTGCTTTGTCCTTCGTATCCTTGACTGCTATTACTGTCTTCTCTTTGGCATCTTTCACAGCTGACACGGTTTTATCAGCTGCATCTTTCGCACCGGACACTGCAGAATCTTTCGCTTTTTTCGCATCTTCCAAGGCTTTCTCAGCAGCTGCTTTGGCTTTTGCTTCTTCTTCCTCAGCTTCCTTCTTGGTTTCGTCAAGGAATTCTTTTACGTCATCGGTGGCTTCCTCAGCGGCATGTTTGGCGCTCTTAAAGATTCCTGAGAAGAATCCTCCAGTTTTTTCCTTAGCTTTCTTGGCTTCCTTAGCAGCTTTCTCCTTGGCTGTTTCCGCTGTATCAGCGACAGCTTCAGCACCTGCAGCCACTTTCTCCTTGGCCATTTTCGCGTCGTCCTTGATTTCTTTAGCGACTGCATCCTTGGTATCTTTAACACCCTTCGCCAAACCTTCCGCCGTGTCCTTAATTTTCTCGTCTACCTTCTTCACATCCTCGGACACTTTTTCCACCGTCTTTTCTTTCACTTCTTTGACCACTTGCACTGTTTTATCCTTGGCTTCCTTGACGTCCTTGACGACCGTGTCTTTGGCTTTTTCGGCGTCCTTGGCCTGCTTGGCAGCTTCTTCCGTAGCTTCCTGCTTTGTTTCGTGGAGGAATTCGTTTATATCCTCGGCAGCTTCCTCCGCCGCGTGTTTCGCACCTTTGAAAATCCCCGCAAGGAACCCACCTGTTTTTTCCTTGGATTTCGTCGCCTCCTGCGCTGCTTTTTCGCCGACGTTTTCCACGCTGCTTGCCGCAGCGTCGATCGTCGCCGCCACTTCTTCCTTCCCTGCTTTCACATCATGTTTAACGTCCTTAACAACACCTGCAGCTTTGTCCTTGAGAGACTTCACATCCTTCTTCCCATCTTCGACGATTCCTTCGATTTTCTCAGCTTTTTTCGTCGTTTCCGCTACCTCCGGAATCGAAGCAATTATATTGGCAGTGTTCCTCGTGTCTTCGAGGAACTTTGCCGTTGCTTCTCGAAGGTTTTCGTTATCACTGTCCGAGGACGTTTGCAAGGAAGGACTCTTCTCCTTGGACCTACTCCTCGATCCTCTCGACAACTTTGGACTTCTGAACCTTCCGAATATTCCGGTTCCTTTGTCCTTGTCCGCCGAGTCGGAGGACACTTTCTTCCCTTCTATTTCGCTGTCGGTGTCAGTGTCCTCTTTCTTCTCAGCTTTCCCAGTGGGCATGTAATTCGTTTTCTCTGCCAATTGCTTGGTATCTTGAAGGAGTTTAGCCGTGGCTTGCCGAAGTTCTTCGTCTCCGCTGTCGAAGGACGTGTCCTTGGACACACTGGCTTCCCTGGACTTGCTTCTTTTTTTACTCTTGAGCTTAGGGCTCTTAAACATTCCGAAGAAACCACCACTCTTGTCCTTGCCATCTTCCGTTTCCTTCTCACCTTCGACTTCCGGTTTCGACGGAAGATCTTTTCCCGTCAGATCCTTCTTCTCCACTTCCGGTTTCATCTTTGTTTCGGCTTTTAGTTTGCTGTGAGCGGTTTGCACGTCGTACGAGTGTCCGCTAACCCTGTCTAGCGGCACGTCGACATCGTAATTTTCATCCGCGGCGAATGTGGGGATTTTCTCCTTGACTTCCGGTTCCTTGAGCCTCGGAACTTCCGCCGTCATCGTAGACTCGGCCAGCTTCTTCGTGTCGTCGAGGAATTTCTCCGTTGTCAGTCTGACCTCCTCGTCGCCGCTGTCGAACGAAGTTTCCTTCGATTTCGATTGTCTCTTTTCTTTAGATTTTGGGCTCTTGAAAATCCCGAAGAAGACACTGCCTTTTTCCTTTCCTTCATCGCCGGAATCTGCCGTTTCCTCCGCCACTTTTTCGGCTTTTTCCTTCTTCTTCCCAACTTCCTCAGCCACCTTTTCCGGTTTTTCCTTCGTCTTGACAGTTTCCTTCGTGATTTTCACGCTTTCTTTCGTAACTTTTATTTCTCCTGGTACTTTGTGTTCCGCTGTTCCGTTGACTGTGCTTTTAGCCGACGATTTTACCGGTGATTTTATCGCACTGTCGACGTGATCCAATCCTTCTCCGTTGATCCTGCTAGGCGATTCTCGCAGGACTTCTGCCATTCTCCTCGAATCGTCTAGGAAGAGTTGAGTGGCCGTTCTGACGTCACCAGTCGCCTCAGTTTCCGGTAGAATTTCCGGTGCTGTTGCCTGCAGCATAACCGTGGTTTTCGCTTCCTCATCTCCACTGTCGAAGGACGTATCCTTGGATCCCTTGGACCTGCTTCTCTTCAATTTTGTTCCCTTGAAAATTCCCGACAACACACCGCCCGATTTCTCTTTGCCTTTCTTCACCGGTTCTTCCTTTTCCTCGTCAGTTTTCCTCGCGCTATAAACGACTTCGTAGGCAGAGGGTTTGCTGTCCACTGGAACGGGACTTGTTTTCCTTTCCAGTTGAAGAGATTTAGGGACAGATTTTTCGTCTTTTCGTTGTAGAGTATCTCTCGTAGGACTGAGTCCTTTCTCGTCGACTTCCTTGCCTTCCTTGGACAATTTTTCCTTCTCGCTGACGACCTCCGACTTGGGGGCTTTTTCCTCAATGACCTTAGTCGTGCTGACGATCAACGAGGACGTCTGCCCAGGCGGCAAATCTCGCCTGGCAGTTTCGACCAGTTGAGTCGTCGTTGTCGTAGGTTCGAATTCACGTATCGTCGTGGTTTTGCTGACCACCGACTGACCCAACGAAGGGTCATCCCTAATCGTCACGACTGTCTTGGTGGAAACTACGGACCCCTTGGAGTCCCCTACCCCGCCCTTTTTGTCGCGATATTGTTTTACTATCAACGGTTCTACACTGTCTACTTCCTTGGAGGTATTTTCCTCCAAGAATAGAATGGATTTCTGACCTAAAGCACCTCCCGCCTCTTTACTGTCTCGCGCATCATCATCATCATCATCATAAATCACCGACCACCCTTCCTTCGCTAACTTCCCCTTCTCTTTCTCAGCATCTGCTATTACACCTGTTAATTAAGTATCACATATTTTAGCTATCTGTAAAGGGTATCACAGTACAATCAACACATGATTTTTTTTTTGCTTATGGTAATTGTCATTCTTTTCGTCATCATTAGTGTAAGCCGCCTCGCTCGAGATTGCTCATTGATTGATCAGCGGTTAGACTGCCGTGTAGTTTGTGCGTAGAGTGTACGTGCCGTGGAGCAGCCATCCTCCTCGAATTTAACACGCGAAAGAAGTTTAAAAAAAGAAGAAGGGAGAAAAACAACTCTTTGCCAGTTGCACGGTGTTTGTGTGTAAGGAAATTTTGCCTCGGCGAGAAGACACGGTTATTGGCAGAGCTGGCGGTAATCGATTTTAGTGAGATTTTAGTCACAGCGAAAGGGGAGAAAATTGTTTGGATCGACAGCTGCTCCGTGCGCCCACACACAGTCAGGCCACACTCACACACACACACACACACACATACACACACAGACACGCGCGCGCGCGCGCACAGAGAGACATACAGACGTAGGTTCATGCAACGGTAAATAATCGTGGCAAGAACCTCGCTGAAACGAATAGTAAAGCCTGGGACGATTAGTGGGACGGTCGAGTAGGACGCAGAGTTCGCTGAAAAGGGAAAAATAAGTCCCGCTGTTACAGAGAGAAGCAAGCTTTTGTTTTAGAGACTCGGCCTGCTCCTCAGCCGCTTCCGGTTTCCTGCCGGTCAGGGTCCAGGAGAAAACGAAAATAACGAGAAGGCGATAGTCGTTTGTCGCTCGCGCCAAGCTAGAAAAATTAATCGCACAGCCGTGAATCGTGTTCGGCGTGACCGAGCTGCGTTTTACGCAAAGTTCACACGATTTCCCCCGTTTCAGGCTGGAAAAACATGCAGAAACGTTGCTCACGCCGTTAGGCGCATTGCCTAGTGACAGAAATCCCAAGGAACATTGAAACATCCTTGAAAAAGGATCGTGAAAATTAGTGCTCCATGGTCCGGTCACGTGATAACTATAAAGACGATAAGAAGAGAGGGATGCAGAAATGGCAGGTAAAATTCGTATAAGATTAGGGCAAAAAAGAGAGGTAAACATGGTGTAAGAGTGTGCCATGCGATTATCGAGAGATCATGCCGTTGAGAAAAAGTTTGTTAAACAAAATTCCTCCCAGGTAGAAGCTCTGCCCCGCGGCCCGGCGTTTTGTATAATTCTTTTTTTTATTTGGAAACCTAGAGGAAGCTTTGGGACTTACCGGAAACGATTCTGCTGGCGTCGGCCATGACCCTCTGCCGTTTCTCCGCGTCGTCCGGTTCGTCCCTGGACTTTTTATTCATCGTATCGGTCACCTTACACTTGTGCTCGACGAAATCCGCCATCATGTCCCCGAACTCCTTCTCGTCGCTGGCGTACTTGTCTTTCACGGGGGTCGACGTTCCGTTCGGTACCGTGCCGTTCGTTATCGTGACATGCTGTTTTACTGTCGGGTGCAGAAAATCGCGCGGTGAAAATCACGCGTGTATTTACGAAGAAGAAAGCACAGCCGCATCGTCGACGGATTTCAAGGAAACCCAAATTGTGGGGGAGAAAAAAAGATTTGCTCGCCGGGAAGTCATGGCTCTGTTTAAAGATTCTTTTCTTAGGTTCTTAGATGGTGAGCAAAATTTTTGTTCTCTCGTTAAGTCACGTCTAAGATCGGCTGAAAGCAGTGTGGCGGAGATTGTTCTATAGTTCCAAGTGAGTATCGCTAGTCGGGGCACGTATGAATTGCTAAAACGAGTTACGTCGTGCGAGTGTGAAGTGAAAAACGATTTGCGATGACGAGAAGTCGTGCAGATGGCATTGAAAGGCCGTCATCGCTAAGCGGAGAATGTTGAAAACACGTAAGTGTCGTGATTCAGTGTACCTGGCTTGCTCGTGAGTAATTTTACCGATCTGTCACTGCGCTCGTATGTATAGGCGTCAACAATTCTCAGCGAGTTTTACGGCACAAAAAAGGTCGAATGTCATCGTAAAGAAGGCTTCTAAGGCCTTTCGCAAAAATCTCCATTTTTTCTATCGCGAGATTATATTTTCCAAGACCAAGGCATGTAAAATTTTGATTTTCTTGAGGACAGGTTTTACTTACTTCGTTTGTCCAGCACGCTGCTACTGAGGTCTTCCACTGATTCCGAGTCCTGCAATAGAAATTCAACAATGACGACAATTACGAGTAGTTCTCACGATCTTGAGAAACTCAGATAAAATCGTCCGGCGGGAAAGAAGCAATGAGAGTTAATGAATACGTCTGAGAATCTTCAGTACTAAGAACTACGTTTTAATTAACGCTTAATGAGTCAGTCGAGTGGCGGGGATGAGAAAAGAGTAGAATATCAATTGTTCGAAGCAAGTTGATTGAATGTTTGTTAGATAATCACGAACCTTCATTCTGTCCGGTTCTTCGTAATCTGGGTCCATTTTTGGGTCCATCGTGGCGTCCCTTCGCAGGGATGTGTCCCTCGAAGGGCCCAATTCTTCCTTGAGGGAATCGAAGCCAGGCTGATCCAGTCTGACCCTCGTCAAGGCTTTCTCCACATCGTCTGTCACTAGTTCAACGTTAAATATACATTTATTAACAATATCTTCGCGGCCGATCTTGTTAAGCCCTTTTTCCAAAGCGTTACCTGCAACACAAGGGAAAGAAAATCTCACACACGTTGCACATTTTATCATACTTATCAATTTAACAAAATGACAAAATTCCTAAGTCCCCTAATGAATATTCTTGATTTACATTTCTTTTTATAAAATCACTTTCAAGGACAACGGACCTGTACTCGTTGGACATCGCCTCGAACTGATTCTACAAAACCTCTCTACGTTGGACGATCTTCGGAACACAACGAGCAATTCACTGGTAAAGGAATCAGTCGTCTGATTTCCGTAGGCTTGATACAAAGATATAAACATTTTGCCAAACAAAGTTAATTAAAAAAACCAGCACAATTCTTGATTTCACAGAAAGAAACCAGGGTATTAATCGTTCCCCTCGGGTGTGTCAGCAGGGAAAATTGTTGACGAAGGCCGGCACGTCGCGCGAATCGTCCGATAAAATGCGATTTGTCGTTTCACAATGCGAGAACGTAGAAGGCGGTCGTCGAGCATATAGCGAGCTACTGTCGGACGATTGCGGCAATGTTTTTACGCGCGTTGGACGGTATGCTGTTGCAGGCCGATTAGCGTTCGCGAGAATCTCTTGCCCGCAAGGGGAAGGGGAGGGGTCTTCAAGGGGGCAAGGGGGGGGGGGGATCTTGCTCTTATGTCAGGTATAATAATGCACGATGAGATCATCAACTACGTTGCTGCCGAGATTCCACGCGTCTGACTAAGCCTCCGCCGTTCGACCTTACGGAGGAACAGGTTTTTTTGTTTTTCATCCTCACGCATCGCGGAAGGCACGTCGACCGGCTGATAAAAATACCGAGGACGCAAGGTTTAACCCCGTCAAGCGTGTTTGCCGTGACGTAAAAGCCGATTTGACCGGATGATCGTGAGGTCATGTAATCGTTTAATAAGGAGAAAAAGTCACGAGCCCGGCCCGTCTGACCAATTTTGCCTTACCCTACTCTCCAGTCTCCGGGCCAATTGTCTGGTGAAACGATCGTAGGGATTTATGAATGGAATTTTCACTCACCGGTGGCTTTGTTGCCGTAACTTTGCCAAAGTTTGAACATGGCTGCAGCCTGCTGGGCGGGTTTATCGGGGTACTGTTGCTTGATTTGCGAAACTTCGTTAGGTGGGATGTTCAACTCCTCCGCCAGTTTTTCCCAGTCCTTATCCAGGAGATTGGCAATATCCGTCAGTCGAATGGTTGCCCTGTGAATAGTGTCCGGTCGACCTGGAATCATGAAAATCCCCGGAGACCATTAAACCCTGTTTTTCAAATGTTCTTCCCTCTTGCACCGCTTGTCTCTTCATTTTCTGACTCTAATTAATGACGATCGACAGATTAATTGCCAATTGACTCACTGATTCCACCGTCGCGAAGGAAACTGTAGTTCTTGGAGAGTTCGAGCAAATCGAGTTCAGAGACAGCGGTTTCCGGTGAAATTTTCTCCGGCAAAAGGATGTTGAGGGTGCAGATGGGGGTTTGCGGGGGTTCGCCCTTGGGGACCTTGGGTTCGCTCATGAATATAATTCGGCCCATCATGTCCGTCGCATCGGGGTCCTTGACTCGCGTGGTAAATGGGACACGATTCTCCTTGAACGCGCGGAACGGAAGTTGC
The DNA here is from genome assembly GCA_963989215.1 of Hedychridium roseum. Taxonomy (NCBI): domain Eukaryota; kingdom Metazoa; phylum Arthropoda; class Insecta; order Hymenoptera; family Chrysididae; genus Hedychridium; species Hedychridium roseum. Next base: position 544,302 of record OZ022321.1, read on the forward strand.
AGTTGTTCTCCGCTCTTGAGCACCGGTACCAAGTTTCCGGCGAATTCCATGTACTGGGTTTTACCTTCCAAAACCTACAGGAAACAAATGGTTCCACAAGAATATTAATCATGATCAGTCATTGTCTTTTGATTTTTAAATATTTTTTTGCTGTAGAATTTAAAATCAGGATATTACCTCTACGTCCCTGCTCTTGGCGACCTCCGTGAAGTGTTCCTGATGTTCCAGGGTCTTATCTTCCTTATCATCGGTCATGCAGAACACCCGCAGCCTTGCTTCCAGTGGATCTACTCGTTTGGCGAACACTACGAACCTGGAAACGAAGGATCAAATGGTATTAAGTGAAGGTAAATCATTTTTAAAAAAAGTCGGTGCAGTTTTAAGAGTTTGCACACGTACTTAGCCATGAAGGGCACATGGGTGGCGTGCGTGTACAATTCCGTGGCCATTTTCGTGGCCTCGGAGATATTCCGGCAATCCATGAGCCAGAATCTCGCGGACACAGTTGTCGTGAAGGAAACGCAGTCCTTGACGAAGGTCAGTGGTGTGGATCCTGTGACGTCCTCCCAGACTGCCCGAGACTGACCCCCTGAACGACATACATGTCAAGTCCAATAACATTATTAAAATATGTCCGTGCTGCGAGTGCGCTGGTGGAGCAGGTGAAGTGTCAAGTGTGAGGTCACTGGACCGAGATTAAATACTTTATCAGGACACTATAAACCTAATTTCATCATTGATTGAATCTTGAAAAAAAAGGAATACACGAAGCAACATTAAAGTTATTGTTTTTTGTTGAAATAGGTAGTTAATTTCGTCCAGGGTGTGCTGTTGTGACGTGCTTGACATTAGTGTAGGTAGAACCTAGGACCAAAGGCGTGTTTACCCGGATGAAAATGCTTGCGAAATAAAGGAGAAGCGGCATCCATGAAAAACGCCGTGAAAGAAGCTGCTCGCGCGCGAGTATCAGGCAAATGAGAGAAGAATTGGTGAACCGGGCAATGTTTTGTCCGTGTGTCCGTGTGTCCGTGTGTGTTGGTTTATTTACAGAGATTCGACGTCTCGTTTAGCGAAAGGGTGGCTCGCGACTGTTTGTTTAACGAAGCCTTTAAATCCGTGTGAAATGGGGCCAAAGAAAAGTCGGAGGCACGGTAATCGGTGCAGTTGTGTAGTCATTGTTCGTCGGATAATCGTCGGGTATCATTAAATACACATCATTACGGTCTAGAGTACACAAAAATCTGAGGAAGCAAAGTTTCACACATGTCGTACATTGGATTAAAAGTCTATTTATCGAAGCGGTTTACCAGTCAAACGAATGTGCTGAAACAAAAACTGTTACGTTAACGCTTACGATGAGCTAGGGAATAAAAGTTGATCTACATTAATTAATAGTCCATACCTAAATGACTCAATCCTAACAATATGCAAGCATTAACAATGAATCACAACAAGATATGTATACAACAATGGTACTCAACACATGTTTCCATGAAACATTCAGCTCTGTACCATCTCGCCTTTGAATCTCTGTCCGACAGTCCGCGTTACGTTATCCCAGTTGATCCTCGTTTATCAAAGTTCCCGGGGGGGGGGAGGAAAAAAAGGGGATGAGCAATGCAGGGGAGCAATGACGGAGGGGATTGCGCTTGAAAGGAAGCTTTCGACTGAGAGATACTCGTGAGGCGAACTAAGCTTTACTGATGAAAATGAAAGCACGAGGATGCAAGGTCGGCCTGGTTGGACTCGTTCCGGCGCCATCCATTTGGCAAAAACCCTTTGAGCGCCAAGATTTTTGGCTCGGAATACCTGGCAAGCTTCTACGGCATCGTTCTTCAACCGTGTCGGGAGGAAACTGTTGAGCGATTAATTCTTAAGGAGCATTCCTCCCACGGGAACGAATTGTTCCCACAGGCCGACCTTCTTCGATGCGTTGAACCAGCTACCATGAGTTCAACATGCTCGTCGCTAAACCAAAACTACGCTTCTGTATCAACGGCTACGATTTTATGCAGATTTGCAAAAGTGGTCAACGGCATTAGCCACGCAGTTGTGACAGTACTTGAGAGAAAAAACGATCGTCTACGCATCGCGGCATGCTTGCTAAACTACGAGTTAATAAACTTAATAACAGAAGACCTACGAAGCAACGGGGAATGACGGTTTAACGATTTTCGGACAAGCTTTGGAATATTTCTCAACGATCTCATAGAATGTAATTCCTTTAGCTGAAGCTGACAATTTCCCAGGTTCAGTTTGGACCGACACCCAACAGATTCGAAGAGAAATATTCAGTATTTTTGCCGGAAGTTTCGAAATTGCCATTGACCCATTGCTCGTACGATTTTACGGAAACGATACCGCGTTGATGATGAAATCTAGAGCCGCTATCGGTGAGAGATCTTCCGGTAAGACGGTACGCTGCTCTACAATGTTACGTGCAAGCATATATTACCAGTTATGCTGCAGAGAAGCCTGAGGGTTGGCGCATCACCGGAGTATTGGTTGATCATCCCTTTGCTAGCTGCCTGGGGCACTGGGATAGTCAGAGTTATAGGTTTGTGGAACTTCCGGCGTCTTGGCTCAACGGTGACGATTGGCGAAACTGCTACACGGTTCCCTAGAAGCTTGGCAACGAGGTCCGCAGGGATTGGATGGGCCTGGAAACCAATGAAAAATAATCTTTAACTCTCCGAAGGCTTCCCACCTAGCTCACAAAGGCAGTCCTAAGGAAAAGACTGTTACCTGTAGACCAACTCGGATCTTCTTGGTCAACGCTGCCGGCGGGAAGACGGCTTGGACCTGCGGAACTGCCGAGGAAGAAACTGTACCCCCTTCCGGTCCGACGGCATGAACTTCCTGTCTGATTCTCGACACAACGGCGAAGTAATGCGGAAAATCGACGGTGAGTATTCTAACAATTCTTGACGTTTGGAGATCCTCCAGCTGGCTTAGCTCTAACAACACGTCAGGATTTTCATTGGTACAGGGGAAACTGATGAAGCTTTTCTAGGTGCTGATCAATGTTTTACCTTCTCCCTCAAAGCTCTCGTTAAGCACATCCTGGACAGCTTCTTCACTGGCTTCCAAGGTGTGCTCACGCCAGGTTTCCCCATTGTCTGATCGCAGTATAACAATTTCCCTTTCCTTGCCTCGCAAGGAAGCGAAGTGGGGTACTTCTATGATGACAGGCCTAAGTGATAGAAGCCAAACCATTAGACTACTAGGCCTGAAGGGCATTGGTTGGCTTGGTAAAGTGATTGACTAACCCCAAGAACTTGGCGCCAACGGGTCCCAGTTCTAAAATGCGGCTGGCCAAGGCTTCTCCTTCCATCAAGGGTGGTGGGTTGGTGAGTTTGTCTCTCCTGAGGTACCTGCAGGTCACTCTCATTGGCATAGCTGCCTTGCGGGGTGGAACTATGACCCTGACACCGCTGTGTCTGCAGCCACGCATTGCCCCACCCCTGGCGTCCACCAGGAACGAGACCAGGAAGCTGTTTCCCACAAAAGAGGTGAATTTTAACAAATGTTCATCGTCCTACGTCAACGCCTCGGCGTCGGGTGATCGAACGAAGCTACGATGACGAGGAATTAGTCGTGCGTCTCAATTCCCATAGCGTCATTTCTCGTATGACGAAATTATAACGATGAGACGGGTCTGTACGCGTGTGTGCTTTACTGAAAAAGGTTTATCGTGTCAAGATGAAACGGTGAAACGAGTGCCTCCACCTCTGCTATGTTCGTGTACGATGTGACATTAAGTGCATTGTCTTTGTCAGTTTGGTAGTTTGGTAGTTTGCTAAAAGAAGCCATGGTAAGGTAAACTGAGAACTTACGTTGCTCGTGAAAACGTAAAGAGTAGTGTGTAAGCAACATGAAGTCATGGCCATTGTCCATAAATTATGTTCTGTGAAATTTTCAACAAGGAACCATTTCTTAACACTCTAAGGACTTTCTCCAAGAGTTATAGTTATTTTCTGATGATCGAATTGTCGTTTCCTTGACATATTAAATGGACCTGGCTCGTCAGAATGAAATACGTAGAAACTACATGTAAACGAGCGTTGTTGCACAGTCTATAGCTCTGTATTAGACATTCTCTGGAGGGATACAACGGCTGCAAGCGCTAAACCAACGAATAACATCGATAAATGCTGAGGAAAGTGATCTGGTCCGACTGAGTGTTCAGTCTTACAGTTGTACAAGTCCGTGATTGTGTTCCGCTTATAAACCTCGTGTGAGTTGTCTGCTGGAAACGTTTGAATAATACGCGCACAGTGAATGAAGGCCCAGTGTTTTGCGTGTTTGGAAAAATTCTTTGGCTTTTTTCGTTGGTATCAATTTCCTCGGGATTAGAATCCCTTTGTTCGTGATTCACTGTGCGACATACTGCTCGGTAAGAAACATAATGTGATGCTGATACACTGCGGGTAGCGTCTAGCGTTGGCACTACGGGGCTTTGTGCAGCGGTTAAGAAAAAAAGGTGTAGAACGAAATGAGAAGTGAATCGACGAGCGAAACGGCAACTGGCAGAAGCTAAGATTCAAGAGATGGTCACTTACTTTCTCCACTGTGGAATTCTGCGAGTAGCGCAAATAAAATAACACAGCGGATCGGAAACAAAACAAAAGACGCGTTAGTATCTTCGTCAGGTTGGAACGAGCGGAATGAGGATGATGGATCCTTTGCCAAACTTTACAGATTCTTTTTTCATTGCTTTGCAATAATAATTATGTATTATAGCTGACCCGCGCGGCAACAATCCATTCACACTGTGCGATAAACAGGCGAAAAAAGGGGAGGGCAATGGCGGAAAAACGGATCGCATTCCAAAATCTGCAATCAGCACGAAAATCATTGCCACGGGATGTCGCCAATCGTGTGATGTCGATGACGATGATCACCGAAAACAAATCATAGCTAAATAGCAGAAATTATTAAGGGGCGTTTAAACGTTTTGTTCAAATTCAAAATAACACCAACGCCAAGAGCAGCTACTAAAAGCAGCTATAAGAGTCCTATTTTTTTGTTCTCGACATTGTAAATTGCCAGGAAAAAATCGGGCAAATGGCAAGATTAACTACTTTTCATAACGTATAAAACCTGTAGATTAGAATTACAGACCAGAAGATATTCACCATAATTTTATCTCGTTCGAAAAATGTCTCCATGTTTTTTCTTTGGATTAAAAAAATTAGTGGAGCGAGGCTCCATCGGTTAACGTGTAATTATTATATTTTAGATAAACGTAAAAATTCTACGACATGCTGTATTGGTATTAGCGACCGACACCTTTATAAAATCCTGGCTTATCCTTTTCCGCGTGAATACGTACTTTCGGTAATTAAGTGTTAGGGCTTCTAATGAGGCTGCTCGCGAATTAAGAGGCAAATAATAAAAGGGGTATAGCGTGTACCTGTCCCTCCACATTCCTTGTCCTTTCGCCACGGTACCGAGGGCTGCCAGCGACGTGTCTAAGGACTCTAGGGACGAGCTGAACTCGGAACAGAACCGTCATTAACATTATCGCCATTTACGTGAGCAGAAGGCGTGCTACATGCTCTCTCTTTCTTTTTCCTTCGTGCAGAACTCGCTCCCCTCTCTACCGGTCCTTTGGCAGTGCCCTTCGAATCGTGTTAGCTACGTGCGAGGGTGCAAATCGTGCACCCGGCAAAGACAGTCATCGAATCCAATCGACGTGCGATTAAAGAATTTACAAATTTTCTCAGCCATTAAGTCGTGGTAATTTCAATTGGCGTAAATGCGCGCTTGTGGATTCGTACGACTGCTTTTATCTGTGCATCGAGTTAATCAACACGTGTACTATCCAAGTGCGTCAGGAAATAATTGACCGTGGAGGACGAGGGGGAAGACTTAGAAACGTAACGCTTTTCGATACGCCATTCTTGCCACACGTTTTACTACTCTAAACCAACGTACCGTGCTCTAATCGCGCTGAAATCGTGTTACGTACAGTCCTCATGACGTCTAATTTGTTATTACATAATGGAAAGCGTGCTGGTCGCCAAACAAGAATTTTTCTACGATTTTCAATTGCATGCGATTGACCGCAACGTAGTAGAAAACGTAAGTTCGATAAATAAGGGTGTTAAAAAATCGAGGAGATATTTCGAGGACATGGCGGGGAAAATAATCGTAACAGGCAGAGTATCGTTAAAATTGGAGCATGCATTTTTCGAGTCCCAACCCTTAACTAGAACGGCGAAGGAAAATCTTTGCAAAGAACGACAGTCTTAATTGTACTTGAAGCGGCAACGTGTTAGGACGACACTACGTGTCTCAGTGTTAATGTATGACGAATGGATGGGAAAATAAAGGTGAACGATGTCGCCAGTTAAGAGTTAAGATGATGGAAATCGAGAATAACGATGAGATCAGAGCCAGTCTAACGGGGTTAATCAGAGCGGGAATCTTTCACACATCACGTCACACTATATCACACTATAATACACAACATTATTGCTCGGGAATTTGGAATTTCGGTCGTCTCTCTTTCCCCAGTGGTTAACGACAAATCTTCGTGCAGAGCACTCTGTAATTTTCTCTCATCATTTTCAAAACATTCGAAATATCATGGGCAATCCTTTTGTTAATATCAATTTCTCGACTCTATCGCGAGGCATTTCTTTTTCATCTGTGCTGACTGATATGACCGGAAGTGAGAATCTAGGGATACATACCCGACGTGAACAGGGTGTCTGTTGATGTCAACGTTGTCTGGCTTCAGGTTTGCGGCGTTCGTTCGTTGATAGTTTTCCTTGGTAATCATTTCTGTTATGGTCGGTGCTAAACAGGTGAAGGAAAATATTATTTGTTTTCTTGATCGTTTCATTAAATCACTGCTGCCTCTTTGATATTAATTCCCGCACTTGTTAATGGCTAATTGGGCGGTTAATTTTGGCTGGCTTAGAACTTACCACCGGAATGTCGATTGTCTCTCTCGTCGTCGGTAACGTTGACGCGCATGGAATCATCCCCCATGGACTTCATGTCATCGACGGTCATGTATCGATATTGCTGCTGGTCGCTGAGCATCGGGTCTTCGCCTGTGGGTAAACGGGCAGAGAAAAAGAATGTCGTGAATGGTGAGTTTCGTTGGCACGAAAATGTCGATGAAAAGAGTGTTGTATACACGGGCAGCGAAGTATTATATTTCGTGTCTTGATACGTGGATGAGAGGAAAACGATGGCCGTGTGAAACGATTTTCCCGTCGAGCACGTTTATTAATACATCATGCCGAAAAAGCGAGATTAGTTTATCGTCTTATCGTTCTCGGCATACCGCCGACGACTATTTCTGGCTTCTCGTGCGAACCTGCCTCACAGCGAGGCCGACACTCCGTCAAACAAACCGCCTTTCCCGCCCATTCGAAAAAACATTTTCCCAAATACCGGTCCCCTTGCTTCCAATCGTCAAGCACTGCTCATTTCCCACTTGGCAGAAACACTGAGAAACTGACGCACCAAAAATCCTCTCTTCACTTCCTACGCTAGCTTAATCGCTCGCCTATTTATTTATCCAGGAAACCCAATTATTGTTAACTTAGACACACGTGTAGCTGGTAAGTGAATTTTTTCCAGCGAGCACACACGGGTTAGAGTTATTTCAGGCCCCTTGGAAAACTCACGGTGCAGAAATCGCTTGACCTCCATCAAACTATGACAAAACGTAAGCGTTTCATTTCCTCAATAAACACGCATGCGTGTTAATAGTGTTGGTGGAAATCGCCCGGGTATTTCAACTGCATCGCTAGAAGCTCACCGTGAGACCGAAGAATCGACGTAGGAATTTATAAACTTCGCCTATACGTTTCTATTCTACATTGCCCACTTTTTTGGCATCAAGAGGAATTGCTGGGGTTGCCAGAAACCATAAAGGTAGTCGATTGCCGGAATTCCTTTCTTCTTTACCTTTCAGTGCTGAGACGATAGTGTCAGAGTCTGAAGAATTGACTGGACCGTCGCGGACCGTTTGGCATTTTTCACACGACTGAGTAGCCGTCACGGCGATCGCCGTGCGTTATCAGATATTCCAGGAATGTAGGCTACAATCATCCAATTGATGAACGTTTTAGAAATCCGCTGCCTACGTAACTAGCCAATCGAGCCTTTACTAGCACGTGCGCGGATTTATCGCGCGTTACGAAGGTTCCAGAGTCAAGGATTTCTCGAAGAAAAGCGTAGATAATTTTTTAGGAAAAGGTCTTGAAGGTTTCGATAACGCGGAAGGCTTTAAAATACATTGGACACGTGATCAACAGGTTGTAGGTTTTCCTGATGTTGATTTAGCTTTTCTCCTTGATAAGGGAAGTGTTGAGGGTTTGGCCAACCCCTGGCTACATGCAAATTGAGGGTGGAATATCAAATGAGCAGACTAGGAGGATTGGGGGAACGACTAATCCTCAGTTTCCTTGTGCCTTTTGCTTTCCTTGTGATGGATCTCACGTTCTACGAGTCGCAGTTGAGGCGAAGATGCGCCTACATATCAATGACATGAGGTCTTATCTCTCCGAGGGATCGGCTAGTAGTGAACCTTAATATCCGCGTTAATGAACACGCCGCGATGAATAAAACAACGGACAGCGTGTTCGCCGGCCCGCCAATCTAACGCGGGAACGCTAATTTTAACGCACTTTCAAGGACGACAGTTTCTGGTCTAGTAGGCCACTGTTGCCAGATTCGGGCTTTCCCGCGTTCCCAGGAAATCACGAAACAATAGACCCATTAACTGAACGTGGACTGAATTTTTTCAACAGGTGTTAGCTGTCCTAAGTATTTTTTATCAGTATTTTCGCAAACTGCTTAACTTCTTTCGTTGCTTAACTGTATTATTAGACAATGTTCCATGTTCCTTGATCTGAACTGGTCGTTGTTGTGAATTCCGAAGAATCTTTGGAATTTTTACGAATCTTTCACGCATGATTGTTCTGAGCGACCTTTCAGCCGGTGACCTAGATCCCCGCGAGCAACGCATGCGCCGGGGAAAATGAAGCGCGTAATCGCATTCGAATATCGCTGAACGTAGTTGAACGCGGAACGTCATGGACCAGAATACTTTTAATCACCGGCGACGTGAGATTACGCGAGCGCCCGATCGAACGATTTCCTCACTCGTCAATCGTAAATAGTGACTTGCGCATCTGGCTGCCGACTTCCACTTGAGTTTCAAACGTCTACCCCGGCCCGTTAACAGTTCCTCAGCTATTCCGAGATTTTATCGGCAGTTTCGATGGGTTTATGATGAGCACAGACCGATCAGAGCAGGAAACTAAATCTTGCCAAATGATCAACAGACTTTTTTCAACCTTGACAAGACGTTCCTGGCTTGAAGGAAATTCTCAAGAGATTTCGACCAGGCTAGGCTAGGTTCAAGTGGTCCAACTTCTTGACAGTTTGTCTCTAAGGTATTTTTAATGATTCTCAAAAGGTTTGGACTAGGCGAGAAGACGTTGAACTTATCCAACTTCTTGACGCATTGTCATTGTTGTGTTTGTATTGATATTAGCTGGTTTCAATGGCACGACCCAGTTGCTCGGGATGAATGCATATCGCTTCCTTCGCTAATTGCCCGGCAACGGGACGCGATGTTGTAATCGTTCGGCGAGTTCGCGCGTACTCGGGCCAAGGACGTACTATTTACTACGATTACGGGTCGCTTCCGGTATGCGCGGGAGGGTCCCTCGCGAATGAATATTCAGCTTTCATTGAGCCCGGTAGCCGGCTAATGTAAACTGCATACGGCCGGCCTTAATAATCGTTCAATGGGGTGTGTCGGCTCTCGATGAAACGTGAATGGCTCGAGTTAAGCTCGCTTAAAACGACTTGAACCGCGTTAGGTTCCATTAAAGCACAATTCGCCAATGAAAGGACCGAATTTTTCCACACCGAGGAAACCAAGAATTCGAAACGCAATGCACGATGGACAGTATTATGCAAATATTACGATGCAATTAATTGCACGTGCGACACGCTGCAATTACACGGGAATTGCATGAATGTGGCTCTTCTGGTTAGTATGCAACGTAATAATCCGCTTAGTAATTCGATATAATGACCGTGACGGTGTAAACAAGGAAAAGCAACCTGTTGTTGACTTGCAAAAGTTGGAAACTACGATTGTTGTTATCGGATGATTGAAAAGCTCAATGAAACTGATGACTGAAGGTTAATTGTCGCGATGAACGAAAGGCTCGGGGATTGAATTAGTTTTGCCCTGATATTTACATATTGTGTCGCTGTTCCTGCTACGAGCGCACCCGCAACAAGCCATCCCCCGCGATTCCTTTCCCTTTGCTTTCCCCTTGGCCATCTTCCTGTTGTTTTGTTCCGCGGAAACTTTGCACTATACGGCTTGGGCCGAACGTTTGGACTGCCGGTGAGGCCTCGTCTACTCCGACAGACACGTATGTTCGTGTTATAGCTATCGCTAATTACATCACTGAAAGCAATTACGCGTGTGTCGGCGCGTAAGCCACCGGGCGGCGTGCAATTGTCAATTATGTAGTTATTAACTGTATTACGCGCGGTCAAGTGTGTCGGGCTATGGCTTCTTTTCTACGTGGGCTAACCGCTCATCCGAATCCGGGCTCCCAATCCTAAGAGCCTCGGGCTAATTGGTCCAAGAATGTCGGTAGCTTGGTCCACTGGTCTAAACCTTATTTAGGGTATTACAGTCACTCTTCCAGCTGTCAACAGTCTTCTTCAGCAAATTCTTAAGCCTATTCCACCGTCTTAAACCTTTGGCCAGGGTATTTCACTGACCATTCCAGGTGTCAACAGGTCTCAGAAGATGTAATCGTGTCAACACTGTGTTTACGATGCTCGCGTAATCCTTTAACACTGTTTGAGAGTAATCTACACTAGCTGAAGACTTCGCAGTTGTCACCGGTTTTATGTCCTGGCGCGAATTAGCGGAAAGCTCGGACGGGTGCGTCTTTCATCGACGGGGTCAAGAACAGCGACTGCTTTGAGATTGATACAAGTTCGGTGCGGCGAGTGGCTAGAAACGTGACCTCATTCCGTGAATCACCAATTTTATAATAGTAACTCCCACTGAGCTTTTCCGCTGGCTCATTTACACGTTGGTTATTTATCGACGCTTACAGCGCGGAATCCAATGAATTCTGCGAGGACTTCTCGTAGCACAGTTCTCGGAAGACGTGTGCGAAAACACCGTAAAATTTCGGCAACAAGTTGCACGAGTTTTCCTTCAACACGGCTGATATTGTTGGCGCGCTGTGGACTTCCTGTACGGTCCGCAGGCTCGTGTTTACAGGTTGCAATTGCCCTCGCGACATATATCTCGCTGGCCCGTCGTCGAGTAATTGCGCGTTGTTGCTTTAAAAATCGACCGACGCGCCGTAGTTATATAAATTGGGGTATTTCAGTCATGGGATCGCATTTGGCCGGCTGCCAGCGACGGCCAGAAGGGGTTCGACCGACTGCACCAATAAAAACCGCCAGGAGCTCGAGGAGAGGCCCGTAAGACGCGGGAAGGGCGGATTGCGTAACGCTCGATCATGAGGTACATCCGACTACCGTCGCATAATCTTGCCAATCGCATTAAAAAGTGCACTGCCCTGCTCGGATTTAATCTTCAACCCCCCCGACAAGAAGAATCCCTTGCGTTAAGAAAGTCAAGCTCATCCCCTGTATCAATGATACTAATTGACGAAAATGACCAAGACTTATTGAGTCTGCAGCAATCAACCGAAGAGAGGACAATGACGAAGTTGCTGAGATTGCAGCTTATCCAATTAAGAATGTCGAGTAAACACTTGATTACATTGAACGACATTAACGAATTCATACCCCCTTGTATCGGAACGATGGTAAACCGAGACTACGATAAATAGTTTGAGTTTCCTTTGTTTGTGCAGCGATCTATTGTGGCGTGACATGGCAGAATACAAAGGAATAGTAATGTAATCGGCTAGGCGAAATAAAATGATGGGTGGGAAATGAGGGAAGCAAGAAACGTGAGAAATCCAGTGAAGAATGCTCTGTGCTGTATGTATAAATATAAACACGATGCCAGAAGTAATTATGATGTAATTCCAACTACGTGGAGTGCGTCGAGTGTAATAGATGTAAAATACAATGGCCTCTCGATTATTCATGGGAAAGTCTGTGAATTCGTGCATTGCATGACGTGAACCTTATTTACGTAAATAAGCCCTTCTGGGTTCATTAAAAATTCTAATTAAGTGCTACGGGAAAGACAACTGATAATTGGATTTTTTTACACATATACGCAGGGAAAATAAGATAATTCACTTGACACAATACCGACTGTCCCCTGTTATTATTCCTTTAAATGATTGGACCTTTACGATACGTTCTCCGATAATTTGTCTCTCGGTTGTTTCACACGTAATTCGTTATATCATGGCAAACAACTCTTTAATCTTATCCGACTTAATGACATTATTTCCTACACGAGTTTGCACAAGTGGAACGTGAGGATAAGAAAGCAATTAGTTCCTATCAACCCTCGATTATTTGTTCCTAAGTCTAATTAATAGGTCAGTTCTACGTCTGACCTGCGGTCGAGAGAAACGTCTAGTAAACCAAAGTCGACTAGGCACAACTTCTTGCTAAGATTTATTCAATATTTCGAAATTGCCTAGCAATGCGAAAACTCCGGGCGACGATTTTAACGTGGGACGATTTTTCTTCTGGATGATCGACAACAGCGACGATGAAGAATCGAAGAATGCGCGCACGTGTGTGTATGAGAGAGAAAGAGAGAGATAGAGTGAGAAGTACGTGGTGTGAGAAAGACAGAGAGAGAGAGACAGAGAGAGAGAGAGAGAACTTACGAGTATAAGTCATTTGGCCCTGGTAGTAAGAAGGAAGATACACGTGTTGCGCGTGTGGCGGCTGCCCGTACACATTCATGGCCGCCATACCGATCTCATCACCACCTACATCGAGAGTCCGCCGTCGAGAGTCAATTCCTTAATTGCAAACCTCCGCGAAAAAGCGGCAACGTCGAGGATACGCATGCACAGAAATTAAGTGCAGCAGGAAAATTGCATTGGGCTAAAATTCGTGCAGCCAACGAGCCGTTATACCTTGGTGTATTTACATTTAGTCGGGGAATTAACTAAGGTTTTCGAGGGAGCTCAGTTTTATACGGGAAATGTTGAATTTTAGTTGACTGGATTCTATTTTTTTCAAACGAACATCTATCGACTGATCTATTAATTTATTATTATCCCTTGAGTTATTTATATTCCTTACGAGTTAGGGAGTCCAAAATAAGTGTACTGGGGAACGTGCGAAAAACTTTAAACTGAAGCATGCAGGTAATTCGATGCTTTTTCATGCAGTAAAAATCGTGCTTTTGAGAATTTCAAAAAGCGCAACACGTTAAATTGCGTCATTGTTTCGAAAATTTCGAAGTACTGGAGAGAAAACATTCTGTCGACCTCGTCGATGCAATGTTTCGTCTCGATACGAGTAAAGCTATGTATTCGCTATGGAAACTATCGATCGGTTGTATAAAATATGTCAAACGACCTGCCAAGAAAAATGCCTGTTCGCGTGAATTATTTACGCTGGAGCAAACGCTACGGTTCCTATTTCATACTTTCTGCTGTTCTATGGCTAAAAAAAGGTGTCTGCCACGTGGACCTAAGCGCCATGCCAAGCGATAATAAAATCTCTAAATTAGGAACGTTATCGTCGCCGCGTGTGATGCCAGAAAAAAAGTTTTAATCAAGTTAATGACATGTTTACTCTGGGAAATTGTTTTCAACGACCGAGGATGATTAAACGTTGAGCTTTTTTTCCTTAGATTCAGACACCACACTTCCGGACAAAGCTTATCGAAGTTGCCAGCTCCAGAAGAATTATTAAATCGGCTTGCAGAGGTATGTGGATTCGATGGGACTTACCACCCTCGTCCTCGCTGTCGCTCATGAAAGTTTCCTGCATAGATTCCGGCGCCTGGACTCTGTATTTTTCTTCAATCGTCACCGTGTGAGTCGTCGTGATGACGGTTTCCGTGACGACTTTCAGGGTCTCAACGACACAGATGTAGCCGAGCTTTTGTGCGATGTCCAGAGCCGTTTGGCCATTCTTTAACGAGAAATTAAAGCGCTTAAAAATAGCTCTCTAAAAATTACTAAACTGGGAGAACGTTTTCAAAGGTTTCCGGGGGGCGGAAGATTGGAGAACGGATGAATACCTTGCGATGACGTTAATTAAGCTTTCACTTACGTTGGTGACGGCGTTTGGCTTTGCTTTGCTTTCCAGGAGGAGATTTATGACGAGTGTGTGTCCCTGCTGAGCGGCTTGGTGCAACGGTGTATATCCGGCATTGGTGCTGCTGTCAACAGCAGCCCCGGAACGCAGGAGGAATCGCACCATGGCTGCCTGACCGAAATGAGCTGCCACGTGCAACGGCGTGTAACCGGCCTGCACGATAATTCCCAATATCAAGCAAACTATGACGCAATCGGCAAACAAATGAATCAACTATGCGGGGAAAATTGTAGTCCCGGAGGGATTGTATTGATGGTAGCACTAGTTTCGCTCTGACAGGAGAATAGCTTCTAGATTCGCTACGATGAGTTTACGCACAGTGTGATAATTTAATTACAAACGCAGTGTCAAGAGTTGGGCCATAAAGCCAGGGGGGCCTTGAATCGATGAAGTTTCGATCATCTTACCTTTGTCTTGGCGTCGATCTGGGCCCCATTTTTCACTAGGATCGTGGCAACGTTGACCTTATCCTCTTGTGCGCATAAATGCAGCGGCGTGAGTCCATTCTGCGGAAAACAAAGGGGCCCAAATGAAGGTTGAAAGAAATGACCTGGCTGAAAGGTCGTGTGGGGTCAGGGTCTTCGGACGGGGATTTTACCTTTGCCTTGTGGTTTGTGTCGGCTTTGTGCTCGATGAGAAGGGTCGACATGTCGGTGTGTCCTTCCTGCGCGCTCAAGTGCAAAGGCGTGAATCCGGCCTTGGATTCCGCGTTCGCTTTTGCTCCGTACTCGAGTAAAGTAGTCGCGATATCCATCTACGAGCAGAGAAAATGATATGCGCACGGAAGGAATAAAACACAGCGACTCAGCAAACACCGGCACTTGAGAGAATCAACGGACAATCGCGATGAAATTAGTGGCGAAACGTTAGATTTCCTTTCATTTTTCTCGGACATTTGGACCAGACGGAAGAGTTGTCTAGTTGTTACCCACCTGGTTTTTGCGCGCCGCAATGTGCAGAGGCGTGTGGCCGTTCTTGGCCATGGCGTGGGGCGAAGCACCCTTGTCGAGTAAAAGCAGGGCGACGTTTTGGTGGTCGTAATGCGACGCCACGTGAAGCGGAGTCACTCCATTCTACGTTAGGCAGAGGTTAAGCAAAGACGCGAGTGCTTTGAGAACTGCTGGACACTGTTTAGCAAGCGAGGATTTACGAGGGTGTATATGCCTTGTTAATTACCTTTCCTTGAGCGTCGACTAGCGCGTTCTTCTGCAGCAACAGCCTCGCCACGTTTATATTACCATACTTAGCCGCCAAGTGTAACGGTGTAAATCCTTTCTTGGTCGTAGCGGTAAGCGATGCGCCGTTCTCCAGCAAAACGGAGGCAACCTGGAAAATTTATGCCAGACAGTTTAGCGAGCGTTCCTTGAACCCCATGGCTTTGAGAAATCCTTTGAGATTCTCACCTCCTCTTGACCTTCCTTAGCCGCTATGTGAAGAGGAGTGTACAAATCCTTGGTCGTCGCGTCTACGTCCGCACCGTGCTGAAGAAGAAGCATGACGATATCGACGTTGCCCAATCTTGAAGCGACGTGTAGTGGCGTTTGTTCCTCCTGCAACAACGTTGTTCAACATTACTTAGCATAATCAGCGATAATGCTCCTCTAATGCTAATCGGGACACTTTAAGCGACTCGATATGCATGTATTTGCATGTTATCGCCAGTGGAGTTTCCTGGGAAGGTCCCGAAGGTCGAAACTAAGTACTTACTCTGGCTCTGGCGTCGACCTGGGCGCCGTTCCTCAGGAGTATCCTGATGATATCTGTCTGATTCGCTCTAGCAGCCAGGTGTAACGGCGTCTCGCCCCTCACCGTCGGTATGTCCGGGCTGGCTTCGTGTTGGAGAAGGTGGATAACGATGTTCATGCATCCCATAAAACTCGCCACGTGCAACGGAGTCAATCCGGACTAATTGTCAAAGGAAATCAAGGATTATTAGCTCATCTTGTCCATTTGTCGGGGCTTGAAGACTCTGTTAACTTACTTCCGTGGTAGCTTCGATGCTGGCCTTGTGCTTGAGCAGCAATTCGACGACCTTGAGCCTATTCTTCTTGCAGGCGATGTGCAGGGGTGTAAAACCGTTAAGGGCCCTAGCGTTGGGGTCGGCGTTTCTGTCGAGGAGAAGTTTCGCTACACGAACATGTCCGCAATGAGCAGCTACGTGCAGGGCCGTCAGGTAGTCAACTGTCACTTCGTCAACGGGCGCTCGATGGTAAAGTAAAATCCTCGCCGCGTCGACGTGGTCGCCTTGAGAAGCCATATGCAAAGGTGCCAGGCCATTCTGTCAACAGGTACGAAAGGAAGATCAAACGCAATCAAAAAATACGGCCTCGAGAAGGGATTATACTGACACCATTTACGATTTGACTGTCTTAATTGTTTTATCGTATACCTGCTTTACTGTTTAACCGTCTCCATTGTCCGACCCTATACCTGGTTTAATGGTTTTGTTCTATACCTGCTTTTATTGTTTTAGTTCACACCTAAATTCCTGCATCTGCTAAGTTCTTCGCACTTAGATTTTATTCCTATTTGAGAGCCATTTTCTTACCTTCGTTTTCGATCCTATAGGTGCCCCTTTTTCGATGAGGATGTCGACTACTTCGTGATGACCGGACCTCGCCGCGCAATGCAAAGGCGTTAGTCCGTCCCTCGTTTTCGCTTCGATGTTTGCCCCCTTGCTCAATAATAGGTTGACCATTTTGATCTTTCCCCACTTAGCAGCCACGTGCATCGGCGTGATGTTGTGCTGCAATGAAAAATAGAAGTAAGAGAGCTTCCTAGGTGCCTGGAAATATAATGCAAGGAGTAAATTGATGTACCTTTGCGGCGAAATTGACGTCCGCTCCTTTGTCGTAGAGCAAGGAAGCAATCCTGTCGTTTCCATAATGAGCGGCTATGTGGAGCGGTGTGAAACCGCTCTTAGACGTTACGTCCGGATCGTGGTCATTCTATGAACAACGAAAAGAAAATTGCAAGGTGATGAACAAGGCAAAACCTTCGAAATGTCGACCTCGATTTCGAAGATTTTTGCAGTAGAGAGATCTTGCGGTTTTTCTAATGCTACGATTCATGTTCCCCGGTGGTAAACCGAGGCCGGGTTTTACGCGGGCCACTCACTTGTAAAAGTAGGGCAGCCGCTTTGCAGTCGTCTTTCTTGGCGGCGATGTGGAGGGCGGGCAGACGAACTTTACCGCGAGTATCGTTTTCTAACAGGACCGCGACCACCTTGTCGTGGCCCTGTTGCATCGCCACTGCCAGCGGAGTAAACCCGTCCTGGAAAAGAGAAACCGTCACTCTAATGCACCGCTAAGAGAATGACAGTAACGTCCTGGGAAATTAGGTACCTCAGTGGCGAGGGTTTGATTGGCTCCTTTGCTCAGTAGATATTTAACCACCGAATCGTGATTTTCCTGTGCCGCCATGTACAACGGCGTGAATCCATTCTGCGATTGTGCATTCACCGATGCACCCTGTTGCACGAGTAACTGCACGACTTCCTCCTGTCCCGCTGGAAAAAGACGGACGAATTAGGACCCAGGCTGGTAGGCGAAAAAGGGTGGAAACTCACCGAGGGAAGCGATGTGAAGAGCTGTGTTTCCCTTTTTCGTTGCCGCGTCGACGACTGCTCCGCGGTTCAACAGTTCTCTCACGATTTCCAAATGTCCATCCTTGGCCGCGAGGTGCAGGGCGTTCAAACCGTTCTGCGAACAACCACGGGTCCAGTGAGGGCAAATTTTTGTGTAAAACATGGGCGCGATTTGCATTCTCTTGGGGGGCATCGATCGGCCGAGGAAAAAAGGGAGGAATCTGCCTGGGGATTATGCGAGATTATCGATGCGCTGCTTTGTTATTCGCGAGGAAAGTAGGTCGGGGCGGTGGCTGTGTTTTCCCGAGCCTCAACATTAATTCCCCGACATCGAGAGGAGAGGAATAAGGTCAATTTTTCCCCGGTCCTCAACCACGCGGACTGATCTTCACCGACGATTTTTACCCCGGAGTCGGAGTACTTTTTAATTGCTTTAACGAGCCACGTCCGTGCGTGATTGTTGTGGAAACTGGGAAAGAATGGATCAAAGGTGATCGAGCGCAATTGCTGAATTTGGGTCAATTGAGCGAAAATTCAGTGGGTCCTCAGGTGGAGGCTGAATTTACTTGATTGCACTCAGCACCCCTTCATCTTTCCAGCCTCCACTCGTTCTTAATTAACGACCAATCGAAGCGCCGCAATTTCAGGGAATAAAGAACGCTGATACATCGTACTCTTGATAAAATATCTGACTTCCGCGTTTATTTCTGTATTTATAGCCGACGTTTAAATTGCTCGTCAACTCGAGTTATCTGAGGTGAGTGCAAGAAAATAGACTGCGGTTGATGAGATAAGTATCGTTTCAATGCCGAAACCGTTGCTGTCGATACTCTATAAATATCGGCATTGCGTGCACTCTGTTTTTAGACCGCTTCTTTGTCGGTCAATGAGTGTGTATTTTTCTACTGCGGAAATGATGCGCGTACTGTTATTCCAAGGAAACTCCCTGGCAAAGTATATCGCCGAGTATTTTGCCACGATCGCTTTGAAATTCCTGCAGGATTTTCCTTTGATCCGTTGGTGCGTTTGTCCCACGGCAATACGGCAATACGGCAATACGGCATGAGAACGCAGGCGCCGCAATTGTATTTGCGCTCAGCAACCGCGCCAACAGTTTCGAGTTACAAAGGAGAGAGGGACGTGAAAGAATAGCGCCCGCGGCCCATTGAGGAGCAGCGGGAAAGATGATGCGAGAGGTGAAAGAGGAAGTCGAGGGAACAGAAGAACTGTCTATTAGCTAAAAGGGCCTTGTATCACTTACCGCGTTTGAGGCGTTAATGTCCACTCCGGATTCGAGATACTCTAAGACTTTTCCCAGCTGGCCTGCACGTGCGGCTCTCAGAAACGCCGTGCTGGGATCGCTCTAAAAAGAAGAACATGGCATTCGTATAAACTCCAGTAATTCTTGTACCGTCCTATCAATCTTTATCCCTGACACGGTATAAAGTTTCGCATAAACGTCTTGGGTACCATGACACTGGATGATTAAAGGATCATCATTTCCTTTTGATCTTTCGCTGGGGCCTTGCATTTGACTCGCTAACATTGGCATTGTTTGGCCGAGGCATGCGAAACGTTAACGCTCGGCAAATAGTTGCCGTGGTGATTGCGCAGAGAAGTGAAGGTGCAGCACGTCGTGTGGCCATTCATTCATTCATCGAGGCTGTTTACGGACGTGTATGCACGGCGCCTGCAGCTCGGTGCATTGTAGTTGAAGTTCCTTGCGCAAGAAGATCAAGACGGAAGGCTCCGGGCGTTTGCTTAATTCTATTGGACGTTGAGCAGATTCTAATGAATTCGCTTGGCCGAGTACCATTAAGACTAAGGATTTAATCTGTGCGGATGAATTTAGTTCTATCTAATTCTCGAAGGGAATTTTCAAGGAATTCCCTGCGGGGGTTGAACCTTAACTCCGCTTTAATCCCTCGTTTCTAATGTTCATAATTAGGATTGGATTAGACGTTATTGAGCATTAATAGTTGCCCACCAAGCATTGCGCTTCTAGAAACGTGGGGCGCCGTGCTGTCTCGACAAAACTCCACCCCCTCCTTCTGTCCCTCTCTTCTCCTACCCTGTTTCTTCGCTCTAGTCGACACATGTGCGTGCTGAACCCCGAGCGTGCGCTCAGCACTGCGCCCCGGCTGCAATCTATAAAGTAATGTAAAAGCTAAAACGGAGCACGACGGTGGCGAATAAATGCCACGTCGTACCTGGACACTGCTTTCCGACTTTTCCCGAAGAATCTGAATGCTCGTTGGATCGTAAGGCAATATTCCGTTGGTCTACGCTAAACGATATGGCATGGAAGGAATGGCAATTTGCCGGACAAGAACGGCGAGCATTAATTACGTAAGATAGGACCGTTGGTTAGCGACTAATGAGTGCACCGATGTGCTCACGGCCGAGCGATTACCAGCGGTAGCAATTGACTGGCGGTCAATTGGCCGATGGGCAAGCAAGTAAGCAGACACGTGAGGCATTTCATTTACCATGGCGACCGGTCGTTGAGCGAGAAAAGGGAATCGTTTGACAAGGACGATTCAACGAAACTCCTCCTCCGATTAGTCGAAGGAGTTTCACGTTACCACGAGTCGCTGCATCGGCGCGAAATGGGTAACGATATATGCGAATGACAGACTATACCCCTCGACTGCACCGGTCGACGATCCCGCAGAGACCAACGCGTTCGCGTTTCTTTAGCTTCCTCGACTCTTGTTCGTGTTTCTCTTGAATAGTGCTTTATGTAGGACGTTTTCCGGTGACGTTTTCTCCTGCATATCGATAGCCGACGGTGCACTAGATCCATGCGCATGAATATTCAACGGCCCCGTGGAAACGATCGCCCGTTATAAATGATTCAGCGTTCAAGTCTTTGGTTTTGCTCCTTTCTTCTTCCTTCTCCCCCGGCCTATTTCTTCGTCTTCCTCGCGGTGCATTCTTGCGCTGCACTTTGCTTTACCTCTTCCTCCGTCCGGCAAGACCGTCGTCTTCAATAGAGCGAGGCCATGAAAAAAGTCTGGTTACTCTGTTTTAATTGCACCGGGGAGCTGACAGGACGTTCATTTACCCTCGTCAGCGTCTCGTGGCCTTTGAAATATTTCATTTCTTCGGTTCATAAAGGTTTCCCCGTGGAACACAGGAACGAATGTGTCCACCGTTATTGTTTCTTGAATGAACGATAAAATACGGCACTTGCTGTTGAATGTAGAACGACGTGTCGACGTGTTGATTTTTAATGAAATACGTGGGCCGGCGACGAGTGATGAAACTTAAGGAGGGACCATTGACGCGTACGTGATCTCCGAGCTGACGATCAATACGTCGTTGATATATCACGCGGTGAAGGATAGATTTCACCCCCTGCATACCGGAGTGCTCAATTTCCGGCTCCGGTCTTTAACTCATAATACGTCTCCCTTAACGAATCCTCGAGGAAAGTAGGTGGAGACCTAGATAAGGGTTCCTCAAGGGTATCGAGGAAAACTATCGAATAGAATGAAGGTTGAAGATTGTTGGAAAGTCGTTGGAACCGGAAGGACCACTGTAACGTGGATGAACTCGCTTTCTACGGACACGTGACAAGGTAATCACGTTCTGGTGTCATTCCTCGTCACGGTTCGTGAGTGCCATGCGTGCTGTCGCTGGCGGAGAGGATGTTGCAGCGGGGTAAATGCGCCTACCTGCATTTCCTGGCCGCGTACCAAACTAACTATAGCCAGACTGTCGGAGACAGTCCCGGTGCTATTGTCAGCGACAGGGGAACGAGTTTAGCGACGGGCAAACGCGAAAAGAAGCCCAAGACACTGGATGACTGGCTATTCTCGTTGAGTAAAAACTCGCGGGGAAGCGTATCTAATGTTTGAAATGGTCCGAAGGGAAACTGCAAAGCCAGTTGATGACTCCGCAGCATCGGATCGAGCGAAGCAACGCCTACGTAGCGTAGGCGGAAACTCTCGCTCGGAAACGAGCAACCGAGTCCCATGAGCGCGAGAAATTATCCAACGAAACTCAGCTTTATGTCGCAGATCGCCTATGAACCGTGACCTTTCCGAACATCGCGGAGGATCTTTATTTGACGTATGAATAATTGATTCGTCAAAGCTTATCGGAGATTCCTGTTGAAATTCTCGAGTGAGCTTTGTGTCCTTGCAACTGGCACTCTTGAGGCTGGCAGAAAGGGTTGTAATTATCTCGGTTCCTCGTCGTCGGCGAGTTCATTGACTGCGCAAAGGCACCGCGAGGGGAAAAAAGCCGGTAAAAAGGGAGAAACGCTAGGAGAAAGAGAACGGTTAGGGCTGGGCGAGCGTGACAGAAAGCCGGTCGGTCGATGGAGCCTGCTTACACGTTCTTGCCATTCGGTCAATGAATTAATACACTCGAGGGACATGGTGGCCAGCTCATCGTCAATCGACACGCATCACTGACATTCGATAGGACGTACGGTTGCTTTGAACCGACGCGGCCTAACACTCGGCTGAGTCCATCGACTGGGCTTCATTGAACCGCGCTAATTCTCCCGCTTAGCGGAAGACACGCGTAAACTCCTCGGCGACGTTTCTGCAAAACGTGTAACGCTTTATTGGCACGCGGTACCGTTTCGTCGAGTCAGCCTTTCCGACGAGCACTTCCTTACGTGGAGTATTATCAAAAGTGAACTGTACTGCGGGGCATTAATTATTCGCCGCTCGTCGATGGTAAGAGGACTCGTTGGAGACATCGACCCGACCTATTTTCCAGCGGGAAATACAGCGGAGATTTTTCATTTCCTGTCAATGAACGTTACTTGTCTTCTTCTCTGATTACATTGATTAATCTCGTGGGTATCCTTGGGAATCCTTCTGTCTGGTGGTTCACGCGGGGCAGGATCTTCCCACTGTCTTCCACCCCGATGTTATCTCGCGGTCTTCGTCGTAGGAGCTTCGGCAAGGACGATAACGAGCGGAAAGGTGGTATCAGCTGCCGTAAAACGTGAGGTTGCCGGTAGCAATGGGTCGATAAGATAAGCGGAAAAATGGCCGATGACGACCTAGCTGAACCGCGCTGCGAATAAATATTAATAAAAAAAATCCGGTTGGCCGATTGTCCTCCGGGTTAATTGGCCAACGAGGAGGAGTACGCACGGCGGGGCCTTACATAATGCCGCATTACGGCACGCAAATGACATCACGTCCCGCGTTACGAGTGTTGAGGTCATCAGGTGGTCACCGGTGTTTTTTACAAGCCAGTTGTTCGGCCTCGCTCGCAACGAAGGGCGACAGAACGATAGTCCAATGGATTTACACGCACGTATTATCCCAATTACTCGCTCAGCCACACAAACACATACGAAGAGAGAGAGAGAGAGAGTGAGGAGGCAGACGGGCAAAGCCCGAGACTGGTTTGCCGATGGGACGGTTCGATGGGTCAGGGTTTTCGCCGGGAATTAAAGAGACTCGTTTCTGCCGCATGTGCGAATCGCTGAGGAGATTCGATTAAGCGCTCCGCTGAAGGATCAACTAACGAAGTGGATCCTAACGTACTTGCTTCTCTCACACACAGTACCTCCTTGATGCCGGTACAAAGGACTTGGTAATTCAGAACGGCGAAAATTCAAGAGAAGTTGCCAATTACTTTTTATCAGCCAGGAGACACGGTAGCCTTGTCTTCTTTTCTTCTTGTCTTCGTTCCCCCGGAATGTTAGGGTCTGTAATGCTATTGGCGGTAGGCGTAGAGTTACATTCCTTGAAAACTGCCATGTATAGATAGCGGTCAATGCTGGTCGGCGACCGAGAGGTTTTTATTCCGCGAGGATGATTTTCCTTTAGGGAAAGACGTGTTCGCCTTCGCTCCGGTGAACTCATAAAAATCCTCGTCGAACGTGTCACCGAGAGGAAAGTAAAAGTACCCGGCATTGAAGGACAACGTTGGAAATAAACGGAGATGATGGCTCTGCAGGGACGCTTCCCCTTTAGGAAGTCCAGGGAAAGAAGTGCCGCAGAGGAAAGCGGAAAGCAGGGCAGGGCAGGGCATGGTGTTATATATAGCCGGCTAGGTACTGGGTAATAGGTACATACGTGCAGTAGGTATATGTGGTACGAGCAAGATGGAGTCTCGGGTCGATATGAACGCGACAGCGCTATTGCACCAAACCGCCCTCTGCTCGGTCTTCCACCGCTTTCTACCAGCCATTCCTGTCCTTTTCTTCCATCCTTCCACGCGATTTTTCCTCCCGGCCTACATCCTCCGCAGCGCACAGGCCACGCACGTCATCCTTTCGCATATTCATGGCTTCCACGAGGTCCCCAAGAGTCAAGGTGGACCGTCCAAATTTTTACACAGCCGCAGAGACCAACGACAAAAATATCGACGATCTCATGCTTCGAGCAATTACGTCTTGGGCAATTCTTCCAGCGTTTCTTATTATTTTCCTTGAGCTTTAATAGACCCGGTGGTTCTTATTAAGTTTCCTGGGATGTCATATGTTTTTGGATTTATTGAGTCTGCTTAGGTTTTCCTGCGAATAAGCATTCAGGTTTGCCTTTCTGCAGGCCGGATGTATTTCGAATTGACAACCCCTACTCAACAGCTGCGAATGCAGGGGGGGAGCGACCATTTAGGGTGCCAACGCACGCACCCCCGGTGCAGTTCTAATGGAAGCCCATGCGCCGTTTAGGCTCACATGGCACGTGTAAAATAATACCGTAAAGTCTTGGCTGCCTATAATTTAATAAACAGACTTTGTTGTTTGTCCGCTTTGGCTTGGCGACTCAATCAACCTGTTTGTGAATCACCGGATAATATATCCTGAAGCCCCATTAGCGTTTAGGAAACATAAATTATTGAACATAAAGGAATAAATCTGAATGCGTGTTGACGTAATGCACCGACGTAACCGTAAACTCGAAATATCAGTGAATTCGTAATTACTCGTGAGAGCGAAATTTTATCAATTCCGGTGTTGTATGTCGCCGGACGTAAACGATGGCTCGTACTCGACCCACATTCATTTTTATTACAAGAGGAATGATTCACCGGCGAGCTATCCAGCTGAGCATCTCATTGATATTAACCGCGAGAAACTATTGTTTCATTCAAGGAATTAGCGAAACGGTGACAGGGCCTGAAGAAATCAGGTCCAATGCTAAAGAGCAATGCGCCTTGATCTTCCTCGTCATGTCTCGACCTATATTGCCGGCACAATAACGTATTATTCGCTGCACCCCACCGTTTATTCTGCACGTCAGCATGTCTCCGGCTCAAGGCCACCCCAGATTCGTTGCAGCGAACCGCAACGAGCGAAAGAGAAGAGATTCCAGTTCTCAAATCTCTACGTTTTTCTGATCAAGTCATGTGAAATTGATCAGTCTGCAATCGGCTTTGAAAAATTTGTAAAACTCTTGCGAGGAGCGATATTAACGCATCTCCTCGGAATGTAGAAGGCCTGGATGAGACAAACTCTATTTAAGATTATTGAGTTCGTTAAAAATAGACGTCAGAGCGCAGCCTCCACCGCGAAAGACTCGTGCGTTTGTATCGATGAATTATTCACGGGAGACCAACGTGTACACGGGTTAATTAAAAATTCAACGATTCCCCGGCATATCTCGAGCAGATCGGAACTTTTCATTAGCCGGCCGATTAAGTCTCCAGGTTGGCTAATGCATGCTGGATTAATTACATTAAAGACACGGCAGTATGGTGTCGTGGTAAATGCGTTATCCAGGTAACAGAATTCTGCCGTAGTAACCGTGGCCTCAGGCCGTTACTCAAGGCCCGATTACGCAGAATCACGATAGGGTCATGACGTAATCCTACGAGAGTGTAGAGAGAGAGACAAACGTGTTCGAATGTGTAGCCAACGATGCTGACTTATGGCGGGATGGTAAATGCCAGACGCCTCATAGACGAACAGCTAAATCGATAAAACCTTTCCTGTTCAATGTTTTTTAACCAACGCTAAAGCCTCGGCCAATGAAAATCACGATAGTACTGTCCTCGTAGAAATGAATTTACTAGAAATCAGCGATTCAGGGAATTCTCAAGTCCTGGTTTCCTGGAGTTTACCGTAGTTTTATATTTGCTTCATTACATTTGCAACGCGGTGACCATGACCTCTAATCTGTAAGTAACAGTCGTACATCTTAATGGTCACTTTGCATGCGGAGAACCGTTGGTCTACGTGAAAAACCACTATAATACGTGCGAGTTTTGCCGAAGGACGTCTACGTTATTGGTAGTCAGCCTAAGAGGGTTGAAAAAATTGCGAGAAATTGCAGGAATTGGAGATTTTTCCAAGGAATGAGGGTCAAGGGCAACGTTGGCCACGTGTAGGACTTTTGGCCGAGGGTAAAAACGGAAAGGAAGGAACCGCGTGAAATCTATCGACGAAAATAAGACAACCACAACGAGCTGGTGGTTGGTAACTGGAGAAAGTCACGCAGTAACTAAAAACAATCGGTGTTTTCGTGTTATTCCTGCGATGCGTCATGCAGCGAAGAAAAACGGGCATGATATTTTTTTCGTTTTTCTCGTACGACATGACGAGGAGAATTCCGAGCGTATTCGAAGAAGTCGGAAGGCCTCTCTCATTATCTTTTTAGGGCAATCGTGTTAATGATTGGGCCAGAGAAGTGGATGGGCACCATCATTGTCCAGCCTACACCGTCGTCTTTTTACGGCCGGTCATGCCCGATGTCCCCTCGTTGCTGACCAAACAACTCGTCACGAATATAGAAGGTCTCGGTGTGAGTCCTCCAGTGGTGCTCAAAACTCGTCCCTGAATTTCAGGCAAAACTACCGTAGGAAATGTCACTGGTCTGTCAGTTACCGAGAAACTACGTAAAACTTCTTACCTTAACTCTAAGCTGACTTAGGGAAATGCCTACAACTTTTTCCGGCCTAGTATTTTCTCTACTTCATGGGAATCGTAAAACTAGTGACAGTACGTCCCAGGTACGGTTTGTTCAACTCTGTTCTGACGAAAGTACTTTCCTTTAGTACCGGAAACTGTTAATAACACAATACCGGTAGTTTCTCGCCCGGAGAATGGATAGTCCTAATTTTTATTCTCCAGTGTCATGGTCCCCATCTTTTTTTACACACTTGCGCCGAGGCTTTTTGTGGGAGGAGTGACAAAAAAATACCTGTTTGCCCGCCCTTGGGAGAGTTTCGACGTTGGTTCCGCCGACAACGGGTGCCTTTTCCGTGCCACCGTTTTGCTGGTTGACATTCATGTTGACGTTGACATTGGCGTTAATATTGTTCATGTTGTCGTTAACGTTCGTAACAACTGCACCCCCACCGGCACCACCGCCATGCTTTCCCTCTTCGCCCGTCATCACTTTGGCTCACCCTTGCCGAATATCACCCCCTCGCTCGATCTTTCCGCCTGTTAATACGCACTGCCGGTCTGTTGGCCAAAAACACGGATATCTACATGAACGGTCGATTGCCAATCAGGAAACGATCGATACCGGAAAGCCACGGACGTTGACCCATTTGTTCCGGAATTGCCCTCGAGAAATTCTCGCCAGAATAATGTGGATCAGGGAAACGGATACTCTTACGTAGAAAATTCGAATTTTATTAATACTTCACAAGCGTAGTCTTAAATGTAATTTTTAATTTGTATATTACTTCAATGTGTCTGATACGTTTAGGGTAGTAGAATTGTCGATGGTGCGAAATTCTAAGGACTTCCTTTACTCGTTATCCTAGTGACACATTTCTTCGTGTTAACGCAATTAATTCCTCGCATGAATGACACCTCTAACAAAGTTTTACGAGGACCGTTTGACCGTTGGCTTTATTGGTTACACTTTCATTGGCGCACGGATGTCCCCGAATGAAACTGTCATCGGTCCAACTGGGTATAATGGAACATTGACGAATTACCGCGGGTCACTCGTAGCGTGATTTCCTTGCTGTCCTTCGTTAAGGGATAAGCCGTGAAAAAAATATTGTCGCGCGGTTACGATTAAACGCGGTGAAATTGGGGTGTGCTACGGCGGGTCGGGGGGTATGAAACGGGTTGGCGAAGGAGGCGGGGAAAGGGGCCGGGAATTTTGCGCTACACGTACGTGAGGACAGTCAACAGGAGAACCACAGAAAATCGATCCGAGCGTATCCGCTCAAGCACTGCGCGTCTCTCAAACGTGCGAACCGCGACGATAAAACGGGGCCGACACTGACTCCACGAAATTTCTACAATTTTTACCTCGGTCTTGGCTGAATATTCAAAGGCCAGCCCCGGGAGAAGACTTGCCGATGATTAAGTGGAGGACCCGTTCTTTTATAGCTGCCTTGGAGCATCCGCTCGTCGAAGAAAGTTAGGTACTTTTTTAAGGGGGATATATCCGTCGCTTAAAGGGATCATGAAATAGGGGCGCGGCTAATTCCCACAGTGAAATGGATTCCTAAGTATTGAGTTGAAATAGTACAGTTCCTGCCCTGAATTCCTGTAATCCCTGCGATCGCTTTTATTAGCGACTTGCGCGTTGGCCTTTGTAAAACTGCTAAAATGGTAGCCCCGGTGATTTTTCAACGGAGTAATTGGGCAAATGGGTTTCGGCAACGACGTCCTAGGCTTTCCATTAGCGAATATCAATAGGTTCAATGTTAAAACTTGACACTTGGCAGCAGGAACTAACCGACAGCCAGGAGATATTGCGGTACTGAGCGTTCTCGCAAAACCGGGACACTTTGTTTCATGGAATAATTTCCTTCACTGTCAAATCACAGGTCGTTTCGTCATTTTTCCCGTATTTTTCTTTTCCTTATCCCGTGGCAATCGAACCGTCTGCGCCGATGGAAATTCTCTTTAACGCGTTCTGTCTTTCGGAGCGTAACGCGACCGCACTCCTGCCGACTCTGTGTGGCTTTGATCAGGTTTATGACTGAGCTCACCGACGAGTTACTGCGGAGGAGGGACGACCTTTCCAGCCCCTCACTCGTTCCGCAAGTTCTCGATACGCTAGCGACCCCTGCCCGATGCCTCGAATACGTACAGCAGGATTCTACTCCGTCGGAAATCCCATTTGCTCTTCAGCAAAGGCCTCCGAAACCTGTTCAAGCCATCCTTCCACCTCTGCGGATCATTGCCCGCCAGTACGGCGTCTTCGACCGGAAGTTCCTACATTTTCGAGCGAACCAGCCGCTCGTTAGACCTAGGAAAAGTCCGCTAGAACCCTGAGAAATTTCTTCGAGAGTCCTTGAAGCGGTCCTCAAGGGGTGGACGATGATGAACACTTGAGAACAGGAGGACACTTAATCAATTATTCAGTAATTAAAGGCCTTGTAGGCTCTTGAGTCCTTCACTTTCTTATGTATAAATGTCATTTCTAGCTCAGGAAAATTCTAAGACTTGAGAAATATCAAGTCCTGGATCTGAGCAGTTTAGATCCCTTATTTTTAAGCACATGTAGATCCGACAAAAATCGCCGTATTGCTTCGAAAATCGCGGTGGTTTACAGTCCTAAAAATGGGTAAACTTCCGGTTTATATTTGGGTAAAGTTTTAGCTCAATGCCTTTCAGAATCAAGACTGCGCATGTCCTGGTTTCTTGTATTTTCTACAGCTGATACGGTAAAGGAATCCTCAGCAAATAAAGACACACCAATCTCGAAGTTTAATTGAATGGTTTTATTACAAGGGATAATTTCATTTATAATTTGCATTCTTACAAGCGACGTAGCAAGATGATTACAAACGAGACAACAAAAGTAAAGTATAAAGTAATCAGTTACACTGTCGAGCGTAAATATATATGTTTAATAGAGACCTTGTACGACGATGTTAAACGTGAACGTCAAGTGCAAGTAAAATATGAAATAGACAAAATATAAATGGTCGTCTAAAAACCAACGAGTTTTATAATTTAACTCGTAAAAATGAAGGCACCAAAATTCTAAGGTACATGTAACGAATTCATTAAAGGATATACCGCTCGTTAAAAGTAGCGCTCTTATTAGAGAAATGAAAACTAGGAGCTTAAAACTAGGAGAATTTTTAAAACAAAATCAATGACGGCAGAAGAAAGAGATCTTCGCATAGTCGTAGCGAATATTTTATAAAAATAAACGTATTATTTGCGTTGTTGACCGTTTCTACCCTAATCTCTCCACTTTGATTTGACTATCGTCTTAAACCTAATCAACAATTCTGAAAAATGAAACAATGCTGTTCAATCTAGAAGGATTTCTTACTTATTTGTATTTATTTCGTAGGACATAGATCTGCTGATGATGAAAACGTTACATATACGCAACGAACAATATTTATAACCACCCAACAGGTACGAAGGGTGAAAAACCTCTAACGAAGAATATCAATGGGTCACCATAAATAATCTGCTGGGTGACTATAAATCGTAAACGCTAGTCCTGCCTTTTATAAATTGTTTACAAGTAGTTTACATAATGACGTATTGCTCTAACCGCCATGACTAAATATTAAATATTTCCCTTACGCTACTGAATGACTTCTTATCTTCCGGAAGAATAATCGTCATCTATTTACAATTGTCGCAATACTTCGCCACGAAAAATGTGAATTGTTCATAAACTGCCAATCAATAATTGCTGCCAGATTAAGAAGGACCAATTCGCCGAACTTAGGTATCACAGAGTTGTTATTAAAATGTGTGGGTCCTCGGGACAGTAGAGAACGAAAGTGCGGCTAATTTGTTGACAATGTTCCGACGATAAGTTAAAACTCGTGAGAAATTAAAAGGATCTTAATCTGGTCATGTTTGAGGTACAGGATTTAGTTAATGCCAGGCGACTTTTACTGTCCATAATCGAAAAGAAGCTCGTGTCAGGGCACTAAATGTCGCACAACATGTCTTCTTCCATGGAATTTTCCGAATATTTATGACATTCCTCCCTTTGCGAGTGTTTCTGCAAGGCTAAGGGCGTGGTGAATGACATTCCGCAGGAACGGCAACTGACACGCGGATATTTTTCCTTGTGGATCTTCATAATGTGGTCCTCCAGCTGGAGTTCGTCGTAGAACGATTTGTCGCAAAGCACACAAGTCATGAAAGGCGTGTGTATGTTGAGGTGTCTCTTGAAAGCTTTGAGTGTAATGCTTTTTTTGCAGATGGTGCACATGACCGAGTTATTCTTTGTGTCGCTGTGGGACAGCATGACGTGTCTAAGAAGGGAGACTTTCGTGGCGTAAGCCTTTTTGCAAGGATGACAGGGGAAGCCCACTCCCTTGTGATATGATTCGTGCTTGAGTACCATGACACTGCTGATTTTCTTCTTGCACAAATCGCAGAAGGATTCAACGGTGTGTTCCTTCCGGAAGTGCAGCAAACGCTGCGGCTTGTTGGGGAAACGCTTGAGGCATTTGTGGCACTGATAAGGCAGAGTCTGATCGAAATGATGGAACTTGATGTGTTCGTCGAATTTATTACTGTTGATGAGAATATCATCGCAGTAAGGACAAATGATTTCCTCTTGAGATTCGCTGTACTCGGTACCCTCAACGTCGCAATGATGATCGATGTACTCTCGAATGTCCTCCAAAGTTTTCTTACAGAACGCGCAAGACAGCAGAGATTGATGAACTTTTTTCGCGTGAAGTTTCATGCTTTTCGCATTGACGAACGTTCGCCCACAAATGCAGGTTTCTTCCGTGCTCTTGGTACACCCTGACGAGTGTTTCATCAGTTCCTTTTCATCGGCGCAGATATGCTGACAGACTTTGCATTTGTAATTCTTGCTCTCTTCCGTCAAATCTTTCTCGCCCAAGGCTTCTCTGCACAGGACTCTCAAGCTAGGGATTTTACGGTAATGGATTTCGCCGGTCTTCGTTGATTTCTCAGTCTCTACATTTTCCCTGCTCTGGCTATCCTTCGTTGTGAGCTTTCCAGATTCTAAACGTTTGCTTACTCTCCGCATACGTTCGACTTTGGTATCCTGCTTATCAGCGGGTAGTTTGTTTGACGTGATTTCCGAAGAGGAGCTTTGCATCGAATCATCCTCAATATCAACGTTCACGTCTTCGTCTATACTCTTCACCACGATAACGCTGTGGTTCCTACTATATTTCGATGATTCTACGTCAGTGTTTTGACTGTTGCAGTCATTGAACGCAACATCGGAACTGTCTGACGATAATTCCCCGTCAGTCAATTGCCCCGAACCCTTAGACCTGTTCTCATCTCCGCTATCTTTGCCGACGATTTCGTAGGAATCGTTCTTCTTTTTGATCGTTATACTAATGCCGATCCCTGAGTCTCTGTCGCTACTGTTCTGCAGCTGCAAGTCCTCCTCGTCCTTCAATTTGCAATTTCGCTTGTGAATGAAAAGAGTATAAGGGTTTCGGAAGTTTCGGCCACACTGGCAAATCGTTTCCAATTGTTCGTCATACTTCAGACTTGATCTCGTTATCTTCTTTCTGCTTTGGACCATCTCTTTGTACTTCGGTACCTGGCCTTCTGTTTCACTTTTTTCAGAGGCATCGTCATTCGTGCTATTCGATTCCTGTTGCAGAGACTTTGTTATGTAATTCGGCGAATTCAAGTATCGACAATTCGTTCCTTTGTAATTGTCTTTTGTTTCGCCGCGGGCGCGATGGATCATCAGATGCTTCCTAATACTCCACATGGAGTAGATACCCAAACAGATTTCACAGCGAACCTTCTCAACGGAATCTTTAGGCCTATCAGACGTATCTAAGCTCTCTAAACTTTGCCATTGGTTCCATTTACTTCGTTTTATAGCTGTTGGTAGAATCATCGAGGAATTCTTGCGTTTTCGATAGCGCAAAGTTTCCTCTTGTTCACCGCAACTCTGAACTTTCGATTTGTTGTCAGCATCTAAGCTACCTTCGGACCATCCCTGGGCCTGCGGTTTATCGCTCGAACGCTCCAGAAATGTTTCTTTCTGTTCCACGGAGCTGGCTGTTTCTGGTAACTCGCTTTGTAGGCCCTTCAGGAAAATGTCCGGAGTGTTAATTTTGTGGTATACAACAATATGCCGACGCATATACTTCACTTCTCGGTCGCATAAGGGGCATTTAGCAATCGTTGTTGGATGATCAAAGCCCTGCGTGCTTTTTGTTTCGGGCTTTTTCTTGCCTTCTGGGCTTCTGCCTTCTGGGCTTCTGCCTTCTTCGACTGTTGCCTTTGCGGCAGGTTCATTCAAGGAACCGACGATGTTATTATTATTACGAGACGAGAAGTCGCTTACATTTGCTCGTAAGTACGTTTTACCATTTACGACTGGAACAAACTTATATTCATCCTCTTCCTTCATATCCT
This sequence comes from Hedychridium roseum, assembly GCA_963989215.1. Classification (NCBI taxonomy): domain Eukaryota; kingdom Metazoa; phylum Arthropoda; class Insecta; order Hymenoptera; family Chrysididae; genus Hedychridium; species Hedychridium roseum. The sequence goes on from OZ022321.1 coordinate 577,427, forward strand.
CCGGTCCTTTCTTCGTCGTATTCTTTTTCACCTTGTCTCCGGCCTCCTCTTTTATCGCATCGACCGTTTCAGTTTTGTTCTTGTCGCCAGCAGCTATTGCCTTACTTCTTCGGTTAATTTTCAAGGGAATAAAAATTCCATGAACTTTCAACGAGTGATGACGCATACTGCGGTTTTCTGAGAATTGCCTTCCGCAGGACTCGCATTGATAAAGTTTTTTCATTTTCTGAACCGAGAATCGGAAGTTCGGCAACGACGTATTTCCGTTGTTCAGGACTGGGTGGTACTTAATGTACGGCTCGGTCGATGTTGAGCCATGTAAACGAAACTTGTTACCTGCAGCTCCAAGCAAGGCCTCTTCAGAGTTCAACACTTGCTTGTTAGGTTTCTCTTCAGGCACTTGCATGTTTTTTATAAGCTGCATTGTTTCCCAAATCTTGTCACACCTCTCTAGAAGGACAATGGGATCCTTGATCTTGAAGGGTTTGTTGAAGAAGATTGGGGACTCCATCTCTGCATCCTGTAACATATTATGAGCCTTGTATGAACAACTTTCCATAAATAATACCTAGTACACCCATTTAGAATCAGAAAACTGGGTGTGGAAAATATACCAAGCCTATAGTGCACAATACATTCTTTGTCCAAGCATTGGTTGTCATTAACGAATGTCAGACAACCACAGCTTGACATTCCATTTACTGAAATTGTAAATAGGCCTTAAAGGTTTCAAAGCTGTACATTAGCATAAAATAAACAGCTATCCCGCAAAGCTAACTTTCGAAAAATACGAGGACAATAACGAAATCCCGCCATACCGTCCCCTCTACCAACTGTTGGTAGACCAACCAGGATCAACTGTCCTTCAACGTAATTACGAAAAACGTAGGACGATATTGATGAACTACCGTAGGTTTAAGCAAGAAATTTAGGTCTGGCTAGTTGGAAAATGGACGATCGTAGATAAAATTGAACCGTCGACTCACCAGTGTTGACAGCGATTCATCGGAATCACTCCGACCAACTCCAAAGCTAGGTTCCTGCTTGAGGATGATCGTCTCGAAGACCCCAATATCTTTCTTATTTTTGGCCCCTTCACTCTCATCGTTGGATCTCCTGTCCACGGACATTGTCGTGGCTACGAGACGATTTGCAAGGAAGAATATAAGTCGATTTGACGAAAAGTTCGAGCGGAATACAGCTCGCACGTTAAGGGTGTCGACATTTTGTTTTTCCCCCACCGTCAGCCCAAGACATGCCACACGTGTGGACACAACCTGTAGTAGCTTTCCGCGCAAAATACTCAAATATCCTTTAAGGAACCCAACGAAATCCTCCTCAACTCATGTATTTTAAGTCGTCATCACCGATAAACCCAATAAACACTTAGAAATATGCTTGCTTGTAGATCTTTAACCTTCTACTCGGTACGGTACATACAGGCACACCCAATCCTTCAAGAGCTCTTGGGAACTTTGGGCAATTGCCTATTTCTAATGTAGGATGCATCATGAACCTGACAAACGCAAGAAACGTTCCCTAATTGCCTAACTTTTGTTCTAATGCAGCGTAAAACATAGTCACCCTTTATTTCCCTGAGTTTTTCTAAAGGATCGCAACAAATGTTCGCTGGAAGCTTTAACAGTTGGCTAACAATTTGCATTGACAAAGATGACGATTACCAAGGACGAATGGTAATTACGAGTGTAATAAAAATCCGGCTCGATGCTTGATAAAATTGTCACGCTAACAAGATCATCTTGCATTCACATCCGCCGACTATATAAAGCTTTGCATGCATCGTAGTTGCACGCAAACTGCATTCGTCAGTAAAGTAAACATGTGGCTATCAGTGGTACCAGTGTTAGTTGTTTTTTGCCAGATTTCGACAGCCTCGGTGATCCTTGACAAAGGTATCACGTTTTGAAGGATACCTTTTGGGGGAACCCTTAGGATTAGAACGAATTTTCGGTTCGCAGGAAGCCCTGAGTTTCATTCGCATTTCCGACGTCCCGCGGAGTTTGGAGAGTCAATTAGAGAATGGTTTAATAATATGAAGGATCGGCTTTTTGGCCGAGCTACACTTCCGCCAGTGTATCCCGATAGTCGAGAACTATTCGACATGAACAAAGCTGAACTGATGCAACGCATGGACCACTCAGGAAAATTTTTCATCGACGTATGTAAGTAGGAAGTGTTAAATGGGTAGGCCACAGAAAATTTTCTTCCTAGCGAATCAACCTGGTTTTCTCAGCTCATTTGACGTTTGATCCAGAGCTCGATTGGGGTTTCCACATTGGTCAGTGGTTCTTTATTCGAAGGGGTGAACGAAATTATGACAGTTACGATAACGAGGACTCAACGGAATGGAATTACTCACCTTCAGTAGACCATGATGAATCGCAGGAGACCTCTGAAGAAAGCGGCGAAGGCCAGGACGAAGGAAATATTGCGGAAACAACTACCCCCGTACCCGAGTTAATGACAACCGAGGAGAAAAGGGAAGAGGATAATGAAACCGGAAGTGAATTCACGTCTTCGCATTCGGCTGAAGTTCTAACAGGTTGATGATTTAATAGTTCATTTCTGTTTCGTACCAAAATATTTCCTTCTCGTATTATAAAAACTAAATAAAATACTGGAAAAAAGGGAAATACTTTGTGGTTTATAATTAATTAGTCAATAAAATTAGAGCACTTTTATTTCTTCACTGCTTACAAATGTTTCTGCCAGCACAAACTGGTATTTGTGTTGATGTGGTTGGAAATAAAATCACAGTATCAGTAACGTTATTTTTATTTGTAAATTTTTTGCATAAATATTACCCGTTCGTTCGTACAATGTGACAATACGTTAGAATAATGTTCATGTCAATGTTGTACAAATTCCCGTCTTCAGGTGTGTGGTAGTTTTACTGTAATAAAAAAAGTACGTATTTCCGAATTAATTGCGGCGCTTAATAATTTCGAAAAGTCGCTATTCATGCAGCTGCGAGGCTCGGAAAAATAAATAATAAATACGATGATGTAATGATGATGAAACCCAATGAGGCATGCTTAGATAACTTAATTTTGTAACCATTCAAAGAGAAAATTAAGAACCACCACCTTACCCACATTTCACAGATAGTTAGAAAGAGTTTTTCTATGTTTAATAAAGTAAATGTTTTTTTATGATGAATACAGAATAATGTGTTTAGTTATCTGCAGAAATAAGTAGAATGATACAAAAGGCTAGACAATTGTATCTGCATGCTGACCATACATAAGCATCATAAATAAGAAGAATCTGCTCCTTGTTGAGGTTTGTAGTGCAAATGATGATAGCATTTGTCTACTTCCTCCCCTAGAATATGAACAGAAAGGCATATACCACCGTAACATGCATAACAGTTTATAACAGATAAACCTATCCCTGTGATTTTTCAAATGCTGCTGCATTCAGTTTAGGAAAAATGATGGATAAAATTAAAGCCGATAGATTTATGAAAGCAAATAGAATTATGTTCCCTTAAAAATTTAGAAAACCATTAGCAAGAACAGTCCACCATAGAGAATAAATTTTGTTGTACATGCATGATGAAAGAAGTTTTGCCAATACAGCTACAACATTGAACTGATGCTGAAATGTTTTTAGAAAAGTATACGGAAGAAGGATAGGATTTAATTTGACAGTACCTTCTTAGATGCAGCTCCAACTTTACTCTTCTTTGTTCCCCTGACCTTCTTCATTCTGTTCTTGCGTTCCTTGCGCTGTTTCCTGGTCTGTTTTTGTTTCTCAAAGAGACCGTGCCTTGCCAGTCTGTATTTGGGCTCAAACTTCTTGGCATAGTCCAGTGTGTCGTAGATCAAGGCAAAACCAGTTGACTTACCACCACCAAAATTGGTCTGGAAGCCAAATACAAAGACAACATCTGGTGTGACTTTGTACATTTTGGCCAGTTTATCACGGACCTCGGTTTTCCGAACCGATGGTTGACCGGGGTGGAGGACATCTACGACCTGTTGACATAAAGGACAATCTCTAAATGACACAACACTTATCAGGGTTTTAGCTTCAAATTACGTACCATTTGTTTCCGGCATAACAGCCGGTTGGTCATGAACTTCCTCGTTCTGATGGTTGCTGTACCTTCAGTCTGCAACAGAGAAGCCAGAATGATTCCATCACAAAGGTTATGTTTTCGTTTAACAACGTTTTCAATGTCAAACACATTATTTCTTCACGCACGATAACTCAACGGTTGTCTAAACTCGCGTTGTTTACATGTATACCCAATAAACAAAGGAATTAACACTGAATTTAGCTTTAAATCTGATGCACGATACGTGTTTATAGGGTTACACCAATTGACAACTTTCATCGACATTTCTGATCGTTTCGTACAATTATAAACGACCATATTTCCGTTAAATGGCAGTTTAGACGTCAGATTTTATTTTGTCATTGAAGAACACAGGTTTCGCGGCCGGATTATAGCTTAATTTTTGGATATAAAATACGTACCATTTTACTCAAATGCTGTACCACTTAGAAAAAGACATTGACGGAAGCGTGCAGCGCTCTTTACAGCGAGGTTTAGGTGGGGGACCAATCAGGATCTAGAGTGATGAACATGTTCTGACCCAACCTTAATGTTAGGCATGTTCTAACCTAACCCATGAACCCAACCTTCACTCTGAACATATTCCAACCCAACCTGAATTCTGACCATGTTCCAACCCAACCTGAATTCTGACCATGTTCCGACCCAACTCCTTGTACAATGTACTCTCTCTAACTCATCCGATTCCTTCTTTTTCACGTAGCTTGCCTATAGTTGTCCTTGTTCAACTGTGTTCGCGTTATCAGAGTAACATTTTCCATCAAGACACAGTGTCAAAACGTTTAGGATATTAACATTGTTCCTTGAGTAACAAAAAGAACATGTTGCCAAGACTTGTTTCTCAGTTAACCAGGAGATCATTTTTCCGAGCTGCTGGCCTGGTCCACGTTACGGAATATAAAGGGAATCCTCTTGACAAGCATAGTGCATTAGCGTTGCAAAACTTACATAAACAATGTCCTACGGACTTGTCACTAATAAAGCGATATAAACACAGCAAGAAAAAGACCTCCAAGCCAGTAAATTGAACATGTCCAGTACTGAATGAAAATTCCACTGGTACATGTTAAATGTCTCATTTTTTCAGTCCCAGGATGAGGATAGTGATGAAGATGAGGATGAAGAGGAAGAACTTGACACAGACTCTAACACAAAAATCGTTACAGCCACCATAAATTCTTTCAGATTAGATGTTGTTGCTAAGACTGGCTTGGCTATACCACGGAAGTATGTGTAATACTTGTACAATACTTGACTAGAAATTCAAATATCAATGTGTAATTTTCGTGCAGCAAAATAGAGACAGCCTTTTATGAGAGTAGAATCCGTCTGAATGGGCAGAAGATTCATAAAAAAAGCATGCAAGTAGCAATTGGGGATGAAATTGATGTGGTTCAAAGCAGAAGTATAGATAATCCAAATTTCCTGGTTGTCAGCCGTACAGTACTTTTATCAGCTCAAGAAGCTGCTGGAGGCTACAAAGTTAAACTTTCAAGGGACAAGAAATTGCTAATAGAAAACTATGAAGATGCATGGCAAGGCCAAGAAGTACAATAATTTTTCTACAGTGTTTCCTGGATAGAAGTAACTTCTGGTGCATAAGGAATTATATAAGATGTACATAAAAATAAAATAAAATGATGAAATCTCATTGCAAATTTTATTACACAAAATAATCCTGTTTAAATTTTATCATAAAAAAATATTATCTGTACATATCCTCGATGATTGCAATACACTGAAAATAAAAGAGTTGAGAGAGGTGTTTAGCAGCATGCCGCGATGTATTTTATTGAAATCTGCGTAAAACTGCGAAGCTTCTATACTTACGTGTGTAACGGCAATCACCCCTCTTGCGATCAACTCATATAAAGCAGTAATAATGTTCGGAATCTCTGCGTTTGCCGCCAGTCTCTATAAATATAACAGTTTGTCAAGAATTTATGAAGAATTATTCAGCCCGGACTTTATAATCCGAAGAAGTATTTCCTCACCTGCAATAATCTCTTTCTAGTGTCATGACTTAAAAACAACAAAAATCCTGCAGCGAAATGTGGTTGTCCACACTGGAAACAGTAGTCTATGATATCATTGAAGGACACTTCCGGTACGACAGGGCAAGAATGTACAAGACGCAAAGCGAAGATGCAGTCGTTCAATTGTCCCTTAGTTGGATTCAATTGTAATTTCCTAAATGGTTCTGTTAATACTGCTTGCCACGCTGCAACGTATCCCGCGGAATTCACGACAGGGCCTAAACTTTGTAGTTTCAGAACAAGTTTCTTCAGTTCACCGATCTGTTCGAAAGAAGAAACACAGCGGCAGTGAAGTAAAGTATTGTCTTCTCCGGGGAAGAAATAAATTCTAGGTGTAATATTACCATTTTAAATTTTGCCATTTGTAGCAACACGTTATTCCACAAGAGATCATCGTAAATTTCATATTCGAGGCAAAGTTCTGACACAAAGGCCATTGCCCGAGGGGAAAACGACTGCGTTTCCGTTATAATTGTAGCGAGCTCCAGTTTCGAACACTCTGCAAACATTTGCGGAGTGTACTCGTACCCTAAATGGCTCAAATCGAACAGGTATTCCAGTGTTTTCATGTGCCGTCTGCGAACAAAGTTTACAGTTGTTGCCTATGAACTTTTGACCTTGTAACATTAATTAAAATACTATTTCATCCCACCTGATTGTCGGTAGATCACGTTTTGTTAATTCTTCTATCGTTTCCGAGTCTGTAATTGATTGTAAAACGTATAAGGCCCGGCACCTTGCCCCCGGCCCATACTTTTCATCATCTCCAAAGCCAATGTTTATCAAAAAGTTGGCAGATTTTTCAACATCACCACTTTCGAGTAAATAGCAGGCTCTGTAAATAGATGACCTATTTGTCGCGAGTTTCTTCCTTTGAAGATATACCTGACGCTTCATTTAATTACCTGATTAAATTATCGTCGTTGATCAAACTGTAATCCAAATTATCTGCGTTCAAAGGCACTGTATCTGTAAAACTACTGTTCATCTGGGAAGGATTGACGGTCGGACGTAGCCATTCGTCCAGCAATTCTAAACGCAGTTTCATGTTATTCAGACAGAAAAGTTCGCAGAGATCATCCACCGCCGCGTTGATATTCGGTTTGTAATCCGTAATACTTCGGTATCTACGAATTATGCTATCATCCAAGTACAATGATCGCACGAGAGTCTCAGGAGTCGACAATTTACTGAGATACATTTCCGTGGCCAATTCGTAATTGTGCAGAATATGTTCGGATGTGAACTTGAGGTACTTGAAATGAATTTTCTGCAAGAGGAAATTCGCAATTGGGAAAATGATGATAAATGAAGAAAATAGTTGAAGAAATAGGAAGATCATACTTCTAGTAATCCTTCTTCGTATTGCGTTAATTGTTCAGCAGCCTGTTGAGCGTATTTATAACACTCTTGAGCCGCAGCGACTTGATCGGCGCCTACCATAAAAAAATAGATAATACGCGTCGTGTTTTAATTTACGCAAAAGCTTTTTTGGTTTCTTCCTTTTTCGTACCTGGCGGAGTGTGAGTTACAACGAAATACAATGCCGCTGTCGCGTAGTACGCTGCACCTGGACCGGTCATTCGACTTAAACATTTCATTATATTTTCGAGGAGATCAGAGTTCCTCGGGTAAATGGACCACTGACTTCCCCTTGCAGTTGCACGCATATTTTCCCAGGTCTGACTAACTTCTTCCTTAATGGCCAGTGTACAAATAACGTGGTTTTGAAGTTTTAAAACCGGAGCAACGTCCAGCCAGGTTTCGTACGTTCGCAAATTTAGTTCCGGCGCTAAGATTAATTACGGCAATGAAAGGATTTTTGAGAGGTAAAAAAATTGTGGAACTGTGTCAAGTCAATGGATAATTACTTATAATTTTCCACTGATTGTCGGCGAGTAAGTACGGTAGCCGCCATTCGGAAATCGCTGGCAAAGTCGTGTTTTCGGGACTCAAGTGCATCCACTCGTCTCGTTCGACTTGCGTCGGTTTGCTGGACGCACGTAAAATTTAGCGAAAATTATGAAACTCGGGGCAAGAATTGCATGCGGACTTACCTGGTACGAGTGTAATTCTGCAGGAAATAAAAGGTACTTCTCGTGTCGCTGTTCGTATCGTCCATCAGGTCCATTATCACGAGGAAAACTTCGTACAGATAAAAGTTCACCTGGGACCACAAACTTCTGATAAATTTCGACAAAGCCACCTTGTCATGGATTTTTTCCACGATCATGTTGCACTTTCTTCTCAGTTCGGCAATTTCATCTTCGTTGATGTGCAATTCTTTTAAGGAAGACAAGAAACGAGAAGAAATATAAAAATCTAACGAATTGCTGTCTAAAACCGAATGCGGAAAGTTATTAGCTACCTTTTTTTCTACCACTCTGAACGATCTTCAATGTAGGATCCCAGGTTTTCAGTAAAATTCTTAAATAAGTCATCAAGCTTTCGTCGATATTAAGACCGAAACTGCCACAATATTCGTGAATTAAGTTGATCGTATTTTCATTGTTAGAACGTATGATTCGTTCAACGATTTGTCTTTTTCCCTCGCTATCAGCCACCAAAACATCTAATCGAAGGGCAGATTATATGAATAACGAAAAAAGGGTGCCCAGTTTGAGGCTTTTTAAATTTCTTTTTACCTTTGTAAGGAATAGATAATACTGATAATTTATCTGCCCAATAATGCAGCATTTTATGACCTATGTACGGTTCAGCTATGGTCAAATAGTTGGCAAGTCTGCAGTATTCGTAAGCGAAAAGAGTGAGTTTGGAATGACGAGCATAATCTCCTTGAAGCCTATAAAATTATCGCTCAGTGAGAAACCTTAGACAATACCACAGCCGAGGAAAAATTTCGATTCTTACGTTTTAAAAGTAGTGGAAAGCCAGTTGCAGGCTTCGCAATCCGGCAAAGTGAAGAGCGCTGACAAAGCCAAAGGCATATCTAACGATCTTACGGTAGTTAATTTTCTTAGCAAGACTTTCGTCATGCGATGGTACACCGTTTCAATTTCAGTGACAGTATCACCATTAACTACGGTCGAAGTGCAGGAGGAAATGTACAGCAAGTTTATCAGCCGTACGACGGAAAGAATCGTGTGCTCGATTTGCAAATTTTGAACCTTGCCGAGCAGGTCACGGCACAGATTGTCGACTGCGCCCTGCATAGGGCGTTAAACGTTTATAAATGCAGGAGTTTGTTAACAAATAATCGTAAATACTTACCTCTCCAGCCAGCAAATCTTCGAACTCGTTTGGATTGAAAATTTCGTTCGCTTCATCATCTTCACCTCTTTGGACTTCTAAACAAATAGAAATTAATAAATAACTTGTTGAATTATTATTGCGGAGAAATTAATAGCTATGACTTACCTGAAGGATTCTCAGAACTCGTGCAAATTTTGAACGCGTCTCTTAATACCGGAAGTAAAATAGATTTCGGAGAAATGCAGGTATCTTTGTACGTGGAATACAATTTCCACGAACTACGCTGCATTTTTTCGGAATCTGCACTCAGGGGGTCGATGTTGTTAGACAGGCATTGTAAATACAAATCGACCCACGATTTTACGAAGAGCGTTTCGTTGATTTGAGCTAGATCAAAATGCGTCAATCAATATCAAAAAATGAAGAAACTTTCTTCGCTGAATAATCGTATAAATATACGTACTTTCACAACAAGTTCTTAGGGCAGATGAACACATATTTTTCAACACATTTAAAGTGTCCTTATCGATGTCATAATTTTGCAAAACCGTGTAACATATTCTGTGCACGTACTCGCACTCTTCCATAGTAATATTTAGGTTCATCTGGTCGCGTCTATTAACGAAAAAAAAATAACGCGATTGTGAAGAGAAATTATAAGCTTCTAAAACAATCAACGACGACACTTACTCGGTGAAGGTTTTCAGAAGATCGCATCGTTTCATTTCTTCCAAAAGTGCAGACATTGCATTCATTTTTTCTAATTCTAAAAGATTCGCGACCCTTGCAGCCTTGCGATAGCACGAAACCACCGACAAATTATTTTTCTGCATGTCTATTAAAATACCGTAAAATGAAATACAGAAATTGGGGAATTGAAGCTAAGAAATGCAGTTAGATCGTCTTACCACTGCACAAAGTTTTTACGTATCCTTCTAAAACCTGTTCTTTTCGAGTATGATAATCGGTGAAGCCGATTTCAATAGCAAAATCTTTGTTCAAAATGTACAAGGACTTTACGATGCACAAGGAATTAATTAAATGTTCGCAGTGATGTGAATGCACGGTCGAACGTGTGGACATTTCCTGTAACCTGTGTTTTACGTAGCCCAACATTTCGATATAATTTTCCATCGACTCGTGATTCTTCGTCTAAATTAAAACGAAAGATTACGATATAAACCGTTGTTTTCATCGTTCGAGTTTTCTTTTACCTTCAGATTCAAGCTCGCGATTACGTATTTCACGATTCCTTCGCAACAGTAAAAAGCAATATCGTCTTCGAGTGTGTTAAAGAATTGCATTACTTCCGCCGTGTTTCTGCAATTAATGGGCCACTTAATAAAGGTCTCACCTTTTTTCTAAAAGTATGCCTTACCCTCTGCACAGGTGATAATTAATGTAGAAGTCGAAAGCTTCGAGTTTCATACTGTGCTCTGATTTCGTCAATTCCAGCAGATCCTGCATCATGTCTTCTCGATGCTGTTTCACTACGTATCGTATTAATTTCTGCAATTATTCATTTGCATTTGTCATTAATTTACTTCGGTTTACGGGGGCACTTGAAGAAGAAGAAATGGATTATTCACTACTGACATCATTTACACCTATACTCTCGTAACCGTATTTCTTCAGAATTAGCTTCACAGCGACTAGATTTTTTTCTGCTCTAATTTGTGAAGTGAGAGCATGTTCCACGGAAGCATCTGCTTCGGCAAGATCCTTCATTGTCGTGCTCCATGGAACTGGCGCTTTCTTCAGCACTTCCAAGGTGCGTTGCAATCGAGTCTGTAATAATGCTTCAATCGCTCAAAAAATGATCGAATATTTAGCTAAGAGCAGCGAGTACTTCTGCAAAGTTTGTACCTCTAAATTTTCGATGTAACCAATGGCCACAGCGACCTTTTTTTCCCATGGGGCTACGTCCCAACACCACCAACTCTTGGAATTTTTGATAGTCGTCTAAAAAAACCAATTTCTTCCTTTCTTAACGCGAAAAAAAGCCGAGAATATTAAATTCTTTGCCCTGTCATGAACAAACCTGTATGAATATCGAGAAAACGGCGTCATTGTGCAAATCATAGGTGTTCATGAATTTATCCAAGAATTTGTTCACGAGTTGGGGGATTTTGTCAACGCTAGCTTTGGTGAGCAGCATAACGGCGACTTGTAGAGGGTCGTTGACGTACAAATCGAGGGGTACACGGATTCTGTAAAAATTGATTTTCAAGTCGAGCTCGGGAAGAAATGACGGAACGATGGGAAGAGTTGACGGAAGAAAAAGACTGACCCATGATCATTTTTCAATTGCTGCAATTCGGAGAGTGTTTGTATTAGTCCCGTAAGCTTTCTGAGCAGAGAATCGTGGTTTGTGCATTGCTCGTTGAAATAAGCACGGGCGCTACTTCCATCGCATCTTATCAGCTCTACGATTAGTCTGGCGAATTGCATACCGTTGAACGGCCAGTTTGTGGGATCGATTTTTTCAAAAGAAATTGCATTTTGGTAGCCCCACGCGGCTACCTCGGACATCATGTACGGGCAGATGTAGACCAGGGAAGGTATGAAATTCTGAAGCCACGACAACAGGGCTATGGCGTCCACGTTGATCGGGAGACGCTCAAAAATTTCCGTAACAGTTTCGGCCGTTATGTGCTCCATTATCTCTCCCAAATGTCTTGCCCATATTAAGCTCGCGCATTCCAGTTCCCCCTGATATTAATTCATTATTATATCAACAGCCGACAATGATTGAACACTAATGATTGCTAGGTGCTTCAGTGATACTGTTAAATGGATGAAGGAATTTCGTGGAATAAGTAAACCAGTGATCCCCAGTGACAATTCTACTTCTTCTGCACAATTTTTCGATACGAAAGAGGAGGGATAGGGAAGACAAAGGATTGCAATGTATGTTGTTGGAAATGTTTTTTAATGCGACAAGACAATGAGTAGGTGGTTTTTTCGTGAAAATACTGTACCATGTATACATTGGTCTTGTATACGCTTAGTATATTGGACCGTGAGAATTCGATCCACTCCACGATGAGTCTTTCCTCGACCTCGGCAGAGTTAGGTTCATCGGGCGTGTTGTCCAATCCATATTTCATGACTCGAACCATTTCGAAGGTACTTAATTTCTTCACGTTCGCGTCGACCGCGCAGAGCATTCGGGTGTACTCTTCATTTCTGAACGGCATAGCTTCGCGTGCTTGTATTACTCTCCGCCGAGCGTAGTGCAGAAGTTTGAACATCTGCCTACAGTCGGCCACCAAAGCTTGGTTGCAGCAATCTATGACGAAGTGGATGTCCTCGACTTTTTCCAAAACAGTCAGAAATATCTCGATATCGACGTAGTTCGCTGGCCGACCCGACCACGGCCCCAGAGTGTCCAGGATCGTCGTGGCTCTTTCCCGATAAACCCGCTGCAGGGGTAAATCGTAGTTATCCGCGAACATTTCGGCCTCCGCGAATTTTTGCCTCCTCATTAAACGGTCCAGCTGACGTTCCGGAACACTTTCAATTATCGATTTTATTTTTATCGTCTCCGTTTCGCCGGCTTCGTTGAGCATTGTTTCTAGGAAGACAACGTTGCCTCCTATGGGATCCGTCAGCTCTGCCAAATACGTCGTTTTACTAACACGAAACTTATATATCTCCGTAAAATCTGTATCAATAAAAAATCCACAAGATTATTAGTTTCTTCTAGTCATTGACCTGTAAATTCGAGCGAGGGGAAAAAGCTAACTTCCTACCCGGAAACGAAACTAATCGTAAACTTCTTGATGTCGAGTCTTCGGGTTCTGTTAGGATAACGACCTGTAGGTCGCTATTTCTATTATCTTGTATCGTTGCGAAATCAGAGACATGTCCATCGTGTACCTTTTTCATGCAGAATGTTTTCGGGCATACTATACTTAATGTCCCGTCTGACGATAAGCAGAGGAAAGCACTGCAAGATTTTTGCGATGTTTCTTATTCCATTTGAAACGAATTGCGCAAAAATAGGACTAAATACGCTTACCTAAAGCTTATGAAGAACTGCACTTTTTTGCACGAATACGGTAAAATACTGAGAGAGTGAGATCTTTCTGCGGGCCAAATAAATAGCGAATTCGCAGTCACCATAACTATTGACCATGTGCCCAGTACAAGCTCGCTGGCTACATAAGTTACCTGTAAATCATTTTTTATCTACATGCTGAAGATCGCGAAAAATAAATATCCTTGATGAATAAACGTCATTCCAAGGACACTTACATCGTTCTTTGAAAACCCATTGAATATTCTTGTAGTGTAAACGTGTTCTAAGAGAACTGAAAGCATTGCATCATTCCTATGACTAAGGGCATAGTGTACTTGGCCGAAATTAAATCTCGGTATACTAGAATAATAAATAACAGGGTTTAGGAGAGATTTATTGTTTCTTGACCTTCAAGTAAATTGTACAGTATCTAGGAACAACTATTTTACCTATAAATAGCACCATTATTTGCCACAAGCATTATGGTAACGCGTTGAAATTCAACTGGCTGTAAACATATTCTTATTATCTTTATATTTTTCCCATCAATCCCAGTTTTTCTAAAAATGTAAAGAATTGAAGAAATATTTGTTCATGGAAGTTTAATACTTCTGTAAGCGTTATATGAATATTCTAAATATTTTTCCTGGATAACTCATAAGACATTAATGAGGTGAATGAAATAATTACATAGTAAATATAAATTTGCCTTCGTCGAGTAAATACAAGCAGTGGAATGTTCCATTTGCTAATGCAACATATAACATCGTTCCTTCGTCAGAAACCTGACAGCTTGTTATCGGTTCATCAAAGACTTTGCTAAGTACTAACTCCTTAGAAGAATCATCCGTGAATACTGTCAATGATTTGTCGATAAAAACACAAAGCTTTCCACGGTGCAGCGAAGATGAGATATTAGGGTCACTCTGTGCCTTTATGGGAAAACATAAAGTGTGCCATAGAAATACTGATGTGTGGACAAAGCCACTCCAAGCAAATTACAAAATGCGATGAAGACAAAACGATGTTCAGCAGGACGTGTACAACGGAATCTAACGTACTTGAACGTCCTGAAGGTGATATTTTTGAACTAAGGGCATTAAATTTGACTTACCCCACGATCAGACTGGATAATACCGATTGTGGTGGATTCGTAAATTGAGCCATTGTTTTCCACAACATCACGGGCACCGAAATTCACAGTTTCTTCGTCCGGATCAAAGCCTGATTGTACTTTATTCCAGAGAGCCATTTCGATACTTGACAATAACGTAAGAAAGGACGGTTTAAATTATTTGAACCGCTGCTTTCTGACCCAACCTAACCTTAGTAACTTAAAATCTTGTCTCCACTGACAGGAAAAACCACGTGCTCTCTGCAACTTATGCATCGTCTGCTACCACGTGTTTTTTTACTAACAAATGCAGTCGTCTTTTCTTCGCTCAAAAGTAAGCAGTAAATACGAGATTATTCTGGCTTTCAATGTAATTTTCTCTGGCTTTTATTCTACCTTAACAGAGTTATTTTAGTGAGATTATATTGGCAAGCGTGATTTTAAGACGGTCTCCTATTTAAAGTCATAACCAATCCTCTGTATTTCATCTGTCATTTTCGTATTCTCAAACAGTGTATTTAATGTTCTAAATAATTTTAAATAAATTGTTTATCGTTCTAGAAAATTGTGTTATTTTTACGTTAAATTGTATCACGAAACTTGCATGGAATTTCTTCAATTTTCGTCAATAATATGTTGTAAGAGGGGTAAATAATTTATAATTTTATAAGAAATTTTGCAGCACACATTTTCCAAGCTGGGACTGTCTTCCCAAGGCAGTTACAGCACAATGTACCCTGTTGAAACATATTTTTTTGGGGGGCCCATATGAAGACCCTTCATTCTTTACCCCTTTCAAAGGGGTACCAGTGTCACCCTTTTGCCCATAAAAAAGGGGTAGCTAAAAAATGGGTGGCATTGATGCACAAGTATTGGCTCATGTCCACACAAAATTTTTCTACTTTTTACAGTATTAAACACTGTAAAAACACTGTAAAAGCATGTAGAATTAAGCTGGAAAATAATATGGAACAGTTTCTGTTAACACTTTTGCCAGAGAATTTTTTTAAGTGAATATATACAGAACTACTGCCTTCCAAGGGATGCTAATGCTGGCTGGACAATTCTTTTGCCTGTTTACAGTGGAAATCCGTGGGGTTACAGCCCTTTGGGCAATAGATTTGGCATATTCGTTCAGGGCATGCTCCGTCAGGGAGGCAGTCCGTTCCCAATAGGCTCTCCCAGATCCTTCCAACGTGTATCACTAAGGAATCCTTTCCCAGGGAGTGGTCCGTAGCTCCCTGTGATTGGCCATGGAGATACAGGATCTGCCCCGTGGACAGGGTCTACGTGGAAAGGGTGATTCAGTTCAACAGAGCCAGTCGTTGCCTCTGCTTCGTGGAGAACACTTAATCAAATAAGTCACAGTGTGACCCAAAATATGGGAGGACAATCATTCCCTTATCAGTTATTAACAAGTGTATTTAGTGAGTTCAAGAGATACAAGGATATTTTATTTGACTATTCTTACATACTTCCTCAATCCTTCAGAGTGAGTTTTAATCATTAAATTGTTTAAAAACAGGTGTAAAATGTGTATATAATTTATATAAATAAATATGAAATATTTGAGAAAGGGTTTACTATTTATTTTGTATTTATTCTGTATTTATTCATTTTTATACACTACGTAATATTTATATAATTTGTATTCATTTGTAAAATAAATATCGTGCTGTGTATTCTGGTTTTTTGCATGCAAAATAGAATAAGTAAATAGGTATGACAGACCTTCACCCTTTCCGAAGACTATTTATGTTAAATATTATCATTGTCGTAATTTATAGAAAAAAATTCAATTCGTATAGTGTGAATATTCTGTAAAAAAAAGATTTTTTTCGTGTCTGCATTGGACTTCTACCCTTTTTTTAGCTACCCCGTTTCGAAAGGGGTATGTATTCACCCCTTTTATTTGTCCTCGCACAAAAAAAGGGCTGCCTGCTGCGGGATAAGCGTCATTTATAACGACTTTAACCGTGAATGGTTGATCCCCAAATCCAATTTCCCGGGGGCCCGTTTCTTCAGTAACATTTCTTCAATTTTCTTCTAAAAAATCTGTACACATATTTCTACGTTTTTAAATATTTTTAAGGCCTTTAAGGAATGGTGTGACGAAAGATTAAAAAGAAGGACAAATTTGTTACGTGTGGTGTATTATAATTAATATATATTGCATGAAGTTTATTAATTAATTGAAGAGTATTCGCAGAGCCTGTGGTTTTATCTTCGATTTTCTGCTGTACCAGCCGTAGATTCGTTTACTCTGACCTTTCATTCGATAGAGGAATGAAAGATGACGTACAGACAGTCTTCGCAAAATTTTGGATAAAAAAAATATTGATAAGCTTGTCGATAATAATTTTATACATAAATTAACAATAGCCACAGTGTTTAACAAAAATTAAAATCAATGGTGGATGACACTTTGCATTTCTTCTTCTTTAATCTTTTCTTCTTCATTTCAATTTCCTGTACTTGCAATTGCGGACAAAAATCTTCAAAGGTGGACTTCAAATTCGTTCTGTGTCCATTTTCTTCTTTATTCTCGGTCCTTTCTCGGCCCCCCTGCGCGATCAGCGTAGTCGTGTTTGCATTTCTCTCCCGTGGGATGGAATGGCAGAGCCGGCGTGCAATTTGGAAAAGCCGATTTCAATCCCGTTTCCCGTCGAGGGCGGGGGGTGGGTAGGGGAAAAGAAATCTCGAGTGGCTGGCGGGGGCTGAGCGAAGGCCACTCGGGATTACGAGAATCGCGAAGGCCCGGCTGGAAACACGTGCGAAAATCCCAAATCCTTCTGGCCGCCCTCTTTGCATCGATCGTTTTCCCTTTTTCCTCGGGAAATCGGCCCTCGATAAATCGCGCGCGTTTCTTTTCCCTGGATAAGCAGTCGTAACCGTCCCCTTCGAGCAGCCTCGAAACACGTCGTTCTCCGCTCCATCCTACGTTACAACACTTCCTCGCGAGAAATTCTCGAAAATCCTGTGAAATCGAAAGAATCACGCGTGCAGAAGAAATGCTTTTCCCGAGGAAATTCCTGTACAGTCAGAATTTTCTTCTGCCCGTCTTTTCATTCTACGTGTACAGCGCCTAAACACATTTTTATATGACACAAGACTTGATGTATCTTTCCCTCACGGAGGAGGAGTGCCCTTTGTCCTGAATGGTCCTGCGAGGTCCTTGATATTCCGAAAGCGACGTTGTCCTTCTGGGACACTCTTCCGTCCCAGAAGTCCTTCCCCCGCATGCACTCTCTTGCATACGACAGGACAAAATACGTTCTTCAGTGTCAACGAGAAGAAACACAAACCAATTGTCCTTTGCCTCATTTCGCTTCGGATCACTTAAAAAATTTTCGATTAATTTTCTGTGCCATCTAATCTATTCGGAATTGTTTCATCCTTGTTGCTGGAATATAGCGTGAGGTACTTTGTAAGTATATGCGGTGCTTTGCAGGGGCTAGGTCGTGCCAATAAAAACTTTACAGTGCCGTAATGAATGCAAGAAATAATTATCTCATGAATACATTAGTTTTAGTATCCCCCTGGCGCGGACACGGACCGTAAAAGCGACATTGGAGATCTTGACCCGTGATTTCCATTGCGTGCCTGCTTCTCTCCTACGATCCTTTAATCGTCAGTACCCTTTCACGTCCCGCTCTCACGTTCTGCCTCCGTTCCACGACCGTCTCAAAGTAAATGCTGTGTTCAAACGGTTCTTCAGTTCCTCGGCAAGATTTCCACTGGACGCTGGAAAGAACGCAATTCTCGAGCAAAGTCTAGCTTTACAGGGACCAATATGTTAGGTGAATTTCTCTGTGCAAATAATGGCCAATGGCGTTTGGATAATACCGAGCAGATGGCGGAGGGTGGAGTAGCCATTTACTCGGAAAGGATGTTCGTTTGGCCATATCAGTGGAAACCCTTTATGCGAATCCTGCGACACGGGGAGGAAAGGGGGAGTAAGTGCGAGGTGAGAGAGGGGCTGTGCAGGGTTTCTGGCACGGAGTGATTGATCGCCTTCTCGCGACACCCTCGTGTTCTCTCAGAGTGGATAAAGGGGTGGAAAAGGAGTGGAAACCCTTTCACGCTTTCACGGATCAGTCACAGGATCACGTTCTCAACCCATCCCCCGCGGTACACGGGACATGCATCACCCTCGTTTCCGTCCTGCCCCCTCCCCCCTTCCCCCCTGGCCCCTCACTTTTGACTTTTGCCTTGGTTCGTGACGTTATCGAGATTACGAACCTTCCAGCAAGGACATTTTGGTAAATGGTTTTTCGCAGAGTCGAACGTTTAACAGCGGTAGGAAATTTTTAGAATCGTTTGGACGAGTCTTTGAATGTTTTAAAGTATTGTTCGAGGGCCTGGCCAAGCGTTTAGGGGCGGAGATTGTCATGGCGAATGGCCGGAGGGAAGATTCATTGCGTTTTCCCGGAGCGACGCGGGAAGACGTCTCTTTCGTTGGCGCGGAAGGGGTTGCCCGACGTCTCGTACATCAGACACCTAATTCTTCCTCCCTCTCGAGTGTTAACTGTTATACCTTATCCATTTAGAAGTTCCATTCCGTCGCCGGACTTCCTTCGCGCTTGTCATTCCCAAATTGACGAGGAAAATCGCGTTATTGATAACTTCTTCGGATCCTTTTTTCTTCTACCTTTCGCTCCAACGATTATCCGTTTTCTTTCGAAATTATACACGTTCGAGCGGAAACGGCTTTTAGCGGAATGACCGCCGAGGTGAATCATTTGCCAGGAGATATTGGCATCCATGTGAGGCAGAATTGGACATCGCTGTTAAATATTTGAAAAAGCCTCTGGGTCCGTAGGATTTCGCTGATATCCCGCGGGAGTTGCTGCATCGCCAGACTTTCCCGGCAATCTTTCCTCTTGGTCCATTTTGAGTGGTCAATTAGCAAAAAAGAAACTACATCAAACACGTAACAATACCGTTTGCTCGTCCTCAAGGTATACACTTTTTGGGGTATTAAAAAAGCTGGCACCGTGCGTCAAGTCATAGGGGCTTATTTTTGTAAAAGCGTATTCAAGTACAGTGGAGAAATTTGAGGGGATCGAAGCTTATTATTTATCGAGTTCTTTCCTGGTATTTCACATGTATCGAGTGGAGGGTACATTTTGAAATGGAAGTTCTTTCCGTGTTCCTTCGGATCGGGAGAATGTGTTTTTCCGCGCCCTCAGACACGTCACATGAATAAAAAATATCCTTCAAAGTTGCCAACCCCAGCGGTCTGCTGGGCAATGGGCTCGGAGTCCTGCATATCTTCTCAAGTGGGAGAAATCGAAGGGTGCAGGGCGAATTTTTTTGCCCGCACCGGCTCAGACTCACGGGAGATCGAGGGAGAAGTAACGGGCGTACGGGAGAAATTAGGGAGTTCCGGGGGATTTCGAGAGAAAGTAGATGCCGGTGAAACTTCCCCGCTGAATTCTCAAGAGCAAATTCGTGGAAGCCTCGCGGACCTGGGTCCTCGTTAATTTCCCAGCCGCGGGTCTAAATTCCGCCGGAAGTCCGTCCCTTTCCCCGTGCCTGGGCCACTCTTTATCGTGGATCGATTCAATTCCAACTTTCCACGGCGGAGGAAAGTTCGTGGAAAGTCGTCGATTCCGGAGGCTGCGTCGATAGCTTCTTCCCGTGGAAGCTAACCCTAATATATTGGATCGAGTTTACAGGGGGGGATGGAGTCACGTTGCGCCGAGAACCGCGGGAAAGGGGGGTGTAGGGGGTAGGGTGGGTCGGCGGAAACGTTACGGGTCATAAACTATCGTCGGTCAACGAAATCATCCCTTTCCCCGCAGGAAGACGTGCAAGGACACGCGTTCCTAGGCAAACGCCTAGGACCATCCCTTCCTTCCTCTCTGCCCCTTCCACTTCGGTGTAACAAGATCGTGAAAAAAAAATTCTGGTCCTCTTTGCGAGCCCCTTACAAGCCGTTTGGCCCGGTTTTACGCCAAACCCTAGGAAAACAGGGGGTGCCGTTTGGTACTTTTTGGAAAACTTTGCCCCCGTGGGGCTTAGGCCGATCTACTTATTTCCATGGTTATTGTATAATCCGTCGGCGGAGAAGAATGTTTGGCCAGACGGGGCAAGGTCGGGGGTTGAGAACCACCGGTTGTCTGCAATATAAAGATAAGATGTCCCTCGTGCGACCATGTGCCATGGACCTCGATCGAGGATTATGTTGCCATCTATGTTGGCGCATCTCCCCAACGAAAACACCGCGGCATTTCGATCGGTCACCCCCGCCGACCACATCAACCCCTCACAGATACACCCCTCTCTCGGCGAGAACGACTGAAAACCAACGACAAGGCATATTTATATCCTTCCATTCGAATCCTCAAATTGTTGCCAAAGAAAATTCGACGACTCAGTGAAAATTCCAAGGGAAAACAATGTTTCTCGTGGTTTTCGCCGGAGTTGATGGAAATCGTGGGTGACAGGAGGGCGAGAAAACTGCTAGGAATAACGATTCCATGGGGCCGTCGGGGTAGGGGGGAATGGTGGGCAGGGTAATACCCTCTATGATTTTTTAACGCGTGACGCTTTCACGGCCTTATGGCGATCGGTCTCGCCGTTGCTAAGTTATTTCAGAGGGATGAGTCGAGGGCTTTTTTTTATAAATCCACCAGGAGACGCAGTAATGTCCCTTCAGAAATGGGAATAAAATATTACGCCACCAGACGAGCAGTTACTTCTACACGTTGTTCGAGGATTTTCGAAATTCTCACCAGCTTTTAGTTTTTACCAGCGATTCCTGTACCATTTCCTGATTATTTTCCAGTCGTAGGAAGAGGGGGGGACGTGACTCACTGGCGCTTTTCATAAAAACGATAAATGGCCAGCATTCCCCCGGGAGATTCGCGATGCTTTTCTAAAATACGAGAAACACTTTTTCCCGCGGTTGGAAATTAATGCGTCTCGAGTTACGAGGGAAATGTGAAATATAGATGGAATTATTCCCCGTTTGATCGTTCGATTATATTAAAGGAATTCAGAAAACTTTCCACTGACGACAGTTCCCGTTTCGTTGTAATTTTTGTTTCGCCACTGAGCATTTTTGGCTTTTATTCTGCTTTGAGCACATCCATTCTCGCGTAAGAAATTCGTAGAATGCCAAGCGAGGGGGGGTTGCGTTTGATTTATTTCACCCTCGGTGAGCATTCGCCACGCATTTCAGGAACCTTCGCTGAAAATCCACCCTGCAAAGACTTTACACGGGCGTCATAAGTCGGTGCACTTCATTTAAAGATCGTCCTCCTGCCCTTCTTTAGGGGTTGCTTCACCACCAGAATTTCCCCTTCACGGTTCATTAAACCGCCGGTTCACAAAATTTCCCAAAAAGGAGATACTAAAAACCTGTACATAGTGAACATTTCCCGATTTTTCTCCGATTTCCTGGATCTGTATAGGATTTTTTCGAGTTGGTGATTGCAGAGTTTGAGTTTGCAGGTTGATCGCAGTGGAGATAGACGGAAGGTTCGGTCCAGAGGCATGTGGCAAATTGCCTGCGGGGGGATCCGTTCGCCGGAGGCGTCTTCGTCGACGCGACGACGAGGGGAAGAGTGGAAGGGGGGTCAGGGAACGAAAGGAAGGAAGGAAGGCGGCGGGTAATCTGTGATTCAAAGAGAGCGATCCATCTTGCGACATGCCAGGATTCAATCGTCGGCATTTGCTTGTGAAATCAGTCCCGAAGGACTCGTCCCTTCTTGCCTCGTCCGTTCCCGGCATCTTTTTCTCCTGCTCGCGGAGCTCGCCTTGTTTCCTTCCAAATTGCGCGATCGCTTAAAGCCCCGCCCTTAAACTCCACTCGTTATTTCCTCCCGTCCGCAAAAGGGCTGCCAACGTACTTCTACCCCCTCCCCTCATCCCCCACCAAGCCCTGGGCTTTATTTAGCCTACAGAAAATTGTCCCTGAATATTCTCTCTTCGTTGCCTTCGTTGCGCAAGTTCCTCACGCATGATCCAAGCCGAGTTGGGCTAATAAGCTCCATATATATTTATTCAGGGCCGGGTTTTATGCCAACCAAGGGGAAGGGGGGAGCGTGGGAGGCAAGATACTGGACGTTCGGTGAAACCGGATAGATTCGTAGTTCCGATCAGCGGCGGAGCCCATAAAATCACCCCATCTAGCCCCCCTTTTGGAGAAACGCAGGGACCAAGGAGGGGGGGGGAGGGTCAAACCACCCTTGGAAAATTATTGCTCTCCTTATACATTCGTACGCACGGGCGAATTGGGGCCCCGGCGAATAAACTCGTGCCCTTTCGATTCGACGGGACGTCAAGGCTGATAAGCAGGGCGGAAAAGCTAAAAGGAAAATACTCTTTGCATATTTCGCAAGGAATTCAGGCCTGGCGCAAAAAGGAAGATCGTAGGACTGCTATTCGTTTAAAGACTTTCGAGGAATAATTAAGCGGGTATTACGGGACGTTAGCCGTAACAGAGCGAGAGATTTAAAAGGTTTTAACTGCAACAGTCCGGGACCAGTTTTCAAGCCGACCTCGCAACGTATTCGGCTTATTCGCCGCGCTCCAACGGCAATTATTTTATGGTCCCCCCCTTTCTTTTCGCCCCTTTTTTTCATTCTTCTTACTCCTTTCATTCCTTCGTCTCATCCTCCTCCTCCTTTTTACTTTGCAACAGTCTTAACATTGTCGAAATTAATAATTTCACCGTTACAGCGGAAAATCGTCTCTTCCTTAATAAAGACTTCTATCATTTTCTTCTTCTGTTAATTTTCCTTTTGCTTCGTTTGCATCATTCTGCTGTGTTGAGCAGTCCCTTGTCTTGGAATATGATTGTTTTGGGATAGTTGGCGCAAGGGGAGGATGAATTCTTCGAATGGTCCAGGCATGTCGAACCGAGGCGAAGTCATTTTGCCGCTAATGATTCTCGGATGCTTTTGCGTGTCGGCCAGGGCCGCTATGGGTATCATCCGGTTGAGAACCGGGCCCCCGAGAAGTGCGTGCTTAAAGGAGCAGTTCGTCTCACGTGTATCATTATCGCGGGGATATCGTAAAGCAAGCATTTACAATCGCCAAGGAATTGCAAAATTCCCCAACGAGCAACGATTAAACAAATAACCGGCATAAGACGAAACCACCGTTTCCATAAATCAATTCTGCGTAAACTATCCTTCACGGACGAATATATACTAGACGATGAATCATCGATTCCGATGACCTTCGGCCTGGAATTGACAGATTTGCATAGTCGTTTTCACGCATAATTTATCAACGACGTTGTCGGTTGTCCTTTCCTTTTTTTCCTCGGACTTTTTTCTCATCTAACGGGCCAACTACCCCCGGGCCGAATGAGCTACCCTACCCGCTGATAATAAATGCACAGGTTATTATTTCGCGCGTATAATATTGATGGCGCTATGAATGTTCCATGGAAGGGCAGCGCGAGTTTCCACGAAGAGAGGGTGGTTCGTGGGGGGGAGGGGGTTTCGAACGAGTCCGCATGCGCGTGCTGGGCGATGGTATTATTGATCTAGGGAAGGGGGCGGACTCGCTGCAACCCTCCGAGTTCAGCAGTGTGACCAGCCGATCCGGGCACCCTCGTCTCACCGTTTTCTCATCTCGCACAACGACACGCGGAAAAAATCTTCCTCGTATCGCACGTACGGACACTCGAATAATACTCTAACACCCTCTCACGGAACAATAATAACCCCTCTGAAACCAAGAATAATCATTCAGCATTATTTATACGACATTTCCCTACTTTCTCGACAATTATACAAAATTAAAGAAGCGTAGGATCGTAGTTACTCTGTAATAGGAATTTATAATGTGTCCTAACAGGTATTAGAAGCGATTAACATTTTTATATTCCCTGGCAATGTGTTTATGAGTCTTGAAGAATGCGATGAATGGTTTAAGTACAAATTATTTTGCCTTGAGGGTTGTAAAAATGGCGGAAACTCGGGCAGAGCCCTTTGAAGCGCCAGGGAAAGCCACACCTGCAGCTGCATATGCATCGCCGCATGTGCTGCTCCCCTATCCGAAAGCAAATCCTTATCTCCGTGGGTTCCTCGGTCCCCCAGGCCGTCGTTCCGGCCACTCAAGGGTATTGCCGCTATTTTCCGAGCGGCCGGCATGCATGCACCTTCGGCGGAATTATACATTTTCCTGAGTGCACGAGCAGGGACTGTCGGGAAATGTATTCCCAGGAAACAGGAGCTGGAAATCGGGAGTGAAGAGGCCTTTGACCCGTTGGCTTTTCTCTCGATCGACGAATTTTCGGGCCTTTCAATAGACTTCGAAGGACTCGACACGTTTCACATTTGTATTCCGTTGTCTTTGATCTTCCTTGCTGACGCGAAACCTTTCCCATTGCACGACTTATCTGAATGCGTCCTACGTTTCACGTCTCACCCTCGCTACCCTCCCGCGCCAGGAACCCACCCCACCTTCGCTGAGAAAGTCGCACGTTCGCAGTAACAAAAATGTTTCAAACTTTAGAGCGAAAGTTAGTGTGGAGACTTTGAGACAGAAGGACTAGGAATGAAACAACTTTTCTACGGATTTTCCTTTGAATTCAAGGAATTCAGGAATTAGCTCACGGTGTATTTATAAATTCAATATCTTGTTCGTACGAATTCAGTTCCATCGACTCTGTTCGCTATCTTCTGAAAATGTAAATGGCTGGAGGCCCGTTGAAAATATAAATCGTTGGGTTGCATTGTACGGCGTTGCCTCGTTATTTATGCACTCGACTGCTCGGAGTAATTGTTCGGAACGGTCGCGGAGGACTCTGTCGCGAGTTTCCCTTGATCCACCGCCGAGCGAGAGGGATTCTCACCGGAGTCACGATTCGTCGGTGTCAGTCTGCCGATCCTGTCTTCCCTCGACAGTCATCTCTCTCTTTTTCTCTTATTCCCCCTGCGCTCCTCTCCTCGTTTACTCTGGTCCCGTCCTTCTCGGACTCGTCGTTTCCTACAGTTTCCTCTTTTTTCTCTCCTTCCTATCCTCCGATCCTTCCCCCGTTCCCTTGGCCCCTTGCGCGCGACGAGCCGCTTAAATTCATCTCGTTCTCCGAGGGAGAATGGCTTTTAATTACCTGGGGGGTTCAGCGAACCGGCGATCGTTGGTTCGCAGAAGCTCGATAACCGCCACGAAAAACGTCATTCTTATTCGTCCGTTATAAAAGCGAAAAGTACGTCACTCTAATTCCGTTTCTTCGGGGGAGAACTGCGGAGGTGGGGGACGAAGGACGTTTCTGCCGGTTTTAAACGGGTTTTGCGACAGAACGGGAGTCGCGAGATTACGATTCGATTGTAAAAAAACGAGCGTCGACGGGGCGAGAAGGTTGATCGATCGCCTCGCAGTAACGTCTCGTAGCGATTTTATCGGTCAGAGTTTCCATTTCCGTTCCCCTTTCCGCTTTTCCGTGGATTTGACGAGTCCCCCCCCCCTCCCCCTGTCCTCTTGTCCCTTGGTCGCCCCACGGTTTGATATATATATATATAGAACCGGCCCTCCGTTCGATATGTTGCCGATGCTAAATAGTAGGAACATAATTCCGTGAGTGCGGGAGTATTGCTTTATCGTGCGGAATAATGGACCGTATTCACGGCTGGCCCTCGACTCGGTCTTTCTTTTCCCCCCTCGCCTTTCCCACCCGTGTTTCCCTTTCCACGCTGTGCATGCGACAAAGCAAAAATTATTCCACGTAATTCCTAAGGTTTTCGTTGCCTTCTACGGATGAGGATAAATCGTCGGGTCCTCTCGAAATGCACAACTTGGAAAAGTCTGCAAGTTCGTCCGCGAGAAAAATGGCGCGGAGAAATTTTCCTGACTTCCGGTGACGTTGATGTACGAGTGCACGGTTCCTTTGTTCGTCGGAGAAGTGCACGGGGACCGACGTATCATCGGGATAACGCGAGTTGACGATTCCAACGGGATCGAAATCATCTTCCCAAAGTAATCTCGGTAAACACCTTCAATGTCGTTCGGGATTAATACGAAAATCATTCATCCAGTTCACACTGAACGAATTTTAACAACAACTCAACAGGAACTGATGATTTATTTAATTTTGCTTCAAGGCCTATTATCCGTTTTTCCTTTTGGTCGAAAGAAACGGTTGAATGGACTTTTTTCCTCGACTTTAATGAGGGTAAAGTGTATTCTACGGGCTCCGCCGTTTCGTGTCATGTTCAGAGGCAGTAGGAGTCTGTAATGCGATCGTTCGAGTAGAAAGTAGATAATTGAAAGCATTATCGGAGCCAGACGATAAGAATAAACGTGGAAGCGAAGGGCATAGAAACCTCGGGACGATCCGACGCTATTCTTTTCCCCGATTAGATCAGTTATTAATTAGCTTTCGGTAAATAACGCCGACGAAAAGAGCGCTGCACCGGATTGGCCGAATATTTACGGGGATAAGACGCTGAAAAAAGGAGAGGGAATGGGAATGGTAGAAAAAATAAAATGGGATGGAAGTGTGCGACGTCCCAATCCCCCCTCTTTCCCTGGGTACCACCCCCTTTTCCCCCCTCTCCCTGGCCACCCTCGGAAGTAATCACAATATGTATGAGAGGCGAGAAGAGAGAAATCCGTTGAGATACGGGCGAACCTCACCTAGCGGCCAGTTTTCTCATTGGAATTGCAACTAGACGGCCGCCACCGCGTGCTATATACATTATTCCACGCCCACCCGGCATAATTTCACGCAAAAAACCACCCGACAGGGTATGTATGGGCTTGTCGCGAGACTGGATTTTATCCCGGCCTTCCATCTTTGCAAATTAAGCGAAAAAACTCCTCCAACATGACAGATTCTCAGCTAAAATTAATCCAGAACCGATCACAAAAAGCTCTGTGCTATGAAAATTAATACAGAATAATTAATAAAATGTTCACTGTTGAATGGATGAGGCAAAAAGTGTTAAGAAATTTCGTCTATTCGTTGGAATGTCGGCAAGCATTTTATGGAGAGAAAAAATTCGTCGTAAGACTCGGAATTTTTTTCCCCCCTGTACAAACATCGGCGAAGTTTTGAGAGTGAAACGGGTCCCGGGAAATTCGAAAATTCCTCTGGCTACCCTCGTCCGTAAATATGGATGAAGCGGACTAGGTGGGACGAATAATATCCGCCGTATTTTCCTTACCTCCGCTGAATTATTATACGATTCATGTTTCGAATTGACTTACAAAATATAAAAGCGGAAAGAGAGCAATGTTATTTCATGGGGAGGGTTACTCGTAAAGGTTACTCGTATTTTCAGTAAAGATAAGAACCAGGCATACTTTGTTAGTTAATTAATTGATTATCAGGGATATAATTAGTCATTTTCTCGGATTTTTTGACATCAGGAAAATAGGGAAATTGGTGAGGAGGATGAAAAATGTGTTGAAAAAGGCGTCAGCGTTTAGGAATCCAATATTGCCTGGTCTAAGAGTCCCATTGACTACAAGAGTGGGTAATTTGACTCCAGAATTTCCGTCGCTCCTTCCTTTCTTCTCCCCTTGTCTTTGGGGTAATAAGAACCACCTCCCCCTTCCCTGGTAAAACGAGACCAAGTCCCCCACGTGAGCTATTACTTGAAATCGTCGAGTCCTTAAAAACTGCGTTGACAATTCAAAGAATTGCCAAGACTTAAACTGGCAATTAAGTCGCGTATTTTGGGGGTTTATAAATAAATGGTTGGTTGGTAGGAAAGTTGGAGGACGGTCAAACTTTTCCCTTTCTGCGTCGGGTCAACGAGTACATACGAGATCAGATTCGTCGTAGTTTCGTGGATGAGGAGGGTGAAGAGTGGGGGTTCGGTTGGAACCAATAAAAATGCCGGGCATTCTCTAACGGCAGGACCACGCGCCACTCCACCTTTTCGTCTACCTTGGATTTCAACCCTCCTCGCTTTTCAGAGTTCCCTCTGGCCGGAACTTGGGCCGATCCTGCGGCCCCTTTCGTCCTTTCCGCCGGTCCAAGCCCATCAAAGACTAAGCAAATATTTGCTGAGGTCCTTCGCCAACCCACCCCCCTGGGCCGCTTTAAACGTTCCCTGTCCTCGATCAAACTCTTTTGTATCAGTTCTAGACTGTCACAACGAGATCCAAACAGAAACCACCACCTTCCCCCTGGGGAATCCTCGGTCCTTTACAGATTTTCGAATTTCCAATCCTGCGTTCATCTCTCGGCGAGTCTCTATATTGCTTGGCATTTAAATTCCTCGCGATTGATCCGTCGTTAATTAAAGAAGAGCAGGTATAAATACCGGGAATCGAGGAAGGGGCAAGAAATGACCGGTGGAACACGTCGATCGGGATGATCTCTTCCTCCTCCCCTCTTGCCCCCCTCTGACGTTCTGCATAAGTGCCGTGCGTGAGCATGAATATTCATGCAGGAGGAAACAAAGAAACGAATAGGCCGATTCCGGCGACTCGGTAGCTGTTTGTTGCTCGATTGCATTTACCGTCAAATGAAAGTCCGATCGACACTGAACACTTGTCCCCTGATTATTTCATCAGCGGAAATTGTTGCCCCGCGCTGAGAGCCTTGGCAAAACCTTTTCCCAAGTGCAAAGCTCAGGCAGGAGTCTCGAATCTGTGGAATCCACCGCCAAGAAGTCCGAACGAGATTTGATTTCTTTCGTAGCGCTTCGTCGCGATCGTACGGGAATGTCGTGCGTGGAAGAAGAGGTGCGGTGACGGAAATGTTAATAGCTCCCCGTGGAACGGCAGTTTCTTCAGCTCTGAGCGATGCTCCGGTAAAAACCGGGTAATCGTTAACTCCGACTTGTTATTGTTTGACGCTTTTTAGGACAATCCGGTTATTCTTGACAAGCGAGGGAACCCAAATCCCTTCCTATCCTGGGAAAAGCCTAAAGCTTTTCATCATCCAATTCCTCTTTGCTTTCTTAGGAGATGATTAAACCCCGCCCTTTTTTTTTTAAATTCCTTCATCGACGTAGAATTGGTCCTCGCGTTTGGAAAATCAGTCGAGTCTTGGGATAAAGTCAAACCGCAGCGGTTTCTTCAGTCTCTACGTTTGCGGGAGCGTAATTTGTGTCGCTTTGAGGCTTCCTTATTGTTCTCCTTCACGTAGCGCCGGTAACGAGGGCCTCTGTCCCCCTCCCTGCCCCCTTTGCCCCTCTGCCAGGCAGTTCTTTTACGGAGTTTGTCGACGAGATTCGCGACAGAGGGTTCGTTAATGAGCAAATATAGGGTGTCCATTAAGTTAGCGACAATCGTCGCTCTCCGTGCAATCCACTTGAACGAATTGAACGCACTCTCAAGTCCCTTCCCACCTCCAAATGTCGGGGCAAGTGTCCAAGGCACTCGACGGCTCAACAGGATTTGGCTGGACTTTTTGCCCAGCGAAAATCAGCAATCATTGTCCAGTCTGATGGTTTTCGCTCGAGTCTAAACGTTCTTAAAAGGTCCATTGTACCTGAAGATTGTATGGAGATATCCCTGAGTTCCTGCGCGCCGGAATTCTGGGCCCTTTTCCAATTGGTTTAGGGCGGAAGGTCCTGGCGGAGGATCCTTTTTAAGGTCGACAGGATCTCTTTGACTTTCCGGCGGTCCTCCTCGTCCGTCCGATCCGATAGGATTCGAGGCGCATTCAATTCGCTAACGAGCGTCCGTGATTAGCCGTCCACTGTCCAAGGGGGATGAACACTCCCCCTCTCCCCCGTCGGAGGCTTTCACCCTCTCATTACCCGGCGACGCTGGTAATTTCACGGGACAGTCGGTCGAAATTAGCCCGGCGGTTTATACAGCACGGACGTTTAGGGCATTTCTATCGAGCTTCAAAAGCACCAACTCATCCGTCCAATTCGTGGACAGATTTTAAAGATAAACCCTCAAGAACATTGCTCAGGAGTAAATCAGGATATTGAATTGTCAAGATCATTGCTCGTGGATTCAAGATCCTGCGATCTTCGCGTCTCAGAATTAATTAAACGATAGGCCTGCCCTAATTCTTCGGAAAGTTCGCTTAGGTTTCATCGAGATCCCGCTGGCTTGGGGGTGGATTTCTTTCTCTTCCTGCCGGTTACTTTGATGCGGACTTTCATTGAAGCTAAGTGTGGATACGGAGAGCGTGTAAGAATCCAAGAGAGAGTAGGGGGGGAGGGGTGGTGTTTCGGAGCGCTGGCAGGCGCTGATAACGCGTGCCTGTCGGTTGTTATGTCTCGAAGCTGCCGTTTTTCGGCTGCTGGGTATGGGGGGGAGGGGGGGCAGTTTAATTAAAAGAAACCTTCTCGTTGAGCGGCGCGAGGCAACTGGAAGTTCGGTTTACGCCGGGCTTTATGACGTCACCAGCCCCAAGGATCGTACTTTCTATCTTCGCCATACATCTGCGCCGGGCAAGATAGGCCTGAAATAAGGCCTCCGGGCATTATTGGCCAAACCGCGGGATCTATTCCCCTCCCCTCCACCCCCTTCTCCCAGTGATCCCCCATTGTTGGCTTTACGATCGCTCGTTTCACACTTCTCGACGATTTTTGCCGGGAACAGCGGGAACGTAGGAACTTTGCTGATCTTCCGGGGAGTCGCCGCAAATCATGGGAGAATCGCCAAAGTTCCCTTCTTCCTGTATTACCGGTCTCGTCATGCGCCCTGAATAAAACGGCAACTTCCGGCGGTGCCCGCGGCGAGGAGGATCCGACGAAAACTCCGCGGGAACTCTCGTGAACATCATTTTTCTATTGTTTACGCGTCAAGTGTAACGGCAATAAAGGAAATTACGAGCCTGCCCGGAGACTTACGGCCGCGGGTTATCGATTTTTCCCTCATATTGCAGCAACAACTTGCCCAAGAAAGACACTTTGAATGATTTAAAAGTCCGCCAAGACAGGAGGCGAATCGCGACGGCCAGGAACAAAGGCTTCGCGATCATGTAAATCATTTTTTCCTCTTCGCATACGTGTGCTGGCGATTAATTCCTATGGCAATTACCGTGCGTTTAAACAAGCCGTTGTTTCTTAGGCCGTTGCTTTGAGACGTCGACCTGACGGGAAGGAGCGAGTAAGTTTATAAGCGCGCTCGTTCCCCGCCCCATTAAGCAAATGGCTTTTAAAGTGTCCGCCGCGATAAAATCACCCCGGTGTAACGTTCACCCCGCTTCTCTATTAGCATAAAGGGTTCCCGCTGGTCCCCCCTGCCCCTTTTGTGCACTTCACGCATGTTACCTCGGCTAACAGGTAGGTGGACAGGTGATTCCTCTCTCCAACGTAATCAAAAGACCCTCTCTTACAACTCGAACGAGCGTGCTTTTCCCTCGATTAAGGGTTGCAAAATGAATATGTATTGCCCCCTTTTCGTTCTGCTTATTACTCGCGCGATCCGCACTTCATAAAATCATACTTCCATCAATTATAAAATACAACCCTGGGTCCTCAGTTATTAAAATGCCACGTCCTTTGTTCTCTACGAGTTTCTCCTCGATTATTCATTGGCGAGTAATTCCTTTACGACGGAATGTATATTCTATGAATTCTGCACGGTTCATTTGCCGTACATTTTGTCAAATACTTTCCGACTTCTGCTCCGAATGACCAGCGGTCGTTAACAACTGCGCTCAATCGCTCGGAATAAATGACCTTGGCCGCTCATAAAAAAATCCCACCCCTGCGTTGAATTTATGGCCCTACGGCTCGTCGGGATTTTTCTGCATGATTTTCCCAAGTCCCCGAGAGGGGGGGGGCTCAGGGGTAATACTTTAATCTGAATACGCGATTCGTAGGGGGAGGGGCGGCAAGTCGAGGACGTATCTCCTCTGCGATTTCATCCCCGTAATCCGTTCTTAAGCAGGGACCCTTCCCTTTTTTTTACGACGCTGCCCGTTGGAAGAGATAGCGACGGGCTTTATTATAGATTGACCCCCGTACACTCGACCCGCACTTCCCCCCTCCCCCTCTACCCGCCATTTTCTCCTCCCCCTTTCGACCATTTATCTCGATCGTTTGCATCGAACGAGAGCTCGTCCCGTCCCTTTTTATCTGGCGCTCCTCAGAATTCATCGCGACGAGGAATTATCGTCCCCTGGATTTAAAAAAAAAGGAACGGTCTTTCGGAATATTTTCTTGCTCGGACGAAAGGAAGTAACGTCTTTTTCTTTTCATTCCCGACGTGTTTCTCCTCGGATTTGCCCCCCCCCCCCCCCCTCTGGGGCAGGGGTGGCCAGGGTATTCGTGCGGCAATCAATGCCGTTGAATTAACGCCTGGCTGCCCGTTTGCGGGAGAAGCAAGATTAAAAGGAAGAAGAAATGGACGTCGACTGCCTCCCCCATAGCAAACGGTAGTCTTGCTCCACGATGGCCGCGGGAATGTCGTAACCGTCCCTCTTATTTCCCCCTGAACCCCTCACCCCCGCGGACACGTGGAAAACCCTGTCCATCAATCTCATTGGCCCGTTTCCGTGAGCCTTCATTAACTATTGAGGAAAATTCCAATCATCAACGACAAGTACATAATAAAGCATGTTCAAAAGTAAATGATTCAAAGGTCCAGGGAGAATAGGTATGTTTGAAACTGGCAACCGAAACCTTTACCTTCCTCTTTCCGAGGATTTAGCCACGGGTATTGGATTATCGGTGGTTTCCGGAAGTCCCCATTGTTGAGGAAAACAACAGGAGAACTTAAGAAAAACTTGCTGGGCGTTGAGAAATGAATGGCACGTGTCTCGGTCGGATCGTTACAATTCGCTGGATCGTTTTGTTATTTAGAGCAGTCTCGTTTTCCGTGCGATATCTCCGGGACATGATACCCCGGGAGAATGATATATACATCAGGATGCTTTATGGCCGACACTTCCCCTCCCCCGGCATCCTCCTGTCCAGCCGGAATCGAGCTTATATCGTTTTCCGTGCGGACACGAACGTTGGAAGCTTTCGTCTCAATCAGAGAGGGACTGGCCGACGCCACCCGCGGTGTGATTGGTCGTTCCGATGGATCATTTTTTAAGTCCCTCTGCCTGTTCTCCCTCGATAAGGGGCCGGGCCCGCCCGCGGGGGTTAATTTAAAGCACAGCCATTGGCCGAGCAGCGCTCACTAAGCCCAGCTTTGCATACCACTCATAGCGCATGTGCAGGAAACAACCCTTCCAGGGCGAAGAATAAGTACATTGAATCAATGAAAAATCTTTGACGAATTTTACCAACCTTTTTCTTAGCGGTGAGGCGTCAGAAATTTTACCATGTTCACGAAGAATGCTCGGAAGCTGTTGAAATGATTTTCTCTTGGGGAGAATTCGCCCGATGCCACTTGCCTGATAACGTCGACGTTAAGTGCAATAAAGCAGCGGTAATTGCCAGCGTGAAGACTGGCCAGCGACGTCGACTCATTAGCACGCGCAGGCAGCCAGTGTAATTAGTATAAACCGAAGTGGCCGGCCGAACAGAGCGGTTACCCGCGTTCCGTGTTGGATCGTTCGTCGTAATAGACTCGCAGCGATAATATTCTCCGCAGGATGCATTTTCATATCGTCGGCCGCTGTGACGATCGCGGTGCATGCGAAAATGCAGCCTCAAAGAAATTAGCCAAAGGGAATGCCTCATAGGTTTAACTGCACTTTGGAAAAATTCGGAATACCTCAAAGAATACAAGAATTCCTACCTTTAAATTCTTCTCACAGTTCTTGGAACTGTAGAAATGAATACTGCTTTAATTTTTAAAGAATATGAAATCTGTTATTAATTAAATTAATGTTTAATACTACAGAAACGCAGAGAATTCCCGACTTTAGTTTCTAACACTTGCTATGCCCCATTGAAAAAATGTTAATGCCTAACTTTCGCGAAGTGTAAAACAGGAATTTTGATGACTAATCAATTTCCACGCGCTGGAACGTTAAGGTGCGCTCGGAAAGGAAGAAAAAAAGGCAGGACGGAGAGTCGGTTCATGTTTATTTATGTGCAGAAGGTACGCGTCGGGCGTAATTTTATCGAATCATGTAAAATGTAAAGTCACGTAGGTAGCCGGCCGGTTTCTTCCCTTATCAGCCGATCGCCGTGGCATTACGCGACGGCAGACAAAGCGCGCGGCTTTGCGGAAAATTCAAGGGGAATTTTATTAAGAGCGCAACGGTCTTTGAGCGCCCGATAAATTTGCACCGTTAACGAGCGCTCGGCCTGTTTGTTCGATTCCCCGGGCTTTTTCCACGCCCGAATTATATTGCCCGTAACACGGCTCTTTCCACTAATGTCTAACGAGCTACAAACTTCACGGCATTCTTATCAAGCATTCCCAGGAAGAAACTGCGCCGGTGCCTTTATTACGGACCAAAAACTCAAATGAACGTAGTGTTTTCTTTCGAATTACCATGTACGCTGTTATTATTTATATGATAAATAATTCTTTCTCTCAAAGTACCGCGTGCACGTGTTAATTACATCTACGATTAACTCATCGTCTTAACGATCTACCGTTTAGTTTCCCGCTTTGAGTTTATTCTTCAGCGAGGGATCACTCTGCTTATTTGCTACAAAAAAAAACCCACCTTCCCTCAGGACGCCAGTAATTAAGGCATTTTTTAATGGCATGAAACCGTAATTATGGCATGAAACCGTCTCTATTTATGCACCGGCACGTTCGCCACCCTCTGCGGCAACCCCCGAGGAACTCACGCGATCTATCGGTTAACAACGGCACCCCCGGCGTTCGTGGAAATCGACGTGCCACCCTCCACGCGGCACGCGAACCGCCGACTCTTTGATTCCACGACACGTACGACGACCAATGCCCCAGGATATTACCATCCCCCCTACCCCCGTCCCCTATAATCCTCCTGAGCGTCGAGAAAAAAAAGTTACGTTGCATTCAAATGCCAAGAAACGGAGGAAAATGTTAAAGGAAAACTGATTAAAGGACATCACGAGTTTAACAAAATATTATTCTAGAGGAAAATAAACTTGGTACGCTTAAATAAATGTGTAACGGAAGTTTTGGGGGTCGGGAATTTATTCCCCGGATTTTTGTGTGGCTTTCATGAGTTTTTAAAATGATTGGAAATTGAGCGAACGTGAGGGGGGTTTCTTTGATGTAAAGTAAACGTTTTCGCGGGGAAGATCGGTCCATGCAAACCGTCTAACGAACCGTCCTGCCGAGTTCTGGCGTTCATCGTAAATGGATTTGGCTTCATTAAGCAGCCCTCGCAGACACCCTCGCGGGGGGAACGGTCGCCATGACGACGCTCGGGAATTAATGCGGGAAAGAGCAGACCGAAAGGAAGAATGAATAAAGAGGTGGGGGGTAAACGAAGGAAACTTTGCCAGGGAAAGCATTAATTAATGCTTCATATTTTTTCCCTATTTTCTATCGCGAATTCTCGTCTTTGTTTCTCCGCCATTGGTCGTTAAAATTGTATATCCTCCAATTTTTCGCCGGCATTTTACAGTGGAAAGGTGTGGGAGTTACCCTTGGTGGGTAGAAGAATGCAAGGGGTTGGTTTTTTAGCCCGCGAATCACGATTGAGAGGGCCCGTCGACCAATGGAAGGGCTCTCCCCGACGATTTGAATTCCAAGGGGATAAGTTTTAAAAGGGTTGCGAGCGCACATGCGCCGACCCTATGCAAAACAGGGGAAGGGGGATGGAATGGGCGGAATTTTACAGCCAAGAGAATACGGTGCAGCACCTTCGAGCGGGGAGGGGGTCGGCGAAAAAAGGGACGATGGGCGAGACGAGTGGAAGGAAGACGAGCAAAAGAAAGCCAGTGAAGGGAAGTAAACGTGTCAAGTGCTAAGTGTCGAGCTCACGCGACGTACATTTCCGGAACAAGGAATCAGAAGAGCCGTGCGATGTTTCGGGCCTCGCCAACAACTTTCCCCGAGGAGAGTACATTCGTATGTACAACAGTTGCATCGACAATGGAAGAACAAGGGGGGAGGGAAGGGGCGGCAGAGTTTAAGGAGAAAAGGGGGAGAAAAAGCGGGAGAAAAGACGAAACTCGCGGGATTCGTGCATTAAGGGAACACGGGGTTTCGCGTGTGACTGTGTCTGACTTCCGGTACAACCCACCCCCCTTACTTCCCTGGGAAATAAAAGTACGTCGCAATCCCGGGGCAAGTTGGGCCGATGTGTCGCCTTGGCAGGAACCCGCGGAAAATGTATCTATCCGCGAAACTTGGCCTCGGGTTCCCCGGGAAACGCGGGAAACGCGGGAATCCCGTTGCCCGAGCGACCAACTTTTCCTTAATCACCGCCGGCAACGCCCGCTCTGCTTTTATTGCTCCTCTAATGAGGGAAAAGATTTTTCCGAGAAGGAAAAGCCAGAATTAATGACACTTAACGAGTCTCACGGATGTATCATTATTTGTTTTCGTCGAGATAAACGTTAAACATTTAATTACCATCGGCAAGAATTTTCTCTCGAGTTTGTGAGCTACGCTTGTTTCCGAGGACCGAGGGGAAGTCGAGGGGAGGGCGAAGACTGGCTGGTTCGCCGCTGGTGTAGGAAATTACGACGAAAGGAAAAGGGCAGACGTAATTCATCCCTCGATACAGAGAACGTTTTTAGGTCGCGTAGTAGGCGGGGGATTGTCTGGATGCTGGCGCATCGATCCGATACATCACAGAGGTATTTACATCCCCCCACGCGTCCCGTCTCGTTCTTCCCCTACCCTTCCCGTCCCCCTTCCTCGCTCCTAAGCTTCCCCGACGAGGACTCACGTCATCATTCCCAGTCATTCCTCTCTTCCTGCTTTCGTTTCTTCGCAATATTTT
Organism: Hedychridium roseum; assembly: GCA_963989215.1. Classification (NCBI taxonomy): domain Eukaryota; kingdom Metazoa; phylum Arthropoda; class Insecta; order Hymenoptera; family Chrysididae; genus Hedychridium; species Hedychridium roseum. The sequence continues at coordinate 614,606 of OZ022321.1, forward strand.
CCATACTTCCACCCCTTCGTCCATTTTCTCTATTCTTTTAACTACCATTTCCTCCCCCTTTCTTGGTACTCCTTTTCTCTCGTTTTCTGTACGAAGTCGTTTATGACGGCGCTTGCGCCGTTTCCCTGCACGACTACCCCTCCGCGCCCCTTTCTCCCCCCTCATGAGCGTCCACCACCCTCGACGATGCAACGGCCATTGTCTACGCGTCAAATCTCAACCCCACCGCGTCCTCCTCGATGGCCGCTCGCACATGATAAATTAAACCCCGGTAATTCTAGTCACAACCCTCAAACATTAAAACTAGAACCTTGATACGCCATACTAAAAATTCTGCGAAGGACAACGATAATTCTCTTTCACTGCGCACGATTTTTTTTGCTGATAATTCCTGCGATTCTTCAGGAAGTGCTGAATGGTTCAGTGTCCTGGAAAAACGGGGAAATGGGGAGGGAGGAGGGGGGCAAAGCTTAGGAGATGACGAAGGGTGCTAGGTCCCTTTGTCTCTGGAGGGCGAGGATTCTGGAGATAGAGGCTAATTCCGAGGCTAACTCCGGGCCGTCGGAGAATGTCGGTTCCTTTGCAGGGTTGCCTCCCCCTTCGAGGGGGGTCCTAGCACCTCGTCCTTTCGTTCCTCGCTTTGCCGGGCACTTTGATGTTCCTAATTTAATTGAAGGAATCCGCCGGACGGCTCCTAACTTCGTCCTTATTGATTGCTGTTTTGTTCAACGTTGTTTCGCCAACTCGCGAATGCCCCTCGCCACCCCCCTCCTTCTCTAGGACACTCGTAACTTTGACATTCGACCGATCGATAGGACCTTTGTCCCCGCGTCCAAGGGGCAACGTTGTTTCGATGCAAAGTTTCTTCATGTAAAGGAAACTATCCTTCGATAACAACGGTTAACGTTAAATACAGTCACGTAATTCTGGAAGTCCAAGAAAAATCCTTTTGTAACATTTCCTTCGTGTGTCCGACAACCCCTGAACTTTAATTTCCTTTTTCTTGGCATAACGGGAAAAAGTAGTCAGCCGCCATGAAAGTCGATAGCTCGTCTTCGCCGCGAGTTTCTCGCAAAACCAATGGATCGGAGGGAAGAGGGGGGTGGGGGATGATATTCCAAGCGTGGTCAACGTATCTTATCGCCAAGGCAAACGTCCACGGCAGAATCCCAGGCCGATCGTTCGTCGGTACATACCTGTATTATATCTGCCTCGTTCACGTATCTGGCTGGAGCGAATCACACAGAGACACAAACTAACACGAGTTTCTCGGCCACCCCTGCCCCCCCTGGAACCGTTTCTCTCCGTCTGCTGGGTCCTTTCTTTCCGTTCCATTCATCCTTCTTCACACTCACCGAACGATCGTATTCGTGTGTTGTACCCTGCGAAATATCGGACTCGTCGTTATCCCTTCCGAAGCAGGGCTAAAAATATGCCAAGAACCCCTCAACACCTGTAGGAGATAGAAAAAAGAATAAAGTAGTGAGATGAAAAGTAATCAGGGACATTAATCAAACTTAAACTGCTCATTCCTAATGACCCGTTTTAACGAAAGGGCATATTAAAAAGTTTATTAATCCCTGACATGTTTGGAAAAGTATCAGTTGTGCTTCCTCGTTGATTTTTTTCTTCCTACGATTTTGCCGCGATGGAGAACGGCACGGAGGCCATTTTCCAATGAGCGTGTGTATGAAATATACCTCCCCTTCGTTTCAGCAACGTGCCCATTACCGGCATCCGCGCGGTATTAATCTGCCGCGGCTAATTACATGTCGATTACAGTGATCGTAACGAGGGACGATAAATGCCGCAATCAGAGTGAAAAGTTTCCGCGGCGTAGCTTTCCCAGCAGCCTTTGCCAACTGTCTTTAACAAAAGAAGGACAAAGGGAAGGATTAAATTAGCACTGTTCGATCAACTGAATTTTAATGAAGTGTTTCGTAGTTATCGGTTTATTCGTGTGACGTGGAAAATGAATTTATTGTCCGCCCTGTCCTGTCCTTCACTACTTCAACTATTTTCCTGTAACACGTAATTTACACTGTTGGATCAACTGAATTTTAATGAACAGATTCTTAGTTATTGGTTTATTCGTGCGATTTGGAAAATAAGTTTATGGTCCGCCCTGTCCTGTCCTTTACTACTTGAGCTATTTTCCTGAAACTGGCTACCCTATCGCGGTGGCAATTTGTTCGGCCGAACACAAATTCGCCCCGACTCCTCCGAGGCCGCAGGCGAAGTGTTCTTCGGGAGGGAGGGGGAAAGGGGAGGGGTGCGTCGGAGGGAATATAGCTGAGGAATCGAGGACGTTGCGGGGAAGGGAAGGGAGCGCGGATTGTACGGGGGTTGCAGAGCAACACAATCGCATTACTAATGATTTTACTCGGAGCAACCACCCTCAGGGCCGTCATATCGATACGATACGATCGCGATACGACGGCGGAAACGCCAGTCGTATAAACCCCCGTTCCCCTCCCCTCTCGCCCCCGGCGAACGGAGTTCAGGGGTTACGTCTACTTGATCGACCCCCCGATTATCGATGATTTCGTTTACCTCGAATGGCCGAAAAGGGAAGAAAGAAACGCTCGCCCCCGCCTTCTCAACGGAGAGAACTGCACATAAAATATGAAGGGACGTCGGTTTGATATCGCACGGTTACATGCAATACCGGAAACACCGGAGAAAAATTCAGAGCGCAAAAATGAAATCCCTAAACGTAAGGATGAATCCACTGAAATAAATGCTCCAACGAATCGTGTTACACCTCGCGATTAATCTTTGTAAAATTCATTGAATCTTCTTTTGACGAGTAAAACCTAATAATGCTTGGATTCTTGTTTTTCCTCGAGTTGTTACGTTTCTCGGTGGACCTGCATTCCGGCTAAATATCGCCGGTCTTTTCCCGTCGTCCCCCCTGTCACACTGGGAGCATTTTCGCCCGGAGGATTCGCTCCTTTCCTCCCGAACCGGGAAATCCCTCGCGGCGTTCACTCAATCATACGCTGTTTATGTCGTGACGGCGCAAGAAAACCGGGAAACTCGACCCCCGCCCCCTTTGCCCAGGGAGGACGTTTAGATTATTTACTTGACACGCAAAAAAATTGCTACAACCACACATTTATACGACCGATACATTGTCAATGGGAAATTCACGAGAATACTAACAGGATTTAGATATAGTCAAAGAACAAAGAGTAATACTTTACGTCCTATGTGTAATTATTTACGATCTTACTGAAACATGATATTAATAATTTTTCGGGGAATAACATGTCCGTCGTTGCTCATGGACCGTTCCACCCTTCATTTCCTGTCGCTGTCTTCCGGCATTGTCTCCGTTTTTCCGAGCCTCCCCCTTCCCCCCCGTGGCGGAGGAGTATTTTTATTTGCCGCAGTATGCGCTTCATAATCCTCCACGAGTCCTCGAGCGTCGGAACTGCACCCCCCACTTCCCGGGATGGTCACCCCCCTGGGTTTTCTTGCCGCGGATTCTCGTCAGGATGGAGTTCGCCTTTGTGCGTCCATCGCAACGCCGACTGACAGGTGGAAATGGACGATTAAACGTCCGACAGTCCCGCCAGGAATTGCCGGCCTCTGTATTTCTACTTCTCCTCCGATCATTTCACCGTGCAAAAACGCAACGGGCCTTTCCGCCCTTAAATTCGACGGCGAATGCCAAAAAAAATCAGCAAGATCAGAATACGTCGAGAGTTTCTCAAGTGACGAAAACATTTCACGTACTTGCTTTCACGAAACACGAATTCCCTTGAATTTCCACGAGTCCTAGGGCTCAAGGGATATTGATTAAAAGTTCTTCAAACCCTTTCGTTTGCTTCCTCTTTTGCCCGTTACTTTTTAGCGTTTTCCTTTGGATCCGCGGGGGGTGGGGGGGACTGGGGATCTCCCTAAATCGGGAATTCCCAGCCGGCGGCAGGACGTGGCATTATGGGAATTGCTACGTGCCAGAAGACGTAGATCAGAAGGAAGAAAACGCGTCGGCTACGAGTCAGCGGAAGAAAGCGCGGCGACGGTTACACGCGTTTCTATGGAAACGCAGCCACGTCCGCGTTCCCTCGGGGTACCCTCCCCCCCTCCGCCCTGCTCCTCAGCCATGGCCAACTCCCCCCCGCGTGAGCTGCGAGTTTCCCGTTTTCTCCAACGTTCATTACTTCTTCCTTTTTCAATTCCTCTCCGTCATCTCACTCCTGTCTTGTCTAATTTTATTTCTCCGGGTCCTTCTTCCCTTTTTATTCGCGAGAATTTTCTTACTCATACCTCTTTTTCCTTGTCCTCTTTAGTCTTGTTCGACCTTTGTCCCTAAGAATTTTCTTGCCCTTCTCGGCCCCCGTTTTCTCCGTTTTATTGATTCCTTTTTTCTTATACTTGCCTGCCCCCCCCTGCGGGCGGCGGGGTATCGGCGAATATTAAGAAATAGCTGGCCGACATTTCCGTATATTTGCGGCCGGGGAAAACGAGCCATTCGTCTGCGGCGAATAGAAGGAGCCACTGTCTATGCATGGCACGGACTCGAGGTACACGGCCGCCCTATAAATAATGCCGAGGCTCCATCTCCTTTCTTTTCATCGTTGCCGAGCTTCCTTCATCGCCGTTCCGCGCCTTAACAATCCGTCCTTCGATTCCCGGCCGACCATTGCCGGCCGTAAAACAGTTTTTATAAGTCCTCGAAAAATCAAGCAGCATCGGGGGCCACTCTCAAATCTCCCAGCGTAAAAAAGATTCAGACGTCCGCGGTCCCAGTGGCATTTTCCCTGACCTCGGAAACTCCGCGGACTTTTAATATTTCCGGGAAAATTCATCCGGGTGATTCGTTCCTTTTTTTAAAGGGATCGCAGGATTATCGTAAATCGAGGGATACTTTTTCTTGCCCTCCAACGGCGTTTTATATTCCCGGCGCAGTGTTTCTCCCCCCTACTCCCACCTTCCTCGAGTTTTCGACACGCGCCACCCCCGCGCCGAATCCCGGCGAGAAATTCTTTCTTCATACCCACTGGGGAGTGATAGGCCGACGTGTAAGCCAACAAATTTTCAGGGCCCTTCTGATCCTGCTGCTCCGCTCGGCTGCGCATTTAAATCCTCAAACCAACGATTTCTCTCGCCCTCCCCCTTCGTCCAGGGGAGTTTCGCGCGATCAAACCGATTGCCCCTCCCTGCCCCTCTCCTTCGACATTTTCCCCCTTTCTCTCACGTTTGTCTTTTCGTAGGAGGCATTTTCTGTCCTTGGTTTAGCATCTTTTTCTCTCTGACGCGATATTCCTTGCCCTTCTGGATTTCCCTTTTCTTGCTTGGACTACCCTTCACCCCTCGTAAGGTTTCTCCCTTGGACCTCCGGCCCTTGGCGAATTCCTGTCACTCGGCCGACCGCCACGACCGCCCTGGGACCGATTCTTCCCACGCACAATTTACAGTTTCACATTTTATTCCCATCGCGCGTTCGACTGTGACACGGTGGCTGCGGGGGGGTGGGGGTTGGACGTTCGGATAAACTCGTTTCACCCCCCTCCGACCCCGGCAATCATCTTTCCTGCGGTCCCGTCGCGGCCAAACTTTTTTTTACTCCAAGCAAAAGCCCCCCAACGCCGTTCGTCCAATTTTACGTGCGATCAAAATGGTCAGAAATCATCCACGTATTCTACGCAATTCGTCCGAGAATATCGGCAAACTTTACGACTCTTATTCCGGCGGGTTTCGTCCATTTTCTCGTCTCGGACGATTCGGTGAATAATTAGCGTGAAAAAGTTCAACCACGAAGAGAAGAAAGGTATTTCGTTTCATTTTTCGTCGCTCCTTTACCCCTTTTTAAGCGGTTTCCCTTCAATTGAATAATCAACGGCTCATCGGGCGCGCGTTCAATTAAGATAAGAATCGCGCTAATTATTCACGCGGTCGTCTCGAACAATGGCTGGAAAAATTAATTGACGGCCCGCACTGAACGTTATTAATTGTGACAAGCCGTAAGCGGCGATGCGAGCTAATTAAATCGACGATAAGCCGACTCTTTCCTTTAATCGCGTCTACTGCCCCCTTCCCCCGGCCCTCTACGGTTTATGCCGTAATTTATGCCTTTGCCGGGCGTTCTCGCAGGTGGGAAGCTACGCGAACCGTGAAAGGAAAGAAGACGGATAGGAGAATAGGGCAACCATTCCAAGCATTTCTCTTTAGCAAAAAAGAATACTCTTCATTTAACGAAAAAAGCTAGAAGCAGAAGAGCATGAACCTTAATCCGAAATTTGAGGACCTGGTAATTTATTTCGTGAATGGAAGAAAAGTTTCGACAAAGAAACAGTTTCCATCTGTACGAGGAACAGGATTTTGCAACGTTTAGAAGCGAATCTCGAGTGAAGGCTCTTGGAATTCGTTTTGCGACGATTAAAATAATTGATTTGAATGGCCGTTTTAATTCCCTGCCTGTTTTTCCCTGGAAATTGTTTGCAACTGCTCGGTACGCGCGAGTCGCTCTCTTCCCGGGATCCCTCGATCATTGTAAATCGCGATCGAGCGGGATCGTCCTGCCCACGATGGCGGCCGACGGTTTTTGCCAACGAATTCCGTCCCCGGCGATTCCTACTGCGTTTCCGAGAATCTCTCGCGACAGCGAGAATTCCGTTTAAACGCGGAAGACTGGAAAATTAGGAGGACCAAGCGTCTCTCTCAATATTTCCCCATCGAATTCTTTTACGAGAACGATGAATTATTTGATACCGTGTTGAGGGTCATTGGGAATTCAAGGGGGAGGGGTGGGGGGCGGTTGGAGATGAATTAACCGCGTATTTTAACGTGGCCCAACGATCGATTAGTCACGATGTTAGATCAGTGATCGCCCACGCGTTCCTCGTCATGCGTAACGTTGCCTCTTAATTCCTGCACGCCGTAATTCTTGTCATTGTTCTTAATAGTATCCGCGATGTTCCCCGGCGATAATGAAATTAATGCTGCCCGGAGCGCCGGTTCCGTTACGATTATTACGGCACTTCGTCTTGCCTTAATTCCTTCGTACGAATCGACCGTGGAGAAAGTTTCCACTCGATTCCCCCTCTGTCCCCTGTGTCGGCTATTTTGAATCCATCATTTTTCATGCGAGATCGTCGGACCGTTGAGAAAGCCGCGAAACCGGGCATAAAACTGAAAAACCCATAAAGATACGTCCTCGTAAATTGTAATCTAACCGGCGAGGAATTACCAATTCATCTGGCTTTCCGATTTAACGACGCGGATCTGTTATTATTAATTAGCGGGCTCATTAGGGCCTCATTGCCGGCGGGACGGATTAATTGCAGGGCGCGGGGGGGACGACAGGATCGACCACTTCCGGTCCCCCTTCGACCAACAATTTGCAATGACAAACAGCTCAGCTTTACAACGTTACAGCTCGAGATTTTTTCAACTATACATATTTATCGTAAGAAACACATCCTCCGCAGTACTCAATATCCTGTGCATTTGACGTATTAATTAAGACAATTAAGGGGAGTCGAATTAAAAGCATACACGATCCGAATAGAAGAGTTCGCTCAACTATTGAAGAAATACTTATGTTATACGTGCTACATGCTCTATTAATTATATGAATGATATTACGAAGTGCAATGCATTGAAATTACGCGTATTTATATGTTTCGCAGTGGTTTCTCGTGTAATTTATACGCGAATAAATGCATGCAACACAGACGTACCATTTCCCGGTAGAATTACAGCTGAAAAGCCAGTGAGCGTTGTGAAAACTCCTCGGGGCAAGGTGAAATCGTTACATACGCATAAATCTTGCCACGGAGGAAGATAATTCGAATACGAATAAGGGTGAAAATAAATAAGTGCCAGTTTAGCGAAAACGATTCGCCGAAGAGGAAGGAATTTTTGCCGAAGAGGAAGAAATTTTTGCCGGAGGCTTCGAAAAATTTGTCCTTTAGCTTCCTCTTTGAATGCCGACTATAATTTCCGGTTGTTGAAGTTTCTCTGAGCATTGGGGAATACTTTGCAGTGTGTCGATGACGTCGCCGTGTCAACAGGACTGTCAGCGTCACGTGGCGACGACAGCCGTTCGTTTCTGTCGCGTTTTCCCGGCTTTTCGTGGTTCTTTAGGCATTCTTCAGGGGCCGAGGGAGGGGGAAGAGTGTGTGGGGGTTCCTCTCGCCGGCAACACACGATACTCCCCGTGCAAACAGCATTACATTAGCGGGCTGATCAAACACCTCGACGGCGGTTGACGCGCTTTCCGGTTTCCATTTCCCCCGCTCTCGCCCCTCTGGACGAGCTTTCCTAAGGTTTGCTCGCGTTATCCAGGAACCCACGGTATACGATTTCCTACGTGGCCGCATATTAGGGACGGAAGGAAACCGACTAATAGTCCGACGATCACCGATCACCGACGGACAGTACTTCGAGCAAAGTGATTTTTTCAGACGAAAAATGACAAAAACCTAGCCAACAAATTTTTCCACGACAGTCATACATTTTTCAATCGTTCAAAAAATGCACTTCGATACAGTACATTATTGTGAACGTTCCCTTATTTTTTGAAGGTGATTAATTCCATTTTTTCTTTCGTAGATGGACGATCGCTGGTGGAAATTTGACGACGATTGGCCGGAAATTACCCTCGAACGAGCGGTTCTCCATTACCTGTCGTTTATATTCGAGGCGATAAATATTTGGCCAGCGCAATTACCCTGCAACACATGGCCCTGGGACTTGTCCCGCACGGTTGGTTTAACTGTTCCGATGCACGTCATGTGGCCATTTCTCCTTGGACCGTGCATTATTGATTCCAACATCAGGCCGACAGTCCTGTCAACTCGATGCAATCAATGTTTCCGAAGTATTCAGGGCTTTCAACAAGTCTTCATGATTGGCAAAGGTAAGCAGCAGTATTTAAAATGATTTACAAACAGCTTTCAAGTACGTTAAATTACATTTTCAAGCAATTGAAACCCTTCATCGTGAATTGTTTAGCAACCCCTAATTATCTTCCAGGTTAATATTCCTGAAATCTGGACTTTAAACAGATCCTGGGTTTATTTAGGTCCTGGTTTTTGAGCGTTGCATTTTGTAATGGTGTGAATAAACTCGACAGGTCGAGCATTGAGTCGATGATGGGCTGGGCGTTGGAACGTACTGGCTGGGCTTTTTCACGGGACAAGAAGCCGGAAAGCCGGGGAGGTCGGCGGTGTCGGCATTGATCTCCCTGTTAGAATCGAATCACTTGGATGTAACGAGATAAATAGCCAGCGGGACACCGCCGGTGGTCGAGGGAGAGGATTGCCCTGTCATGCTGACTGTCCGCTCCTCCCAGAGGCCTGTTATTCCTCAGATCCATCGCAGCTACAGCCCCGCGACAAGCCGGCAAGCTGCTTGCCGATTTCCCGCAGAATGACGCACGTCGGAACCCACTGACACCTCGTCGTCAGATTATAATCGTCAACACTGTAATTCAAGGAGCACGGACCATTCGCAAGCTCACTGGGAATAAGTAAATTCCAAAAGCCTAGACTAAATTATTCACAAAGTCCTAATTATCGCTCTACTTTTCAGGAACTGTTTAACATTTTACGAGAACCTCTTGAAGAGAATCGAAGAAATTTTTCTACACTTGACTGTCGTTTGGGCAGTGAATTTTTCTGACGGTTAAAAGCTTGGCCGGGGGATTTGATTTGCCTGTTGGGTCTCTTCAAGGATTCGCCGTAGACGTGGGAACGTCATGGACCGCGTCGTCCTTGATTCCAGTGAGTCGGGAGGATCCTCGGCTCGGATCGGCAAACACCTGTAACCGTCACGTGCCCCGCCGTGACGGCGGTAAAAAAAGCAAGCCAATCTGAGCAAGAAGTCGATCAGCCCGTGCCTGAAAAACGTGGAAAATCTCAAACTCTGCGCCTTAAAGCAGAGTTCCGGGCTCCTCGGTCAGTTTCTACGCTCATCAGGATTCCACCCTCTTCTCCCCCTGCTGTAATCCTGAAAAACTAGACACGGTCGTTGGCGAAAATATCAAAGTTCCTCGAGCATATTGGCCAACGACGATTACAGCTTGAATTCTGTCAACGGTATCCAATCATTTCCCAATCGGCAAACCGTGTCGGCTTTTAATGTCACGTGCTGGAAATAATCGTTTACGTCAGCGCCGGTGTCGGTTTCGTTCCTGACGAGAGCGGAATAATTACGTTTCCAGCGACGATGGATTAATAGACATCTGTCAGTTGCAATTATCAGTTTGCCGAGGTGAAACCGGTGACTCAGGAGAATGATAAATTTCTCACGCGCCGATACTATGAGACGAAGGCGCGACGGAAGATCCGGCTGGTCGTCCACTTTTTCTGCATTAATCCCTCCCCTCCCCCCATTCCTTTTTTGTCACGAGTGAAAGGATTTGCAGCTAGCAGGACGATTCATTAGAAATTGAAATTTTATACCCTTCATGAAGCGCGCGGAGTAATAAGAAAAATCGACATTCCTCTCTGCCCCTGAGTTCCCTAAATTTCATTTCTCTCAGCGTTCATTGTGATGCAGGGCCGAATCTCGCGTGCAAAAAGCCGCCGACGAAATAATCCCCGCGCGACTCAACTTTTTTAATAATCTCGCACAAAGGATATTTTTTCCCCCCGTCATTCGCGAAAGGCCCGAGTAAAAAAAGCACCGCTAAGACAAGCGAAGTGTGATCGGTTATGGGATGAAGAAAACCGTGAGAGGGAGGAAAGGGGGGGAGGTGGGAGATTGCCGAGAAGCTCGTCTGCCCAGTGAACCGTGGATTAAGATAAACCCTTCATCGGTTTCTTGTCGGCCGATTCTTCTGCCTCGTTCTCGCCAGAATCGGCTATTTAATACCGTTCCGCAGCACGCAATACGCACCGTCAACGTTAACTTTTCTTTCCAGGCGATTCCAAGCCCCGTGGAGAAAGAAGAAAAAGGAAGTGGTGAAAACGCGAGGACCAAGCGGAAATGGGTCGCGTTCTACTTGACTCGAGGATACTGGCCTTTGCAATTATTCCGCGAGTTTCACGCTGGGGAATCTAACAGAAACAGAGTGAGCTGGATTTATTGCCAGGCTGACTGCTATTTTTTCATCCACGGTGCGTAGATGCGGGCCTCTCTGTGCGTACATTGGTTTCGCCTACCTCCAATCGTCTTATCAGCATCTAGAAAACACGTATGCATATGCATTCGCATGCTGCACAAAGAACCGCAAGGTGCAACGAGGGCGTATCATTTCTTTGCAATTAACTCGACAAGTGTTCTTAAACAACCGTAGAACGTCGTGAGGTCAGCGAATAAAAATCAAGAAACTCACGAGGAGCGAGAAAACATTAACAAGTACCTAATCTCTCTTCCGATAAATTTCCTTTTTAATAAGCAACGATCGATATCTTGAGCTAAACTCTTTTTTCAGCTGACTTGATGAAAACTCTTTGTGGATGAGTTCTGACGATCCCCGAAGACCCGTTTTCCATGGCTATTGTCGGAGCTACGATAGCTGAGGACGAGTGTGTTCTGACACGTAGCTGGGAAACCATTTCCACGAACGGCAACATGATACCCTTTTTTCCCCCCTCGTCTGAGGTTTTCCTCGGCTCGTATCTGGCGTTCGATCAATATTCAAGGTGCATGTTAATGGCCGATTAATAGGATCGCCGGTGCGGTATCCTTGCATTCGCTGCGTGCCGGGTAGGTGGCTTTTTCAAAGGGTTTTGTAATACTCGCTTTGGCGCGTAGTGCATCGGTATGCGCGGCGCGTTCAACAAACGAAGCTTATAAGTAAGCCAGTAATGACACACACACACACACACACACACACACACGGACACGTACGTACACATACACACAGAGGTTCGTCATGGCGGAACAGTTTTCTCGGCTCGGCATTGTCGTTAGCGCGTTCGTACCTTCTCGTTTGGCTGATTTATCGACGCCGCCAGGGAAATTCTTAATCCCCGGCTTTTCCGCGAATTTATATACATTTATATAAATATCGACGCAATCGCCACGAGTCACGTCGGTGCTTTGATTTCAGGGAAAAATGTTGCTCGTTAAAATGAAATTCGTTTTAACGAAGGAACAGTTGGCCAAACGTCCCGGAATGATTTGCCAAGGAAATTCTTAGTCTAGTTCTTCAAAAGAATTTGCCGCGCAAAACCTTTAGGAATACCTTCCTTTCGGTTTTTTAGTTAAATATCTACGAGTTTGTTTATTGAATTATGGATAAGAGTATCGATAACGGACCGTTCGATTTTTTCCCCTCGTTCGTGATAAGAGAGTGTTAATCGACCGGTGGAAATAAGAAATTATTCAGTGACAAACAGTATTATCTCCTGCCACGCGATTCTTTCGGTTCAATTAATGAAATTAAATGGACTATCGATAATGAGATACTCCAGTTTTATCTGCACATGGCATTGACTCACTAAACTGCAGCCTAGAAGATTCGATAACAGATGTTTTTCGAAAAAAAAGGGAACCCAGGCCACGGACATTCGTTTCCAAAGCATTCTGTCGTCGATTCATTAATTTCGGGCCGATAAAAATTCGTTGATTAACTACCGGTAGGAAAGTAGATACATATTCCGGGTGGAATAAGTTCCATAGAGTGCAATCATAATGACTTGGAAGCACGCGTTTTCTTCCTCCTTCGAGACGACCCGACATATCTCGTATCCCTAATTAATCGCGAATATTTATTGCGCACAGACTGGCGAGTCGAGGCAATTAGCGAAAAATGATTGGGCGGAAAGGAAAGGAAAGGAGGAATCCTTCCGACGTGTTTCGCTCGCTGAAAACCGGGTAAACTTACGTACACATGTATCTTCGTAATAATTGGTTCGTTAATGCGGATGCGTTTCTGCTATTCAATTTCCCAATTATGCGTGCGCCAATGGCTCGCGGTATTAAATCCATCGTAAACGTGATTAAACTGCGGCGGGGGGTAAGTTTCTGCGAGTGGTTCGTAATAATTCACCGGCAAGAGAAACATTTTTGAGTAAAGAACACGGCAGGGAAGTTGGCAAAACTGAAGAGGGCTCGAAAAATACAATAAGTTTCAAAGGAAACCTGTACAAATTTTTGAGAAACTTTCTAGAAAGGAAAAGAAGTCATGGAATTTATTTAGAATGAAATTAGTGTATCGTGAAAATTGTTAATTACGGTTAACGAAGTGGGCGGGGATTGGGAATTGAAGATGGTGAATTTTCCTCGGATGATCGGTTTGCGCTCAGTGTGGGAAACTCGGGGAATGCATTATGCATCTGTCGCTTGGTTCTTAATGACATTGAGGCATAAAATCGCTGATTTATCGCGCCGGTCCGCCGGTTTTTCCACGTTTTATCGTTATCGAGCGCACGCTGGGCTTCGAATTCCCGATCGATCGGCGAGATAAGGGCGGATCGGTCCCGGCGGAAATCCTCCGCAGAAAGAGAAGTACCTTAATGTCCATCGATCATCAATTATTCAACGGGCCGAGGACGGCCGTTGCAATTATAAAGCACAGCTCGGCGCGACAATTAATGGCTCCGGCAAGGCAGAAAAATTTCAATCAGATACATACCTTTCGTCCCATTTTTCATCCGGCGAACCGTCTGCTCGCGAGCAATAAACTAATAAACGAATAATTACCTTAATCGCTGAATAAATCGCGGCCAATTGTCCATTCATTTAATTCTCGATTAATAAACCACTGAATTAACAATTGCCTCAACGGCTGAGCAATTTGCACAATGGAGATTCCAAGTATTGTGGATACACAGAGCTTGGTAATTGATTGAATTATTAATTCTGCCTAGCTGTGTAATTTATTAACCGGCGATTACGGGGCTAATGCATTCGTCCTATTGGTCGAGGGTGTTTCTTTTGGTGTATCCAAGCGATTCATACGGATCTCCCGTCGCGTTTGCATGCCGACGGACTGTAATGAGGCCGGCCCTTAATAAGCAGGTTGCCGGGACAATCCGATTAATTTCAGACGGGCTTCGGTTTCACCCGACTGCACCCCGCCGCGTTGCAGTCTAGGCCGATGCACTACGTGTAATCATAGTGTTTCCTCGTCATTGCCCGAACGTGACTCTCGCCCTGCCGGCAATCGTAACAGCAGTTTCATCCAGCGACATTAATTACCTAATTAAGAAACCTACGAGCAGGCATGCCGCTCCCGTTGTCCTATTTTCACAAGTGAAAGACAAGAATTAACCGTCCTCGGGAAAATTCACGACAAGCCAGTCTTTCAGCGACTCTTGGTTTCCTATTGCTTTTAGCTGCTACGATTCTAGTTTCAGCTTACAACGGTTCATAAAAGCCTTCCATAAGCATTTCTTCTAGCTTAGTCCTCTACAAACTTTCCTAACGTTGTCGAGGATTTTTCGAGGAATCTCAAGATTGATTCATTGTAAATAGATAAATTCATGACTTCCCCGGAGAATGTTAAAACAATGCTTTCTCGTGGAAACTTTTCTTCTAGCCTACATTGTAGTCTACGCGACGTTTTTATTAACTCACTTACTTCCTCGGCTTGCTAATTCCTTCGCTGTCGATTACTAATTTTGCGGATGATTCTTCTCTTGTCCTGTCGCACGTGAGAGAACGGGAAAACTGCGGGGTAATCCGAGAAGGTTCCTGCGGTTTATCGAGATGGCATCTCCGATTTGAACGCCTCCTGGGCCAACCCTTTGACCGTGCCGCCAACTCGTTCCTTCGGCATAAAGCAACGCGAAAGCACAAAAGCCCGGAATTTCGGCGGATAAGTCCCCTAAGACGTTTAGCCGAATCCTCGGCGAGCATTTTCGAAATTTCAGGAAATCTCAGGCTGTTGTTTTAACGTTATCTGCCGGTTAAATATTGTCCCAGGAGCGTGGAAAATGTTGCACCGCCAATTTAAATGGAGTACGGTAGTTTCTCGCGATAATATTTCTCGTCTAATTATGCCTGCTTACGGGAATCTACCATCTGACAGATCGTAACGCGGTGCTTATGCAGAGTCACGGCGAAGTCCTAATTATTTCGATAGCGATCATAGGGATTTAATTATTTCCCCTCCCCCCACCCTTCGGCCAGTCGCTCGTATGCTAATTGCCTTTAACGGAGATACCAACGCCGATACTATTTCGCCGTCTACCGGTTACTAATTGCGATTAACAAGCCGCCACAGAGATAAACGTTCGCCGTCATTTATCATTACCATTGCAGCGCGAGAATTGCACGTTGACAAATTCATTGAAATTTCAGCGATCGTCATAACCCTAAAGAAAATTGCTAAAAAGTTATTCTCCTTTCCCTGCTGAAATGACTGCTCATTTTTTCCACTTAACAAACTTGCTCGTCTAAGCGCGAGAATGTGCATTATAATCGTCCTGTTTTTTCAGGGAATGACGATAAACCGCGGAGATTCACACGAACGGCGCGAACTACGTGCTAACGAAGTCCGAGATAAATATGCAATTAATATGCAAATGTCACGGTCCTGAGAGCGGCAGATCGTGTCGCTGATTCGTCGAAATTTATTTGATCCACGATTTATAGGTAAAGGAAATAGCCTTCATATTTAAATAAGGACTTTGTAAATCCCCGCCATAACACGTTTTTCCCCGAGGAATGAATTCTTTCCGCAGGAAATGCTGGGAGATGCGTTTAACGATGCACATAACAAATGCATTTCCTTCCTTTTTTTCAGGACGAAACAAAGGACGAGCGGAGGGGGGAGGAGGAAGGCGTATTAAATAACGACGAAGCCGATTAGTACGGACAAGGGCGATTAAATGGGCCGAATTGCCAGTCGATAATGGCCGAGCTCAGCCGTTCGAGCAGACGGCACTGTAATTTCATTGATAATATTTAAATACGGCCCTCGATGGCTTCCCTTCTCCGCGTCTTGCCCTTAGCATCGGCGGAGGTGTGCTATTTATCGACGAGTTCCGATCATTATTTCATCCGGGCCTTTCAGCGGCTTTCTCCGTTAATAAACCACTAAAATCCTCGGCAATTACTCGCGGCTAATTCTCCAAATCGTACAAACCTCAGGAGTGCCGGGATAATAAAGTTAATCGAAGTAGATCTGCCTTTTACCATGACTCCCCGTATATATTCATGGCATTAAGCCCGTTAGAGTTTTATCGAACGTCTGCCAGGCAGGATTCTAAGCCAGTGGAAATCCCGGATTTTTGCCAGGAGATCTCGATAATAATAACGCATGCTTTGCCTTACAAGTCATAAATATGTTACAATTAATATTTATGACGAGCTCAACCGAGACAAACGAGTTATTTTTTTCCTTTTCTTCGCGATAACAATCCAACACTCGTTTTACCTTACTAAAACGATATTAAAGCAAAGCGCAAGATAAAATGCAGACAAAGAGGTCGTGCCGTATCGTTTTCTCAGCTGGGCAAAATTTTCCACGTCCTTCAGAAACGTTTCTCAACCTCCCGCGCGACTCCTGAAATTCCTCGGGGACTTTTAAACCGTAGAAAAAATCGCGAGGGGCTGAAAACTCGTTTATGCACCGTTGCACATGCACTTTGGTTTCCTCGGTGCAGCGAGAGGGGAAGGGAAGGGAAAGGGGGGCAGTCTGAGTTTTTTTCGCTGTCGGAGCGCGCCCCGGCGAGCGATTCGATGCAATCTAATTGGATATGAAATTAAGTCAACGAAATTCCGGCAAAAATCCCGGCACCGCGGGTATATTTGAAATTCATATCTCAGGCGAACGGGGCATCCGTCATCTTTTTCTGCCTCGGTGCATAATATACGCTCGCCGTGCGGTCGATGCAGTCGTCCTGAGAAAATGCCTGCCAAAGGACAATTTTTAATGAGCCAAAATATGTCTAGAAGCTTGGACAAAAGTATCGCATTCCTCGGCAACGTCGAAAACTTTCGCATCTCCTTCCTTCTCTCGAGTTTCCCGTTTTAAAAGGGGAAACGCGTCATTATCCGGGCGTTCGCGGAAATATCTCTCTCGAGTATCTGCTCGATTCGATAACTCGTCGAGAGGCGCGTAATCACACTGGGTCCCATCATCGATATCAATCGTAAAGACCGTCCCGGGGGAATCTTATCGGCAAAAACTATCGCGCCTATTTTTTCTATCTTCCAGATTGTCTGCAGGAAAATATAAACAATTAAGCGTAAGACGAAAAATTGTTCGACTTTTCGACATTTTTCTTGCCTTTCTTGTCCCTTGGTCCTGTTGATAATAAAGCAACGGGCGATGGGTACACGGCTCGGAGGCGGAAGATATTCATCGATCGATTACGATCGATCTCGAGGAACGTTGATCCGCGCACGATCTTAACGGTCCCCGATCACGAGACGGGAAAGACGTCGCGTGTTTCTTCACCGCGCCCACCGATCAGCAACGCTCAATCCGATTGACGGTCTCAACTACGTCTCGTTTTGTCCGTCTGTCGAGCGACTAGCAAGCCTACTCCGCTGATTGACAATCGCGATCAGGAAGATCCTCAAACATTCTAAATCATTCCCTAAATCGTCCTGATATTCCACGATTCGTTCTCAATCAAGCCGAAAATTTCCTTTAATCTTCAGGAAGAATATATCACTTCGTCAAGTGGTCTATTCCTACTAGAAGTTTTTGAAAGACTCTTCAAATATTTACTCACAAACTTCAAAACAATCTGAATCTTGAAAGATTCTGATTCATTGGTTTCTGTTCTGATTTAAGCTCAAGTCTTCCATTTGCTCAAATGCTCAGACTCTTTATCGAATCTTGAGCTTTGCCTGTCCAATTATTTCGACCTCGCGGGTAGGTCGATCCTGGATTTTCGAGCTTGGCAAGTGGATTCCCCGTGGCCGTTTTGCGGCGTTCGTTTGGTCGTTCGATGTAGGTAATCATGCGGCGCATTCCGCGGGTGCCGGGAGGATTTTCGGTCTCATTGTTCGCGAGGGTGGCGGGCCAAGGGGGGGGGGGAGGGGTTTCTTAGAGGAGAAAAGGAGCGGGTTGAAGGTGGCGGGAAGGAGAGGCCACTGCGGGTTCGGTGGGGAACCGTCCGTCGGATGGAGAAGCAAACGACGCAAAAACTGGCGTGCATTGTCCCCGGATGAGAGTGGAAGAAGGGCGAGGAGGACTGTCGAGGAGGAAGGGAGGGGGGAGGGGGGATCGGTCGTGGATCCATGCATACCAACCTCCGGCGACGGGCCTTCTTACCGGGAACGAGGAGAAGTCCAACGATTTGATTTTTAAATGCAAACAAATCTACATCGTGGCAAAAGCGCCGCCGACCACGTCACCCGGACGAGTCAGAGGAAACCGACTCACCGGGATCAAACGGACGTCCATCGTTGACGGACATTTTTTTCTTTCAATCATCCAGAACCGACACACGCAGGCTCCCACGGAGTCCCAAGGAAATCCTTGGTACGACGATCTAAAAACCCTGAAGAAAGTCTTAGGGACAAGGAGAAGATAGAATTCCTCAGAAAATTCTCTCTACGGGTACACTGATTTTCACGAATTGAGCCATAGACAATTTCACCTATGCCGTTTGATATCGAAACCTTTTGCTCTGAGCGTGCCGCGGGGGTAGGGGAAGACGAGTTCTTGAGTGGATCGGTCTTAGGTTCCAAGTAGGGTGTAATTGCCGCCTGTGACGGACGAACGGCGGGCATCGGCGCTCGTTTCGACATAGCTGCATGCGCGCCAGAGCGTTCATAAGTTATGAAACGGGCTGGCAGGGCGAGGAAGAGACACGCGAGAGTCCAGTTCCACAAGAAGAAAGAGTCCGCGGGAAGAAATCCTCCTCACGGGGATAGACCTGGGCATCGGGAGGCGGAGGTGGGGTGGGGGGATATAATTGCCGGTGGATTAATGAGACGGCATAATTGCACGATAATCGAGCATCGTTTTATTAGGCGACTGGAACTTGGGGCTAAAACACACCGAGGACACAGCGGTCGCATATTATTATCGGGCCAGGCATGTCCCGGCTGCTCAGAAATGACAATTACCCGAGACTCTCCTAAATGCGACCCCCTCCCCACGTCCCCCCTGGGCCTCCACGGGTTTGTCCAGGCGGAATGCAACGTCATTTCGACCGACAGTGTCATTGCTCGCCAGGAAATCCGAGTACTGCCGACGCGTTTTGCGGGGGGAAGACGCAAGTCACGGGGGCCCGGTTAATTGACGACGTCGGTGCCCGACGTAGTATTCGTGGGGGCCAGAGAGTTATGAGTTAATCGATGTACTGGCATCGGGCAAATCTGAATCCGTGCCCCGGGGCCCTTTGTTCTGTCTGGGATCAACGAACCGTCGTCGATGCTTCGGGCCAACTTTCGTCGTTAAAATCATCGGCTAAAAAGCCATTTCTTTGGTCCACGGTGCTGGGCTTTGCATACCGGCAAGCTTGTGCACGTTGATTCGCGGAAGAGTCCAGGTCGACGAGGAACTCGCCGAGATCCAGGAACAGTTGGAGCGCCACGGGAAAGCTAGTTCTCTTCTATATGCCGCTAGCCGGTCACATACCGGCTCAATCTCCCGTCCAGTTCTCCAGGGCCGTTGGCTTCTCGGAGATCAGCGACTAAAAACTCGAGACGCTCCGCAAAGGGACATTTAAATGATGTCGCCGCTGACTCCGCTCGCAGCGAGAATAACTCACCGGACTTGTGCGGTCTTCCTCTTTCCTCTTGGTCCTTGGTCCTTGCCTACCTAACTGTTCCTCTCCTCTTCCTTAGATTCCTCTCTCTTGGTCCTTCTCCTCTTAGATTCTTCTCTTCCTCCTTTTCTCTTTTCCCTAACTGTCCTTCTCCCTTTTTTCTCCTGTTTCGCCTTCTCCACCTTACCTCTTGTCTTACTCCTCCTGTTTCGCCTTCCCCTTTCCTCTTGGCCAGTCCTTTCAAACGGTTAGACGTACGGAGAATCAGCGGTGACATCGCAAGTCCGTTCCCCCCCTTCCTCCTGTCCTTCCCTTTCCGGCATCCTCGCGTCATCCGCGACGGAGGCCGATGGACCGGAGGCGGGGGAGGAGGATGCTAATCAGATGCCGACAACGGCGGCGAGATCAAACGAGGGCGGCTCTCTCCTGCGCCAAGTGGCGAGCCTTTATTTGAATGCACTATCTATGCCGGGACCGCGAGGATGACGGCCCCGTCAGTCTCTTCGGAATGCCTCCGCGGCTTGTTTTCGCCAACAACGCCATTCTCCGGCTATTTTAACCCTCGAGCAACCTGGAAAAGGAGACACCGGTCAAACAAAGCCAAGGAAACTCCTGGGCCTAGACAATTTTTACACTTAGCAGCTTGGAAATAAGAAAAACCACGCATTGATCCTGATTCTTCTATCGTTCTGATCCTCATTGAACCTGGGAAAGGAGAAAGATTAAACAAAGCCAAGGAAACTCCTCAAGAAACAATTCTTATTCGTGTTAGCTTCGTAATAGGAAAAATGATGCATTGATCCTGGTTCTCCAGTCATTCCGAGCCTCGTTGTACCTGTAAAAAGAAACACCGGTTAAATGAAGGCAAGAAAACTTGTCAACGGTTCATTTTTATTCCCGATAGGAAAGCCCGTGCAATGTCTCCGAGTTCTTTCGATATCGGCACGGAGGAAGGTCGTGTTTGCCCTTAAGACCGGGTAAACGGCGTTCATACATCGGTAGGCTATGAATCGCCGGAGCGTGAGATCGTAAAGTCGCCCTTATCATCGTCTGCATCTTAATGCACTGCGTGGTACCTCGCGTGTGCACATGCAGGGGCCTCCTATGCATCTACATAAGTACAGTCGCGTTGACGTTACGAGCGTGGAAGAGTCGGGAGGCGAGCTTCGAGGCGAAATGAGAAAGCTCCGGACAATGGTGCCGGAGAAAAGGAGAAAAACGACACGTGGGAGAGAGCCAACGAGAGAGAGAGGGAAGCTGACGTGTAAGCGGAGAGTGGGACAAAGAGGAGGAGAATGATGCGTACGAGAAGGAATAGGTTGAACCGGTATACGTATGCAGAGCCCAGGAACCCTGTACACAGGTGTCCGACGTCTCAAACAACATCTTTATGCCCGGCTCTTAACCCCAAACAGCTCGCGCTTATACGCGATATGATATATTTCCAGGGGTAGGGCCATGACGTGCGTACATTTATTGCGTCCACCCCCTTCCCCTCCCTCAAAGCACTTCTTCGCCAACGACGCACTAGTCTCCGGTGAAACATTACCGATACGCAGCCCCACCGACCAGGAATCTCAGGAACAACGAAAAACAAGAAAACGTTTCAATAGTTATAGATAGAAAAGGTGTTTAATATTCACTGACCTATTAGACTCAAATATTAGGTTGACAGTTAAGTTTTAACAGGTCTGCCAAGTTAAGGATTCAAGTGTAGAAACGAAAAATGATCTACCTATTCGTGAGACATTAGCCTGACTTTCGTCCAGTGTAGAAAAGCTTGAACCCAGTTGTTAGCTGATAAACAACAACCCTTTGGGAGCTTTCGCCGCGTAATCTGTGGTTCTCGCAGGTGCAGATTGGCGCGTTAGGAAACTGTGCGGATGATGGCAGTGGGTGCAGTCGTAGGATCCTGTGGATCCTGTTGCATATTTCACCGGGGGAAGGCTTTTAGCCGTTTCAGCGGGGCCACGAGAGCAGTACGGGCGCGTAAATCAAAGGCGCGTTGGCCGCTTGTAAATCTCCGGATAAATACACACCGTCCGGATAATTTACGCAGCCGCCGAGATCGTCGTGCCCTGTCTTGCCTATTCTCTTCGATTCTTCTCCCTCTGATACGTCGAGTCGGCCCTTTCCCACCTTACGTTCGCCTTGGCCCCCCCTCCTGGCGTTATTTTTGCCAACATTTTCAGCTGCACCGGAAGGAGAGGCGCACGTCAGGTACCCTCGTTACCAGTCCGGCCCGTCAATTTATCGTTACTAAACTCCGGAGTAGGCTTTAACGAATTTACGAGCCTACGAATTCGGTGGGTGGTGGGTAACGATGCATATTCTCTGCGCTATAAATAAAATTCCCCGAGCGAACGTGAATAAACGACAATTTCGCCATTGCCTTACGACTTTTTCTCCGTTATTCGCGCGATTGCTGAGACCATCGAAAAACGACACACGTCCCGCACGGCCAGCGGGTCTCAGCGTTAACGCGTGCACCTATGCACCGGCCGGTGCATGTGTTGCACGTGAGTCCGGTGCAACGAGATGCACGGCACGTACCGGCCAACGGCCTGTCCGAGCTCCACGGGAAGAAAGCCGGCCGGAAAGTGACGACAGGTGGGCTAGATTCTTGATAAACCAACTGAGACAACGGCTACTTATGCGCCGATGCACAAACTGCACCAAGAAAAATCGTAAAACCAATGAAACCAGCTTTTCATAATTCCTGGGACAATGTTAAGGAATTCAACAAAATACTTTACTCGTCTACACGGAGTTTTAGCAATGTTTAAGGTACAAAATTAATTCGCCCTGCTCGCCCTGATACAGAAAACATTGTACGGACCTTTCGATCTTTTCCTCTCGAGTCTTCGCAATTTCGCATTGGGCTGTCGAGTTAGGTTTGCGGTTTTCATCGGCGAATTCCCGCTGAGCGTAACATCGCCGTCTGAAAAACCGATGTCCTTGTAACGCGAGCCGTTGCATAAAGCATACAAAGCTGCATATAAAGGGCACTCGGTGCTCCGGTGCATCCTCGCCGGGTTTTATTTATCGCCGGGCTTTCAATGGCCTCGCTTTTCGCACGGTGCGTACAGAAGTTATGTTACGCGGCTAGCCTGTCCTTTTGCTCGTCCTTCCACGCTCAGGATCAAGGGTTACACTCCCCCCACCCCCTTAGCCTTCTCTCTTCTGCCCGGAGATGCAGGACGAACGTCTCGGCCCGTCGATATCTCTCGCCGGAATTCTCAGTTTTATCTGCATGGACTCGTAAAGATTCAGCAAAGAATCTGCTGATACGTAATAAAAATTAAGCAAAATAATGCTCATCATTGGTGTAAAAATCTTTCGAGTGGTAGGAATTAACGGAAAGCCTGCTTTGAAGGAATAAATAAATTCGTGGGGATAATTGAGGGGTGGCAAAGGGTGAATTACCGAATTGCTCGGTTGCGACGCGTAGTTTGGCCGTGAAGGTAGACTGGAGGGGAGGAAGAGGGGAGGGGGCAAACGTATAGGCTCGTAACACCCTTCACGATCGGACGCGGCGCTAACGACTTTTCGATCATTAGTTACCGAAACTGCCAATACAATTATCGGGCCTGGATATTTATTCCCTTAATCTCGGGCCCGGCGAGATTGGCCGCCGCGGCTAATTCGCTCGGCTATTCCGGCCCGAGCGAGAGAACAAGAGAAGCGGAGAAGAAGAAAGAGAGAGAAAACAGCGAGACTCGCGCCGGTTATCTTTTATCTGGCTCGCAGGCCGACGGGTCTTAATTAAGCGGCAGATTATCGTAGTAACTCCTGACACGTTAGTCAAATACCTTGTCGACCTCAATGAAGAATCGTTTCTTGCCCCCCGTCAAAGTACCGGCAAGAAGTTTCAACTTATTCGCCCGTAGAATCGTCGCAATATTTCCCCAATTCCTCGCACGGAGCTTAATCAACGTCGACTGGGAACCTAATAACGGCAAGTTTTAATTGAATTTGCGGCTGAGGATTGTCTCATTGGCCGTCGGTTTGGTCCACGTCAATTGGTCAGCCGGTATTCCTCTCGTTTGGTCAGTAAACTTTTTTCTTCGTTGCCTTAATCGTCGTATTAACGAGGGCATTGAAACTCTTGAGCCCGGGTTACATTCGTCAAGGAGATATTTTGCTGGAAATACAGAGCGGACGGGATCAGTCTGCGTCTTATCTACAATTAGTTTCTTGCGGGAAAGCCAAGTCCAAGTCTCTATCTCTCAAGACCTGAATGCACGGTTCTCCTCTCCCCTTTCTTCTCTTCCCTTTTGTCTTCCATCCTCGGATCAGTCGATAGCAGTCGTTCTTCATCGACGCTGCTGCGGTTTTGGCCTCCCCGCTGGTCCGGTTTAAAAGGAAACGAGCTACTTCTACCGCTCACTATATTCCTAAGCAAATACCCGGCTCTGCCGTTAGATCGATCGCCGAGCACGCGCTATCTCGCCAGAAAAATCTTCATTCCGAGGATTTACGGTTGCAAACGAACCTGAAGAACACACCAAAGAACCTACAACCCCGTTTAAGGACCAACGCTGCGTTTACCCCCACACACATTTCATTCCACACGTAGACCAGTAAGTACGGTTCATGAAATACTTGTACAGGACATTTATGTATCCCTATTCTAAGGTACATATTTACAGGATATCGCTCATTGATTTTCAGGACTCTCAAGACGTTTCCACCTTCTTCCGGGAGATGGCACGTGAGGTTCACGCTTCCTTAAGGAATCCTGGATAAGAAAAAGTCCTGCGAGACATACTGACGTCTTCCAACGCGAAATTTCAAAATCCTCAATTATTTTCCAGAGGAAAAATTGTACTTATTATCCTACGAATAAACTAATGTATCACAGGGATGAAGTCTTGGTATTTTACTATCCTTTAGGACCTTTAAATTCCTTCCCTTAGGACCTTTGAGTTCCTTCCTTCGACCTTGAAACACTTGTAGAATTGAGCGAATCGATTAGGAATGATGAGCGTCGATTTTCCGGGAGTTTTTCCCGCGAAGCCCCGTGCGTTCGATGCGTGCCTTGTGAGACGGTGACGTCACATCCTGCGGGACGCGTGACGAGTGCCGAGGATCGCCGACGTAGGTGGGCGTCGGGCGTGACGCGCTATGCGTCAGTGGCGGGCCTCGAATGGGCCTGAAAAAGGGCCCGAAGGCCGATCCGATCGACCGATAATTCTCTCCTAATCGCTCGAATTTTCGATCATCATTCAACACTCAACAATCCCTAAATAATCCACGAGAAAGGAATTAAAATGACCGTGTAAAACTTCCTTTCGATTCGCAAAAGCTTCCCAAAACTTCGTTTCTTTAGTTTCCTTTTCATTTTTTAATCCCTTTTCGCGGCGCGTGGTTTCTCTCAACGTCCTCCCCCGTATTCAGCCGGCCGTCTGTTTCCTTCGGCGCGTTTTTACGGCGGCGCGTGAACCGCAACGGGATTCGACCTAGGAAAACGCAGGCCCGACAATTTCACCGGCGTTCTTTTGCCATCGTGGCGACAACGGCGATAACTCAGCCGGCGGATGGCGATTTTCTAGAAAGTCGCCAGGGCAATCGGCGCAAATGGATTCGCGGTATTTAATCGCCTAGAACAGCCTCTATACGAAAATAACAAAATTGAGCCATCGATTGGATTTACACTTTTCGTACGGATTCAATTCCTCAATTCCTCTTCATAATATTCTACTTCACAGGACAGAAGTTTCGTTTGCTATTTTTTTAGGACACTTCGTTGTGCATAATATTAGTTTCCTGCCCTGAGATTCCTTTTTCCTTGGCGATGGAAAAGGACGGGGATTTTCCTGCGGCTTCTGCCATTTGCGGGCGCAATTAAAATGAACGACGTTGCATCCACTTAGGCGGCGGAATCCTCTTGTTTCGAGCTATTAGCAGTCGCTGACGGCGGTGTTTTGCCGACTAGAATGGAACGTGCAAAGCTCGTTGCCGGGAAAAACCGTTCATGTCCGGCCCTCCGGCTACGTTTAATTGCCCGGTAATTATGCATTACCTTTATGCACGGCTCTTGCGAGCAACATTCAGCAGGGAACTCGATGCAAACATTTATTTGCATCTGGCAAGAAAGAAAAATCGCGTGAATGCAATATTTCTTCGTGGATCGCTCGCAAAAGGAATTCATTGTGTCCCGTTTTCAGGCACGTTTCTTTGGTATTCCTCGGAAATACATTGTCGCTGCTGGACGTAATGTAGGAATTATACAGGTTCAATCGTCCGAGCCGTTAGAATCGGTTCCTTTCCATTCCTTCTGAGCTACGGTTTGTCGTTGATTGGAAATCCCTGACTCTTTAAATCCCGCCGCGCCGGATTTGATTTACTCCGGAATTATGCAGCTTGTAAATGCGACAAAGTCAGCCAGATAATTCGCAGCTGCTTTTTCGTAGCGCCGTTTCTAGGCCACATACTTTTCCCACATTACAACAAGCAGACTTTTGCGCAATTTGCCAACTTTGCGAAACAACGGCTACTGCCTTGCCATTCCATTTTCAGTTCCATTTGCATATCTTCGAGGTACAGTAGAAAATTTCACAGGGACAAAAGGACAATATTTCTCCTTTTATTTATGCAAAGAAAATCATCTACGTCATTTCTTTTGCGTATGAAATAAAATGAAGAATATACAATGCATTGTTCCTTGTTTCCTTCGACAAGAAAATATTGAAATAAATATTGAACAACTTGGGATTATGCGTAGGTACTGAGTCGCTGAATAGTCGACTATTTGGTCCGTTTGGTCTTGCGAATTGGCATTTCTAAGTCGTTGCGCGTCTCCCCGATGTTCTCCCACACCGCGAAACCAGTCCCGGCCATTTACGGCCATTTCAGCCATTATATTACGATGCCGGTGGCATAATGAAGGTGAGTTTTTCTCGCGGCTAGCCTAGTCGAGAGACTCGCGTTGCCCCGTTGTCGCATAACGCAGCTCCAATTCTCACGGTGTCCCTTATGGAATGGCCACGACGTGTACCGCTGCGAACACCGATTCCACCGTCGGCATTTCAATTTCAATCGCCACACGCCCTTACCCCCCGTCATACGCGCTATAACTAATTCCAGTAACAATGCCGACGTTAAAAAACGTCGATGAAACGTCTCGAAGCAACTGCAAAGGTCCTTAGTAATGTACTTTAAATGAACCTTCAAGAAAGAAAGCGAATTAAACAAGAAAAGAAATCCAGAAAGTGAAGTTTATATCTTGTGCGATAAAACACTGTATTCCTTGGAGTTAATAGGACCTTTCCAGGACTATTCTGCGCCGTACAGGACATCGTTATCCATATGATTTTGCGGGACGTAGGAAGGTTGGAAATCTCCCGTAGGAACGTTGAAACGTTACATTCTTCGTGCTTATCTGGCCCTTCCTTTCCCACTGGCCATTACCACTGGCCCTTGGATCTGTGTTCTGGCTCTGAGTGAAAAGTTTTACCTTGGATATTGCTGGCGAACCTTCGCGGAATTCCCTTCCTGCAGGACCTGTCCTACGACTGCGCGTCATTCGTTGAAAATAATCCACTCTACGTTTTTCCAGCTGTTGGTATTCTCCTTTTTTTTATTCCTGTCCTTTCCACCTCGTTCCTATCTTCCGGGGATCTTCGTGCTCGCTCGTCGTGGGCGTTTTCTTTCTCCTGGCCCGGCGCGAACGTAATGTCATTACGATTTCGAAGTCTCGTTTTCTTATGAACCGGCGAGGACATAATGCACACCGCTCCCGGGATCCTTTGTTTGCCATTCCCATTGTTTCTCTCGGATAGCACGTCTCCGCCCGCCAACTTCTCCTTCCCCCCCCCCCCCCCCGTCCTTCTCCCCCGGACGCCTCCTCCGCCGTTTTCCGGAACAATCGCCGTCGGTCCCGACTGAATTTCTGTCGAATCGGCAAAACTATTTTCGCCCGAGAAGTGCATCCCACCCCCCTGGCAATTCCCTTCGTCAACCGAATTAAAAAAAGACCAACGTATCCCTGGCAGTCCTCAATTCCTCATCGTCGCACGTTCGATTCTCACTGTTCAATTATCCACTGTGCGACACTTATTCATTGTTCACAAAGGGAAAAGTTTTTACATGCATTTCGATGCAATTCTAAACAGGTCTCTCTGCGTGTATTACTTTTTGTTTAACTCATTTCCTTCGTACATGGAGAACATTAAACATTTCCCCGCGATTCCTAAGGGCGTGACGCGGGATAAGGTCATAACTTTGCCTGGGATCCGCCATTTTTTAAAGCGATGATAGCACAAGCGTGCCGAGAAGTTCCACCCCCGCGTTTCGAGCAGGCCAGTCGTCAGCGTAGGAGGGGGGGGGAGTGTTTTCGAGAAGGGCCAAAGTCGTCGAGGGGTGGGAGAAGCTACGATCCTGCGGGATCTGCATACGCGTCGAGGCATCGTGGGGCTGCGGGGGAATCGAGGGGGGAATCCAAGAGGGACGGAAAGTGCGGGAGGGAAAGAGAGAATCTCGTCGCGTCGCTATCGACCAATCGTCGGCAGACCTGCGTACATCAGCGTGCCGCCTATAGGCCACCCCTAACCTGCCACCCACCCTCCTCCCCCTCAGCCATATTGTAAAATATGGATCGCGGAGGTGTACAACACCCCCACCGCCGGCAAAACTACCCCTTCCATCCCCGTAACCCGGCGCCGTCCGCTGTCGCTCAGCTCGGCTTTTCTATTATGTTTCCTTCCACCCCCTACCCCTCCTCCCTACCCTCTCCCTGTCCGTCCGTGAAATCGGTTCGGCCGATTAGGAGTTTCCTGGCAATTCCGAATAATTCTCAACGAAAATCTGAGAACAGGAGAACGAGGTATTCGTCAGTTTTGTCATTGAAGATTCGTCTGCTGTTATCGCTTTTTACTTCCACTTTCGAGGGGCTTGTGCCGGCCTTTGCCGTGGGAACAGAACGGCGTAGCGCGCGGGAAACGTTAATTAATTTCAATTCTAATGCCGGCGAGGGGCAATTTACGGTAGAGCGGAATGCGCGGAAAGCGTTTCCACATCTTTGTCACCGGCCGGCGTGGCTCTAATTCGCGACGCTTTACGAGGCCGGAGAATCGTCGTTAACCGGACGAAGGGACCGAGGGGAGGAGGGAGAGGAGGAATTCCCGGCGACTTCCGCGTTTCGAAGGATAAAGGACCAAGTCAGTGGGCCGGTGCGGGGCCCGAACTCACCGGGGCAGTTATGGCCTCGTAAAAGGGAATCGCCCAGTTAATGACCAGCCCGACTATTCCCCCGGAATAACCGAATGAAAAGGAATTACGCCAAACGTCAGTCAAATTTTAGCGTCAATTTTCCGAAAATCGCATCACACCAACGATGTTTTCCATCATTTTTGACATTCATTTTTCGTTCTTTCTTGTCACGGACCGGGAGGGCGGAGGGGAAGGGCTGAAATTCGCGCCATTTTTCTCGCCAGCCGAAATTTACGAGGGCTGGCGACGCTCCAGCATCGTAATTCTACCTCTGAAATAAACATCCCTATGAGATATCGCGATCTTATCGGATCCGAGACTCGCGGCACGGAATTACCGCTCTTCATCACCCATAAACATCAATAAACATTTATTTTCCAACCTTACCGGCGGCAAAGTGAAAGACTTACTTCAAGAACTTCGAGGACTGGTCATTCAGAATACCTTAAAAATCCTTAATCCTTAACGAGCACAATTTCTCGTATCTTGTCAAGTATCAATCGCAAAATGATTATCATATTTCAGCGCGTCTGAACATCTGCGAAAACAGCTGAGAAAACGTCGTAGGATCTTGAAAACTGCCGTCTGATTAATGAAACGGTGGTAAGAGATTCCTCGGGTTCGTCAATTCTCGGGGAATTTCCATTAGGAGGGAAAAATCCGTCGATCGGGGTCTAACGAGCAGGCATAACGCCAAAGATTTGCCCTCGCTCGAGAATAAAAGCGGTGAGGGGTAAGGGGAAGGACAGTGGAAGCTTCCCGGAAGGACATTATTACGTCGATAGGTAAGTAAGGTCCTCGATGGGGTGGTGAAAATCTGCGCGCGACGTCGCCCGATAAGCAATGGTCATGGGCCACATGGATTTCACTAGATTCCTACGCTTTCACAAGTGTGGGTAAGAGCAAACCTTCGAATCCCACAGGCACGTGTGAGTGTCAATACTTTTATTCCGCGCTCCAATTCCTTTCGTAGGTATAAGCGTGTACCAAACATGCACGTGTGGATCTGTACTTTAGTTTTCCATGACAAAGTCTTAAGAGTTGAGAACTGTACGATTCCTGTGACCCATTTCCTCAAGTCCCTTGAAAGCTGAGGACTAATTCCCTGAGGTGAAGCTATTACCATCTCCCTGGGTACTTGGCGATTACCTTAGCGGGGTGGATGCGTCCTGGAGGGTGGAGAGAAGTGGGGCGGGAGGGGGGTGAAGCTTGTCCGGGGGACACGGTTGGACCAATGGAGGAGCTCGTTGAGCCGGCAAGGTATGCAAACTGCTGAGCGAGGAGGATAAGTCGACTGGTACGCAGAGTCCTTGAAGAATCTACGCTCCGCCCATCGCGGAACGAGCGTTCGATTTACCTGTGGAAACAAAACGATCGTCCCCGCGGCTTATGCGCATGATAAAAGAATGCATTGTGCCAGTGCGTTTATCGAGCTATCTCATTCCGTACGGGTTTCGCGGTCTGCTTTTTGCTTCCCACGGTTCTGCTCCATCGTCGTAGGACCCGCGGGGCGCGTGCATTCCGCCGGTGCATCGGCAACTGCAGCGAATGCATCTTGGACCCAAACTGTTCCAAGGCTTCCGCTAAAAATCGACAAAACTGGGCGAAATCAGCAGCGATTCAAAGTAAGCTCGTCAATCTACGACGAAATCTACGATTCTTCTATCCATGATTCTTCTGTATATAATTCTCTTGAAAAATTGGCCGAAGCGTAGGAAGAAGATATAATGAGGTTCTTTTTTCTCTCATCCTTAGCCGTTCGTCATCGTCTCGGATCTATTTATTGAACCGGCAGGCATGGCGCGTGAGAGAGGAGGTGGACGCCAACTAAAATTCCGCCGGCGTGTCCGTCCGTACATATCGATGGAGGTGAGAGAAAGGGGAGGAAGAAAAGCGAGAGACGAGTGACGCGAGGAAGCCGGGAGGAGCGTGTTAAGCCGGTACGAGCTGAAAGGACGTCCGGCAAGAAGGATCCGCAAGAAGGACGCGCGGCAAGCATTGCCCAGCGGCTGGCTCCCTCCGTCAAGGATGACGTATGGCTGCTCTCCGCGGCGTCGCGAAACTCGCGAAACTCATGCCAGGGGCTCATTGTTATTCCGCGATACGCCTCGCGGCGAGGTGTCGGGGGACGCGTTTCCCTTTTTGCCAGGGACCTCCTATTCCCCGCTCCGATCCAGAGGCAATTCCAAAGTCGGGCAAGAAATTACCGTCTTACCAAACCCGCTCGTGTTACTCCCACTGGCAAAACACGACAGTCTTTGGAAGATAGTCTTTCCACGGATAACGGTACACCTAAACTGTCGAGGATCTTAGGGTCCTTAGAGGTGAGTAGCTTTCATTCGGACGTTGATAAGGGAAGGCTCAACTCGTGGACAATGTTCGACGATTTCCTAAGGAATTTGCTTAAGGGAGATCAGTTGTCTTCGTAGGATCATCAGATTTTCCTTGCTTAGTTTCCTTCGCGCAAAACCGTCGCCATTTCTGTGTCCTGAGAGGGGGGGGGGGCAGGGGAGGGAGAAGGAGAGCGTGCCATGTCGATCGACCGGTATACAGGCGAATAGCCAGGCGGATGGGAGAGACTCGGCGGGGATCGTAAAATTATGCAGTCGACTACCGCCGCCGGGGGACACCTGACAACCCGTTTAACCTCGCGACTGCCTCTCTCTCACTCTTCCCCTGCGCCCCTCCCCCTTCCTCCCTCATTTATGACAAAAAGAAGAGAGGAACCCCGCAATATGGCGCTCCCGGTTATTAAAGATGGCGGAGCTGGCCGGGCAGCTACCAGCCGAGTTTCTTGTCGAGCGTGGGATTCGTTCCCGCACCGTTTTTGAATCTGTCCCACGTGAAATCAGCAGGAGAATGATTCGTCCACGTGAGGAGCCGTTGAGGAAACGATAGGCAAACCAGGGTAACACGTGGGACGATCCTGGGAGTCCTTGGGGTTGTTGAAAAGGGGATGAAGGCTGAGGGAAAGGATTTTCTGGGCTTTCGGTGCGATCAACAGGAAGTCCTCCGCAGGACAGGAGGAGACAAAGAGTCCAGTGAATTCGTCCTGTCTCGTGCCACGCGTGCCGAAACGCATGCACGTCCAACGACGACAGATGTATATAATTTATGAACTATCTGCATTCCCGCCATTGATAAATCAACTCGCCACTCGAGCGCGGCAAAACACTCAACGCAATTGTACCGCAAGGCCGGGCTACGCTGAGCCGAATAAACTCGACAGGAAAAACTCTAGGATTATCCTCCTGCGCGGGGTAATTGAGCTACAAATACCGGGACCAAGCGGTCATACGAAATCAGGGCCTTGCAACAATCGCTCCGAGTTAACGTCCATTCAAACGAACCGCCGTCTCGGCATTCTTGCCGAGCAAAAACAACGCGAATGCGCGCTCACGTACGTCTTCAAACACTGCGTAGTCCTCCAACCCTTAGGTATTCATGCGACAGTACGAATGAGGGACCAGGTGTTGAGGAAAAAGGGAGACGGGTAAATGGCTTGACAGGATCAGTGAACGCTTCGGTCAACAGTTGTCAGTACTTTTCGTTCATTGAGTTTAAAAATAATACTAACTGGTCCCTGGTCTGTCATTAATAGACTCTTTTCTGATAGATTCTTTTTCTGATTCTTTCCCTGTGTTCATTGATATTACTGAGACATGGTAGACCTCAACGAGTCAAAGATTCTCGCAACCGGTCCACGCGTAATAGATTCCCCTGTGAGTGTCCTGGCATTAGATTTGCAAAGTTCCTGACACTCTGGGAAAGGCAGAAGCGCGGCTCAGCAAAACAGGGAATGAGTAACCCGATACGGGCATTTCTGCCGCGACGGAATCAAAGACTCCTCGTGAAAATACCAGGCATAGCGGACGACGGGTCGTGCAGGAAACTCAACGTCGTCGACGAGGACGAGGACGACGACGACGACGACGACGACGACGACGACGACGATGACGACGACGACGACGCTGTTCAACGGCTGAGTCTGTCGGTCGGCTGATGACCGTCCGGTCCGGCCCACGAGTGAGTTGAGTTGATACGATTGCTTTTTACCGGCGCACCCAACGCGCAAGAAACTGTCCTCCCTCAGTGGTTCTCAGCTACAGGCAAATACCACCTGAATCAAAGTCAACGGACAAGAAATTTCGACCCTTCGAACCTAAACTCTTCCCCAAATCGACCAAAACTCCGTTCTGGTTGTCCTGATTTTTGTGCCGAATTTTTCTGGCACTTGGGACCAATGTGCATGGATTTCCTGTGGTTCTTAGGCCAAGGATAATATCCTGCGAACCGCTGCATCGCAGCTGCCGCCGTCCGTTGGACATCTTTGTGCGCGTCGTTGGTCTTCTGAATTGCATTCGCATATTTATGCACGCTACATAATATCCCCGCTCCTCCGCGGCCTGCAAGAAATCCGCGCTTCGACGTAGGAGACGTTGCTGTAATTACGGCAGTCCTTCACCCTGTCTCGCGAGGACATTGACAAAAGGATCTCGATAAACGGTGCATAAACCATTGGATCCTGGTGCAAATAAATTCACCGATTCATTGACATTGCGGATTGTTGATTAAGATTCTTTAACCTGGGCTTTAATGGTTATAATTAATGCAGATGTGTTTGTGTATGTATGTATCTGTGTATATGGGGGGAGGGGTGCGTGAGTTGCGGTCGATCATTAATCGCAGCGGGCACCGATCCGTCGCTGTCGTCGACAGAAGGGGCCCGAGCGGCCCCGGGCTGGCCAGAGTTTCTCTTAATTGGTCCCTTTTTATCGGGTCACTACAAATTGTTCGCGTTGTAGGTATGCGGCCGGCGAGCGCAAGGGAAACGCCTGGAACGAAGAACGTCCGCGCAGATAGGGAGATAAATAGACTCCTGTTGGGCTCCGGAGGGGGGGGGGAGAGTGCCCCATGATGGACGAGGGGAAATCGCACGACTCTACTATCGCGCTTTTCCACGCGCTCCAAAGAACTTACTGGAATCGAATAAATCGCCGTTCAAACACTGACGAGAGCACATTTCTCCCGCTGGGGAAAAAATTCATCTTCGGGAGTAATGCGCTTTCAGCGGCTAAACACGATAATCTTTCGATTAAAACCTCGAGAATCGAGGGACAAGAATTCGCAGGTCCAGGGGAGTGTAATTCCTAAAAAGGATATTTCGATATTTCGATTAAAATTCCAACAAGGAAAACTTTTCCTTTCTTTGGATCGGAAGTTCATGTTTAATTGCTTTAGGAATTCTTTGAGCCGGGCAAAAAGGTTCCTCGGCAAAATCTTGAATCGTGGGAGAAGGAAGGAAAGAGGGGCAGGGCAAGGGGGGAGTGGGTGCGGCGAGAAGAATCGCGAAAGCCGACGATTTGGGCGTCGATCGCCGCGGGCCGCATTATTCCCGGGCTTTTTCCGGCCGGCGAGGATTTGCTAAAGCGAGAGGCGGATTCCGCGAATGGATTGGACCGCATTCCGTTCGCACCTGGTTTCCCCGCGCGCGGTCCTTCTTCTGCGACGAGTCAGCCAACTGTTCCTTTTCGACGGGCCGACGGGAAATTCAACGAGTCGGAATCACCGGGCCCAGAAGTAAGTCCCTCCGTAAACTCGAATACGAATAAAAACTATCGACCCCTCGGCCATCACCGAGGAATGATTTTTCTTTGACAATTTTTTGGAATACTTGTCGATGGAATACTTGGCTACGGGTCCGGCCAGGTAGGAAGTATAAGAACGTCAGTCGGGGCCGTATCAAGTCGTCATTTTTGCGCTGGCAAAATTTAACGAAGCCTCGCAGGCGGCTCATTAGCTGCTCGTAACTAAGTTGGGGCCCGGCCAAAGCACGGGACTCGCCGTGACAGAATAATTCGCGGGCTAAACGTCCCCGCGGGCTCATTAAAACTGCCCCAAGGGGCCGCACACTGTCGACAGAAAGTCCGTACACCCGACGATTGGGCCTTAAGATTCTCCGAAAAATCATTGGACTTATCCTCCATTTTTCCACATTTTTCTGAGCTTCCGGAGAAGGGGGGAAAAATTGTTTAACAAGTGTGTAACTTGGCAACGTTGTTTCCCGGTTATGCTAATGGTCCCACGGGACGTTGGTATTTTCTGGGCCCAGAACGGGCCCCACCAGGGCGACCAGCAACATATAGAGCACCGGGCGAGCCTAGCGTGCGCGTTCGCAATGTATCATGAAAAAGGGGAGAAAGGGGGGGGGGGGAAGGGGCAGGGAAGACGTCCAACGCCCCCCTTCGCTTCCTATCGGGCCCAGAATCGACTCGCGTAATTGGCCGCCCTAAGAACGTACGATATTGCACCATGCAAATGGGCCCAGCAGTTGCGTAGAAACCAGGGAGACACGGTTTTAATTAAATTTTCGGTCCTAAGAAATCCCTAGGACCCATCCCAAAGGTCCTAAGACTTTTGAAAACGTCTTCAATAATTCTCAGAGACGCACAGATGTACAATTTTCATAAGTATCGTCATGTTTCAGACGAGTATTGTTATGCACTGTTGTAGGCACATGAGTGACGTTTGGCGGGGAGGCATTCTGCATCTGGCGGAAAAGGAAGAAAGAAACCGTGTCCGCTGGAACTGGGAAAAAGGCATCTCGTGGGATCCGTTAGCATGAAAGGCGATTTCGTGGCGCACGCGATGAGCGCGGGCTGATTTTCCCGGCGTGGAAAGGCCCCGGCGATCGATTTTCCTAGCTTATCTCTCTCAGTTTAATG
Source organism: Hedychridium roseum (assembly GCA_963989215.1). NCBI lineage: Eukaryota > Metazoa > Arthropoda > Insecta > Hymenoptera > Chrysididae > Hedychridium > Hedychridium roseum. The sequence goes on from OZ022321.1 coordinate 650,127, forward strand.
GGATACACGGCTCCCATTGTTTCCCGCCGGCGGGCTACACGCGCGCGGAAGTGCCGCGGCAATTAAAATAATTTGTGTATTTCTATGAACGCGCATAAGTGTGTAATTATTACGTAGCTAGGGGTCCATAAATATTCATCGGGACCGTACGGTACGATTCACCTTTAACGCCGACGCCGTGCTCTAGCAAGGTGTTACGCGCATCATCTTTCATTACATCGCCGAGATTTTATCTCGTCTCTACGTTGCTCCAGTTAACGCGAAAGCGGGCAAAATCTAAGGCAAATTCGCCGGATGGCTCCTGTTCGCTAAAAAGTACAAATGTCCAATGAAAAGTGTAAACTGCAAGTGACAGACGAAGGGAAAGCAAAGTTGTTGTTTGATCCGTAAAACTCGTGAAAATCCAAGACCTGTCTTTCCGGTTGAAAAGACGAGCGAGGAAACGTTTACAGGAAATGGAATAGCGCTTGGAAGCGGATAGAAGAGGAGAAAATAAAGGAAGATGCGAAACGTATGCAGCAACGTGCTCAACTCGAGGGAGAGCGGGCTTCTCGATTCCTCGGGGCCAGTATGGGCCTGCCGGGTGTAATTGGCCGAGCCCGGGGGGGAGATCCTATCGTGCTTTACGGATCGAGATCCTCGCACCCGCGACCGCAACTCCCGCGGTTCGACCGCGCCCGCTGCGGTTTTCGACCTGCCGCCGAGCGATCTGGCCAATAATCGATGGACTTTTCACTGTAGCCGGTAACGAAGGCATATAAATCCTTCGGCAGGATCGTCCAGTCCTTCGCCAGGAGCCAATGACCCCAGACACTGAAACCGCCTCGACAAATACAATTTCTCCGTTCCGTTCAATGACGGTTCACTTGGGTCCTCTGGAAATGATCAATGACTCTGCAAAGTTGAACAAAGTCGGTAGAAGGAGTTACTCGAGGAATTGTACGTTAAATTTTTCGTTTATCCGTTTGAGAAGTTGCGTTTTCCTGGATATCCTGAGTTGGCCGCGTGACTGTTGCTCCTGGAACGACGGGGCCGGGCACGTCGGCTGTGTTCACACGCAGGCAGTCGACGGAATCGGAATATCGAGTGCGTGCCGATGTATTCCGAGGGCCACCCACCCGCTAAACTGGTTCTGCGCTCGGTCTGGTAGACAATGGTGATATACAGGCCGTGCAATGGGTCAATGAGGTGCTTGTTATGGCGAACACGGAATACTTTGCATACCCCATAGATATTCATCGGCATGCCGCAGTTCCTACCGCTTCTGTGTAGACATTACCAACACCAGTGTTACGTTCACACTCACAGAGAACGTAGAATACACGCTTGAAATTCTACCACCAACATCGAGGGAAGAGAGATACAAGTTTTCTATGTTCCTGTAACTTCTCACATTCTGAGCGTACTGACTTTCGTTGTCGGTGTTGGTGTTGGTGTTCTCACTGTCGAAGCTCACTGTCCCGAGCCGTTGTACTCGAGTGAAACTCAGGAAACACGGTCCTCGGTAAATGGAAAGCCAAGCGTGTGGTGGTATTGGTGTGCGTGGCCACGGGCCACACGGGGAGATGGTGAAATATGCCCGTGGCTTTTCCACTGGACGTAATTGGCTTCCGCTTCACGCGGACTCCTCTCTGCGCATCAAACGCCGCTTGCATTCTGCCGAGCGAGCGCATACGTTTACCGGGTTATATAAATTTACATAGAGCGAGAAACGGACGCGAGATTGAATGTAAATTCGATGCTGAATATATAACCATCCGCTGGCTCGGTACTTTGCTTTCTTTCCTTCCCTTATACGCCCTGCGCACACGTCGCCCACGTCACGTCACTCGATTCGCCTTATTTCCCTTTTGCTTCCCCTTATTTCCCTCGTGGGAAAAACCGACGACAGCCGGTCCGATGGACCTCGTGTTACTCGTGTTGCCGAGAGACGTTTGTCGATGGCCGATAAAACCAGAGCCTCGTAATTATGCACGTAATTCACTTAATTTGACGTTTCTCCGTCGTTACACGGGGCCTGCGTGTCCCAAGGTAACGAACTTTATTGGTAAGAGAGGGATTTATCGGGCCCCGCGATCTCGCACGACTTCTGCCCCTGGCAACGGGCCCCTGGATTTCATGCCACTCGGATTCTCCGCGAGTTTCGCACCCGATTTAAATTCTTCCACCTCCCCTCGCTCTAACCTTCCCGCCATGAATCGTTAGCATTGTTAAACCCCTGGCTTATCCCTCGACCTATCCTTTTCCCCGTTATCCCTGTACCTTCGTCATCGATCCTCGCGTTTCCTGGCTATGTAAATTCGTCGGCCAATTAATCTAACCAGGCACGATGGTCAATTGGATCCCCGTTTACTCAATAATACCGAGCGATTACCGAGCATCGTGGCGACTTATCGTCCATCGCGGAGCGTGCTCGGCGAAATGCCATCGCAATAACAACCCAACTGCACGATATTCCCTCGAAATCCCCCGTAGGGCCTTACCCGTTGTTTATAAATCATGCCGATAGATCGCTGCTCGATAATGCCCCGCACGCAAATATCAACGCCGGGGACAGCGTTAAGGGCCGCGAGTATCGTGCTTTACCGAGTTTACCTTTATTTTCGCACACCAGCTACCAAGGGGTCCTTAACGCAGCCGGATTTACATCTCTCCCGTGTTATCAGAGGAAAGGGCTACGAGGAATAATCAACCAAGGTCAAACTCGAATACAATATTATTAAAACACACTTCCTGTGCAGAAGTGATTTTCAAATTCGTTTCATTGTTAATACTTTTTTGTAATTTACTTGACGATTCAAGAGGACAGGATTGGGGACTCATTTGTCGTGAGGATCGCGTGACGGGAGCCCTTTCGGCATGCGTGAGACACACGCCCTCGGCCGAAGGGCCATTTTACTGGCTTCATAAGTGCGTGGCTCCTGATTTAGTGCGAGCGCCGCATCTGGCGTTCTACTCGATTATCGGCAAATGCGCCGATGTCAGGACTCACGTCGGAGATTCTCAAACAAAAGAGAATCTCACCCCCACTGCGTCTACCTTGCAATACAAAATTACCGGCTATCAACGACAAACAGGAGAATTCGTTGCAATAAAACTTTGATTATGCACTTTTTATGCACTCTTTGTGTCCTGTGTCCTTTTCCTTTTTTTCTGTATTACTTGATTACGTCTTCTTCGGGGACATTAGTGGAGAAATAAAGGCGTGTAGGCGGAATGCCGACAAGCCGCTCCCGCGGGCAAAGTTCAATGCTGGGAGCTGCTGGTTGTTTTATGTACTGGATTACAGCTCGCCGAAGATACAAAGTCGCGTCTCCCCGGAGGCTCGCACAGCTGAGTGAAAACCGGAAAGGAAGAGCACACGATTTTGCGACCAGCACGGACACTGGTTTGCCATTTTTCTGGCCAACCAGTTTTTACTTCAGCAACAAATATTTCCTATATTTCTACCCTTTCCAGGGACTGTCCACTGAAAGACTAAACATTTTTTCAATACAATTTTCTGCGTTTCGTGGATATAATTGAGTGCTGCGACAGGAGAAGGAGGCAGAATTTTTCCATTTGACGTGGCAGTGAGGCTTCTGAAAGGTAATCGTCATCAGTCACGCAGGTCGTAGCATCGGATTCGACTCGGTCGCGTCGATCGACTGCGACGACGATGAGCCGATCGCTCGATCCTCGCCCGCGCAGGTGTTAACGTAGCGGGGGACGTCGCAGTAACGAGGATCGAATGGATTACACGTGCGCGTAATGACGCCGCGGCGTTAAACTCTGCCAGCCGGTAGCCAATGGTTTCCTAGGGGAACGAAGGGGGGGAACACTCAAGCTTTCAACAAGGAGAAAAACCCAGCGAAACGCGGACAAAAAGCAATCGACAAACAAGGCCACCGAAATGCAGAAAAATCTGCAAAACATGAACCAAGAAATTCGTTTAAATTAAGTATTAAGGGATCTAGAATTTTCTGGGGGACGAGATAATTATGTTGAGTGATTAAGTCCTTTGAAAATGAACCCAAGGTTTCCTTGAGGATGATTTGCGGTTAATCCATCCGTCAGTACCTTCTGATTGGGTCATTAAAACGTCGTTGAATGGCACGGAGAATTTCTAATCAAGCAAGCTGCTAAGAATATTTCGGGAGATAATTCCACGCTGAAGAGGGGAGGAGAGTAATTGTCTTTTTTTCCCCGACTCGTCCGTTGAGCGCAATTTCATTGACCTTCCGATGGGGCAATCGGCTGATTTTTTCATGGGATTTAAACGGACGATCGGCGCTTAGGCCGACTTATTATCATTACAGTGTCGATAAAGGCGAAGGAATGGCGGGGAAACGTTCTATCATCCTTATCGCCGGCGATAAGGTGAAGGAGGAAGTAAATAGGTGCGCCAGCTAGGCGATGCTGCTGTTCCTAATCGATCGAGATCCAATCGAATATTACGTCTAACGAGCTGTCACGGCTGCCTGAGCACGTTCACCTGCGATCCAGCTAAAACTTTTCAAGTAAACTCTTTCTCCGTGGAAAACTTGTAAAAGATTCCTACAGTTTTTCCTTGCATCTCGTTAATTCGTGGGGCGTTGCCGATGGCCTTCGGGGGATGCAAAAACGAGTTCCTGGCAAGTCTGCGAAAGGGGGAGGGAATTGACCCGGTGTGTAGTTTAACGACGTGGGAACGAGGAGCGCGTTGGACCACCTTCTTCAGCGACGACCGGCGGTACCTTGTTCGTCGTGGCGCGAGGTGACATGATTGCATCGCTTATTGCCGGCGAGATTCCGTCGGGTATGGCCTGATTGGACGAGAAACGCAGCGGCGAGATCGTCTCCGCGGAAGCGATCGACTCCCGGGAATCGAGGAAAGGACATTCCTTGGTCGTCCAGGAACTGGAGATTCCACAATTTCAGATTTAACATTTCGTTCGGTGCGAGCAATCATCGGCCAACTGAGGCACGGTGGGTGGAAGGTGAGGTTGATCGGTTCGTTTACCGGCGATCACGATCTTATAACTGCTAGAATTGTATCGACAGCTATTATGGTATATTACCCCTGGAGGATTGTAGGCGCAGAAGGGGGGGTCGGGAGGGATGTTAATAGCTTCATCTTCCTCCACGAGCGGGGGAATTAAAAGGTTTTTCCTTTTTCGCCGGCTCCGTTTATTCCCGCACAATTTCCACGAGTCCTCGGCGCACTCTGCCGCTTGTCCCATTACCGGCGACTAATTACTAAACTGCCCTGTCGGCCCGATAACTTATTGCCGACGCACGCCCAGCGCGGATGAGAATTCGTGTCCGGCATTGCCGAGTCTCTTTCACCCGCTACCCGCAATGGTATCGCCGGCAACTCGCGGAATTATCCGCTTTTTGCACGACTCGACAGCTCCAAGAATTCCGAGCCAACGCTCCACGACAGTTTCGGTGAAACAAAGTCCTCGAATTTCCCTAAGTCCCGGGGAATAATCCTTAACACGGTCAACAGGTTTCAAAGTCTTAGGAAACCCTGTTGGAGCAATTTTTCGGCCCCCATCCTTAATACAGTTGATTTACCCTGATATCGTTCAAAGTCTTAAGAAAAATTGTCACGAGAACATTTGGCTTCCTGATTCATGCTTTACTAATTCTGGTTACCTGATTACGCGTTTGAAACTGTTGATACAGTTCTTGTTCGGACGATCCCTGGTTACCGAGAACCTCGACGATTCGAGCTAAGTCCTGGTTTTTCGCCTGTGCGTTCGGAAAGGGTATAGTCGCTGTAACTGGCGGAGTGCAGAAGCGTCATCCCCGGGTCACCATTTACGAAGAGAGGGGGGAGGGGGGAAAGGATATTACGGCCATTAATCAACGCCAGAGGCTCGGTGAGGTGACGACGGGCCTGACAGTCCCACTCCTCGTCGACGGCTGCACTCATCGCCGGATTCCCCGAGCACTTGCCAGACACTTTGCAGAAAATTCCCTGGGTTCCCTGAAAGCGTTCGCTGCTCAAAAGAAAACCTACACCGTGCGCATGCAGGGTGGTCGAGGGGGATAATTCAGCCACTTCCCACCGTTTCGGAATTCCTCTGATCCTTAGATTCACCCGATTTTAGATTCCTAAGAAAGTTGCATCAATTTCCTCATGCTAATGAGATACAAGTGCAATTCCTAAGGACTGGAAGGACCTTCAGAAAGACCTGGACGAGACGATAATTCCTTTGAATTCCTCTGACCCTTAGATTCACCTGATTCCTAGGAAAGTTGCATCAATTTCTTCGTGCTAATGAGATACAAGTGCGGTTCTTAAGTGTGGGAAGGGCCTTCAGAAGGACCCGAAACACGGTATTCTTTGCTTCCTGGTAATACCCGGAGCGTATACACGGCCGTCATTTTTATAGCGGCAATTTCATTTGAGCCTCGACTCATGCAGTGCTTTCTGATGAGCGGGGCGAAGCGACCATCCCTCCCCCCGGGCTCGTCCCTTCCACCCTTGGCCGACGCCATCTTTTCATTAAAACGCTTCATCTGTGAGCCGCGTCGAGGCGCTGGGCTTCCACCCCTTCGTGCCTGGGAGGGTGGCAACTCGCGGAGGGAAAGGAAGAAATTCTCACCGACCAACGCTCAGGAGGAGTGGGTGAGGGGGGAGGATCGCTAAGTTTTCCTTCGTTCCATATCTCAACGCGCGCACACAAGGACCAACTTCCCCCTCATCCCTCTTTCTCCCCTTGGCCGGCGCGCTCTGATTAATGCCCCTGCTAATAACGTCTTCTCCCCCGACGACGGGGGGAGGGGCCGGGAGGGGGGTACAAGTCGGACCCGTACGTACGGCCGGACTTATGCGGAATTAAAAACACATCTCGCAGCCCGTGCCAAGATATTGCCGGCCCTTGGCCCTTTGTCTCCGGCTTCTACGTTTAATGGTCTCTTAACGCGGGAATGCAATTTTTCCACGGAATGCGCCCTATGACCGATGTCCTTTGTCTAGCCGGCCCCGCCTGGGTCCTCGGACGGGGACTCAGCCAGCTTTTTTTTCCATACTCCTGGCAAAGTCCCTGAAAAACGACGGCCCCGGGAATCGCGAAAAACGGCCAAAGGATCGCTGAGAAGATTAGCCTCGACAAATATCGGGATTTCCCGGATTATCTTTTCCTTAACGACGCGAAGAAGGATTAAATATCATTGCCAACCGTTTTCCCCTGGAAAACTGTTATGTCTCGCGGGGGTCCTGGAGGGGGATCTTGCTGAGTCCTGTAAAATCGCCAAGGTTATTGTCGTCGTGGTATAATGTCATCGAGACGAAAGGGATTCTCCTTTTACCCGGGCAGGGCTATCTCGACTGCCGTGGGGATCGAAAGTCTCGCACACTGGCAACGAGAACAGTTCTACACAGACGTCAGGGGAGAAGGTAGAGGGGGGAGGGGCGTTCATTTTTCTTTTACATTCGCGGGTGCGGAAAGAAAAATCACCGGTTCTCATTACGCTCGACACGTAGGCAGCTTTATGAGTCCTCCCCCCCCCCGTCGTCTCTTCCAACCACTCTTCTTCTTCTTCTTCTTCCTCCTCCTCTGCCCACCCCCCTCCGAGAGTTCCACCCTCGGCCGCGCAAGAAGAAGATATTATTTATTTCGTAAATTAACTCCGTCGGTGGAGAACGTGACTGGAAAATCCGCCGCAGTTCGCCGCTGAGCTTTTCCGCTTTTATTAATCGGCCTCCATTCCGCCGGCTGGGAAACTGGCCGATCCTCTTTGTCTTCCTCCCCCCCTTCGCTTCCGTTAGGAAACCTTTTGCACCCCCTTCTACGTGAGACGTGTCAGTCTGACGTGTAATTAGAAACACGACAGAAAGCTCACCCCCCCCCCCCACTGTCTTCACAAATTACCTGTCAACCAATCCCCCTTAAGAAAAAGTTTACATGTACAAAATTTGACAATTTTAGAAACAACGTTCCTATTTTTTTGCCCTGAACTGTTGGCCAAGTCTTTGATGAATCTGGGGAAATTCCCGCTGCATTTTCCCGGGGTGTTGGACCATTTGTTTTGCCATAATTAAAGCCGGCCAGATGAAGGTTCGCGCGTGACAGGCAAACGGGATGTTGCCCGGGCCATCCCTCATTTATATTTCGCTGATTGCCGTTATTCCTTCCGATTCATTAACCCCCGGCGCATTGGACGACGTGCCCTTATCGCCCCATGAGACTCGTCCGGGAGATAACATAATTACCAATACAGTCGCAGGAGAATAATGGAATAAATGAGGACGAAGAGATAAACTTGCCTTTCAGGGAATTTCTAATAAAGTTAACAACAAATAATCCTCTCTATCCTGCATTAAATATTAGGACTTCGCCAATTTCTAACCATTTTTTCAATCAATTTATTGGCAAAATTTTCATGAATTCCTCATTTTTCCTATTCGAGGGAAAATTGTATGCCATTTCCTCGTCAACGGAGATTTTACGTTCGACCTGTGGACGGTCGATAGTCCACCCCTTTCGCGCAGGAATTCCTCACGGGACCAAGAAGGGGAAGAAGGGGGGATGGTTGGTATCTACGCGATGCTTATCTGCCACGGCGCGTTCCCTGTCAACTCGTAATATCCCGGCCATTTTATTTCTCTTATTTATCGCGATAGAATCGCTGACTTACAGGTGCGTATGATTTAATACGACCAAATGATCGGGAGAAGGATCTACGAATCCGTAGATCCTTCTGTCGCGATCGACCAGCTCGGAATTGGCGAAAAAAAAATGTAAATCCAGGTTAGGAGAGGGAGGGAGATTTTCTACGAGGACTTTGGTGGATTCCGTGGAATGAATTAATAGGGGTTAGGGATGTATATGGCGCCCTGGCCGGGCGATAATCACTGCCGGCAATCTGGATCTTCGCTGTTATTACTGTCCGCCCGTGAAAAATGGTTTCCCCAAACAAATTTCGTGCGCAGGGCCCGGAGAGAGGGCTGGCACCGATTAGCCCTCAAACTATCTCGTCGTCGTCGTAATTATCGTGTTACCGGCCAATTATGACGGGGCCTCAGCCACCCCTGCTGGCGGCGTAACGTCTCCGGGCGTTTTGGAAATCGTCCGAGATCAGCAAGCCGTACAAATCATCCTTCTCTCTGCTTATTAGAGTCTTTGATTCTGGAAATACTCGTAAACGTCAGCCAGGAGGTTCCCAGGAAATTAAACAATTACGTGTGGCCCATTAAAAAAGTCCCGAAATAGTTCCGAGAAGAATGGTCCTCCCATTTCATGCAAAAATATGGAAAATTTTTAACGTGTCAGATCAGAAGAGTGAACAGTGACTTTTGAACATGAACAGAACTTCCCCCCGTTTGTCCTTTATTTAGATACAACCCTCCGCGAGATCTGGAGTTGGCCCTGATTTACGGTGGGACTGGAATCCATGAAATTCATTGACTCCTGCGCGCACGTCACTGGGAGAAAAGATGCTAACTCGCCGTTTTACCGGCACTCATTGTAGCCACCTGCGATTCTCCTATAAATTTACCTCCACCATAATTACGGCACATTTTACCCTAATTACGGGAGATTAAAAGCCGCGGTAATATCGCCATGTAAATGCAACATATGCACACGAGTTGCCGGCAGGAAGTGTTAAAACTTCGGTCACATGGTAATAAAATTCATTCCAGTTACAATCATGCTAATAAAATACATGTGAGATACATTCTAGGTACATTCATTAAAATTTTACCAACAAAATCACAAGAAAATTAGTTCAGATTCAGCACGATATAAAATTCATTTGAGTTAATCCCCTGAACTGGGATAAACCGAATCTCCGGGGCCCTGCGCATGACTTTTTCGTGAAATTTCTGTGTACTTTTGGTCCGTTTGGTTTTTCATGGGTGATGGAACAACGGGAGGAACGTCAGGAACGGTAACGAGCGGCGGGGTTCGCGGCGAAGCCTGCTGCCGGGTGATTCCGGGCGATCCTGCTTATTAAGTGGAGGCGAGTCCAGGACGTACGGGTTTGTATTATGGTCCTGCCGGATGGGAAGATGGAGATAGCCGGGTTATACACGGCCAGTCTTGCCTCTCTCCTCCGCAACGCTCCACAAACCGCTATTATTTATATTAAGTTTAATGCAACTACGTGACTGAATCCTCGCCGGCCTGGCCCTCGTGTATCATTAGTATACGCCTATTATTGCATTACTCCGCGGTCGGGGAACGTGCGGCCCCGTCGACCAGGGGCCCCTGCAACCGCTGGACGATGACCTCCCGAACCCCCTCCCCCCCCTTCCCAGTCGACCAGACTCCAATCCCCGGGAAGTGTCATTCTAGACTGCGTTTCCCCGATATCCAAGTGTGCAAAACTTATGATCTTCGGTGTGGTTTACCCTGAGAAACGAAGAAGAGGTTGGCAAAATCCTTTGGACAATGTGAAATGAAGTGAATTGAGTATTGTTGGAAAGGAAGACCTGACGATAGGAGAAAGTGTCGTTCGAGCGGTCGACCTTCTTGTATATGCAAATACTCTTTATGCAACGACGACGTTGCATCGTCCGCTCGTCCTAAAATATTCCTCGGCTTGGACGCGCGGGGAATCGAAGAACCGGCGTTTAACATAGGCGCACGTATCGTGCAACCGCGAGATTGCACGTTGCGAGTCGAATTCAGCGTAATCTGACGTAACAATTGCCAGCGCAACGAGGTGCAAATCCGTACTCGGGTTTCACACTGGTCAAAGGGGTCTTTCTTCGTCGTACGATAATAAGCGGAGCATGAAAATCTTGAGGGATTAATCATTGGAAAATCAACGAAGGTACAGAGCAATTTTTCAACAATTATTTACTACGATTATCCCCGCTTTGGTCATTAGAATTTCGAGGCTCTCTCGGGGCCCTGTGAGTCCCACGTTCTCAGCGGCGACTGTTGCTTCAAAGGGGGAGGGGGAGGAGGAAGAGACAAGCAGGTAGTAGTGATTATAGGTATGCCGCTAGAGAGCTCCGAATGATTTACATCCCAGCGCGGCTAGTTCTAGTTCGAAATCAGCGGAGCTAAAGATCGTGTTGGAGGCAAACCTTAGACGAGCCCCGTCCCCCTCGGCAACATTCAAATATACCCGCCGTTCATAAATTCATCAACCAGACGCCGAAATTACCGTCGTTCCCGGCGTAGAGAAATTGCTCTACGCCAGTTACGTAGAATCAGCGGACTTTTATCATCCATCCTGAGATAACGTTTCGTCAATCCGCGTGGCTCAACCTTGACCTTGGTTCTTCGTCATTAAATCTTCCTCAGCCCGGGCCTATCTTCATCGGATAATTCCATCTTTCCCCCGATGGCTGACTGGCTTTTATTTATCTGCCGATGAAATGCAGCGTGCCCCGGGTACTGTCCTTAAGTATACGCTGCGCGATCGATCTATATATCGCATCTGCTGGATTCCTCAGCGAAGGCGAAAGAGAGGGTTGAGGGGGGGGATGGGAGATGAGGACGCGATTTCCTGTGGAATTCTGACACCTCCTGGGCCCCGGCAACGAGCTATTGTTGCGCGATATGTGACCGTTGCGGGAGAAGGTCAGCCGAGGAGGAAGAAAGGGACACACAAACCTTACGAAGAAGATCACACGGGAGGGGGGAGCGTAGGGGTGCGTAATATCTCGAATCTGGCGAACGCGAGGAAGGCCCGGTATCGAGGCTATTATCGCGGTGGGAGTTGAACATCGGATAAACGGATAATATCGGGCTCTTCGCATCGAGATAACGTCCTATCAGGTGGCTTCGAACCTATCGGCGGACTGCGCTCTCGTTCGCGCCTGTGTTCCCTCTAATCTCCGTACGGACATCTCCTAACCCTTCACCGGTCCGCCTTGGAGCGGAGATCCGCGGGATAAGAGTTTCATTAATTTCGCCGATACCTCGAACGTCGGTGATTCGATCGGCCATTGGAAATGGCTGGCATTACGCGCGATGGCATTAACTTCCTTTCTTAAAGGGGCGATCGCTGCTGAATAATTGGGCTGACCTCGATTATGCAGGTTTCGGGCGTCCAAGCCGGCAAGCGCGGTTCACCGTTTTCAGGGATGAGGCTTTTTTCGACGTAGGTCAGCCAAATTACAGCTTCCATGTCAGCCGGGGTGATTGATGCCGGCGTTTTCCAGGAAATTAAGTAAAGCCGAAAGATCGGACGGTGAGGGACCTTCGGGAAGGGCTGCTGCGAAGGTTTTCGAAAACAAGTGCCTCCCGACGGGCTTTGGCTTTTATTAGCCGACCCGTAAAGGCCCTAACGACTCAACAATTAGGCCAGCACTTTGCCGTACGGTCCAACAAACTCGTCGATTGGTGCCTCCTGGTTCGAGACACTCGCCGGACCCATTGCCCATCCGATCCAACAGGGCCCGTTCCCCCCACGTGGGAAGACAGGGACCCGGTCGGGGCCCATTGAGCAAAAACTCGGCTTTATGCGAGGCTGAGTTAAAAGATGTCCCTGGTAAGGGATGAGCGGCGCTACACGGAGGTCAGACACCGTCGGTCGATTCACGAGGGGGTCCGCGAGGGGCCTCAAACTGGCCGAGCGTTGGGCCCACGGGGTCCCACGGGAGTCGTGACGCAATAAAATAGCGCCACCCACCGGGCCCGTTTCGCTATCTACCAAGGATCTCCGCAATGCCTCACTTCGGGCCCTGGCTCGCTACACGGGCCCAGGGGCGAGGGTGCATAATGAACTCGTTAATTAACTATCAGGAAGCTGCATCGGCAACGATAACGATCCGCTGCCACACGACGCGCCGATTCTCTGTCCATTTTACTCCGACAACAGGACCCTGTGTTTCTACACACCCACACGGCAAGAACAACCTTAACGATACTCGGTGTAACTACAAACTTTCCATTCCTCGTTCCTACACACCTCCCTAAACCCACCACACGTGGCAAAATTGATCCCTCGATCGATGGTCATAACAAATAAAACTTCCTACACTTCCTATACTCAATTTCCTATTCCTTATTCCTACGTAATTTGCTAAACTTTCTAAAAATTTATAAATGTACACCAATTTCCTTTCAATTCCCTTTCCACTGTACCGAAAATTTAATAAGTTTCTAATTCCCTTACATTGTAATAACATGCATCCGGAATTACGAGTGTCTTGGCACCGGCGATAGGTTGATTACCGTAGGTCATGGAAACTTCTGACGAACGGGAGGGAGGGGCGGGGGAGAATAATTAACGTTGCTGGGACTTAATTACCGGGTCGTCCCTCATGCAAACGACAGTAGGTACACGAACGCGCGGGGCCCGTGAGTTTCGTGACGAGATGTACGTGCACGATAGGCTTGCTGCAACCGATTGAATAATTACAGGTGTGCAATCGGCCAGAGCGTCATTTCGACCTGCTCCTCGTTGCGATCGACGTGCAGAGTCCTTCGACGAGCATCCTCCGACTTTTCCGAGCCGAGAAATAGCCAGTAATTCTTTCTCGGAAGGTGTGCAAATCAGCACCGAGAAAGAAAACAGGAACAGATCATCGGGGAAAGGGCAAACATTTGTAAAATAATTTTATAAAAATTCATAGAGATCACTTGATGATCTAATCGTTTGGTAGGGAAAGGAGAGGAATGATTAAAAACACTTTTTTACAGTAGTTTCTTATTGTTGAACATGTTTTTAGGAGTCTTGGCCATCGGAGGACCTGGTCCAAGGTCAGTCCTGCTCGAATTTAGTGGAAGCAGTTCATAAATCAGGACAGACGCGTTTAAAAGCGCATCAAAGCCTCCCGATCGACCGTCTCCCCTTCATCGCCGATCTGATTGATACGCGTTTAATAACAGAGACCCGCGGCGCCGTGGGACACGTTTCACCGGGATCCTTTGCTGAAGGTCCTCGCGATAGAGTTGGCCAGATTAATCGAGGATCGCGGTTGCGGGTGGCTCGCCGGCAGCAGGGCAACGTCTAATAACACGGTTTTATTCCACGAGGCTTCCGACGCCTGCCTCCGGCCATTCCTGACCACCAGACCTTCCCCTTCAATCCTCCAACACTCAGACACCATCCGCTGGGCCACCTGAAACAAACTCTCAAACTTTTCCTTCATTAAAAATTTGACAATCATACGAAGAAATTTATCAGTGGAGTACAAAGTGTTCTTCCAAGGGCAGAAGGATATCAGGAAGATCTTGATCCTCAGGAACACTGTTGATTGTTGACTGATCCTCTCGTTTCATCTGAAACAAACTCTCAAACTTTTCTTCATTAAAAATTTGATAACCATACGAAGAAATTCGTGAGTGAAGTACAAGTTGTTCTTCCAAGGGCAGAACGATATCAGGAAGATCTTGATGCTCAGGAACACTGTTGATTGGTCCTCTGGTTGTTCAGGAATGTTGTTGACTGATCCTCTCGCTCCTCTGAAACAAACTCTCAAACTTTTCGTCGTTAAAAATTTAATAACCATATGAAGAAATTCGTGAGTGAAGTACAAGTTGTTCTTCCAAGGGCAGAACGATATCAGGAAGATCTTGATGCTCAGGAACACTGTTGATTGGTCCTCTGGTTACTCAGGAATATTGTTGACTGATCCTCTCGTTCCTCTGAAACAAACTCTCAAACTTTCCTTCGTTAAAAACCTTTCCTTCAACTTACAATCCTTCGAATTTAGTAAAAATTCTCAGCTAGGAATACACCTGTTGACCGATCGACCTGCGTTAAGCCTAGTGGACTTTCCTGTCGAGGGCATAAATCACCGTAGCTGAAATTCTGATAATGGCGAGTTCGGGGGTCGTTTTAAAGTGGCTGCCAGTTGGTAAACCTTTCGTCTAATAACATGTTTTTACGGTTGAAGGCTTCTGCCGTTGTCCGCCTCAGGCCAGGTCCACCCCGCTCCCCGAATTCCACTTTCCCCTGGCACCTCGGGCCGCAGGATCATCCCCTTCCTTCCGCTTTTCCGAGACTTTTCCAACGGTCGGCGAGGATCTTCTGATGCCTGTAATTATGGGCCCCGACAGTTAGCGTGCGATCGCGGGGACCTTGGCGAAATCAACAGCGGACCCGGCAAACCTTGTAGCCTAATTGCCACACCGCTCATTTGCATAGTTATGCAAATGGTAGACCAGTGGTCTGGCTCATCGCTGGTCGACCAATGGTTTCAGTTAAAAAACCCCATGCCAGTCAAGGATAGACATTTGTAGTCTAAAAAATTACTCGAGGAACAAAACTCCGAAAACTCAATCAATTATACCTTATTTATTTATTCCTTTCGCAGCTACTTTCCTGATTATTTTGTGGAATATCTTGGAATTTTCGGTGAACGCCTCGAGCGATTCTAGCGAGAGTAAGGTTTATTTCCGTCGACAGCCGACGCCGTGAATGCAAATCCGCCTAAATGTCGTCGCGGCGATTGAATAATAATCAGCAGGAACGAAAAGCAATCGTTGTGCATTCACCGCGTAAAACCATCGAATTCGTGCTGCGATCGATCAGGCATTCGCGCCTTGCGTATTTACTGTATTTGTATTTTTACCACCAACCGGAAGTCACCCAAGGTTCCATGCAAATGCGCGGGGTGGGGGAACGGTAGAAAAAGTTGCACAAATTATAACATTGTTCTCCGAAATGACAGCTGTTGGAAAACTATGACGGCACTGGCATGATTCCCTCATTAACGTACAATTCACACACTACAAACATTGTAATGAACAACCTTAATTATCATGTTTCCGGGATTTCACTCTCGGTACAATGATTTTCGGTGAAAAGCAGGACTTAATATTAGCACTAAAAAGGGACTTGAAACGTGTTCACGATGATTCAAATCCGGTCAAAAAAGGGATTTCGAACAATCCCCAGCTTGTGAATTTTATCAGAGATTGAAGAAAATAAGAGGAAAGGAAACACCTGTGGTTATCTGGCTCGCGCAATTAAATCTCTCGTGATGTGTAGAATATTTTCAAGTGCCAGGCACGTAATTAAACACGTCTTGCCGAGGATACACATAATTTCCCTGCAGGTGTTCCCCTCGGATGGAAATTCGTGCGGCTGAATTTTCCGAGAAAACATGCACACGTCTCGAGAGCAACGATCGTCTGTCCGCGCGTGTGCATTTCTCGAGGCAGACAGGAAAGGTCGACGGGGGAGGGGAGGGGGAAGGGAAGGGAACATCGCGTGTTACCGTTTCGCGCATTTCCCTGCTAACCAACGTCGCCCGTCACGGCATACATTTATTTAAATAATTAAACACAAATTGCCCTCGTCCCGTGCTGCGCGCGGATAACGGGAAAACGCCCGGCCGGATTCTCCTCGCGTGTTGGCCAACCGACAACTCGCAGATTCCAAGAGGGATGATAGCCAAGACGGCGGGAAAAAAATAGAAAGGGCTCGTTAAGAGGAAAGAAAAACGGTTGAAAAAGAGCTCAGCCTTCTCGCTTCATTCTCTATCTTCGACTGTTCGAAATTCTTTAAAAAAGTACACACGATTTTCCTGACAGAACGAAGGGTCAAGCTTGAAGCAGCAATCGCGAGAGCTTTGAAAATTCTTTGGAAAATTGAGTGGAGTTGGGGAAATTTGCTACGAAACAAGGACTGTGGAAGAGGAACGGGGGGGCAAGGGGAAGGGAAGGAAGACGTTTGCATGCGAGAGCTTGGGTATTCCGGGAATTTCTCGCTTGGGATATACGCTGTATCGTCGGCGAAATCTCCGCTCGCGGTTTCCTACCGGAGACAAACGGGAGTGTATTCACCTGGCCGTGTCGTTAGCTCACACGTAATCGCCGCCCGCAGTCCATCGTTTGCCATTCGACCCGCCTATAAAACCGAAACCGATGCATATCTGCCCACGGAATTAGATAATAAAACCGCTCATCCCCGGCCATTACTATACATG
Source organism: Hedychridium roseum (assembly GCA_963989215.1). Classification (NCBI taxonomy): domain Eukaryota; kingdom Metazoa; phylum Arthropoda; class Insecta; order Hymenoptera; family Chrysididae; genus Hedychridium; species Hedychridium roseum. Next base: position 666,940 of record OZ022321.1, read on the forward strand.
CCTCTCCACCGAAGGTTCAATTCTTTTAAAAAATTATCTAGACAATGAATTCATGATAAACAGGTTCTGAGGAGTCGAAAGAAATCTTCACGGATTTCTTAAATCCCAGTTTTCAAGTTTCTAAAGTATAAAAAAAAGGGATATGACAAATATTACGTGTGTACTTAAAAGAATCTTTCGTTTCTTCCTCAAATTCCGAGCTTTCTACACTTTTTGTACCCTTTAAAAAGGAATTTCTACGAGGGTAAAACGGTTTAGAGGAATGCGAATAATGTTTACCGAGTTCGCGGGGCCGCAGATTCGTTTGATTTCGTTGGGGGTCCTTTAAATCCTGCCAACCAAGGGGCGGAGAAAGGGGGTGGGGGGTGGACTGGAGATAGAATAGGATAATTTGGGGCGTGGAACGTTCGCGGAATGTCGAAGAAGCCCGGTTTTCTCCTCGGTTTGAGCTGGCACGGGCAATTTCACCGGCGCAAAGGACCTAGCCTACCAGACGTTGCACCTACGCGCAAAGACTTCCGGTCGGAAGATGAAAGTCCGCGCAAGAAGCCAAGAAAACGAAGAAAAAAGAAAAGATAAAAAGAAACAACAACGTAGTACACCGTATTAGTCGAGAAGAAAATGACAAAGTTCTTATCCTAATCATTTCCCAGTGTTTTCAGTGCACCCTTATCAATTTCAGGCAAATTCCTAGTATCAGTACTGGCCGTTTCCTTAAGATTACGCTTCCTTAAGCTTCTTTTAATTACGTCGCATCTTGATGAGTTTTGGATGAATTTTCCTGCGCTTCGAAATTTCTCTGGCAAAGTGGGCATTTGCTTGACGGTTGCTGGAGGTGGTCTTTAATGGTTTCAGGTCGGACAGCTACTGGTGCAGATGATCGCCGTTGGCCCACACGCAGGCGGCATGGCGTGCGGCCGTTTTTATTATCCGCCGAGGAAGACGGAGATAGATGCCATCGTGAATAAACGATAAGCCGGCATTGCACCTGGCAGCTCCTTCCGCGGAAAATGCCGGCCCTTTGTAGATCCTCCGCGCTTTACGAGCGATATAAACGGAATAGTAAATGTTCATCGGCGCCTTTAAGCCAAGCAGAGACCCTAGGAAATTCAGTCAGTGCGTTTCCTCCGAAACAAGTGGCAATTCAAACGATAAGGAAACTACTGAGGGACTTAAACCCTCGCTAATGAATTCTTAAATAAGTAGCTGGTAAAAGAAAAAACTTAGTAAAGTGTGTATTAACAAAATGGTAAAGAATTGCATTAATTTTTCGAAGCGTTTGTGGGGTTAAACATTTGTTCAACACTTTATCAACCGGAAACGGTTATCGATGACCGGAAGACGTGCGTGCGCAACGGCAGTTCCGTAATTCCTTTTTTTTTAATTCATGCTGAGACCGTTTCCTCCTGTCACCGTCGTCCTCATTACCATAGCACGTCGGCTAATTATGACAATTAGCATGGTAATCAAGGCGACGACGGTTTCCGCGGAAACAGTGCTCCCGTTTCGGCGGTTTCCACTTTTACGAGAATTTATCAGCATTGGCTTACGGTGTCTTAATTAGGCGTTCTTAATTAGCGAGGAACAGCTCGTGTTAACGAATTTAAATTATTTCAGAAAAAATGAAACCAATCAATTAATGAGAAGTTACTTATCTCCCTTAAGAATTTTCTATTCGTTGAAACAAAAGAGTATTGCCAAATCGATTTTGTTCCCTGCCAATTTCATGATAAAAGAAGATTGATCTTTTGGTTAGAAAATTTTTGAGTAAATCCTTGCTTTGTCCATTAATTAAAATATAAGAACCGACCATGGCGCACAAGATTAAGGAATCTTTGATGTACGATTTCAATTACAATTTGTTTCTCGCGCAAACCATGTTATCCACCGTGAGGAATATTCGTGGTAAATAATTAGCTTATAATTATTTTCTGTATAGTTGATGAAGGAGATTTTTCCAGATCATTGAAATTTATTTCAGACAGAGAAACTGTCATTAGATGGCTACGTTTTTTGAAAATCGCCGCGAAAAGCGTCGACGAAATGAAACTGCGTAACAGTTTCATGTATTATTTAGTCCTGATGATTCGCGAGGGAACTTTGACAATGCCTTTCGACAAACCCCCGCCAAACGCACCTTTATTAACAATGGTTTCAATGCTGGTGAGTTCAAGAAAAAATTCAATAAAGAAAAATCAATTCAATTACGAGTTATTATAAATTCCTACAAGTTCCCACAAAATACTTATATAATTCCTAACGTTATTCTCCCTTTTTCACCTGCTATTCCTCTTGTACATAATTCGAGTTAATTTGAGATCGCGTGGGCCGATGAATTACGTGGAAATCTGATTGTCGCAGCCGAGTGACTTGGACGTGGCTTCCTCGAGGACGAAATTTCGAGCACCAACCGCGGAACGGAAGTCCGAGCACTTTCATCGAGCACCCGACGGCGGTGAATTCATTCTGACACAACCGCCGGACGTCGGGGCCTTCTGTTACATGGCAGTCGTCACGAAAAAACGGAAATAACTCCCGCAAAAACCAGAGAAACATCGAAAAAGTCTTACACTATGCTCAGATTTTAATTAAGTACTTTACTTGTATTGGTAAACTTGAATTTCGTGTCAAATGTAGGCGTATAAAATGTCAAGAAGGTATTGGGTGTAAAGGGAAGAATAAAATATGAGAAAGTAATTTCATGCGTTTAATATTGTATTTAAATGTGTAAGGTGATGAACGTTTTGAGTTTGTGAGATACGACTTTTAAACGGAAATGACGTTTACGGCGTAGAAACGTGCGGAAAGAACCAAGTGGAAGCGACTGGACGAGGATGAGGAAAGGAAGAGAGAGAAAGAGGAAGACAACGAAGGAGAGGAGAATGGAGAGGTTTCGAAGGTGCTCTCGCAATTATACCTCGAGCGGTAATAAAGAACGACGAGTAAAAGGGCGGTGGCGCGATCGACTTCCGAGTATCGCGTTAGCCAGTTTAGTCACGGTTCCCCCCGTTCCTCCCTGCCCCTCCCTCCGCGGAGAATAAGAAAGGAAACAAGAGCGAAAATCCCCGGCAAAGGACGAGAGACATATCCATCATTTTCCTAGGCTTCGAAACGTCCATGCAATAATATTCTCGAGGGATTTCAAATAATTCCTTTCCCCGGCTGCTTCTGTTAATGCCGTAAAATAGGTAATTCGTTTTAATTGCGGCTGAATAATTGGCCGAGGGTGGCGGGATTCCCATCCGTCCGTCCGTCCTGAGCGTGGTATTTCATTTCACACGGCTGCGAGACGAGCGGGGAGGGGGAGAGGGGGAGGGCCGGGGGTAATGGAAAGAAACGGGCAAGACGAGGAGCCAGCGTGAGCGTCGATATGCGTGGAAGATTCGGTTCTCCAATCTTCGCTTCTCCGATCTTCAGACGCGGCCGACGCGCATCGAAACTGTCCGTGCAAATTTCAATTTCAACTGCTAATCTGCCAGCTAATAGCACCACCCCCTCCCCAATAGTCCTTGCCCCCACCAGCGGAGGTTAAAAAGGAATTTTTCAGGAAGCAGGAAGGACAAAGAGCAAGAAAACGAAAGAGTTTTTCGCACATTTTCCTGACCGATGCCGAAATTGTGAAGACACGAAAATCGTAGGGGCAAACAGGGGTTCGTGGGTGACTGATGAAGTCAATATTAATGTCGGGGATATTAACTGGATCCTTGGAACGTCGCGATGTTTATGCAGAGGCACCGACTCCTGGCCCGTTTGGAGAATAAATGACGGGGGAAAGCCGCGTACACGTCGTCGCAGTTTATCATCGCGCTTCCATAACACGTTTCTTATATACACGAGCGACGAGCGACGTCACTATCCGAGGATTTTCGCTGTAAAAGATTTACGAGCTCGACGACGGCCGGGAAATTACGTCCCGCCCAAACTCCGAGCCGAGGGTCAATGATATTTCGCAAGACTTTTCAAAAAATTCCCCTAACGAGGCCCGAGAAAATGTGTGTAAACGAGAAACAATTCTTCGACCAAGGTCAATGCTAATCCCTCAAATTGTCGATATACTCGTTAAGGAAAACACAGAAAACGTTTGTCGATTTATTCGCACGATCTTAAGGGAATTCGTTGTAAGGGAAGCTAAAGAATTCTTCCCCTTTGCGATCAATGGAAAAAATCGTTGGAATCCTAACGGTTTTCACGGTTTCCTGTGTTATCCGGGAAAGTGTAATGAGGCTTACCTTAGGTACCCCATAATTATCGCCACGGTGAGTTTCTCCCCTTGACGTTTGGTTCCTCGCGATTTCCCGAATTCGACTGCTCGCCACGTTGAATTTCGACCTCCCTTCGCTCCATTCTTTCCCTCGGCGTAATTTCCGTCTCGACGGTTCGGTGTCAACGTGCCAACTGCCGGGCCAAAGTCAAACGGATGTACAATATTTTCGCTCAGTGTTTACAAATTTGTCATTGCTTTTTGTCTACTTCGTCGACTGAGTCCTTCGTTTCCACCTCTCCCCACTCTTTCCCCACTTTCTTGCCTCTCCCGAAAATTCCTCCCCCCACCCCGTCAGCGCTGAGACCATGATTTATGATAAATCTTTGACGTGAAACATGTAGCTGAAGAAAAATCGACAGGGAAGGCATTTCCCCCATTCCTTATCCATATCCTTGAATATTAGAATATAAAATACGAGTGAAAATGTGGAAATCTTCTAAATCCTTATTCGTGTGTGGCTATTTTTTGACACGTTTGTTTTACAAAACGGTGAAAGTGCGATCGTTGCGGAAAGAAATAAACGATGGGATCGACTTGGATCGATCGATCCTCGTTTCTGTGTAATAACGATCCCGTTATCAGCGCTGCAATTTCCGTCAAAATTAACCGTCGGCCGTGGCGAACAAAAGCGCCTACCCCGAAAGCAATTTGAAACGAAGCCAGGATCAATCCGTTTAAGTATCCGGATAATTGCGTTTCGCGTCGTCGGGTTTTAATTTCATTTTCAAAAATCAAGAGAGAAGCGAAACGGAACAATACAAAAGAAACAAGTACATGTACGGTTCTTTCGTTTTTATTTTGTTCAGGGAAAAGTATAATTCTTTGGGGTACGGGGAAATTCTGGCCCGCATTATCTCGATCGGCATTTTCCGAAATTACAGGGCAAATGTCCACGGCCAACTGTCGAGCAGATGAAAAAAACTGCTGGAAAAACTGCCTCGTGCCTGGCACCCGTATGCAGATACGCGGGACAAAGGATTTTTTTCTCCAAACGAGGGGGGAGAAAATGGTGTTTGCTCGAATTGGGAAGCATTTCGAGGACCCGTGACGAATCGATCGACAGGGACCATGATTTTTATGAGAAAATGTCATCTCGATAATGCGCAATTTTCCTACGCATTTCACCAGTTCAGCCAAAGTGAATAAAACGAGGAATAATTCGAAGATTGTTGAATAAATTCTTGATGCACGACTTGCATGTCGCGTTTCCTATTTTTCCCCTTTTCAGTGGCAACATTGTCCCTAAGTGCGCTGGTGCCATGGGAAAAATCTGCTTATTATTTTCCTCGGAAATCGTGCGTATCTCGTCGAAAGCGTTTTATGCCTTGGGGTAAATGCGTGCGCGACACGCCAACTCACGTCTCGTTTTACTCTTCGCTTCGCGGAACCGTCATTGCGACTGTCGATTCCGGCCCTAGAAATTAATTCCAACGTTTACGAGCCATGGGGAGTCGGCAAGGAATTAAAGGCGCTGAAAAAGGCCAAAGTTTACCAAGCTTTTTATCTCGTTTCATTAAAATCAAAGGGCTAGAGTATTTTCAAATTCAACACTACTCATATTCTCTCGAATCTAAGGCTTCTAGTCTAAATTTTTTATCATGATAATTACGACTAATTCTTTTCAATCATCAGACATCTATGAGTATTAAATCGTAATTTCTACTGCGTGAATTGTTTCATAGGATTCGTTTCCTTTCGGGAGCCGGAACTGTTATTTCCATTGGGTAATCCATTTAGAAGCGATGATCCGGCTTTCGGGTAACTCGATCAATGATTCCCCGGCGTGGAATAACAGGACGTTTAGCCGCGTTAGATCGAGTTGTCGCTCTGTGCCGTCTTTTGCCTGGCTAATGCGAAAAGTCCGGCTACGTTAAGTGGCTCAAGTAGCCGGCAGGCCCTTTGATCGGCGCCGGCAGACTCGGTTCCCTGCGTTTTACGCCATGCCGGCCCCCTTTCGCGTGCGATCGCGCAAAACTCGCGTCTTTCCGACACGCATCGCCTCGCATTATGCACGCGATCAAACCAACAATACTCCATCCCCGTCGTTACACTTTGTTTAACAGCGTTGCGAGCCCTTCCGCAAAACAATGAAACAATGAAACTTCAAAGGAATTTCATAGGACCCAGGGAAATTAGTTGTTTCACGAAATTATTCGGTAAAAGATGAGTGTACTGACGTGAATTCTTTGTGTTCCTTGGGTTTTCTCAGGTGTTGCACCTGATTTTCCTGCTGGGGAGCGTGGAAATTAATCCTTCCGGTTTTCGAGGCGACTGTTAGCCGCGACGGTAGCTGGCAGCTGGATTGAATTGAGGCGCGTGCTGTATTACGCTTGATATCGCTGTGAAACCCAACACCGCCGGCTCTCAGAGTCTCTCAATTGCCGTCCCGCGGCCGAATATCCCTGCTAAAGGTGTTCCCCATTACAATTCAACCCCCATGAAAAAATCCTTCGTCATTCAACAATCCTCCAATACCAAGAAAAATACGGACGAACTTAAAACGATTTTAACGATACTCTCATTGTCTTATAAATTCATCTATTGCATCAATTTCCTTGGGTCATTAAATTCCTTGCTGTGATGCCAGAGGGGTAATTATGCAACGATTCTCTCTGGTAGGAATGGTACTACTGGTCCGGTGGTCGGAGTTGTTGGCAAGTGGCTCGTTCTCGCGCGATCCCGCTCCGAGCAATTACCTTAATCCGGTGAATATTCCGGCTGATAAAAGGCCGCATGCGAAGCGGGGGAGGAGGAGGACGCGAAGAAACGAGCCTGAGGTCGGCCGGCTTTGCCGGCAATTGACGGCACGGGGGTGAAGGGGCCGGGGAATGGGCCAGAGGGGACAGGGGGGAAGGGGGAAGGGACGTGCCGGAGGTCATTCTCGTCTTCGCGGAGCATTATAAATGCCAGGAATGCGCGCTCTCGGCGTCAAACGTTCGATTTCGAAAAGCAAGGGTCCCAGGAAAAGAAATTCGAACAAGGAAAACAGTCAAACTAAAGGAATAAAATAATACACTACCGTACATGAGAAAAGGATTACCTTCCCAGCTATTAATGTCTCAATACCGTCAACTCCTATGCTTTCTAAAGATAATTACAATTCCGAAACATTAGCTTGTACCTTGCAGGAAGATAGTAAAATGTCTTACGGAATTTTCACCTGCTTGATCATGTGATTTCTTGCACTGTGTGGATTTTTCTGTCGTCGAACGCGCTGTACCGAAAGCCCGGGAGGTCGGCCTTGCCCCGTTAATTAGCACAAAAGGAACCGCTTATTTTATAATCACACGTTGCGCTCCCTCACATGCGTAATGCCGGGAAAATTAGCGAGTCGCCGTCTTGCCGACGCCGCCACGGAATCATGAATGCAGAACCGGGCATCGTCGTGAATTGAGAGTTCCGTTTGTTTTAATTTGCCTTTCCGCGAAACACGCTCGCGCGGTCCAAGCGGCTATTCAGTATCGTTTGGAAATACAGAGTCATGGAAAGGCCATGAAAACTTCAGGGAATAATACGATAGGAAATTACGACTCCCGGAAAAAATCATGGACAATCGAATTTTCTCCGTTCGAGTGGGTGTTGAATGATTCAGAAATTTTCCAAAAAATTCTACGCTACGAAATAGTGTCCCGCGGATGTATTTTTAATTACGTCAGGCATCGAGGAAGGACGTGTATTGATTAAAAGTCCGTACGATCGGGGAGAAGTGTGTTGACCGACCCTTCGTGTAGATTCTCAAGGGTAGTGGAGGAGAGGGAGGGATGGTCGTTGGGCAGAGGGCTCGTCCGGAAAATGGAAGTCGGCCCGAGGTGTCCGAAAAGGGCCTCGAAATTGCGAGAGGAGCCGAGGGTGGAGGGGAAACCGTCGGTTCCCTTTGATCCTCCGCACGAAAACCGAAAACCTCATTATTACCCCCGCGAGAGAAGAGATCCAATATACGAGTGTATGTGCCTACGAATACCTGGCCGCCCGGCTCGTTCGCCCGACAATTTCACGCCCCCGGCACCCCTTAGGCTAATCGTTTTCCAAAAAAAAAAAGAAACAACGCCCCCGCGGTGCGCTGACTTTTCGAAATTTTCCCTAATCCATTTTTTTCCACCCTAAAAGTCCATTGGGCCTCGACTACTTTTTGATCTACGGGTCTTTAAAACCAGGACTCAACATTCATTTTCCTATTGAATATCCAGCAATTTCTAATGCATTTTTAAACTTTTCTTATGAACCTATTTTGCATTGACTTTCATTTCTCTACGCAACATTCCTGTGTACCGTTAAATTCTGCTGTTTACGCGGAAATATATTTCCGCTCGTAGAAAGCCATGGAAGACAATGTATATTTATATATATATATATATATCTTCCGGAGGATCGAAGGAGAATATACAAGGGCCGTAAAACCGTGTAACGAAGGACCTCACGGCGCTCTTTGCCAGAAGACGTTACGCCCGCCTTCGTGAAAGGGGAAATTGAATTTTTGGCAAGTTCCGCCATGCCTAACGATCTCGTAAACTTATGAACGGCACACTCACCGACTTGGGACTTCTCCCGCTGCTCCTCCCCTCCCGTAAATATTGCAAAAAAAAGGTTAAACACTGAGAAGAAGGTGAGAAAAAGGACCCCGTACCATTTTTTTACCAAGCTTCGCTAGTAATGAAAAAACGATGCCTGTAAAAGAAATGATTTCCTTTGATACTCGAGTGGACGTATGGGAAGTTGTAAGGATTTCCACGAGTGTCCTTTGGCGAAATTCTTGGTGCAGCTGCAGTTTCAACGTTTCGACAACGTCATTTCCCTCTCGTTCTCTTCATTCTTCATTCTTCGTCGGCGCAAAACCTCTAATTTCCAGCTTAATGGGGCGTCCTTTTATCGGGCTGCAAGGACCAAATTTCCTGAAAGAGAAAAAGGGGGAGGGAGGGGAGGTGCTCGATTTGTTTGGAGTTGGCGCACGCGCCAATTCTCAAATATCCTTCGTCCTCTGGTTGCTGCGTTCGAGCTTTCCTCTCCCTTTTGCCTCTCGGCCAGGAAATCCTGCAGGATCGAAATTGCTTCAATAGGAAACAACCCTTGGCCGGGTCCTCTCGAAACCGACGGATACCGTTGTCGCTCGTCAGTCCTACATTGTACACTTCCCTTCGAGGAACAGCTCCAAATGAGAGAGTCCTTTCTCAGGATCCACGGAAAACGGTGATTTTACCATGAAATCTGGGTCAAACTCCCGTCCCAGACTCCCCTGTCTCAAAACTAACCGTTCTACGAATTTCAAAAACTACAGAAACGTCTAGACGAGTGCCTCTTACTTCCACAACGAGCACTGATCGAACGTTGCAACGACTATTTCTTCATTTCGTGCGCCCTAAAGTTCAATATTTTCGTATCAAGCGTACATTTAGAATGCGGCAGGGCTGTTAATGAGCCTGCACTAATTTCCTTCGCGTGCGTGAGGACCTGCCTGGCGAGCAGTTAATGCCGTTATGACGTGCTCAAAGGACGAAATCTCGTGGCGGGGCAAACAGGTTTGGCCTTCCTCGAGAAGAGGACAGCAGTGGGGTAAAGCGGAGGAGAAGGAGAGAGTGAGTGAGGGGGGGGGAGGGATAATGCTCAATTGTCGAGGAACGGTGTTCGCGCGTGCAAGAGTCCTGCCGGTCAGCGCTGTCGCTACTTGAGACGTCAGAAGCCGCAGGTGGGCCGAATGCTGGCCTGCCATTCACGCAGGCCAGGTCGTCGGCTCAGCCAGAGGGTCACGGGGTCAGCGGGAACCTAGTCCCTATACCCCCGCAAGGGTTACGCTAGTGGAATTCGTCTAGACGACTTCCCATCCCCCGAAACAGCATCAGAAAGGAAACACAGGAAATGAAGCTACTTGAAATTACAAAGGAAATACATTAATATAATAGTCGTGTAACTTTTTAGGTGTGGTTTTAATTAAAAGGAAAATGGTAATTCGAAATGCTGAGGAAATGATTAAATGTGCTGTTAATTAGTGGTTGACTTCATTTGTATTGGGGCAATTGACCTGCGTAGGTCAGGTGCAAGGGGTAAGTGGATTAGTGTAAACGGCGCCGACCCTCGAGCAAACTAGCATGCAACGAGTAGGGCAGGTACCCGGTTATTTCCATACAGTCACCCCTTGCCGCGACAGGTTCAGCCCATTGAATATGAAAAAAGAAGGGGGGAAACCTAGCCACCTGGCTCCTCGAGTGTCGTCGGGTCATGCAAATACCTGCGATGAATAAAAAAAGGGAGGAGGGTCCCGAGGGCCTTGAGGGTTGGCATTATTCAGATTAGGGTTAGCGAGTATTTATACGACGCCCTTCAGTGGGTTAACCCTATCCCTTCGTCGAGCAAGTGCATCTCCCGTCACTTTTTACCTTGCATCCTTTAAGCCGAGCATACTTGTCGAGGGTTGACGATTATTGATAGAAAGCGTCGTGTTTCGACTGGCTTTGGACGAGGCCAAGTGAGTTAAGACCAGTTGAAACGTAGGTACCCGAGGAATCAGGGAGGATAGATATTATTCGCGCCTCTTTCGTGAATTCACGTCGGTGGGGGCGTCATTAAAATCAATACTGGCCTGCCCTCCCCTCCGTCTCAGTTCTTCCCGCTTGGCCACGTCGACTGCCCGTATTTCCCGTCCTCGTCGTTTCTCCGGTGGAAGAGGGTGGCGGTGGCTTGGTCCCCACCCTTGCCCGGCGTCGTAGTCGAGGGGGTGCGTGTTGGTGGGGTGGCTCGAGAGCCGATTTCACCGAGAGGGAGAACCGTGACGAAGAGGAGAAGGGGGGGGGAGGGGAGGAGGATTCGAGGAAGGGCGATAAGACGGCCGAGGGGCGAGGAAGGGGAGGGGGTGTCGCGGTACGCGAGGGTACCTACGCGGGTACACGCTATGAGGAGTGGGGTCACGGCGTTTTGCACGGCCAATAAGAGACCCTTTAAAGCACCCTTTTTCCTACGGCACTGCGCATGACGGATTCAAATCCGCGGGGGTGGGGGCCGCCGGCGATGTATGGAAATATGATAGCGCGCGATAAGAAGAAGAGGAAGAATGCCGGCCTCGAGGGGAGTGGGGTGTCCTCCGCCGAGGGGCTGGGATACAACGAGGACCAATAAACCGACGGTTTTAAAGCCGACGTTTTCGCGCTGGCCCACTGCGCATGCTGAATTCAAATCTTGGGAGTGGTGAGCCCGGACGGATGTCTATGGAAATATGATAGGTCCTCGCTGCTTGAGAAACGATATGGCGTCGAGGATTCATAGCTGCGCGAGGGTCTTGACACAATTTCATCGAACGCGAGGTACTCCCAGGTCTGGTGAAACTGTCTAACTTATCGCTCAATCAATGGGATTGATTTACAGTCATTGCCGAATCTAAGTCCTGGGCTAGCGCTATTTCAATCATTGAAACGAGAGGCTTCTTGCGGAGGATGTCTTAACTAATTCCACCTCCGATGCTTCTCGAGGATCCTAAACACACTCCAAGGACCTATTGGATCCTCCCGGACCACGTGTCTTCTTTTAAATACCTTCGTCACTCATGAAAAGATAATGACACCTCCGTATCCGATGCTGAAGATTTTGTCGTCAACTTGGAACCTGTACGAATGTCTAAATGTCCATTGAGAATTTTAGCGAGGTGATTAGCGGGGTCCTTTGTACCGGGGATGATGAGTTTTCGAAAGGAGTATAAACCTGTGACGTTTGAGGGTCGTCGTGGGAGGGTTTGTTGAGTGGCTATTGGTCGTTCTGGTTGCACATGCAAATCGATCCCCATGCCCGTGTTGTCGATGATGAAGGCTCTATGCACGAGGTAAAAAGGCGCGTTCTGGCGTCCGCGAGTTCCCGTTTGCCGTCCCATTCCTCGCGGTCCGGGCGGAGTCGGCGAAATCCGCGGGACCCGAGGATTGGCGCTACTTTTCCCCACCGTGTCGATAAGCGTCCCCCTCCGCGGCGATAACCGGCCCCCACCGGCGGCCAGTGAGGCCGAGCGTCGGCACACCCGTCGGTTCGTTCCTTTCCTTCATTCGTCTCTGTCGCACTCCTTGCTCAGCCTGTACCGTTGGTCCTGCTTCCGCGCGGTTTCCTACGCCCCCACTACCCTCGAGCGGCAGGAAGGGAGGGCGGCTAGAGCGTTGGTGTGCCGCGCTTGGCCGCACGGTAGGCGGCAGCGAGCTACCCAAGGCCCTCTAGTGTAGCTGCACACATGCACGCGACAGCATCTAACCGGCGAACTCGCGGTCGCTGCTGCAGACGCAGCCGTTCTAGCCACTCTTGTCCCTGCGTATCGCCGTTCCTACGCGATTACCTCGGCCCCCCGGTACAGTGACGCGCTAATCGGGGACCCACGTAAGGTTGGAGCCAGTGCATCGTGTACCGTTGGTCATGTCAAGGCGCTTGACACTTGACCATCCGAGCTTCACCCTGCTAACGTGTCGTGGATCGTCGGACCGAGAGTACTCGCGTCAACGGGTCCTTGGATCGCGCGATTAGACCTAACCGAGAACCTGTCAAGTGCTCCTTAGGTCCCCCTTGAAGCTTCTCTTTGCCCTTCGCTCCGAATGACAGTTGGTGACAGCGCGCCGGTTCACGTGGTCGCGTTTGACAGTCGGCCAATGTGCGTGTGACAGCGCTGTGCCGGTACCGAGATGCGAGGCACTTGGGTGATTCAACGGTGATTCTCGTCAGTGATCGTGAGGAAAACGGTGACGTTGGATTAATGCGGTACTCTTGCCCAGTGTAGCTGAAAAAGATCCCTTTGGAGCCTGGATTCCCCATCATGATGAAAATTTATATCTGCGAACGGACATTCGAGTAAATGAAGACCATCGTTGGATCCATTCGAGTCTAATTTCCCTGTAGACGACTCGTGTTTCCAAGGTTCTTCCTTGTCCGAGGGATTCGTTGGCTGGGGCCAGGGAATTTGTCGACTTGCTGGACGATCTCAAGAGACAAGCACGTTGGATCTCGCGGCGTTGAGTGCTTACGGGGGCGTACCGGGTCCCAGGGTCGCGGTGGCGGGCACCGGGATCCTCGCGCTACCCGGCCTGATACCCGACAAGGGTCTATCATCGCCCGGAGATCCGTCCAAGAGCAAGTCCGCAGGGCTGGCGGGCCTCGACAGCGAGGCGTTGCGCCGGTGGGTCGCGGAGGCAGCCCGGACCGTCCGGCAAATTCCGCCTCCGGTCATCGTACCATCGTCCAGCGCTCAGCTGCAACAGCAACAACAACATCAACAACAGCAACAACAGCAGCAGCATCATCGTTCGCACCTACATCATTCGGGTCAACGTCAGAGACAGGAAGCTAGTCCACCATTGGTTGGACCATCGTCCTTCGTTCTGCCAGCATCGATGACGCAGACCCCTAGCATGCATCTGCTGGAGAACAACAACCTGGTGGAGGTTGCTATGGCCCAGCAGCAACAGCAGCAATCGCAGGTCCAACAGTTACAGCCTCAACAGGCTAAACAAAAGCAGACCAGTCCGACGAATAACAATACCATCGAAGCCTGGAGGTCTATCCAGGGTGGCCACCAATGGTGGAGTCCAGCTAGCAACGTTCACCAGGAACAGCAGCAGCAACCCTTGGTTCCTTCGATTGGTCAGAGCCAGAGTTTGGTAGCCAGCTCGATATGCGGCCAAGTGTTGAGGCATCAGACCCATCAGTCCGAGAACGAACCACTTGACTTCTCCGTCGGATCTCTTCAACAAAGACCGCGGCTGAGGAACCCCCAGGAGAGGCTTCAACAGAGGTTACACGACAACGACAACGGCATGGCTCAGGGACAGAAAAGCGTGAGGGGTGCCGGAAGTCGACGGAGTTACAGCCCAAGCGAGGCTAGCACCAGCAGCAGCGAGGACGAGGGGGTCTCCACCGGGAGGAGTCCCTCGGGACCCCTGCGGGGAGCGGAAAACGGTGAGTCCCAAGGACCCAAGGACACGGCAATCCTTGCCACGCGATTCAACACTTGCCTCGTGCCAAAGACTTGCCAGGCCAATCCCAAAAATTCCCCGTACTGGCTTATCGCGCATGACGGAAATGTATTTAGATAAACGACCATTACATGACGCATTGAAAATATTAGTGATAGATATAGAACGTAATATCCTTATCGCGCCTCAAGACTGCGTAATCAATTAAGGCTTTCTGGTTAACATACAATTTCGTTAACCAGGGGAAAATTTCCATGGAAACTTTACGAGGATCGAACAGTTCTGATGAAGGCGACAATTGTGTTTGAAAATGCATCGGTGCAACGGAATTTAGATTTACCTGAAAACTCGGCACCCCTTTGCCCCCGGGGAAGGAAGTAGGCGTTATTCTCAGCGCTGTAGTGTCGTTGCAACTGCATGCACTTTGCAATTAATTGACAGGCCAGTCTGAAAAGGACCTATACCGTCGCTCGTAAATCCACGGGCAGATCTTTACTCGGCAATTCACTGGGCGACGCGTTGCATTTAAAATTATTCCCTTGTCAGCTTGATTTATTCGTCATTTAAGTTTACACGAACCGCACCGGGTGTTACTCGCGCATGATAAACGCCGGACATGCAGGGACTTGGACGTTATTAATTAGAGATAATCGTTAGCGGTATTTATTAATAGCGGCCGGTCACGCGGAGGACAGGGAATTCTCTTTCGAGCATTTTCAGATAGTCCTGCACGTCTCTCGCACGTGTCTTTTCTCCGGCTGATGACTCGTCAAGTGCGCGACGCGATGACAGATAAACCCACTTGCTTAGGTAAATATATGCTCCAACGATTCGCCGTATCGATAAACCGAGAAATAGTTCCACGTTGGCCATTTTACTTCGAGAAACGAACAAACCCAAGAACCCTCGATTGCTTCAACAATTTTTATTTCCCCTCAGCCCTGTATCGTTTCTACTCCTTTTCTTTTCTCTTCCTGAGGGATAAACCCGCTCGCTTAGGTAAACACACACCTGTCCGAAATGTTCATTTTCCTTTTCTCGCTAACGAAGCGTGCATTCTTTTCCCGAATTCTTCGTTTTCCCTGTGTCTTCCCTCTTCGGTGCTCCTTTTCTTTTTGTCTTCCGGGGAAAAACTACACCCCCTGTGGTCTTATCGAGCGGATATCGGGCCCGACGATCGCTCAGTGACGCGCGCGACACTTTCGCGTCTACGTGCGAGCATTCGCGGCATTTCCAGCTCGCCGTTCGAGTAATTGACCGGCGCTAAGGCTGAAAAATGCAACGACAAAAAAGAGCCGATAGGCGGGCTTGACGAAAAGAGAAAAAATTTTGACCGATATCGTATCTCCCGATAACGGGCCAAGACGGACGTCGCTTCGACTTGTTTGAATAAATATTCCACGTAAAGCCATGATTTCACGATTATTTTCGGACAAGGGAAGTACGCTTTCGCAAGAGGAAATTTCGTAAAAAAGATATAACTTTCAAGCTTCTCTACAGCCTTTTTTTGTCACAGAAATTTCGTCTGTCACAGTCATTCTCGTCATTACAAACCCATTCTTGGCCCAAGGATTTTCAGCTGAGGTCATTGACTCGCGTTTAGTCCTTAAATTGCCTTCTTTAAGACTCTCTGGAGAATCCTCCTTGTCTCGCGATGAGAACTACGACGGCAAGGCGATACGCCTTTGATTCTATGTTATTTACCAGCAGGTGTATCGCCTAACAATGTTTATCGCGTAATTAGTTTCTGCCTGTCGGCCAATCTTTATCTGAGCGGACATTTCGATGATAATAATTCCCTTACACGTCGATCGCATCTCTCAACGTCTTTGAAAAAACTATCGTCTTCGTGGAAAGATGTTCCTTTCGACATCCTGTTTACCGTTTAATTTACGCGAAACAAAATAGCGCGACGTTTAATTCACGTCGATCTGATAATAGTTTAAGTTAATAAAAATGGCCTTAATCGACTAAAACTGTGTTCCCGTTGATCGTGCGATTATCCCGGCCGGTTGTCGAGTGCTTTGCCGCTGTGTTCTCATTTTTTCTCCCACAAAGAGGGTCGCAGGTGCACGGCGAAGCGTCGGAGGGGGAGGGGTTGTCGCGTGCGAGGGGCATCGCAATTTGAATAGCGCGTTTATCGGTTTCGTGGCGGCGAGATGTGCGAGTCGGCTTGGCTTATCGATCGGCAATCTCGCCAACGTCACTCGAAAAATGAAGGCTTGGCACTGCCGGCGGAGATAAAGGGAAAAAAAGACGGGCGGAAATGCGCGAGCGAACGGCCGACCGATGCGTGTTTAATTTCACCGTCGCCCGGCAAACTCAACTCGTGTTTGTCCTCTTTGCTGACATAGTAAGAGTCCCGGCAGAGTCTCGGGACAATAAAATTTCCTTCGACTCTCGGCTGAAAAAGCTAATACCCTCGTTTCCCTTCCTCATGACAATCTTCTCGTCACGGGCCGATGAGTATTAATGCGCCCGGTGATACGATTTTAATGAAACTCTTTGTTCCCGCGCCACCGGAAGCTCGAGTCGTCCTTACGTCAGCGGATCGGTTAATGCCGGCTTATTTGCATCACCGGGGCCTCCCCGAATTCAGGGCCTCAAGGCCCTCCGGGCTGCTACACAGGAATCCCATCCATTAGCGAACCTCCCGAGAATCTCGCCGACGCAGCACGCGACTCGTTACGCCTCACCGACGGCCATCGAGACACTCCGAGGGTCCTGTGCCAGGATAACAGTGGGTTACGATGGGTCAGAGGTCGGTACAAGGGATTAAGGGTCGTGAAATTGAACCGCAGTTACCGAGAACTAATTAAAAAGGAATTAACCAGGACTTGGTTCTGTTAAAAATCGTAGCTCCACTGTTCGTAGGATTGAATTTTCTTGAACCTAATCAGTAAGATTCTTTATGCAGACTTGAAATTCCTTATTTCGAGCGACACGTCCCACAGGATAAAGCTGATCTTGGATAGGTCAGGTTGGCGAAGGGTCACGTGTCGTTTCCTTTCTCTCCGGTTTCTCCTCCCCCTCGTGTCTCGCTGCCCCCCCCCCCCCGCCCTCTGGTGAACCCTTGCAGGTATGTGGCGCAACCCTTCTGTCCCTTTTCCGACGTGTGTCGTCGATGTTCGCACGCGACGAGCGACGAATCAGCGTCCGGCGCGACACGCGACCGACTTTCCTGCGGGTTTCTTTAAACATTAACAGGCGGATCGTCGGCCACGTGCCTTGGCACTTCTTCCGGCTGGACGTGCCGGGTCGCGGTCGATCGCTGGCTAATGAAAAAGATTAGAAACACCTTACGTAACGAGGAGATAACGATCGGAGCGTATGAAAATAAAAAGACACGAGCCTGCGCGTATTGGTAAAAATGTAGAAAGGTTTCTATCGTGCGAGTCTGATAAGCCTGAGGCGCGATAAGCCGTGGAAAAAATGTCAGTGTATATCTTAAATGGGGTTAATTGCGTTTATCGATGAGCGGCTAGGAAAAAATAGCCAATTTTACGGCTAGTGCCAATTGATCTAGTTTTTCCAAGTGGCTTATCTCAGGAGCGTTATCGCTCGGCTATCGGTATGCACGTTCGTTTCATCGCGGAGTCCATCTTTCTCCTGCCTTCCGAGTCCATTTGTTTTCCCATAAGTCTTCGTTATAGGCCGTTGCACACGACATGCAAATTATGACTTGCAGAGTTTCTTGCCCCGATGGACCGGAATGGTCGACGGTCTATGTGTGTTAGTAGGAATAGACTAGCGTCGGTCAACGGGCCAGGGTATAGCCAGCTGCATAACTGATTTACAATGTATAGGTAAATCCGCGTGTAAATACTCCAAGCAAGAGATATCCCCCTGTGTAGGAGTAGCAGCTACGTTTCTATCCCTGTGTAACTCACAGTCCTGAACCGTGCGCTCGTAGGACTTGGTAATTGAGTTACCGAGTCTCTCAGTAAGTGCGTTCGTGCAGAAATATGCGCGCATATTCAGATGCATGCACGGCTTAAACTCTCGAAAAGTGCATTATGCATCGAGAAATAGGCAAGTACAGGAGAGGGGAAGGGGGGCTAATGTATAGGGTGATGGTTTGCGTTGAGAAATGCAAACGTGTTGGACCAATCGAAAGACCGCGGGGGACCTAAGGGACCTTCGCAAGAAGAAGGCTCGCACGACGGCCTTGCGGTGCATTGGAAAAAGGAAATGCACTTCTCATAATGAAACCTATAATGGCACGTACGGCGTAGTACGAGATAATGCGCTGAGCACGACGCACCGACACGTAGGGATCGTTCTACGAAAGGTGCGTTCACACAAACCGATACCTTAAACGATATTTTTCAATGAGAAACGACGACAAAGCGCTGCGCAAAGGAAATGCACGAAATTAATCATATCCAATCGTACGTAATGACGCTCAGTTTATACATTTTCTGATACTAAAGTTCAGAGAATGTAATCGAAAAGTTTTACCAAAAGAACAGACATGAATGTAGGGAATCTAGAATTTGTTGTATTTAAAGTAATGTACTAAATTCTTAAATTCCTTGCTACTGCTATTCATTCAAAATTCTATTTCTAATTCTATTTGAATTGTTCCTATTTTAACACATTGCAAGCCAGTCCCGCGATGTTACCGAATTTTTTCCTGTATATCTTACGCATTCATGCGTACATACTTGTCATGGTTTATTCCTTTCTGCATTTGTTGTGCTTCAAGAAACAAAACATACACAACGGTTTGGAAACAACAAAAAGAAGAACCGTAAACAATTAAAATGTATAAGGTTTTCAGTATGTTCCTTAACTGTTCATTCTTGAGTGCATGCGAGTGCAATGTGTTAAGAATTGTATAAAATTTCGAAGAAAATACACTTTCTCATTACGTCATTACTGTTTTATTTTACTTCGTTGTAACTTGAGTGCAGTGTTACTGTCTGTCTTTGAGTGATGCAAAGGGTTGGGAAACGCACTTTGGCCCTGTCCTCGCGTTGTGCACGCGTCCTGCGGGTCTGGCGGCTCGTTTCAAGGACTGCGGCGACGTTTGCGCCTAGCGAGCTGGATAAATGATGGGAATTACCATATTCATTGCATTCGCCGAGCTGCACTAGCGCGCAGGTGAGCAGCTCTCGCCGTATTTGGAGATCGCGTATGCTAATACGACGATCGCCACCGATTGCCAGGACTTTAACGGTGTATTAGTGAGCCTGCACACACCTACGAACGATCTCGTTTATCGGTCCGAGTGAATTGTTCCTCCAACGCGGCAAAAGGATCGTTAAGTTCACGACTTCCTCACTCGCACATTACTTAATTTCAAGAATCGTCTCAGCACAGCTGCCAAGACTTTGTTTCTGACCTTCTAAATATTGCAATTTAATAAACTTACGGTCCCTCTGCCCACCCGAATCCCATAGAATATTTATTTTGATAATCCTGTCAATACAGTTAGAGAATCTTCATTTGACGCGCTGCGAGGACTGTGGTTTAATAAATTTTGCGGTTCTCGGTAGACGCAAAAACGGTAATGATTAAATTATTCCGGTTACGTGGGCAACGAGCTTGGACTTTCCTGTGTAACATTATACGCTTAATTACGCGCCATATTTAACGTTTTCCATCTGGTTGGGCTTCTCGGTATATGGAAAAAAGGACGCTCGGCGAATACCTTGGCGATGCGTCCACGTGACGAGGCATTATTTATAGAAATCGTCGCGCCAGAAACAAAGCCGACGTGCCTTTCTCACGGTTCTCCACGCATTGCGTTTTCCACGGGACCTTCTACAATTGCAACAATTTAAGGTATCCTCGGACAAAATTGTTTAGGCAATGAAAAATATCGTGAGTAATCGTTTCAGCGAAGATGAGAAAAAAGGAGGAAGAAAGAGTAGGAAGAAAAAGGTTTACGGTTAAATCTTGGGAATGGTGTCTCCTTTCTCACGTGATAAAATTTTTAGGATATCCTTCATTTTCTAGAGTGTATGAGAAGGGATTGAACCGATGTCTTCGATGAACCTTTCCTCGGGGAGGTTGGCTTCGTTAATTAAGACAGTTCGCTGTCTAAATTGATTATCCTGCTGAGTGTCAGCGCGTGTTACGCGTTTTACCCTCGACCAGAGCGGGGAGGGGGGTGTCATCGACGTGGAATGTGAGGACGATCGTCGTCGGGAGGAAACAGCGAGATTCCAACGGCTGAGGATTGTGAAATCTCAGCGGAGATTTATCCGCCGAACGGTCTTAACGTTCCCCATATTCTTCCTAAGGTCGCGCCAATTGTCCGACGATAATTATTGCCGCGTCGCCGGCTCAATGCTCACGGAAATCATCGGACCGTCCGATGTAGCACCGTTTCTATTAACCTTTAATTAAACGCCGTGAGTATTCCGCTCGGGCTACGGGACACGATGGAAAAACCAAAACGTGTCATACGAGGGGACACAGTTACGTATCATTCGAATAAACGACGTTTGTGTTTCATTTCAAAGATTCTACGATCGATTCTTCATTTTCTCGTCGAACAAATGTGCTTCGTATTTCGTCTTAAAGGTCCTATAACTTACTTTTAATTCCTAATATTAGCGCATTCAATTTTCTGGGACGTTCAAAGTTTCGCAGTTGTGCGCAATTTTTATCGATTGTTCCTTAAAACGCCAATAATTCCCTGGTGAATCGGGAAATTATGCACTGGCCGGCAAGAAATGGAAACCCCGGGGAAAAGTCGCCGGTAGAGTTACGAGCGACGATTACAGCGGATTTACGATAATTGCCCCGACGATTGCCAATGAATCGTTACATGCCGAGCGTCCAGTTTTTCGTATAATTGCGACTATCAAACGATATCCAGGAGGATTCCCGGGAAAGAATTGCAGGCAGACATGTTCCGCGTTGTTGCATTGTTTTTCATTTAGCTGATTTTCGAGGAAAGCAGAGAACTACGGTACGTGGAAACAAACTTACCAACTACGCGGACTTATTTGTCATTTTCTTTGGGGATTAGTCCAAGGGGTAAACGAAGTAAATGAGAATATTCTCATCCTTCGCGACGGATTCTTGCAGCGTCACGGTTATGGGAGATGACGCGCTTTAGGACGATGATGACGATCCATGAGGACGTCGTCATGGATCTCGTTTACCATTATCATCAGCGGTGTGCTCGAGCGCGAGCGCCGTTACGTGCTTTAATTTGAATACATGAGGCAGGAAGCAAGGGGGAGGAGGGTGAATGGACATTAGCGATGCCACTTTCTGTGTACACTGGCATTATCATCACTTAAAGCGATCCTCGTTTCTCCCTCTGGCACGATCAACGTTCACCTGCTGACTCATAATCCCGCGAAATTCGAAGACGACCACCCGTGCGCATCGTGCCACTAAAATATATCCCTTGGTAAACCGGAAAGGGAATCAAAGAAACTAAGATACGAGTGTTCGGGAAGTGAAAGAAATCGTTGGTAGAGAAATTCGTATTAAATTGTCAATGAAGGTTTCGTGCGTTGCTTGGAAATTTGTGTTTATAAAGTCCAACGGAGGAATGCCGGGAAGGTCTTGCGAGTCTCTGGTTTTCGCATTCTTCGTGTCAGCAGACGCACACGCGGGGGAATCGAAGGAACTGGCGAGGAAACGCATAACTCCCCGTGCTTGCACAACGTTGCATGATAAAGCCAGTCGGCTAGGTCGGGATCGCTCATTAACGCGGCCGATCCAAATCGCGATTTACACGTAAGCCGTGAAACAACGGACATTAACGGCGAGCATTAATGCCGCAGGGTGGAGGCCGGGGGGAGGGGAAGAATCTTACATAAAGACAACATTGTTTGCTCGTCGAGTAACGACACGTACGGGAATCCACGGAAAAATTCATAACATCGACGCACGACAGTATCAGGCAGGAAATCGTATCAACCGAAAGCTCAAATAAAACGAAGAAAATTAAAGGAATGAAGAAACGAATTTTTCCGAATTTTTGAATGTACGGATTTTATCGATACCTTTTTCCTCTTGGAATAAGGGCGATTTGAAATTTGCATTGGAGCATATGGCATGCGCCCTGCGGAATTGGAACCACAAAACGACTGGCGAACCGCCAAAACGGAAGAGAAGAATCCTGCTACCCTCCTGCTCCTTCAAAGGACAATTATAATCGACAGAATTTTACATCTGTTACCACTAAGTGCTTGCCCTTTCCCTCGACGGAAGTTACGGACGGTTAGCAGTTCCTTTTTCGGAAGAACTATGAGACGAGGGAATACACGGGCTCAATGAGGACTTTGAGAATCGACTTTTATGACGAAAAAATCGTTGAAAAATGTCTATAAAATTCCGTGGAGAAGCGTGTAACGCGGCGGTGATAGGAATTAACGTGAGTGGAATATTGAAAGGACTCGCGGACGAATGTCAACGTGGTACGTTTCAGAGTGTATAGACATTTTTTTCTCACGGAACTGTACGTGTGTCGGTCGACTGGCTTCTCCATCCGGAACTACGTCTGCCCGTTCGTCAGAGAGAGCCGAGGTCGATTCTCATACGGGCGACCGGCGACATAATGAAGGACCGTGCTTAATGTAATTTTAATAACTGGATAAATAAACATAAGCATAAGAAACCGAGCGGCGTAATTTGAATCCGGATGTGCCGCGATGAGCCGTTTCGATAAAACACGAACAGAGAGAGAGAGAGAGAGAAACGAGACAGAGGAAATAAAAGTTACTCCAAACGTAGCTATTGAATAGAAAAATATAAAACTACACAAAGTGCGTTAATAGTAACGAAACGAAAAGTAAAAAGAAGAAAAAGCAATAAACTTAGACTCGAAATATAATTCTACTTAAAAAAATGACGACTCAGTCGTTCCGTTGAATAATTTTATTACACTTTACAACAAAGTAGAAACGTATAAAATTAAATCAAAAAGCAGAGAAGAAGGGCTACTAATGGTGAACTGAGGGAATTATCTCTGTATTCTCGTTAACCTTTATTTGAATAATTTCATTTCATTGTACATTGAAATAAACGCATCGATCTACCCATCTTCCTCTCTTGTCTCCCTTCTCTCTCGCTCTTGATTGGTATCAGCTCGTCACGCGATGCGTGCGTGCGTGCGAGTATGCGTGCATGCGTGCACATTTATTTCGCAGTTTATGCAACGTATGCTGATCCGTGTTCCCGAAATGATAAATAATCGTCGCTCGCGGAGCGGGTTTCTCTGCCGAGTCATGTGTTTCGCGAAGATCGAAAGGCCGTTTAAAAAGCGAGGACTTGGAAATTCTGCAAAATTCGACTTCAGCGTCAGCTCCTATTGTACGCTTATTTTCTGCTGATCGTCTTGTCGCCAGGGAATCCGATCGGCCAATCGGAAGCTTCCCTTCCTTCCATTCGTAAGTTCACGCTTCTATCGTTCCTGTATTATTTCACGTAATTAGAAATCCACCGTTTGACCCTCGATGCACCAAGTGAATTACAAATTCATGACTTGGGACGATTTTTCTTCCCTTTCATTTCTTCCCCGTTCATTTGCCCCCGCACCTTCCGCTTCTCCTCTCATCCTCCCTGCTTTTTTTACGTAAGTTTAACGCGCGTTTCACCCGCGTGAATTCGCAGCTACACAAGTATTATTGCATGTTATAATGCTGCGGGGATCATGCATAAACATGAAAGCGGACTATCGAGATGGCTCCGATTAGACGGCGTGCATTAAGTTACGAAGCGTGTAATACGGGCATGGATTTTATATGCCTCCCGTGTGTATTCACGATTTACTGATTCTGACGAGTCGCGGATGAGAGGGAATGACAGGGGGAGAGGACGAAAGACAGAGAGAGACAGACCTGCAGAGGCGGAGAAAGGGAACCTCGGAGAGAGAGATGGAAATAAACGCGTGGAAAAGGATAGCTAGAGTCGTAAGGTAGGGAGAAACGCGTCAAGAGAGAGAAGGAAGGATCAGAGGAATACGAAGGTTAGAAAAAGATAAAAGAATGAATCTCAAATCTTCCTTCCCTATTCTCCTTCTCTCTTGTTCTCTCTCGTGCTGTCTCTGCTCCTCTCGGCTCGTTATTTACGGTGCTTTAATTAGCCCGTTAGCGCGACCGGGATAGCCCGGAGACCTTATCTCACGCGTTTCCGGCGAATCATGGGAATTATTTCCGCGGCATGCAAATACCGGCGAAAAGGCGAATCGAGTTCCGCTGCTTCCGACGCTATCGTGAGCACAGGACGTTCCTAAGGACGTTCCTAAGCTCGGGTTTTTCTTATCGAATGCCACAAGAGATGGAGAAACAAAGAACGAAATTTCAATGGTCCACAGCTGAAGAATCTAAGGTCAAGAACGAAACAGGTGGCGAAGAAAAAGAAATCGAAGTAACGAAAAGGAAAACACGAGATTTGAGATTACGTTTAAACGAAAATTATCAAAATGATGATGGTTCTTATCAGTTTGTCGAAAGAAGGAAGAGAGGGGGAGGGGATGAAAAGAAATACGTCCCGCGATTGCACGGTTCTCTTGAAGATTCAAAAAGATTCGCGATTGAGCAACGGCACGGGTACGTGGATTTTCTTAATACGTTTGTCGAGATGAAATTTCGTGAAAGGTAAAGGCGAACGGTAACTAAGACGTTCTAATCGTCAACGGCAATTTATCTCCGGCAGGACCTCCATTACCCACGTCATCTCGGCACAATGGGAAAGAGAAACCTCCGGGGCAAGGTTTTTTCCCCGTCATTGCCCCCCTTATTCTAATCCGATTCGAATTTGCGAGCGGCACTTCTGTTTCGAAAGAGACCGCCGCCTCGGAGCAAGTAAATTACAACCGGCAAATCGCCCAGCCGGCCAATCCCGAGCGCCAATTTTTTCGGCTCGATTAAGCACAGCCGATTCTTCCGGTTTCGGGAACGTCGCGAAATCCCGAAAACTTTTTGCCCGGCGTGTGCCCATTCTTCTCGGCGACTTCCCACGATCCTAAGGGCAATTATCAAATGTTCCGAGGACTAGGAAAAAAAAAGATGAGAGAAAGCAGAGAACAAGAGAATAGGACTTTTTCGAAGAAATTTCGAGATTTTTCGTGTAATCCTCAGATATTCCGAGGGCTAAAAAAAAGGATTAGAGAAAGCAAGTGACGAGTGGATAAGACTTTCTCCTGGTCTTAGAAATTCGTGAATAATTCGTTGAATCTTTTTCTTAAATTACGAGACTTTTCTCGTGGAGTTGCGGGTGTTTAACGGAGTGTTAAGTTCCCCGGGACTAACTGTCCGTGCCTAAAAGCGCTAATGCATTAAGAACCGGCCAGCGGGCAGATGAGACAGAGCTAATTAACCCCGGCCCGTCGTCGCGGTAATATTTTCAGATCCACTTGCACGTGTCCATCTCCTTAATCGTGCCGGCGGGATTTCAAAAGACGACTCTATTTTCGGCTTTCCCGATGATTAAGGCCCATCCAGCTGGAATTGTCTCGGAAATCATTACCGCTCGTCTTGTAAATTCGATTTACACCGCCCTACGCTGATGAAGCCATTTACCACGTAATCAGAGGTGTTACGTTGCATTAGTCTCCTACAGTTTTACGTGCTCCTAACAGAACGATAATGAGGAATATTCAGGGAGAAGAACTGACGAGTTAATCGACAAATTATAACGTACAATTCTACGAGCATTTCCTCTCCGTTCTACACCTTCGTTCCCCTTGTAATTCTTTCATTGTTTCTATATTCCTCGTTCTAATAACGAGGAATATTCAGAAGGAAAAACGGTCCAAGCAAAGGAGAAATTTTCTTTTTGGTACGCAAATATCTAACCCTCTTGCAATTCCCCCTTTCATTCTACCCCTTTTCCCCGAAAATTCTGCCAACCACCCACGACATTGTCCTGTCAATAGCAGGATTTTTCACCCCACTTGCAACCCTTTCGGGGCACAAGGGAAATTGTGCGATGAATCACCTTCTCCTGAGAGCAGATGGCAATTATTATTCCTCCGAATTCACGTAAATCTCTCCAATTTCCATCCGAGGAAAGATGAAACAGAAAAATTCTCCAGAATTTCCTTTGTATCCTCAAAAAAGTTTAAAAAAGATCCACCACGAAACGATTTCAGCCTCGGCCATAATTCTCGCAATTATTATCGAGGGGTTTGGGGTGAGGGTTAAATTTCTCACGACTCCCACGTCGTTCGTGGAATTTTCCCGGGGATCTTTCTCGTCCCTTGTAATTCATTTCCCTGCGCTGTGCCGGCCGTTCCGCGTATGGCACTGCGTGCCGGCTGTGCAAACAAAAATTACGTCCGGAGCCGTGCAATTTGCCTGCGAGACGTTGTGCTTCGCCTTTGCATCTGTAACGGCGTTGCCCGGTCGTTACCTCGTTTGCCGCCGAGCACCGGGACTTTCCGGGAAGCAAGAGCTAGGCGAGCACCATTTTAGGATCGATCTGGGCCTCGGAGAAAAATTCTCAAAGACCCCCGGCACAACTTTATTGCCGGCCAACAATTTTTCCAATCGCCCAAGGAATTATTTTCCGTTCTAGCCAGCGTCTACGGGCCCCGGAAAATTGTCAGTGCCCTTAACACAATTTTATTGCCTCGCAGTAAGTCTTAGGAGCGTGGAAAAAAATGATTTTCATTCCGACCAGCCTTTGAGGATCGATCTAAAGTCCCTAAAAAAATGATCATTCCCTTAGACACAAGTTTCGGAAGGTCTTGGCAAATTCCTTTCAAGTCCCAGTCGTTGACTTCCTTCTGTCCGACAATTTTTTGCCTCGACCATCTTAGTTTCGTCGGATTCTCTTGGTGAGGCAGAAACCTCGGTCCTTTGTGTCGGTTCCGACCTGCTTTGCTTTCCTTCGGTCGATCACCTTCCCCGAACTGCAACTCACGTACGCATACATTAACCACCCTTTCCCTTCCCCGTCCCGTCTCTACAATCTATCCCCTGGAAGCGAGAGAAAAAAGACGGGTGGGGGGAGCATCCGAAAAGACGTGCAAGAATTCCGAATTTTACGGGGGCTGAAAAAAACAGTGAAGAGGGGTAAGAGGGAGGGGGGAACGTCGGTGGAATACCGGTGGCGCGTTAATTCCGATTGACCGGCGTGTCGACTCATCGGCGCTCGAATTATCCCGCGAGAAAAGCAATTCGTCGAATTAACGAGGGGAATCGCGCCGTGGCCCAAGTCGACCGCCTAATCCCGGAACCGTACGTGACTCGTTGCTTCCGATTACAAACCGTATCGGTTAATCCCACGTACAATGACAACCACGTACCGCGAGAGACTCGAAAGCTCGGACAATAAGTCGTAGGAAAGAAATGGAAGAACGTTCAGTGATAAAAATGAGCAAGAAATCGGTGTGGATCGATGGAATTTTTCGTTTGGACGATCCGGAGAATGGATGACGATTCTAAAGGTTTTACTTTACAATAACTTTTCATGCTGAAATGATGTTCATGAAATGATTGTCGTTAAGAAAGGAATAAGAAGCAGCAGGTACGAGGAAAGTGATTGTTCCTTCGAGGAATTCGAGAGTGGCTGAATGGTTTTAAAAATTGATTCCCTCGTCTGACCTTTCAACGTGTCTACGATCGGTGACCTTCGACCGATGACTTATTTATTGGTCCGGCGAGTTTCAACGACTTGCCGGCGATAAATCAAAAGCCCGGAGATCGATGTGCAGGAAGTGAATCCGCGGACTATATAATGTGATCAATGTACGCCATTACGTGAGATTAATCGCCGATCCCGCGGTTACAGTTGTTCCACATTCACGGTCATCGATAAAAGCTAATGACCCTGATCTCTGACACGCGTCGACCGCCAAAGGGCGGCCCTAACGATCGCCAAACGTTCAGGTATAATTCAGCAAAAGCAAAAGACAATCCTTTAAAGAAAACTTCAAAAATTCCCTCGCAAAGTTTAGACAATAAATCCTCATTACTGGGTTCGTAAAATGAATTTTCGGATAAGAATTTCGTTAATTAAGAGGACAGGTCCTGGTGATTATTTTACCGGTAGGTCCTTAAACTGTTCAATAATTATGTTATCCTTGTAATTATCCTGACGACGAATGATAGTACAGACGTGATTCTGGCCTGATTATGTCCTAACTTTCTGCGCTCTGAAATCCAATTACAAAATGGTCCGAGCGTTGCGCGTTGGCCGATGAGTTGGCTATTTCCGCGCTGTTTGTATCCGACGACACGTTAGGTGGACGGTGAGAGGGGGGAGGAGGAGAGTAGCTCCGGGCAAGTTCGTTTATTCAGCGCGGAAAGAGAGTCGGAAAGTACAAACGCCAGAGAGTCCATGATTAACAACCGGCCGATATCTCCCGGAGGGTTGCAGGCTGGCCAGCGAGGAAAAAGGAAAGAAATACAATAAGGAGTTACGGGGAAGACAATGAACAGTTAGGAACGATCGATCCGAGGAAAGGAAGTGGAGGAATTAAGAAGAATTCAAACGACAGCTAGGAACTGAAACGAGATATGAAGAGAAGCGAGCGACAAATAAATGATGAAACAATCACATAAATTCGTGATACACAATGGCAGGAATATAAACGAGCTCAGGAGGTGGCAGGGGGGGGAAGGGGGAGTGTTAATAAATCGGAGGGACATTGAATCGGCGGGCAAAAGAAAGCCCTGTCGATGGATTCACGATAGCGAAGGCCCTCGTCGCTGTCGTCCATTGTTTGTCGTTAATTACAGCGATACATCTAATCGGCGATCGATTGTGATTCGGCGGCTTCGACCGCCGAGGAGAATCGAACACGTTGGCCAGCTTTCTACGCTACGCCGACGTTTCGTCATCTTTATTTCGCCTACCCAGTCACGTCCCGTTGGGCCTTAAGTCATACTCCCCCACCTCCCTTCCCCACGAAATCATTCCGTGTCGCAAAACAAGCCATTTTCAACCCAGTTTAAATAAATACTCCAAGTCGAAATCAATAAAGAAACGAAATCAGTGATTAAGAATGAAATTAAGTGACGTTTAAATGGATACAAAAATTCTATTGTAGTGTATTTTATTAAATTCTCAATTCCTGTTGATTTTTAATAGGTAAAATCTGAATTAACCATGGTAGAGAATTGAAAATGGACTCTCCCTTTTGTGCCGTAGTCGAATGCCAGGCTCGGTTTTATCTGCTAATCGCCGTCGTATTCTAATAATTTCCGCGAATCGTCGTTCGCCACTTGCCGGGAATTCAAATGTACCTGCTCGCTGGCAACGGGGTCGCGCGACAGGGGATAAATATTAAAACGTTCCCCGGGTGAAGAGAGGAAAGGGGAAGGGGCAGAGGTGTGGGGCGGATGACTGAATGTCAATTAGCGAGGCGTGACAGGTGTTAAGTAATCCTCGCGTTTGACCACGTGCGTCGCGGGGGGGAGAAGAAGGGGACTGACATTAACGCGGGGTAATTAACTGCAAACACCGCGTGGGGGATTAAATCTTCAACGCAACTCATGCAGCTGCAAACATCAAAACACACAACGAACAAAAATTGAAAATCAATTCCAACGTTACAAAAATTCCACAGTAGCTTGAATCGTTCGAAAAATACTACAAAAATTGTACAAAAATGGTATTAATTCGTAAATTGAACAACGGGTAATCTAGAGTATTTCTAGAATTGTATTTGTTCTCTGAGAGTAAGGCAATTGTTATCACTTTTTTGGGAAATTTGCGATAAAAGTGGGAAGCGTAACCCCCGGGGGAAACGTGTGACTTGGGCCCCTGGGCGCTAATAGAGGCCCCCGGAGGTGGGTCCCCGGCTGTCATAACTGGTCGGCTCGTACGACCCATGCGCCGCGTGTTAATGGCCTCATTAGACATTACGGAACGGTGAAAAGATTTCTTCGAGCCTCGGCGAAGCGGGATTTACTGACCTCGCGGAACACTCAATAAAAGGACCTTATTCCCCTATCCCTTCTCTCGGCCTCTCTCTTTCTCAAAAAAAGGAACTCGACTAAACAAAAGCGGTTATTAATAAACTTTTGAGAAAAGTCGCTGAACGTTCCACTTGGACCGATTGTCTTTTCTCAGCGAGTTATTGGAACCGTAATTGTCCCGCGGTATTTTCTTCATCGCCAAGGCAATTCCCTTGACAAGCTGGGAAACGGGGAGGAGCGAGGATCAATGTGGAAAATCGTCGGCCGATATGCGAGCCGTAAATCCGCGATTCCGAGTTCCCCGGCAAACGCCATTAGCCGACTTCTATCTCCGCCATTACGTAAGCATGCGCGTGTATCACACGGCTCGCGGGGAAATCACTTAACCGGCTCGATCGAAGTCTCTATTAAGCCGCGGCACCGGAATTATCGCGCAATCACGCGGAGGATGCAAATCGACGAGGGGAAATGACGGATCGGATGAAACCGCGTTGCCAATTCCCGGGGAATAGATAAACCATTTTCAAATACGTCAAGGAACTTCAAAGAAATTCTCAGGAATTCGTTCTCCAGTTTCTGTGAGACATAATGAACAGAATTGTAGAGAATTACAAGATATTTTTATTCTAATTCCTGCACCGACTTCTAACACCTTTGTACTTACCTGTTATTTAAATTCACTATGATACGGCATACCTACTAATTATTGAATTACCATCTGACAACGCTGTAATCGATTAGTGGTTTGCAAATTACCCTCAGCTTCCGGTTATCAGTCGGCTAATGCCGTTGGAATTTTCAATTACGAATGCAAGCGAGAGGAAGATAATGAGATCGATGAAATATTCTCTTCGGCGAGTTCAAACGTTGACTACCTGTTTGTCTTACTTTCCTTCCGTTGAATAATAAACTCGCCGCGTAGTGGTTACATAAATGCAGCGAGCAATCTGAGTCACGCGTTTACCAACGAAAGCGACTAGCCAGCGTGAAAAGTAATAATAACCAGAATCCCTTAACATTTCCCTCGATTGTTCAAAGAAGCGAGTATTCAAAGAACCTGCGCAACGGCGATTTTGCTCCGAGTCTTTTTTTTCCCCCTTTCGTTCCTTCCGTTCCGTCCATTGTAATCTTACGGGACGGGAAGAAGGGGGATTGCGTAATTCCGGATCGGGTGAAAGCACCGCGGGTAAAACTATTTAAAACGATACGTGGGAGAAAGTGTCTGGACTGACGACGACGTTGTACCGTTTCTGTTGCAGACTCGTGCGAGCCGCTTGCGGATCGACCTTACGGTGAGTCATTCACTACGATCCCCCCCCTCTGCCCGTGGTTTCCCAGGGAACAGAGTCGCGGGGGCCCGCGAGATGATGCCCCTGACGGCAAAAAAAAAGGAAGAAACCGACGCAGGAGGAAGGAGGGGGAGGAGGGGGAAGGCATCGTTTCGAGCCTCTCCTTTCATTCGCCGCTAATTTCGCGGGGCCTTGCGAAACGCCGTGTAATGTTTCCTGCCGACATTTTTTTACCCTCCTCCGCCCCCCTTTGCCCCGCGATCTTTACGGGATAAGTAAATTGTATCGATATTGCGAAAGGACAGGGAATTTACGAGCCAATCTTTCGTACCGTTTCGATGTCTTTCGTTTGCTCGCGCGCATTTTTTCCCTTCGCGTTCGTCGGTTCCTGCAAAAAGTCGCGTCACATCCGGTCCGCTGGCGGGCAGTCGTAAAATTCCGCGTCATGCGATTCGGCGACGCTGTTTTGTCCCCCCCCCCTTCTCCCCCCCGTCTGAAGCCCTCTCGGTAGATTATGATTACCCCTTTCTGGCGAGCACCGTGGCTAATATCGCGCAATAAGCACGGATCCTCCGGGTCTTCTGGTGCCTCGACTTCCGCCGACGAAACTCCGAGGGGGGAGGACGCGTAGGGCAACGGGGGGATAGGGAGGGGGGAGGGGTAGGAAGAGGAGAAAGGAAGCCGAAGGCGAGGAAGTCCATCAAACGAACCGCTGGACCGACCTCGAGGCATTCCTCGAGTAGCTTCATCATCCGCCCTCTATTCCCCCCTCCCTCACTCCCTCCCTCCCCTCTCTTGGTCTTCCCAAATGAAACGACACGGGCAGCTATCTACTAATCGAATCCTGCCTTTAAAACCGTCCTGGGCCGTGACTTTCACCGTGTCTCGCCTAAACAAACAGGAGGACTCTGTGCTCCGAGGGACAGCAGCCGTGGTTGGTGAAAATTTGTCGAATCAACAGGTTCCCCGGGAGCGGAGTGTGAAACGTTTTCGATCGAACCCCTCGAGGGGCATGAATCCTTGCCGCGAGTCTCGTTGTAAGGGGCCGGCAATCTCGTCCGCGGGGGGTTCCCCCCTCCCACTGCTCCTCCGTGTCTTCTTTCGGGGGTGTGTATACCGGGGAACCTTGCCTCGGGGGCGTGAGAGGGGGGGGGAAGAGGGTGTCGACTGACAGGCGATTAGGGCAAGACGGGAGCCCCCAACGGAAAACTTAAAATAACATCGCTCCATCATTCCCGCCTATCCTTAGCGTCGACCTACTCACGCATTCTCTCTGTCCTTTATCCTCCTTCTTCCTCCTCCACCCCCCTCCTCTTCAGCGTGCCGAGAGCGCACCCTTCGTCCCCGTTGCCTTGTCGCCCGATGTTCCGGCTGGTGGAGGTCGTCCAAGGACCTGTCGACATCCCTTTCAACAGCTGTTCCTTGTACCAAGAGATTTCGTAGCCGCGTTAACCATCATTCCAAACTCCCCAAAAGGTGAGAAACAAAGCAAAGAAATGAACGTAATCAACAGTGCCTTATAATCAGACCCATTGGAATACAATAAAGAAATTCAGGTGTTTCTCATTGATCGAAGGATTTAAATTAGCGTGTTAGGTTTGTGAATTTTAGTTGGCGAAGGTTGAGCACCTCTTCGATGCTCATTACAGCGTGTCCCGCCCCCGGCGGCGGGTAATCAGAGTGTGCGGGGGAGTGAGGAGTGGGGGAGGGGGATGGAGGGGCGGTGGGTGACCTCGCCGGAGGGCTTTACTCTCTCCCTGTCCCCCCCTGCCCCTCTGACGGGGTCCTTCGGCCGGCACCCTAGGTCGGCCCATCCTGACACGTGTCCTTTTCTTTCCCTTCTCTCCCTTCTCTTTCTCTCTCTCTGTCTTACACTCGACGACTACCTGCCGGCTTACCGAATCCCGCGACCTTGCTGGCACTTTGCATTCGCCCGTCGTCGTCGTCATCATCATTATCATCATCATCATCATCATTGCCACCTTGAAAATTGGGCACGGCGCTGAGCACGTGCATCTGCATCTCCCTGCAGCGAAAGCAACGATTCCCCAATCTTTCTCTCTCTCTTTCTGTCCTTCTTCTTTCCTTCTTCTTTTCTTTCTTCCCTTCGACGACCTTGGCCGTTGCCCTGTTTGCCGAATTCCTCCGCTTTCGTATTCGTCGCTGCAATGAGGACCCAACGGAAATTCCAAAGGCCCAAAGTCTTCCTTGCCTACCGTCCTTAGGATTACAAACAGCTACGGGAAATGGAATTAGCACGATGTCCTAATCGTGTCTTAAGATACTTCCTGTAGTTTGCTACAGTCTTAAAGCAAAGTTATTAACTTGCATAGTTGTTCAGAAATTCATACAATGGCTCAACTAAAACTATAATTCCCTTTTTAGTGTCCTATTCCTTTCTCCGTTGTTTCCTAAATTTTTACATTGAACAAAGAGTCAAGTTATTGACTCGACGAGGTTCAAGTGCAGTGGACCAATTTCCCCTCGGTTTCGAAGAAACCGTTTCACAGTCATTGGCCACCTGGGATACAGATTACGTAACTCCGGTGCATTTATGGCATGCGTTTGGAATGCAATCGGGTCGATCGAAAGACCGTTCAACAAACTATTCTACGCTGCAACTAAGATTTCCAAGATTACATAATTAACGAAATTTAAAAAGCCCGCTGTCTTCAAAAGCTTTGACGGAGGACACAGATGTTATCCCGGACACCTAATGCAAAAATCCTGTTTCCCTGACTACCGAATCCTTGAAGAATTCTTCGTGAAGAGACAAGCACCGTGAAGAATGGCTCCTTTAAATTATGGGCCAACTTTTCTGGCCATGTTCCTCGAGTTTTCATTCAAAGTACGCTAAATTCTTGATAGTCCGATATCTTCCTGGTACCTGGTATCGATGAATGGGCCCCACGTGTCCCGTTGGATCAGATAAGCCTGTCCCGACACTTTAAGGTCCTTCGCGAAGCATGAATATTCGGCTGGTGAGGGGACACAAGGGGCAAAGTGGAGGAAGCCAGGAATCCTGGTAGATCTGTTAACACGGAAAGAAGGGACGACTTCATCCGTCTTATCCGCGCCATCTACGGGGCCCTCGGGCCCATTCACCTCGCTGACCCAATACCAGAAATGCGTTCGTCCAGACGTTCGCGCTACCTGGTACCTCGGGAGACCAGTGCCAGGACCCCTGCCGCCTACCTACGAGAATGGCAGGGTAATGGCGCCATTCAGGGGAAGCCTCATGCCCATTAAAGGCCCTCCGCACTGCCCCCCCTGCCCCCCTTGTCCTCTGCCTACGGAAAAAAAGGACAGAAGGGAGCGCGGGGGAAAAAATGATGACCCTTGGCCGGTGCACTTCCTTCGCCGTAATAACTGCCGTGTCCTACGCAAATTTCCCTAAAAACCGGCCCAGGTAGAAACAGGAAACGCATCCGGTCCGACGAGGACCCGGACCCAGACGAAAAAAGGGGAAGGTTGAGCAAATCTCTGAAAATTATTACGTCCAAGAAGACTACGCTCGTAAACGGGACCAGTGAAATTTGCTCTTAAAGGACTCTAAAGGAACCTTTTCGGGATCGTCCTGAGAAGGTCGTTGCGTGCTTCGTTTTTGGATTCCTCAAATCTGTGGAAATACGTTGGTGGATCTGAGGTTTCATGAATGAACTATGTGGGATGAAAGGGGAGGGAGAAGGAGAGGGATAAAACTGGGTCCGGCGGGGCCCTATTATTTAGCATAGCCACTTTTTCGTGGCTTCCCCAGCGGAGTCGGCCTTGTCTTTGTATCGAGACGATGACTTGGCGGAATAGACGCGGGAAAAAGAGGGAGGACAGGGTGGATCTGGGTTTATACCCTTGGCGAAGCGTCGTTCCCCGCTAATGGTACGACGCCGGGACGCTTTATCATTGTAATTTCAATCCTATTAGCGGATCAGTCTGATCAGAAGACCCTGGTAAATTCTTTGCCATCTGAAAATGTTGAGGACATTTACGATCATCTCCAATCGAGTATAAATTTCAAGTACTACTGCAACGAAATCAACATATTTCCTGTTCGAATTTCGAACGGCTCCCCGAGACATTTACCTTAAATTTCCTCAATCTTGTGTACTGTTAACATTTTCAAGAACTCAGGAATATTCTTGCTCGAGGACCTACTCCTGCGGGTGGCGGTACCGCGAGGCTAATCGTCGGCTAATAAAAGCCCTACCGCGTATTTCTAAGTGTGTATATATCTGTGTACGTGTGTGTGTGTGTCGCCACGAGCCCAGAAGCAATCAAACGAACAATGACACCGACTCGCGGCGAGACTTCACGCTTCCCGTCGCTCAACGTTGGATATTGTGCGTAGGATTGGCTCCTGGCTTCCACCAGGTGCGTCCTCGGCTTCCACGAAGACCCGGGGGAAATGCCTGACAAAGTTCGGCAGGTGTTTCCAGGGCAGAGAAAAAAAAGAGGAAAAAGGAAATACAAGAAGCCTGTCGAGCAAGCAAATCGAGAAACAAAGGGTTAAAAAAGATTAGATATTAAACCACGTGAATAAGGGAAAAAGGGAAAGAATTCCATTAAGATCTCCTTCTTTCGTTGTCACGTCTTTGTAGTTGTTGAACTTTGTTCTTAGGCAAATTTTCGATGACTGCCCAGGAGTCTACTGTTCGTGGAGGAGGGCAATTACGCGGCCCGTGGATACGGTGTAAATTAGTGGCGCGAAGGCGGGTGGCCAAGGAAATACGACTACGTCGTCGAGAGACGGTGAGGGGGGAGTCTGAGGGGGGTGGGAAGACAAGGTGGAGGATTCCATGTAGGAAGGTCGTTACCAGCTCTCAATGCACACAAACGTCCTGGCCGGTCGTTGGTGCACGCCGGGTTCCAGGGTTTCTCCAGTGTTTTGCGCCGTTATTGTGCAGTGGATGACGGTATTTACGACTTGCTGGAAGCGCCATCAAAAAGGAGAGACCACTCGGGCTCGGTGGCAGTCGGTGTTGCTCGAAGGGAAGGGCAAAAGGGGAGGGAAGAAGGGGAAAGGGAACCTTCCCTCTCTCGCTACTCTTCCCTTCTTCGTCTTTCTCGTCGACCTGACCATCCCCCCCCCTTTGCTCGTTTTCGAGCCACGCGCTTTTTGCACGGCCGTCACACCCGACGCTTATTAAATCCCCCCGCAAAAAGCCGGCAAAACCGAGGAGCCGAGAATGGCCCTTAACTGATTACTCCGCGGGGCCCAGTGGACTCTCTCGCGCGACCCTTTCTTGCCGGCCGAGGGGCGGATTTCCGCGAAACAAGGTCTCCCGCGCGGACACTTTGACGAAATTTACTTAATTGACCCAGCCAGAAAAAAAGGGGGGCCCAAAGGAATTTCCAATGACGAAAGTAACTCGAGGTTCACGTGAAACCTGCTGAATTCTGTCGATCGAAACAATGCTGCATTTTCTTTGGACTCCGAGTGAGAAGTTGTGGAGGGGAGTAGGAGGAAGGGAGGGGGGTTTCGACGTTTTACGGGGATCTCATCGTGTACTGCGGTTTTCGGGGAGATCCTTTCTGGAACCGCAGCCGGTCGATTACCGAGCTCGACCATCCGGCAAACGACTATTAATGATAATTCGTGTAGGATCTGCATGCTCCGACCTCGGCAAAGGCGCCGACCATCCCCCTCCCCTGCGTCCCCCGCCCTCTGCCTCGGTTCGATCCTTTAATGCAACAACGACGAGCGGTTCATCCTTCCCCCCTGCCGGCCCTGAAAAGTGTTTCACTGCCAGGAACTTCACATTCGTTCCCCTAATGATATCGAATTATATCGTATTTTACGAAACTTTATTGCTCGTAATTCGACGTTGCACAGAGAGAAAATCTGTGACACGATTTCCTCTTTTCTATCGCTTAATAAATCCTCGGATATCTTGTAATTAGATCGGCAATGCTGGGTATTCATTTCCATGCTAATGGGAAGGGGCCAATTAATACCTATTCGCTGGGCATTTTCATAAATTATTTAAATCGCGCTCGGTATCAATGGAGTAACTTCCTTTAATTGCCGGCGAGCTAATATTCCTCCCTCTCTTTGCCTCGGTAATGGACGTGCGTTTCCCCAAGACCGGAAGAGGCGGCTAACAGATGTACAGGCTAATTAACTAATCATACGTTCTGCCAACCGCCCCGGAACATCGGGAATCAGCGACAAGAAAAAGAAATCATTCCACCCTCCCGTCCCCCTCCCTGCCACTTTACACTCGACTAAAACAATTATATCTCAACCACATAAATCCCAGCCGCGCATTATTCGTTAATTACGCTTTGAATCAATGCGAGGAATCTCAGCAAGACTAATTAATAATTATTCATTCGTCTCGGGCTATTAAAATCGATGAAAAATCCACCGGAGTCCCTGATAAATAATGCATAGTATCCACGGCATGCGTCTCATTATGAAACCCTTCCTGCTGAAAATCGTCGAGGGATTCGCACGTAGTGGCAAGACGAATAAACGCGAGGATCCTTGGAGGAGGAGAAGGATGAGCGGTCGAAAGGATTCGACTGGTTTCCCGCGGTCTGCGTAATAAATACGGTGCAACGAGGTGGGTGGATTGCGTAATGTGCCTCGAAATAATGGCCGGTGCATGCATCGCATGCGCGCGTGCAACGGGGCAAAGGGGGGGGAAAAAAGGAACGGTCGGAGGGGGGGAAGAAAGAAGTGAGGCCCCGGAGTGGTTGGCTCGCTCGCGCCGAACAACAGATACACAAATCAGGCCGCAAAGCCGATCAATTAAACGGCAGGCCGCCGATCTGCCGCGCATTATAACCGGTAATTATCCGTAATTAAATATTGGCCCGCTCGGGCCCCGGCGGACCCAAACCTTTCGGGGGGTGTGTTTCGACAGTCTTCTTTTTCCATCTCTCTCCGTCCCTTTTTCTCTCATTTTTTAGCCAAACAAGAAATTTCTTAAACTTTATTTACAGTATTCCTTGTAACAACGTACGTAAACCGAGACGTATTTGTGAAAGACTGTACGACGATTATTATTGTAATAAGGAGTCTATGGTAATGATCGTGGAATTATAATAATGGGCCAAGAAATGCCCAATTTCTGTCGAGCCATTAGCGCGTAATTCTACGGTAGATTCGTCGTGGTTTCTCGGAAAACCCGTGCGTACCCGATCGACGATCTTTCGATCGAGAAACGCGGTTCCCTTCATCTGCCACGATTCCCGGGAATTCGTTAGAAAGGGAACCGTAATGACAAGGTCCAATGACACGAACGAGGTTTCACGAAAACCGGAAGAGGGTGGGTACCGTCGTCAGTTTCTCCAAGAAACGAAAAAAAAGGACCTCAAATTACAATCCTAAAGTTTCACAATATTTCCATGTAATAAAAAAAGAATAAATAGTTCCTACATTTAATTCCCTAATTTGCATAGAACATTCTTTATTTCACTCTGAACATTTTCTGTGGATATTTTTTGCATTTACTTGTCTATCTTTCTTTCAACATTTTCTTGCGATATTTCCCCTCTCTCTCTGCTCTCCGTCTTCTCTGTCCTTTCTCTGGTTGAGCGTTCCTGCGAGATACGCGGGCCTCTCCGTTTAGCCATCGCATGACGTTCGTCTATTTATCAACTGCGTTGGATCGTTGGGCTTTCGCCGGCGCGATGCCGCCCCCTACGGCGGTTTAATCTAATTTGTATCGGCCTTTGTTAATCGCGGCCGGTGCCGTTAATTCGCCGGGCCCGCAAAGAATCGGGGCCCGGCCAAATAAACTACCGTTCAAAATAAATCCCCCGAGCGGCTCACTTCCTCTGCTCATTACCCCCCCCCTTAACGATTAAATTCGAGCGAAAACAATCTTAATCAGCCCGCACGTTCCTTCGAATTAATCGAGAAGTGAACAAAAAGAATGCTGCAAAAGGGACTTCCGTTCTGTTGTAAATTTTGAGACACATGTTGGACGGTTTCGTTAGAATCCCTGCGTGGGCGAGTTGGGTGGGAATATTTCGAGGCACATATTAAAGAGGATTATGAATTGCCGTGGCGAGCTGGCCAGGGATTCGATACTGCAAACAGTGCTCGTAACAAATTGATAAGCGCTCGTGGCCGGCGAAGATCAGAGACCAACTCGGCAAAGGTCAGGGCCGGGCAAAAACCGACTCGATTGCCCTCTACTCCTTCCCCTTCTGCCCCCTCCTCCGTATCCTTCAATTATCCTACGAAAAGTACCTCAAAAAATCCTGCCAACAATTTCCTCTGGACACCTAATCTAAACTTTGCGAATATATTTAATTTTCTTCCTTTTTTTAAACAACTATTGCATTTCCTCGTGCTTTCCCCGTTGTTTCCTGTGTATCGTCCTTGGCGGGAGGGGTCGTTATTAGCATAGGGGGACCCCCCAGGGAGCGTGAGAGGGGGGAGGGGAAGCTCGGTGCCGTTTCACGGTACACATTATATAGGTGGAGGCTGATATATAAACCGGGCCGCATTGATTTATGGGCCCAACGATTCCTTTAATTATAATACGATATTTATTCAGATGAGGCCCGAGCTCGGAGTCACGCTGCTATATGGTAATACAATCCCCCCCCCCCTACTTTACCCCCCTTCGCTATGTAATATTCGTACACATCGACGTAGCACTGGCAATTTTTCCGGGTTCCATACACGCCCGGATATATGCTAAGTTCGATACTATCGACTCTATTAATCGAACCAGTCTCCTGCATACATTCAGCAAGACTGCAACTGCAGTTATGAACGTACATCGAAACTGCAGTTCCCGCGAGCCAAGCTAAACGTCAGCAGAAATATAAACTCCACAGGAGAAGCATAATGTTTCACGCACGCCTTTCTATAAGCAAATTAATCGCCAATGTCTACGATTTAGCAGGAAAGTCTAATACAAATTTCACCTTGGCAGGTAAACACTTCAATCGCTGTAGGTCATTCTTTAAAATCGTCTTAGGTTTTCACTTACCCTTAATCGTAGCTGCGAACGTTCCAAGTGTTCCTCCAAACCTTGTTTTCTGCGTAGATTTCCTTGCAGCTTCGAGTCTCGAAATCGTTGCAGTTGAATCATTGCAGCTTCGGGCCTCGAAATCGTCGACGTGTGACGCGTAGATTAGTTTGAGCGGACCGTTGGGCCAAGACTACCTGTCCTTCTCTGTTTTGGTCCCCGACAATGTTTGGTCCTTGAGGACCCACGTGCGCACATGCGCAGGCAAAACAACTCGGCGGCATAAATGAAACGCTCCTCAGCCGCATTCTCATCGTCGTTGAGGGGCCAGTAGGTATTCGCGGGGACGGGGGGCAGGGGGCAGAGACGTTTTAATCGGTGGTCGGTCTAAACATTCACGACCCGTCGCGGGGCTCAGTCAAACCTGTCATTTCTCCATGGCAAAAAGGAGGACAAAA
Organism: Hedychridium roseum; assembly: GCA_963989215.1. Classification (NCBI taxonomy): domain Eukaryota; kingdom Metazoa; phylum Arthropoda; class Insecta; order Hymenoptera; family Chrysididae; genus Hedychridium; species Hedychridium roseum. The sequence goes on from OZ022321.1 coordinate 707,646, forward strand.
TTACAACGTCCTCGGAAAATGAATTTTTTAGGACTTGACGAACAAGTCAAGAGTACTAATCAAACTCATCCTTAATTAGCACAATTCATTTTGACATCGGTGCATTGAAGTTACGACTTTATCCGTCAATTTAGACGCGCAGAGGATGACTTTAATCGTCGATCTTCAGTGGATGGGAGACGAAGGGGGGGATTGGAGCGATGCATCAAGGGTCCCCGGCGAATTGCAGTGGGCCTCACGTGCGCATAATTAGGGTCGAACCGATAATGGCCGGTAACGCTTGTCAGCCGGTTAACCGTTACCGCGGGCTCCGTTTGGACTGATGATCCCCCCGGGTGGAAGATTGTCCGTCCTTCTCTTGGCCTGTTCTTCAATTCTCTATCTCCGCGGGTCCATTCATGTGCGTGGCATTATCATCGCGCTCATTGTTGCCACTTCACGACTTCATCTCTCGCGGGCCGAGCTGTCAGCGTCGACTGATTACCGGCAAGACACCTCCCGGAAGGGGATTATCATCCTTGCCGGGGCTTTGTCTCCCCCCTCCCCCTTCAGCCCTTGAGCTGGCAATCGCCAACCGATCCGACCAATCGCAAGGCGGCTGCAATTTCTGCCTCAACCGGTCAACAATGCAACTCCGTGCGCGACGATCAGGAGGCTTGTTAACTCTTTTTCCTCGTCGATGAAAGCCAGTTCCTCGGTAGACATTTTCCCTCTTATCGGAAGCCCGCAATTAATAGCACTTGGGGTAATTTGGTGAAATTAGAAACCGCTGGAAACGATGTTTACCCTTTTTTGTCGGTACACCTGCGAGAAATCGTCGGCACGCACGCCATTACAGAGGTTAGTGCGGGCTAATTCTATGCTAATTTCGTCTTGTTGCATGCGTTTCGGTTCGCTCGTCATCCCCCCCTTCCGTTTCTACGTCACTCTGTATATTGCTGCTTAACACGCAGTGTCATTCCGCAACAATCCTTCCTACCTAATCCGAAGACTGCTAATCCAAGGAAAAACATTAATTTTCTTCCCAGAAAATTTCTCGTAATTTCCTTGTCTTTTCGCGAAAATGGAATTCAACAATCCTGTTAAAAAGCTTCAATTTCCTTCGCTGAGAATTCCTCGTAACTTCCTTGTTTTTCCGGGAAAATGAGTAGTTTGAAGTGCGTGTAATTGGAAGACGAGAATTGCTGGTATCTGGAGTGATAGCCGGGCGAAAGCAATATATTTGAAGCTGCGTGCAAGGAGTTACACGGTTGCTGGGCTGCCGGGTTCGTTCCCGGCGTGCACCGGGACGTCTCAATAATACGGGTACCGAGGCGCGAGTTGTGCAGCGCGCGGTGCCAAGGGCTCGTAATATATGGCCCTTAAATCATCGGGCCAACGCAGGATGGCCAGCTGCTCCGCCTAACCACCGCCACCATTAACCGACCAGCAAACATATCAATCAACGCACGCTCTTCCGCGATGCATGAATTCCACGGATAACCGGGTATGGTTACACTGGGCCCTTCAAAAGGGCACTCATATCACTCGGAAAAGATCCTCAGGACCAGAGAAATCACCGAGCAAGAATTCAGAACTCGAGGATTGAAACTGAACAATTACTGCTCTGTAAAAATTCTAAGCATATTCGAAAAAGTTGCTCTCTGTCGAAATTATCGACTTTTGGAAGAAAAATAGGACAGTGATTTTATCTGAAAGCTCGGAATTTTCTGTGAAGAAAATTCAATTGCGTTCTTTTCTTTTTCTTTCGCCTAAGATTTCTCGGTAGAGCTGACCGCGCAAAGAATCGTGTGTTTGTGTGTTTGTGCGTGTGGTTCTGCGTGGGTGGCCATACAAGCCGGCTGACGACGTCTTCATAGATCCGTCGTAATGATACTTTATCCCACTGCACTACGGGAAACATTACTTTCGACAAGGTACAACGGCTCCGCCGAGGAGAATTAATGCCCTGTCGTGGTATTAATTAGCGATACGGAGGATCGAATGTAATTGAAGTAAAACAAGACCGGCAGGATGAAAACCGATGGAGCTCAGTCGACGAGTAATTGAATCAACGCACGAACGGTCGGCTAATATATTTATCTCGCTGGAAAATTCGGGATAGGATAACACGGAGGAGAATTCGTAGGTCCTTGTCCTCGTAGGATCTGCCAGGACCAAAGGTCCCGTCATTTTCCATCTCAATTCCCATAGACCGGTCCTTCGAATAAACGGAAATTTGTCCCTTAAAATGCCCGATCGATATTGCCAGGGACGAATCTTAAGGAGAGTACCCTTTCCCTTATCTAACAAAACCCTAAGGAAACGAAGAAATTCATCAGCAAGGAATTCCAAACTGCGGGTCTTTGGACTTGCTTAGCAGTTTTAAATGGTTTTTAGGGCTTTTAGGAATACGGGAAACGAGGGGATGAAGAATTGGCTGTTGAGGGGCGGGGGGAAACGGGTGGACGGAGAGCATTCGGTTGGGCAGTCACATCGGCCAATTCAATTACACGCCATGGTCGAGGCACGACTGGAATCCGTCGGAAGAATCGTCCTGCAGTTCCCCGCGACACGTTCGCAAGGACTACTCCGAGGAATCGTTCCGAAGGAAAGGAAAATACGTTCCCCCGTGGCGAGGCGTTTCGTTCGTCGATTCATATTTAATAATCCTGGATTATTTCCAGAGGAAAAAATGGAACGGACGGAAGGGACCAAGGGAGATTGCCCATTTGCCGCGAAATCTTTTGGGGTAATATTTACCTTCGAATCGCCGAGGACAAGGCCGGAAGACAAGGGAAAGGAAAAAAAATCGTAGGGGGGAGGAACAACGAGAGAAATAAGAGACTTTGCCAAAAAGCCAGGGCCAGGGAGAGGCGGGAAGGGGGGATTCACCGGCGAGGAAGATAGAGACGCAAGAAATGTTGGAGAACGGGGAGAGGGGGGAGGGGTTGAGAACCCCTTTATTAGATTACCGAACGAGTGTCGCAGTATGGGCACTCTTTGAGGACCCTCAGGGCTTATTTCCCCGCCTCTCCTTTCCCCCACTCCGCTGGAATCTATTTATCTACGCACTTTTAAGACTCGCCCGTCGTGGCTGGAAATTGATTTCGCCTTCCTCCCGTTTCAATGTCCGGCCGAGAAAAGGCCAACTTCCGGTCAAGCATCGAGAGATTTGAGTAGCAAGTGATTCGAATCGACGTTATTCAGGAATGATGACGATGATTTTTTTTTGTATCATCGACAGCTGCGAGTCTCGTTGTTCCTCGCGAATTCACCCCATTGGAAATTTTTCAAAAGTCACGTGCCGTGCGTTGCCTACGTCATTTGCCGACGCTGCGAGAACTGATGGGCAATATATCTCCTTGGTAAAAGAGACACTGAAACCCCGGGCAAACAGTTTTAACCACCCTGCCGTTGGATTAAATCGTTCAAGTGCTTTTATAGAGCATGAAAAACCGCTTTCAAAGAGTTCATCAAACGTAAAATACGTCCGTCGAAGCTGTACTTTTCCCTCGACAATAAAATGGCTACCGTGAAATTTCTGCTTCCCCTTCCCTTTTTTATTTCTTCTTTTCTTTCTTTGCATGGGATGCATTTCTCAGTTTCCTTCGCCGGTTAATCCCCGTGTGCCGGACAACGCGCAACAGTTACGTCTTGGCGTCGTAGGATAAGACGTCCAGGAGGAAAGGTCCTTGATCCTGGCTTAGGGCCCCGACACGTGAATTAGGGGTGGTTTATTTTTCCCCCCTCCTCCTCCCCTCCCACGCCAAGGGAATGACGAGTGAATGACAGGACAATGAGGTCGATCTCGTGCACGCCGATGCTTTATGACGATTCAATATATCGCGGGGTGAGGAGAGGGGGAGAGGGGGGAGGGGGTGTTGCACTCTCAATGCAACGTGGCTCGAATTTCCCGTAACGTCAGGGGGAGGGGGATAATAGGAGGATATTTACATTGAGGAAGATCGTTTACGAATATCGAAGGACCGTCGTCGTGATTAGTTATTCCGGAAATTCGAGACCGACTTCCGCCGGCACGGTTCCATAACGAATTTAATATTCTAAACCCATAGCCCCTTGCCCCCCGTCTCCATTATCTCCTCGATAGGTTTCCTGTGAAAATTCGTTACTGCGCGAACTTTTCCGGAAATTCGACACTTACTCGGGGAACTTAATATTCCTCAACTCCTTTTTCCCTCATTCTCGATTTTTTCAATAGGCCCGGCAGGAAAATTTATTCCAGCGCGGGTTACACGATCCTCCAGGAAATTTCTTGGCCGTGGAACCCCTTTTTTTCCCGGGCGACGGCATTAATCGGCCGAGCGAGCGCTTTTAAGGCGACCGGGCATGGGTTGAGGAGGGTTCGCCGAAAAATCCCCGAGGAAAATGGCCCCAGAAAGGGGGATAAAACGAAGGAGAGAGAGAGAGAGAGAAGGAAAATCAGTTTCCAAGATCGGGCCAAACGCGGTGGCCATTATATGCGACGATACCTTCCCATGACCCAGAAACGACGAATTCTAAAGGAATCGTTGCGATTCGCGCGTAAAAAAAAGAAATACACGCACGGAGGTTTTTTTTTTTAAACCCTCCGTCGACCCTCACTTACTCCCCCCCCTCTCCTTTTTTTTTATATGCGCCGTCTGAATGGGCTCTTCTTTCCCTCAAAAACGAGAACCGACTGAATATGCAGGATATGCATCATCCTCGACCCCCGTTTTTACCCGTATGCGCTTTCAAACGCGTCTGTCGCGACAAAGAAAACGCACAACCGTTGCCGGCATAGGAATAAAGGGGGATGATGGAAATTTCCTTTAATCCACCGTAATTGTCCGCGGGACAAAAAGCTCGTCCGTCGATAAAGTCAAGGGGATAACAAAGTTTTTTTCTGTGTAAAACCAAAGGAATTATTCGTTGCTTTCTTGGTTAATTTTCTCTCTCTCTCTCTCCCTCTGTACCCCTTCGTGCAAGGGGGGGGAGGGAGGGGTTAGAAACGATCGTCACGATTATCCGAAATCTGGGAAATTTACCTGCAATTCCCGCTTCTGAAAATCTCATAGGGTGTCTCGGGTTTCGCCCCGAAATAACGCTTTTTCACACAGTTTTTACGCGTCTCTTCCCATCGGCCCGACGGGGGATTCTCGTTCGCAGGGGGGAAGGAAGCGAGTTTTTAAAAAGCCGAGGGAAAAAAAACGGCTATCCAACGAAAATTCTCATGACTTTCGGTGACACGGTTTATCTAGTCTGTTGAATCAATTTCTCAAGTTCAAAGTGGGTACAGACTCGTTTATACAGATTCAATGAAACACATTTGTAATGGCCGTTCAGCGATTTCATAGGAACAAAATCGATACACATAATTTTTCTTTTTTAATAGACTTATCGACGACGCTAAGGTCAACCTTTTTTTTATTATCCCTTTTACCTCCCCCTCGGTTGGCCATTGAATTGCCGGCTTTTCCTTTCCGCGAGTGCCTCTGACGAAACCTCCCTCCTCCCCTCCTGCGATTCCCCCGCGAATTCGATTAATCGATAGCCGCCGATTCCGGAAGAATGCCGCCGCAAAAACCGCCCCCGGCGAGACTCTCATCTGGAATCGAGTCCCGACAATGCCGGGCAGAAAGCCCCCGGGGCCCAGAATGGAAAGGGTGGGGGGTAGGAGGGGGGAAAGGACACGTCGCGGGTACTTTGAAAAATTGATTGATAGCATCGCGCTTCCCGATGAGAATTGCCAATTCGATTATCGCCAATGATAAACGAATCTCCCCAGAAATGTCGAGCCCCTCCAAAGGGGATAATTTTTAGTCTCTCGTTGTTCCTAATTAAAAAGGAAATACGTACAGGGCCTGAAAGAATTGATTCCTCTTTAAGTGATTGAAAAAATTCATGAGTTCCATTGAAATACGTGAAACTCGCTGTGAAAATCGTTGAATTGGGTTATCGATAACCCGCGGCCGGTTTGCTCGGCGAGTTGTTTGATTTATTCGGCGTTGGCCGGTGATAATCTTATTGACTCTTGAGAGAGTAAAATCGAGGTGTGCCTTTGGCTTATCGCCGAGACACGCACGTCTTATCGCTCGTCGTAAAAGGTGACACACGTCGAAAAAAGAGAAAAAACGGGAAGGGGGCAAATTCGTCATCCCCGATGAGTTCATTTAAATCCTTTTAATTCCTTAAAAATGTCACTTCATTGCCTACATTTTCGAAAGAATTTACGTTTCCTCTGTGATTTCCTCTGTTTTAATGGCTACACGCGAAGCACGGTTTGAAATTTCGATGCTCGGTAATTAAGCGGACATATAAACACGATGGTTGTCTCGTTTAATGCGATTAATTAAGACCGCCGGGTAATCCGCGGGTATTAATGACAGGATTAATGAGTCCCCTTTGGAAGATGGCGAAATCCGAGCGACGATCGTCCTAATTAGCGACACCGTCGTGAAAACTTAATTGCCGTGACGTAGCGTTATGTCAGAGAGAAACGGAATAACACCGACGGTTCGTAAATACGTGTCGTCAAGATCTTCAATAATCCAATGAAAAAAAATAATAATTCAGCTAGATTCACGTCATTTTTCACGTGATTCTCACTGTTTTTAATGTACTGTTAAATCGTCCAATTTTCTATCCACAGAACGATTCGATATCTGAACCAATGCTTCCTGTGTATTCATTTTCCCACCCCCCGCCGTTGTTTCTTCTCCTCCTTGGTTGACAGAATAATTCTACGGAGGGATAGAAACGTTTGTCGTCTTTTCCATGAATTTATTAATCGACCGGTCGTCGCTCGGTGGTTTCTTCCTGTCCTCGGATAATCTCTGTCGCGTTAAATCATCCCGCGACTGTTCCCCGGTGAACGCGGGTGGTTGCGGGGTACGTGTGTGCACGGGGGGAAGGGGGAGGATTGGTCTCTGGTTGTTCGTTTTTCCGCGGCGCGCGTTCGTGAGAAAAGTCCAAGCTCCTTTGGGTCCGTAGTAAGAGGACGATCGCTCGGCAAATGGCAACTCCGGAGCGACCGGTCGCCGGGCTTACCAGTTTTTCTGACGTTTCTGCCTGGGCCCCGTTCACACACACACACACGTACGCACAGACACACGTGTAGATAAGACCGTCGAACGGGCCCTCACAGGTGCACGATGCAAGGGACATGCGCGGCCCTGGTCTACCCAGAGCGGCAAAAATATAACCGCATGCATAAATGCAGGACCGTTGAGGTCCGTGGGGAAAAAATGGAGACGAAAAAAAGGTTCTACAGGGAATCAAAGATTCCGGGGGAGAGGGGGGGATAGGGTTTTGCTCCATTTCAGTGGCGTTGTGGCTCGTTAATGCTATTAATAGAGCCCTGTTCCTGCTAATACTATTAATAGCCCCTCCGGATAATTGCATTCGCGGTGCATCGTCGATTCTGCGCCTTGCAACGGCCATTTTTCCGCCTCGGCCGGGATCCATCGATCTTCGATCAAACGTCCCCGTCCCTCGGATCCCGGCGGCAAAGAGAGCCGCGCGCTGCAAATGCAACGCGCCGAGATGCACTCGGCGCCCTTTGATATCGCATAATCTGGCAGCAGGATGCAACGGCCGAGCGGGCAAACGCGGTAGCCGGGGAAACGAAGGGAGAGGGGAAACACGCACGAGGAGCGCAGTACGCAGAGAAGATGAATAAGGTACACGAGAATGGCAGAAAAACGGAGACAGAAGAAACGGAGAAAAAGGAACGAAGAAATGGAGGTAATGAAATGGAGATATAAAACAGAAGAAAAAAGGAAAGAAATATGACAGGGTAGAAGAAGAGGGGGGAAGTGAAGACGAAGAGAAGGGAGTAAACGAGAGAGACAGGAATGAATGGACGATTGAAACAAAGAAGGAGAGAAGCTCGAAAGAAATCGTAAAGAACTCGAGAGAAAAAGTCTGGAAAAAGTGCGAGGCAAAGGCGGAGGAAGAAGGACCGAGAGACGTTGGGAATAAATGGGAGAAAAAAGGATCGGACGAATGAGACGAAGAAGGGCAGAGGAGGAGATGCAAGGGAGAGAAGGGCAAAAAGGAGAGAGAGGATTCTCTCTGGCCGGCTGGGCGTTGAAGCGAGGTGGAGGGGTGAATTCGTCGGGCGATAAGCCGATTGGCTGCACTCACCGCCAATGCAACTGCGTTGCCGCCGATGCACTCGGCCTACTCGCACACACGCATGCATCTGCGACTGTCCCGCCAACGGCCGCGGTGCATCCTTGCATCCTGCATGCCTAATGCAACGCATGCCACTGGAAAAGAATCGACGGCGGAATTGAAGCGCGACAAAGTGCACTTAGACCCCCGGGACAGGGGAATCAGTTTTAAAGTACGTAGACAAATACTTGTGATTGTGCAAGAAATTGGAAGACCAAAGGACCGAAATGTGTAATCAGGGAAGGAATAAAACAGATTTTAAGAAAGTCTAAGCACTTCTCAAGAAAATTCCATGACCAAAGACAGGAATTGAGGTGTAAAAGTTGAAACATTGAAAGAGTAGAACAAAATATGAGGATCCTTTGACAAAAATCGTTCGTACGACAAACAGAAAAATATACTTTGATTCCTTTTTGAATTCGTTACGTCGACGACGCGGAAGGGGGTGACTTTGGCGGGGCGATGGTGAAGGGGGGGGGGAAAAAAATTGCGTAACGGCAGAGAGAACTCCGGGGTCCATTGTCCTCCCCCTTTTTTTTTTCCCTGTAAACTCCGACTCGTCCTCGTAAAAGTGCAGCCGTGCGCGGAAGGAGGGGGAATCTCCCGAAAAGTTTAAAATGTTTGACGAAGGTTCCCCCTTTCATATTCCCTTCACATTTACTCCTACACCGAGAACCATAATGCAACGCAATCAACGAAACTGCCTTTTCCACGGCTGAACTAAAAGCCGAATTTGCGCTATTAAATCGTAAAGTAATTGAAAAGGAAATTCCTTGTCCTTGGGGAAATGAACTGTATACCTGGGAAAATTCGTTACCGGTCTTCTTATTTTTTAAGACACTTTACACGGGGAAAGATCGTGGCACACATACACACGGGTACATGTATACACACGAGTGTATGTATACACACGAGTGTAGATAGAAAAAGGTGGAAAACAGGCGCGAGGAAAAGCCAGCGTTTAGCGGAGATCGACGCAGATGCTCGAAGAGAGAAACGACAGCCGGCGAGGGGGATGTTCCGGGGAGGAGGGGGAAGACGGGGGGGGGGGAAATGGTTGTACGAGGTCGTCGTGTGTCTGCCATTGTGATTTTAAAATCATCCAAGCCCCCTTCGCGCGACCCTCCACCCTCCCCTACTCCAATTTTCCAGCCCTTTTGGAGTTCGTAAAAGTTCTGCTCGAAAAGAGAGAATTCAAACTGTTGAGAATTCAAACGACTGAACGATTAAAGTTCGTTCGTTAGTTACCTCCGGGTCTCCGATGAAATTCAACGAGGAATTATGGTTTTCTGTTTCTCGGGAATATTCAGAAACCGATCGAAGGTCCTTAGCAATGGGAAACGATCGACGGAACGACAATGCCTGTGTTTTTGCCGACAATTCAGCAACGTCGCTGCGTTTCTTGCTCTTCCGATGCGCCGTTATGCTAATGCAACTCCGCGGCTATTATGCAAGAATGAGGGATCGATCGATCCTCGCGGTCGATCCGCTTTTTGCCGCTCTCTGCCTAGGATTCTCCGCGTGTTTTTCCCCATACTCCCCGAGGAGGAAGGAAAAATCAATTACGCAACAAGAAAACGTCGATATTTCAATCCAAAACCTTAGAAATAACTATTCAACACAAAAACATACGTATCTAAAAATAATAATTGCAAAGACATTTATATATCCAATAACTTATTGCTAAGACTTGAACTAAATTTAGCTAAAATTGGTGTAGTAGCCTATATTTAAATTCTTTTTTCTCCTTCGCCATAGTTTTCCTTGACGCGGGGGGGTTGGGGTGTATCGGCCCCTTTAAAGTCCGCGGTAAAATGGCCGACTGTTCGCATGCAGATTGGTCGAAGGTGTCGGCCGAGCGGAGTTATGCGTCGAGGGGTGGTTGCTTTCAACCCCCGCGAAGGGCGGTTCGCGCTTGCGCTCGTAACCCTTGCCCCCCTCTACTCCTTTCTCCCCTCTCGGGGCTTGTTTATTATTCAGCGCGTTTTATTGGCCAACAACGGACAGGTATCAGTTTGATCGAATACCGAAATAATCTTGAAAACGAGACAACACCTTCGGTGATTCACCTGGAAAATTCTTGGACAATTAATTTTCATCCGCTTTCCCCCGTCAGTGAGGATCCTATGACCGATCCATCATGAACACGCGTTACTCAATACAAGGTAATCTTCCTGTATTCGACACTTCGGAAGATAAGTTCTAAATTTAGAAGAGTGCTCTTATTTGAAGAACCATCGAGTTTCGATTGCTCGGCAATCGATATAATCGCGCTTTTCTTCAAATAAATTAGACAAAAAGTCTCGGGTAAAAAGTCGAATATTTTCCCTGGGAAAAATGTCATTTTTCATGTTTACATGGATCAGTAAATTTTCCTGGTTCGTAGTTAATGGACGCATGGAAAACCGTGCATTAGGGGCGTCGGGTGTTAAGGTAGAAAGCTCAGCGGGGCGAGGGGGGTTGCTTTATCGATCGCCAGGCCGACAAGGGCAACCGGCGAGAAACGGGGAAAACCCTACTGGCCGATGAATTCTTTGTCTTCGATCAATTTGCCTCGAAAACTGCGGGAAAACTGTCATTTCAGGGACAAGTGTCATCAATTTTCTGCAACTATCACACAATTACAAAGAAATCTCAGTGAAGAGTTTTCGAGAACAATTGAAATACCTGTTTTCCTATGAAGAATAATTACTTGCAGTTGCAATCGATATCGATAAAACTTTGAATGTCGTCAATATGCGTTCGATAAGTGATTGGAATACATCGAGAGCTTCGTGTATTTCTCTACAGGAGTTATACGAAGAACGTTAGAGTGGTGTTAGTACTATCTATCGGCGGAAATCGTGCGCGATAATCACATTCCTCGTGGCGATAAAACACCTTTAGGACTTTTCAATTCGTTCCACGTGATGGAGTAAATTTTCCACCGATTCTACAAAAATGGCCGTTGAAAAATCTCGAGCGGCTATTGCGCCTCGTAATGTAATCTCCCCTTGCATGTGTACCGTTAATGAAGTTCAATAGCGATAAGAAATACCCGTCAGTTGCATCGTGGAATCTTTTTTTCAGCCGATCCTCCGACAGGCGCATACCTTCACGAATTTTCCCAGATAAAATTCTACCAAGAGATAAAACGAAGAAAGCAGATTAAAGGTCGTTCACACCCGAAATTATGTCGAAACTCTCCTCGAGCTAAGGGCTTTTTTTTATCTCCTATCAACACCTGCCCAATGCAACGGATTTATCTGCAGAGTTCTCGAGATTATATCGACGAGTAAATGATACTATCTCAAAGGAAATTCCAATATCCATCGTAGAATCTTCACTGAATTAATAAGCTTATACGAAGAAACCTTAAATCTCTTAACAAATCTCTTAACTGTTCATTCCTTTAGTCTTTAATGGATTTGGGTTTAATGAAAATTTCCATGGGGGTCAAAAGGAGTGGACATTGAGTCCTATGGAAGGTATCGCTGACGGTTTAGCGAGGACTCGAAGAAGCGGAGGGCAGGTCCTGCGAGCGGTACTCTCCTGTCCTAAGCAGGATTCAATTTGGCCAGGGCCCAGTGCTCCGAGGTTCAAAGGAGAAATCGCCGTCCTCGAGGACCCGCCCGGTCAGCGGCCTTCGCTATTAATCTTATATCGAACGCTTTATCCGCGCCCGCGTACACCAAACCCCTCTCCCCTCTCTCTATCCCCCTTCTTCTCCGTTCAACTGAACCCCTGGACGAGCAGGAATTTCCAATTCCTACGTCGCTCACGGCGAAACACGTTCATCCGGAATTAGCTCTAACGAATTCTGCTCACCTTGGAGAATGATAAGGGTGAATTTTTTCCTAGTCTGCAGCCCGATAAAAGGGAATTAAGGAATCATCATCCTGTAGTCATTATTCTTTTAATAAACTCTTGGGTCATTCTTTTTGGCCAACTTGTTAAACTCGTCAAACTTTTTGCAAATTCTCGTGGGACGTATAGGTATGAATTTTTACGCTCTTTAAAGATTCATCAAATTCTGGGACTTAAGGATTTGGGCCTTTGTTCCGTTGACTCGCGAGAGGACGTTATTTTCTCGCGTTTCTTTCCCTTTGGATTATTCGCCGTTGGGGTTGGAACGTTTCGGTGGACGCAGACAACGGAGGGTCCTTTGGCGTGGGCGCGATTAATCGGGCGCGGAAATGGAAAGACGTGGAAACGACGAGCGACGTGGCGTTGGGCTCTGAGAGTCGCAGGACATTGGCCAGGACGAATAAGTAATGTAGAGGTCCATTATGCCGAAACGGTGAAGGGTCCCCCGCGGGTCTGACGGTTCGGCCAATCCCCTGGAGGGCCGTTAAAGTGAAATACTCCTGAATGCAAGGTGGCCGCTGGTCTTCAACCCTCCGCGACGAAAACCCCACCCTTTTTGCCAGAGGACTCTAGGTAAATCGTCGTTATCTCGACAGTGATAAACCAGAGAGGAAAGGACGGGGCAGATTTCAGCAGAAGGGAAATAATTCGACAAAGGAAAGGATCCATTCCATTTTTTCCTTCCCCGAGAAACTCTCAACGAACTAATGTCCAAATATTGAATCCTTTTTCGTTCATTTGGTACCTAGTGTCCGAGTTTTCTAGGTAGGAATAATAGTTGGTCCTTCGATAATCCTATATTTTCGATGACATCGTGTCTGAGTTTTCCAGGCAAATTTACTGACCGATGTTTCGTCGGCGGGGAGTATAATTCAATTTTCCAGGACGCGCGCGCAAGAATCGAGCCCTCCCCCTTCTGTGGAGGGGTGCTTTCGTTTGTCTGCGGGCCGACGGCGGAGAGGGGGGGTCCGGGGCATGCAAACACCACGAGATTAAAGGAACCCGCCGGTCCTGCACGAATCCTGCCTCCCAGATACGCCTCGGGCAATCCACCCTTCGTGGAAAAGGAATCGGGACTTTTAATATCCCGACAAACCGGATACTCTCGACTGAAATTCAAACTCAACTTACTCAATGCATAACCCTAACGACACGATAATTATTCTGAGAGAAAAGGACAAAATTAACAGGTAAAATCAGAGTGGAAGAATACGAATCTTCGAGTTTGATAAAATAAACTAAAAGTAATCGACTTTTCCTAAAGGAAAAAGGGATTCATATTAATGCTCTTGACCTGAGAATTACTTTGAAGAACATTTAAAATAAGGGTGAAAGGGAAACTTTGAATTTTCTTTGGACTTGGTGTTTTCTCTGGGAAAAAATTTGCCTGTGCGTGTTGTTATGGAAAGTCGGTTATCCGGTTCTCCCCGACGGCTCAGCTGGACAATGAACGGTCCAGGGTGGAGGGGTGGACGGGGTCAGCGGCCATTCTCTGATGATATTGATTAGCCGACGCCCTTAGTTAGCGCCAGCCACACTTTCTTCCCGCCCTCCGTCGGCCTTTTCCTCCGTCTTCTGCCGCCCCTTCCCCCCTGACTTTGATTATCACCCCCGCCCCCCCTCTCTGCCGGGTTTTCCGCCCCATCGCGGTTCCCTCTCCGTTTCTCCGTGATCGTTCGCGGCTCGTTCTGTCCTTCCCGGCGTCGTTAGAAACCCGGGGAAGAGGGGAAGAAGGGGGGGAAACGTGGACCGAAAGCGAGAAACGGGGAAAAGCAAAGCGAAACTCTGGCGGAGGCTAAATCATTCATCAAGCAAATAATACCCAGTGTGTGACTCACGACTCACGCATGCTGGGGACGGTCCATGGTATTCGCGTGTTTCCGAAATACACAGGATTATCTACACCGTGGGCCGAAAGTAGTCCTTCGAAGATCAAAAGTCCTGAAACAACGAGAAGAAATTATAGAAAATTCTACGGAATATAAATTTGTATCAAGAGCAGTTTGACGGCATTGAAAATATCATTCTTTATTCCTGTACGAGAAATAACTGAACATTGTTACTGGCCATTGGAAATGTGTTTTTTGATTCCTTTTTTCCTGCTCGGAAGATCGTATTGTTTATTAGGAAGCAGCGAAAATTGTTATTGGGCATTTGGTCGTAAAATTCTTGGCTCGTCGGGAGCCTTGGGCTTCGGGCAAATGCATTTTCCCGTCGTTAGGGATTTCGTAGGGACGAAAAGCGAAACGTTGGAGCCACCCCGTAGGTTAATGGCCGACGAATCCGGGCGGACGGAGATGGAGCGAGATCCCCGTCAGGCGGCCGTGTAATTAGACACTGCAGCCTGGAACAACATCCCGTGGACCCGGGCATTGTTCCGAGAAATTACGGGGAAAAGCGCGGGGGGAAAAGCCGGGAAAAGTACGAGGGAAATAGGGGAACGAAGCTCGCTAATTACACAGGCAGAAGGGAATGGGGGAGAAAAATCGTTCGCCACAGACGTCGTCGCGCAAAATGTATTCCTACGGAGAAATCTCCTTTGCAATTCGATCTCCCCGATATTAGGAAGACGCGATAACGGCTTCGTTCGAGGCCGATAACGCCGGCAAAAATCAGCACGTACGATTCGCGTACATTTATTCCCCTCGGCGATAAGTCGAAGAAAAATCATTAGGCTCTACGTGTATTCCTAGATCGATAAGACCTTGTTTGGTTTCATTGAATCGATTAGATAGACGCTGCAACTCTGATACGGCATTACGAATATTCGATTCGACGAGAAGAAAACTGCGACACGAGTCACAATTTTTACGCTAAAACTACCTTGGAAGGAAGGTATGAGAATGAAGAAATTATTATAAATACCGTAGGGCCTTTAAACATTTTTTGAACTACGGTCGCACGAGTACGTTTTTGAGGATTTCTCGAAATTTGTGTTGCAGGCAAAGTGTGGTTGGCTGAGAACGAAGTGTCCTGGCAGACGGATCAAACGTTCCGAAGGACCTCACCGTTGAACGCCAGTTCGACCACGTGCATCGCGACGACGGCGACGACAACGACGCCGGGGGGTGGCGGGGGTGGCTCGACGCACCCTCACCTGTCGCCGCCGATAGCCGCCCCCGTCAGCACCCCCCGCAGCCCCGGTGTCATCCACGCCAAGCTCGGAATTTCGCCCGGTGAGTCAAATTATCCTCCTTTTTTTTTACCGTTCCAAGGAAAAGGGGGAACAAAGAGTTTTGAAAGGACGGGGAGGGAAGTTAGGTCTAAGATTTTAGAACGGACTGAGAGGGACGGGCAAGTGGCTCTTTAAATAATGCAATAAGCCTGATGTCATTTGCCGGACAATGGGGGGAAAGGAAAACTCGGTCCAAGGGTCCTCGGGAAATCGTCTCTTCGCGCCTTCTTACAGGACTCCCCGCAGGACTTTACAGCCCGCCAATCAGGGTCCTTCAGATTTCTCAATCACCGAATACCAAAATAAATTCCTACCAAAACCTGCAAAAAGCGGAACATCAAACGAAATTCTTGAGACTGTACCTTAATCCTTTCTCGCGTACAATTAAATTCCTCGACCTGTCTGGCTGTATCGATTTTTGCGTAAAATTTGCCGAAGCTTGGAAAGCGATGCGATCGATCACGTTTGCTGGGAATGACGGGAAACGTCGTGTTTCCGGCGTGAAATTTCAGCAAGCACGTAGACGCACTTGGGCCGCGTCGTCGAGTGGTTTTATCGATCGTCGCCGGAAGAGCCTGCGGGACATCCTGGAAGGTGAAAGCTGATCTCCGCGGCGGTTCCTTTCGTTTGCTTAAATAAACATCGCTCGGACAATGGACGGGAGGGGTCGGCCAGGGAGCATGGAAAGACGACGAAGAAGGGGGGGGGAAGGAGGGGTAGGGTTCTTTGCGAATACGCAGACGGGCCGGTGGGTACCCCCCTTTCCACCCCCCGTTCGTAAGAAAAAGAGACATGCCCGCCATGTTTAATGCATCGCTCGACATTTCCATGTCAAACATCGCTTTGGCTCGCGGAATTTCAAACTGCTCCCCCACTCCCCTCTCTCTGTCTTGGCCAATTCGTCGGTCGGTTTGATGGAAAAACTACCCATCTTTATTTACCGGTTGCCCGCATCAAACTCAGGGCCGGTCGATAAGCTCTAAAAGCGAACTATAAATACTAAGAAGCGGTACTATAACCGCATGGAGATAAGGATCCAATGGAAAATGGAGAATTGCTGAATTTTTCATTGAACCATGATTAATTAAAACGAGACGTCCTGATGGCTCGTGGCGAGGATCCGGAGAATAGAGTGGAATGGCAGTTGATTCCGGGTTTAAAGGCGAGGAAGTATTTCGCCGGGGAGGCCATTTACCCCGCAAAGCTCCTGCCTGCCGAGGGTGTTTATTCGGTATATCAATAAGGACCAAGTGGACGACAGGGAGGTCCCTCGAGGACTTCCTCCCGCGACATATGCGTCCGGGACTTTCGGACGGAGAGAGAGAAAGGGAAGGGGGAAAAGGGGGAGGGGTATGGACCTGCCACGTGGACGATTTCGCCGGGACATGTGCTGCGATGTCCCCCACGAAAAAGGACTCAATTCCCTCGAAAAAACCTGCAAGGATCACAAGGTTTCCCGATTTTACGAGCGTCATTCGCCTCGAGGAGAATCGTAAAATCATTGGACGAAAATCTCAGTCCTCGAAAGAATGCTGTCATTTGAATTTGACTTTGGCATTTTTTTCGCCCTTTTGGCGAACGGAAATGGTGAGGGAGTTAAAAAGTAATCTTCCTGGCCGGTCAAGTGTGCCAGGCAGTTGCGCAGGAGCGTAAATTACGTTGGACGTTGGCTCCCTTTTCATTGGTCCTTCGACGTATCCTTCCCCCGAGGCTATCATTCTTCCTCCCAGGAGCAACTCCTGCCCCGCTAGGTATTTAAATTCCGTTTATTCCACGGACTACGGCGAATTGTTTCCCCATATCCGTCCAATCGACTTAACATAAGCCCTTTCCAAGACTGCCCACTTCAACACCGTTTCTTCCCGAGAAGACGTTAAGGAAGGCTCAAAGAATCGAGTCAAAGATTTTTGCATTAGGTCCACCGTCATTGCAAACTGTTTCCTAATAAATTCTCAACAGATAACTCACTCTGAATTCTTTGTTTTTTCACAAAAAGACCCAAAGAAGGAACTTGTTTGTTGCTTATTGATTTTATTTTCCTTTTTCTTTCGATTTCGTTGAGTTCCTTCGAGTTCCTTCGAGTTTGTCCATTTGCCCAGTCACCAATTCCGCCATGTTCCGCGTCATTTTCGTTTCATGACGGATCGAAGCGTGTGTTGATCGTCGCACATGGACGGGCCCCGCGTTGTAAAGGGGAACAGAGGACGGGTAAAGGGTGACGTGAAATATTGGCTACATAGATTCCGACCATTATTGCCGCGTGTAAAACACGGCCGACATTTGGCGCTAAATCGATCAGGGCGCGTTCAGCGCCGGGTGTTTCGCACCCGTTTGCACGACGAAATAAATATGATCCTACGACCATCGACTGCGAAACCAGGAAAAGGGCCCAGGGTTCCTCAAACGCGAGGAAATTCAGGGAATTCAAGGAAAAAGGGCCCTTCCAATGCTCCAAAAAATCATCTTTTTAACGAACACTTAACTCTTGATTAAAGCTATCGTATTAGCAAATGTTTGTCGAATTATTTGGGAAAAATAACGACGTTACTCGGGGGCGAGTTATCATAAAACTTGTGTGATTTATCGTCCCGTAGTTAAAGGACTAGATTTATAGTGGCTAAAGGTTTCGAGTTTAAGGGTAACGGCTTGTTCCGGAATATCCAACTTTTCTGTCGTGTGACACGATTATTATTAACGTCAGGGAACTTTCAATTTCACCAAGGACTCTCGCGTGACCGTAGACCGGTTACGAATTTCTCGTAAAATTTGTAATATCTCGCGATTCTCCGTAATTAATCGATTACGAGGAAGCGGTGGGAAGGGGGAGAAGGGGGGAGGAGGATGTTGGCGCGCACAGACGTCCGTCATTTTTGAGATCATAATTTTAGATAGGGCCTGGCTCTCGGCTCTCGCTGACGCAAATGGCGGCGTGTAGGCAAATTGAGGTGAGATTGGAGGTCAGCCCGATGCTCGCCCGTTACAACCACTCACCGTTGTACCGGGCGGCGGAAAAGTAATTTACACGTACTCTCAGCTGCGAGGAAAAAGTTAAACAGGGATTCGTTTATCAAAATAGTCCAGGAACTTGTAATTCTGCGTTTCATCGGGAACATTTATCTAAACGATTTGATCAATTGATAATAAATTACACCGGAAACTTATAATTGTACGAAACTGGTGTATAAACTTGACATGTTTGTCCGATAGCAGTTGAATGGGAAATTAGCCCAATTCAAGTGGGTCAGGAGCTTCTTTAAAGCTTCTTCCCGGCCTACATTTATCATCTTCCGTCTTACTTAACCCCGCTGTCATCTGGCCGGTCGGGAATCAGAAGGAACGTAACCCCTCGCTTCCTCCCCACCCCCCCGCGGCATTGGA
The DNA here is from genome assembly GCA_963989215.1 of Hedychridium roseum. Taxonomy (NCBI): domain Eukaryota; kingdom Metazoa; phylum Arthropoda; class Insecta; order Hymenoptera; family Chrysididae; genus Hedychridium; species Hedychridium roseum. The sequence continues at coordinate 726,184 of OZ022321.1, forward strand.
GAAAAAAGAGCGACCGAGCGATTACATGCAGTGCAACAAACCCGCTAATTAAAGCCAAGAAACTCCTCTACGCCGGGCCTTAACAACTTCTTCCAAGGAGAAACGCCCGGCAAACTGTTCAAATGTGAACCGTTTTGCTAGAAATTCCTACAGACTTCCATTCAATTCACACTAAATCCTACGTTCTGTAAAAAATTCGGGAATTCGAAATCCTACAAAGCTTTGATTGTCATTCTGAGTTTCCTGGAATTTAATTTAATGATTCAAGGAGATCCTTTCACTGTTTGCCTGATAATTCTTATCTCGTGCAAGGTTTAGAGTGAGTTAGAGATGTTCCCCTGATTTCGATTCTTGCTAATCTCCTTGTTTCCCTGTGGCTGAATCACCCGGTACGTGAATTGGCGCGAAGCCGTGCGTAATACCAAGGGATCACGGTGGACCGGCTAACGTGATTATTATAAAGTCAATACGTTGCTAACTCATCAGCCAGCCCCGCCCTCTAACAGCCCGGTAATATGCACCGGGCAAGAAGTCAGTTACGCTCTATCAGTGGCCGTTCTCGCTGGCTTGCCCTTATCCCACCTCTTTACGTCCATTTCTCCGCGGTTTCTCATCCACCGTTTGCCAGTGCACTCTTACGACGTTCCTCAGGGATCTTCGTCCACTCATTCCTTTCCTATCTTTACTGCTGATAATAACTTCCTCCCACGAGACTCCTCTTACTCAAATTACCTTTCTAATTTAAAGTATCACCGTAGCGACACCCTTAGTCCTGTTCACATTTTTCATTCGTTTCCATTTGCAATGGATCAATGGATCACAGCTTGAAAGAATATTTCTTATCTTTTCTATGTCTTGCCCTTTTACTTCCTCTTTGCAAACCCTTTCTTATTATTTCTTGCACGATTTAAATTCATGCTCGGTCTCTGTTTCTCTTGGTTTCCTTACGATAAAAGCTTCCTCCCACGATACTCTTCTTCCTCTCCCTTCTCTCTTTCTCTTTGCTTCTCACCTTCGTTCCCCTCTCCCTGGGCATAGCTGGTTACTCGCGAGCTAGGTAAGTGGCTATCTAGGCGCGCGTAACCTGGCCGACGTGGTGCTCGCTCTGCACGTGTAGTACACGTCCCCGCCGGTATCTGTCCGATCTCGGGAGCGGCCTCTTGCACGAAATCGCCGGCTGCAATTACCTCGAGGAATATATTACCTAGAAAAAGCCAGGACGACCGGAGGGGAGGGATAAGATCGGCCAGCGATTAATCATGCGAACGTGAACTCGTGGCAGGCAAGGGCCCGATTCTCGCCTCGTTGCGAAACGAGTGGCAATTTTTCCTAAGGAACAATTTCCCTGTCCTCAAAGAATTCTCGTGAACGCGAAGGAGTGTAAAATTCTCCCTTGATTTACTCGGTGAACAGGAATACTTTTCGCACGGATCAATGAAACTGGGAGAACACGGGCCCTGACCTTGAACTTGGCCGACGGAAAAAGTCCAGGGGGGGACTCCCCCCCCCCCTTCTCTCCGTGCCCTTTACCCAACTGTAATAACGCGTTACGTGCGGTCCACGCTCGGTGCAACGGATTACCTTCTCCGGGCGAGCCGGTCGACGGGTTTCTTTTTCTTTTTTTGCCTTTTTACGGCACGAGATATCGAGTATCCCTTAGCGCGGTGAACCAAACACTCGGATACGCCTCGCACGGACGCGGTAGTCGTTGCAACGAGTTCGTCAGGAAATTTGCCCCGCGGCGAGAAAGCCCGAGGAAACGATTAAACCAGTTCCTCGTGTCCTAAGGTCAACTCAGGAGAGAGAGAGAGAGAGTCAGAGGGATAAAGAAATGAAAATTCTCCTCGTCTAAACACACGAATTTAACTCCGTGCAAGATTTTTCTAATCCTAGACATGGAAATCCTTATTTTCTTTTCCTTGCGATCTGCATAACCCTTCAATGTCCTGGAATGCAGATAAGATCCTCAGCAGTCTCTTTTACAGGCTGTCCGTGTAAACATGTAAGCAAGGGTTTCCCTGTGTGTGTGTGTGTGTGTTCACCGTCGGAGGTCGAAGGTTAAGCGGCGTGATTGAGTCTTGCTTACAAGGAGCCGCCCTTCGGCGTTCCCCTGGCCGCGCCTTCCGCCCGAGGAAACCATAATGCAATTTAAGCCATAATACTTGACTTGAAATTGAAAAGATTGCCCGGAGGGATGCGAGGGAGCCAGGCCGCGGGCCCTCAGGGTGGACCCGCGCGCGCGCCATCGGGGAAAAACGAAGAAAAGGAAGCTGCTTTCCGTTTTCTTCCTTGCGCTTCTCCTTCATCGCCCCCACCCCTCGCTCCCCTTGGCCCCTCTTCCTTCTCCTTGCGTGCCGGTCTTTACCCGCGTAGCTGGAATCTCTCTGTGCTATCTGCCTTCCTGGATCTAGCAGTTTCTTCCTCCTCCTTGTCCGTCATCCTCCTCAGAAACTCCCCCCCCCTCTCCACTCCTCACTCTTTCCTCTTTATCACCTGCGGTTTTTTCTCGTCCCCCGATTATTGCCCCCTCCTCGGGCCTATTCTACTACTCCCTTCTTCCTGGGCAAACGATCGGCAAGCCCGATACTCCTCCTACACCGGCGTTAAGCACCTAGCCGAACGACCTTTGCCCCCTCCTTCTTCTTCCCCCCCCCGCGCGAGTCTCTACGGCGATTAGCGAGAATCGCTACCTTGGCGGACGAGGTATCTAGCTTCGATTTCAAGGAATCTACAGCACCGTTTCTCCTTCAGTTCCTTCCTTCCCGAGTGTCAGCTAAGTCCGATTTAAGGAGCGAGAAATTCGACAAGCCAAATGCCAGTTTATTCCTTCAGAGTTGAACGTTTAACACGTTTCTAAAGGAATTAAGTAGATTCTTTATCTGAGTCCTTGAGCGAAATTGTACATTAATTTCTTGTCCTGCTGAGTGAAATTGTTGGTTAAAACCTTGGCTGTCCTGTTTCCCTGGAACTCTTATTGAGAGCATTTTCCGGACTTTGACGAAGCTGACCAGTGGCCATCTGTCGATGTTTCCACCCCCGCCCCCCTCCCACTCTTGGGGCTACGCGCTCTTGGGCTTACATTTCCAATCAATAACCGATTGAGCAAGCCCCTTCCACCCGCATCTGGCCCGGCAGTCGCATTCCTACGGCCCTGCGATTACCCTTCTCCCCTCCAGTTGCAATTTTCCTCCATTTTTCGCGTACCGAGCGCTCGTTGAAGCTTTGTCCAGGGGAAAAATCTAGGTGTTTCGAGTGTCGGCTTCGTTATGTTAATGACTGGACGCGGATAATTAGGAATACCAAGGGGTAGGAGGGGGGGGGGGGGAGTAGATGATAAATCAGATAGAGGGCATCAGCTGGTAGTCGGGAAATTGCCTTTCCTTTGTGTCCGGCGGACGTGTTATTTTGGAAAATCATCTTTCGGCTCTTTGCCTGCTAATTTCGGCAGGCCCTTGTGTTCACGAAATTACTACCTACTTCCCGGTCGGGCCCCGGCGGTCGGTCAGGCCCCGGCAGGCATATGGAATGCGGCCTTTTTTCCCTCACGCCGCTTAATCGTCGCCCAACTCGACGATTCTGCGTTTTCCCCAAAGCAACCGAATGATTTTACGTCATTCACGAAAGCTTGGATGAATTATTTCGATCATGGTGCAAAGTTGTACATTTTCGATGCAACTTTCAAATAATAATACCATTTATACCTGCGTTATTATTCGACGTGTTTGCTGGGAATTCCAGCGGGATTGACCGACGTGTCGCCATGTAAATGCACTTTTTGTGCAGCGGGGAAATTTCGTGAAAAACCGAACAATTCTGCGAGGCACGTATCGTGAACGTGGCTCGGACCGTAATGAGGGCCTTAAAGGGTGTCTGTCAGGCCCCAGCAGGGCCCGGCTTATTAGCATAAACCTTAGGTCCCCGTGGATCCTCGCAGGATCTCAAACATGGGAATTTCTAACGACAATACCCTTAGGAGGCATCCTTAATAAATGAAAAACACGAGAATCACGTGCATTTCGAAACTAAATAGATCAAAAAGCAGTTTCGAAGGACGACACTCTTAGGAAAAATTTAATAAACGAAAATTAGTATAATCACGTGCACTTGGAAACTCAAACGACAAGACCCTTAGTAAAAATTCGTAATAAATGAGACACACTGCAAAACACGTGCATTTGGAAAGTAAATGAATCAGTTTCTTGTTTCCTTTTCCCCTGCGACGATTTTAAGTATGTCATAACACCGTAGGAACTGGCCCTGAGGAATTATATTCGGTGGCTAACCTTCGACCCTTGGCTGACCCCGGCAGTCACGCGACACACAGACGCAGTGTCATATTGTACAGCTAGCAACAATTATGCAGTCCAATGCACCCCGCTTGGAATGTCCAGATTCGTTTCGACACACGTCCGGCAGGACAATGAGTCGGAACCCTCGCACGGAAAATGTGTTCGTACCTGCCAGTCAGGGATTTTCCCCATATTGCATCGAAAGCGTACTTTTCTGACGAGGCAAACACGTAGAAATGGAATTAGTGCGCCAGAAATTCATTTTCCTAATACAAGAGGACCGAAATTCAATGACATAATTATGGCTGATTTTAATTTAAATCTTTAATGGATCGAAGCTGACGTTTCGACAGTCTGTCGTGTTTTCCTCGTAGTTTGAGGGCTAAATGAAAAGCCTGGACAGTAGGTGAATAATGGCGAGTCCTCGAGATTGTCGTTGGAGTGGCGGAGCTTCGGTTCCGAGTAATCAATTTGGCTTTGGGCCTTTTGAGATTCGTTGAAAGTCGCTCTGCCACGCGACCATCGAATCGTCCCGGAAATTTGTCGCAGGCCATTGCCGTGCTCACAATTAAAGCCAATAATTCACAGGGGCGTCAGGAGGGGGGGTAATAATGGCCACTGACCATCGTCCATCCCTTGAATATTCCCGACCTTCCCCCTTCGGATGATTCAATTCGACAATGGTCCATTCGCGCGGACAATGCTCCGGTCAAACGCACACACACACACACACACACATGGACACAGAGACATAGACACATATATGGCCCGGTGGTTGCAAAATAGGGGCGGCCAAATTCACCCCTAAAATCCCCACGCCGCCCCCGCAGTAAGGGCTTTCAGGCTGGATGAAAAGTTTCCACGCTTTCACGCGAATCAGAACTACGGGGGGACCGTGTTAAATCATTTACAATGTCGCACACGGTTTACCCCGCGTGAAAATAAAGGAACTCGCAGGGAAAGGCCAATTTTCTAGCGTTTTTGAGTACTTAGATGCAGGAAAAAATTTGGAATACGTTTTGTCAATTGATTAATGTCCTTTTAATTGACTAAATTATTTGTTTATGGTTTTGAAAGAAGGACAGGGGGACATTTTGATGGATGGATCGTGGATATTCGATGCAGTTTCATTTGACGTTGACCCTCGATCTTCAATGTTTTATTTATTCAGCCAGTCGAAGACGATCTTATTTTATTCCAAACGTGTCCATTCGGTGGCATAAATTCAATTCCCATCGTGAAGCAACGGCGGTGGGTCAATTTATTAAAACAAAATGCCTCTTGGCAATTGGACAAAGCGAATTAGTTCATTAAAAAGGCATTCCGTTAATTTGGACTTCCTATAAATTTACTTTATCCTTTGGAATCGAATTTTCACGAAACGAGGCTAAATTTCATTATCTCTTCTCTCCCCGCGGTGCCCGTACTGCGGGCAATAATTACGGCAATTGATTAATTAACCGCATTAGATAATCGTGGCTTCGATCTCGGCCGCTGGTTGGCCAATCGCCGGCGATTCTCGAGTCCGGGAAACCTCGAGAGATGCTTTACATTTGTGGGTCCGTTTTATTGCGTATACATTACGTTTTTAGCCCTGACGCAGGCTGTTTACCTGGACCACCCCTACCAGCATAAAAAACTTTTACGTTTACAACTTAATGACTTCGAGAATTTTCCTCTTCCGTCTTCCTCCGTGTTTTTCTTTTTTTTCGTTCGATAAGCTCGTAAAAGCCGGGGGAGGATTCGCAGAAGGGATGGAAAATCCAAGGTCGACGTTTACAACAATCACAAAGATATACGACGAAAAGTAAACTTCCGATGCAGCGAGCGGCGTTTCCGAAATGTGCGAAATAAATGGAAACGGGCCGAGGAAAAGCTCCGTGAAATACAAGGGGAAAGTGCGCAGGAAGATTCGGGAAACTCTGATCCTTGGGTGAAAATCCTTTTGGGCCCACAAATCATTTCGATAATGTATTCAGCGAATTCTAGGACGAGGATTATTGGCCGAATTAACGAGAACCTTGATGCACCGCGAGGAGAGGGCAAATTAAAAGGCGCGATCGAGTAGGGTGGAAAAACGAGGAAAACCCCTGAGCAAAGTCTGGAGATGAAGAGAGACGGTCCGAGAGAAAAGCGTTTCTATAATTCAGTGCAGTACCTATCGAAACGTCGGTCGGTCTGGATCAGGGGCAGATAATGTATGTACCCTCGTTCGAGGGTGGAAGCAAAAGTGGGAGGGGGGGGATAGGGGGGTAGGTGGACGTGTGTTCTCGGCTTCTCGTTCTGGCTGGCCGACGGCCGG